>OY856410.1:556188405-557388405 GCA_963693085.1 Alisma plantago-aquatica | reverse complement strand
TGTTAAGACTTCAGATAACATCACCCTGTATTAGGGTTTCACATAGTATTACCTTGTATTAGGGTTTCACATAGCATTACCCTATATTAGGGTTTTCCATAAATAACCATATAGGTTCTCAAGATCATATTATTAATGATCAAGTCCTATTCCATTGCTTCACACAGCTAGGAATCAATATGGATAACATAAGTATTCAATCATACTTATTTATTCTCATCATTAATCATTAAATGAATTATCAACACAAAGTATAAGTTTCTCTCTCATCTTTACCATAATATGATTGCATCATAGTCTATTGATTTTGGATTAACCTTTTCATAAGGCATGTTAGCCTACACTTATCAAAGTGCATTACATCTGAATGTAACAACTGACATGACACACTTCATGTGTCACTCATCCGAATATATTGGATTTAAAATACATTAAGGTATATCACACTTGAGGTGCTAGATGTGATATTTATCATATTTTGATGTATCACTTCCCTTAACACCATTACCTTACTTGAGTTCATCCACTTAGCTTGTATTAGGGTATTTCCCATCCAAATACTTTATACACTAGTTCATCACATTTATCATGTAATGTATTGGTTACAAGTCATTGTATTTAGAAAATACAACCATTGCTAATGATATGGACTCATATTTGAGTTAGGAACTATTAATATAAGGATATCCACTATCAACCTCTTTAGATGTTTCACTTGTCAGTATATTAATCACTATTCCATTATGAGGAATAGGATTTTCCATGTTTATAAATTAAGGTTCACATAGCATCTCCCATAAATATGGGTTTCACATAACATTACTCTACTTTAGAGTTTCACATAGCATCCTCATATATCATGGTTTCACATAGTGTTACCTAAAATTAGGATTTCACATCACATCACCCAGTGTTAGGGCTTCACATAGCATTTGTAGTATTACCTTGTATTAGAGTTTCATATACCTTTACCCCATTTTAGGGATTAGGGTTTACCATTCACATTCAAGTAGGGTTTCTCATACACCATTACCCAAATTAGGGTTACATCATCACCCTAGATAGGGTTTCACTTAGTTTTTCCCTAAATAGATTAGTGGCTCAATAATCTTTTCAATTAGGGTTTCATGATCTCATAATTATGGATACAACCCTAATCACATATTTTATTTATAATGAGAGAATTAGGGCTTAATTATGTAAGCATTCCTCTCTCTATTTCTCTCTCTATCATCCTCTCTAGGATGTTAAGTAGTTCAATATTGATCTAGGTCAGCTCTACATTTACGTACACACAGTTAGGGTTAACCTTTATAATCACCTTTGGTCTACATCATTATCAATCAAGTAGCTAACTGACCTTTAATCATATTAGGTATCCAAATGGTTTAACCAATTTGAACCTCAAAAAGTCTTGGTCACTTAGACCCTAAACGGTCTTGGTCACTTAGACCTCAAACGGTCTTGACCAATTAAGTTCAAATGGTTTGAAACCGTTTAGCAAGGTTGGTGCTTGAAACCATTTAGACAAAACATATTGAAACCGAATGAACTTGGGTCTCCAAATGGTTTGAGAGCGTTTGGTATCAAATGGTCTTGATACCATTTGAACCCAAACGATCTTGAGACCGTTTGGACTCAAACGGTCTTAAAACCATTTTGTCCAAACCCTCTCAAAACCAAATGGACCAAAAGGGTCTTCCATCACTTAGTTAATTTAGGGTTTCAATCCTTGAACCATCTATCAATTGGACCACCAATTTATTCTTCAATTGAACCATTGAATCACACTTCAATTTGACCTTTAATTAGGGTTTTGAACCCAATTGAAATAGGGTTTATAATTAAGAAACCATCACTTAGGGTTTTGAAATCGAGGAACAATCAATGGTTGACATTGTGGAACTAATTCGATTAAAATCATTCAATCACCACTTAGCTATGTCATGACCTGACCTCAAATGGTCTTGAGGTCGTTTGGATGACCTCCAAATGGTCTTGAGACCGTTTTCCCAATCCATCATTAAAATCTATGGAATTCAATTAGGGTTTGCATCATTGAATCAATCATCAATTGAACTATAGATTGCATTTCAATGTAATATCATTGGATCTTCAACCATCCAATCATACTTCATCATAAGTTTCCAAACAGTCTTGGTTGAACTCCAAATGGTCTTGAGACCGTTTGGGTGACCTCCAAATGGTCTTGAGATCGTTTGGGTTAGTCAACCCAAGAATTAACTCCATCAATTTAGAAATTCAGCACTTAACCCGATTAGGGTTTCTAATTGGAGGATTGTACATATATTGAATCATTCAATTGGATCCCTTGGATCATAATCCAAGGTGTACTAGGGTAATGACCTCAAATGGTCAACCCATCCAAATGGTCAACTCCTCTAAATGGTTTGGGATCCAAACCTCCAAACGGTTTGCAAACCGTTTGGTCTCCAAACGATTTGGTGAAACCGTTTGGACCAAGGTTACAAAACCGTTTGCAATAGATATTTGTGGAGGTGTGTGACTATGATCATGGCATAATCATCAATATATAAACCCATGAAGCTTTCTATGATTTTCATGGTGATTGCATCAATCAACCAAATAAAATTTCTGACATAAAGAAAGAATCAACAATTGATGAAGATATAGAATCAATAACTAAGTTGAAGGGTTCAAGTTATATAACCCGCCTTCAATTGAGCTTCAAAGCTTGGAGCTTCATGTCAACAATGGTGGAATAAGAAGCAACCCTACCAAGGCTCGTCCTCAAGCTTTGGAGTGAAAAGATTGGCTAGGATTGAAGATGGAGTGAAATAGAGAAGAAATCATGCATTGTTTTGTGATTTCCATCATGAATTCAAGGTGAAAGAAGGTCAAGAAGTTTACCAACAGGTTGGGGGTCGTCCTCCTGTTTCTCCCAGCTCCCTTGGTCGTTTTTGCAAGAAAGAAGTGAAAGGGGTTTCGAAATTATCCTTTCACCTCAAAGATAAAGGAGCTTATATATGAATTTTATTGAAAATTCATTTAAGAGAGAGAAAGTAGGAATTATCTCCTCAACTTTCTTGCCATATGCCCCCTTTTCATCCTTAGGTATGAGGCTATATTATTTGCCTCTTATTCCTATCAATTATCCATGTTTTAAAGGAAAACAAACTAAGCACCTTAAATCATATAATAATAATATCCATAAGTGAGTGGATATTACTTTTTCTTATAATAATGTGAGTGAGTTATCCACTTCCTTTGGATATCTTTGTGCCTTTGCAAGGCACATGGTCGTCCACACATAACCAAACTCAAACATTATAGTTTTGGTTGAAGGTAAATCCAATTAATATAATTATTTTTGCATTAAATTGGATTAGGGTTTCAATTATGCTTAAATCTTGATTATTTTAATATCAAGATTCTCTCTCCTTAAAAATGATTCAAATGAGGTGCCCCTCTCAAATTATTTTCTCTACCTGATGCCAAGAATCATGAGGGACCCTCTTGAAGTGGTATTTTTCATATTTAACCCTAGATTTTGGGTAAATTGCACATTACACCAAAACTAGGTTTTTAATGCATAACATTGCTCAACAAGCTCTTTCTTGTTATTCAGGTTTGTAGAAGCCATACTACTACATCATACTCATTCCCATGATGCTTTAACACATGAGGAACATTGTATCATGTAAAATTTACAAGTTAACCCCACAAATTCGGTAAATTGCACTTTAGTCCAAAACTGACAAAATATTGTTTCAACATTATTCAAAAGGGACTAAAATTGAAATATAAGTTCCTCTTGAGCCTTAATTACTTTTAGAGAGATAAGAAAGAGCATATAATCAACTTCACTAAGCAAAACATCTAGGGTTAAGCATAACCCAGGTCAGGGATGTTACACATACCTTGTTGGTGTACATGGATTCCATCTCAGATCTCATAGCTTCGAGCCATTTCTCAGATTCTGGTCCCTCAGTAGCTTCTAGATAGGAAGTTGGCTCATCTTCTATGCCCAATTCATCACTATCTTGAGTCATGAGAAATCCAAATCTCTCAGGCTCAAGTCGTGTCCTACTAGACCAACGAGGTTCCTGTGTTACATTTGAAACTTGAAATTCCACAACAATTTGTGAGTCTTCATGTTCCTTATGTACCTCCCCAGGTTATCTACTTTCTTATTGGTCTCGAACTTCTTCTAGCTCCACATTCCTCCCACTTATTCCTTTGGAAATAAATTCCTTTTCAAGAAATATAGTAGTCCTAACAACAAACACTTTGTTGTCAGTTGGTGTGTAGAAATAGTATCCCCGAGTTTCCTTGGGGTATCCAACAAAATAGCATTTTTCTGATTTGGGTCCAAGCTTTTCAGGAAATTGTTTCCTAATATAAGCTTCACATCCCCAAATCTTTAACATAGACAAATTGGGACAATTCCCATTCCATATCTCATATGGTGTCCTTTGAACCGATTTGGAAGGTACACGGTTAAGTGTAAACACTGTAGTTTCAAGAACATATCCCCAGAACGATATTGGAAGTTCGGCTGAACTCATCATTGATCGTACCATGTCTAATAATGTACGATTCCTTCTTTCTGACACACCATTATTTTGTGGTGTACCAGGTGGAGTCCATTGTGATACAATACTACATTCTCTGAGAAGGTCCTCAAACTCTTGGCTTATGTATTCACCATCTCGATTTGAACGGAGTGCTTTAATACTTTTAGCAAGTTACTTGTCTACTTCATTCATGAAAGTCTTGAACATTTCAAGAGTTTCTGACTTGTGTTTCATAAGATATACATAGCCATACCTACTGAGGTCATCAATGAAGGTAATGAAGTATTGATAGCCTCCTCTAGCATTTGATCTAAAAGGTCCACATACATCAGTATATATGAGCCCTAGAAGATCACTATCTCTCCCACTGTGTCCAGTGAAAGGATTCTTGGTCATCTTCCATAATAAACATGCCTCACATGTGTCCAATGATTCAAAATTAAAAGAGTCTAGATAACCATCCTTATGGAGTCTAGATATGCGCTTCTCGTTTATGTGCCCAAGACGACAATGCCATAAGAATGTTTTGTTTGAGTTGTCAAGTTTTAACCTTTTAGTATTTATGTTGTATATGCTAGTCTCAAGTTCTAACAAGTAGATACCATAAGACATAGGGGCATTTCCATAAAAGATCTCATCTTTAGAAATAGAAATAATTCCATTCTTAATGTGAAATTCAAATCCACTCTTGTCCATACAAGATACAGAAATAATATTTCTATTAATGGCAGGTACATAATAGCAATTCTCTAATTCTATTACAAGGCTCATAGGCAAAGATAAACTAATAACTCCAACTGCGGTGGCAGCAACTCTTTCTCCATTAGCAACCCGCAGCTCGAATTGGTCCTTTCGTAAAGGCTTACTTCTTATCAGATCCTGCATATTAGAACATATGTGAGATCCACATCCGATATCCATTACCCATGATGAAGAAGTATTTAAGTTTATCTCAATAACGTATATACCTAAAGTGTAGATATCTATCCCCTGCTTCTTCTTCCTCAGTTCCTCCAAGTAGAGAGGACAATTTCTTTTCCAATGTCCAGGCTGGTGACAATGGTGACAACTGCCTTCTTTGGAAATCCCACCTTTAGCTTTGAGCACAGATGACTTTGGCTTCTGCCCGACTTTATAAATTTTCTTAGCCTTGCATTTTCCTTTTGACTTTCCCTTTGTCTTGTTGATCATCATCACAGACTTGGGCTTGTCTTTCTTCATCTGTGCTTCAGTTGTCCTCAACATGCCCAACAATTTTGACAACGGCTTGTCAAAATTGTTCATGTTGTAGTTCATGACAAAATGATTATATGATTCAGGAAATGATTGTAGAATCACATAAGTGGCCAACTCTTGACCTAGGGGAAATCCCAGCTTGGATAGGCTTTCCAAGTACCCAATCAAAGTGAGTATATGGGTGCCAACTGAGTCTCCCTCTTTCATCTTGCTTTTGAACATAGCCTTTGAGACATCATATCTCTCCTGTCTTGATGTTGATACATGTTCTTGAGATGTGTTACCATCTCTATGAAATTCATGTTCTCATGCTGCTCTTGCAACTCATAGTTCATTGAGCACAACATCAGGCACTTGACATTCACAACATCATCAAGGTGCTTCTTGTCAGCATCCTTTTTAGCCTTGGGTGCATTTACGGTGGGTTCCGCTGGCTCTGGTGTTTCAAGGACATAAAGCTTACGCTCATGTGTGAGAACAATTCTCAGCGTCCTAAACCAGTTTTGAAAGTTAGTTCCGGTAAGTTTGTCCTTCTCAAGGACCGATCGTAATGAGAAAGTGTGAGTGTTGTTTGCCATTTGATTTCTACAAAAGAAAATTTTGCATTTAGTCCAAAACATTTTGACTTGTAAAGATTTGATAAATGAGATTAATTAGGCCTTTAATTAATTACGCTCCCACTATTTTATTCAAATTGATAGCCCTCACTATCAACTCGAAAGATTGCAATGCACAACCTTATAGTGAGCCAAGATCCAAAATAATTAGATCAATGTCCAACCAACGCTGGCGTCAAAGTCCAAATACTAAGGTAGGCAACTTTTGCCAATTGCATCATATGCAACTCTTGGATAGATGATCATGCACAACTCCTTGTCATGATGCATCTGTATGCCTCTAGGTACTTGATCCTATCAAGGTTCACTAGTTAAGTCCAACCCATAAGCCAACACGATGAGTGTGCACCCTACAGAGGCAGACCCACACACCCACCATCACACTTTCAGGAGATAGACAACGTACCACACGGAGGCGTGCCCACACATAGTCGATCAAGCTTTTCATGTGTGTTGCTTTATGGAAGGCAACTAAAACTTAATATTATTAATTGATGGGTTTTATTAATACATATACATATCCAAAAACCACATATAGTATGTATCATATACTACTATATCCACAACCACAAACGATAGACATGCAATCACAAACACAAATACATCGATCGGTTATGGCCATACTATTGTAATCCTTTGGAGAAACAAAGGATTACGGTCCACCTATGGTCTTATGCATCTCATGTAACACCTATGAATCAACCTGTAAGCATGTAATGATCAACATTACAATGAACAACTTCATGGATGCTTCGTGAGGTTGGAACTTCAAGTTGCTTCTTGGAATTGGATCTTCTTATTACTTCTCCATGGACACTCCTTGGAGTTGGATCTTCAGGTTGCTTCTTGGATTTAGATCTTCATGGTGTTTCTCCATGGACACCCCTTGGAGTTGGATCTTCAAGTGGCCTCCTTACATCAAGTTTACAAAGACTAAAACTAATGCTATCGCTATTACATCATATGAGTACAAATATAAAGGGAAAGAATTAATTACACTTTTAAATAAGAGATGAGACTCGGCATGCAAGCCGAATACTTTATACAAAGGATCCATCTGCAACCATTATACATCCATAGTATTCACAAACAAACATATCCACAAGATCAACATCCATATTCATTCACAACATTCACAAAAGGGGATACTAGGCCATAACCGTGCATGCATTCACCACATAAAAAAGATTTTAAAGGCGATGTGTATTCTATCATAGGTATATCTACATATACGTATATACATATTAAAATTGCAGTACTTTAATGCGGGACATTCTCTATTAAAAATATTTTTGACTCCCACGTAAACCATGCGGGGTACACAGGGGCAGAGGCCCTGTGCGGGGTCTTAGGGGCAGAGCCCCTGAAAGGTCTACAGAATTTTACTTCTGTGCACTTAGGAAAATCAATATTTTCCATAGTCGACCCCATCCAAAACATCCAAAATAGAAGCCTGCGGCGTATGTGGAATTAGGTTTAGATTTGCACATTAGCAATTTTAATTCGCATCGTATGCAACATAAAAATAGTATACAGTGATTCGATCATATCAAAACAAATCCAAATATGTCGTAGATCGACGTTGCTCTGATACCACTGTTGGGTTTTGTGGAGAAAACATGCGTGGAAGAAACAACAAAAATCCACGCAACCCGAAACAGGATCTCATCGACAATAGCATATTCAGAAGGAGTGTTTTTGGGATATACCTTATCGCGGAGCAAGTCCGACGATGTCCCACTACACAAAGGTGTGCAACGACGCTTGTCTACACGGACGGAACTTCTCTCCCATTCGCTGTCGCAAGAAGATCCAGCAGCGCTCCTTTCATGCGATGATGTACGCTGCTCGTAACACGCACAGATGGTTGTTGATGTCCTCTGAACGCAGGTGTCTCACCGTCTGCATCTCTACTTCATCCACGCGGATGGACTGGAACTCCACGTCACGCTTCCTAAGCCAGCGGGAAGGAGTCGTGTCTGTGTGGCGGCATGCTAGCAGCGTGTTGCTCTCCTTTCTCTCCTAAGGACAGTGACGGCTAGGGTTTACGTATGTTAGCGTAAACTGAAAAGTCTCTCTCGATATCTTATATAGATATTGGCCGTAAACCTCCTTTAAATAGGATACGAAGGGAAGTAGGGTTTTTTAAACCCATCGGTAAACAGAAACACTACGTTAATTAAAACACTCGTGGATTAATTAGAATATTCTGGAATTCATTAATTAACCAAATAATCACATTAATTGATTAATTAATAGTTGATTCCATGCAATCACTTGAGAAGGCTCTATGGGCATATATACCAACACATGTTGTAATTTTCATATTCATGAAGTATGTATGAGTCTATCTCAAATCAGTGAATAGTAATTTATTTATTTATTTGAAACTTATATCGTATGTGTGATGTTCCTTAAAATCCATGTACCCTAATGTTGTTGAATATATGGGAAATGGTTTTGCTGCCATGTGTGAACTTGGAGGTGTGTCACATCATGGTTATGAAATGAGGCCCTTGTATACTAAATTCTGTAAAGAATTAACCATATCATGCATATATATTATATCTTTTTATATTCCATGTCATCATATCTTAACACAAAATCATAATGTGATCTAATTCACAATAAAAAATTGGCAAGACCTAAATGAACAAAATTAAGAAGTTTGTCTCTTACTAGTGGATAGTGATATACATTTGTTTGATATATAATATTTTCCTTATACAATTAATAATATCAAACTGAACTCAACTTGATCACTTCTGTTTATAACAAGAACTACTAATTTTTATATAAAGTTCGATGTCAACTACAACAAGTCATGTTGCTTTTATTATAATGGCTTAATATAAGAATTCAAAAGGTAACCTAACAAGCATACTTGTAAAACACTAGGTACATCTAATACTCATGAATGAATTTGTTCGTATGGGGCTTATTTCTCAAGTGATGGAATTTTGTGAACCCTGTATTACAGTAGTTCATCTAAATACTTTAATGATTGTGAGGTAGTTATTGAATAGTACAATGGGAGAATAAATTGAGAAATATCTATTATTAGGTATTGTGAAACATTACTTCATGCATACTTACATAGTAATTTTTTCTCCATTATATGATCTTGATTCATAAGTACCATAAGTTGATAATCCATATTTTATTATAATGATTATACTATATTCCTTCTATTAATTATGTTTTCAATTATCTTGTAATGTGACAAAAATTAACGAGGACACATAATTCCTGACACTATTAGATGGCGTGATCATGGTAAAACTTCTTGAGTGTTTCTATGTTTGAGAATGGTAACATGACATCTTATAGGAATTTATGGGAGAGTTAGAAGATTCCAAAATTACATATTAATGAATATACATAGGGATACAAAACATATTATCTTCTTGAATTCTCCCGTGTTTGAGTGTGGATCCCATGAGTGAATAACAAACATGTAGATCCATTTTAATCAACATTTCAAATTTTTTAGTATTTAGGCATTGATGCATGACTGCAAAATATCAGACCATGTTATTAAATGTAGGTCGCAAGATGAGGAATTCCTACAATGATATACTTAAACTGACCAATGCCTGCCAATATCTTGGTCACATAGATTACCCAAAAAATGTTGTGGTTCATTAGCTATAACTCATTTTGGTTCATGCCAAGTTAATCACATCAATGGAATAAGGAAATTTATCAATTTTTGTAGATAAGTTATCACTAAATATGTTTCCTAGAAGGATATTTATACTTCCTGAAAAAAAAGGATGTTTATAGTTGTTCTCTCAAGACGTGTATGTGAATATATATGGATATTCATTTTGTTGATATTTTATATTTTATTAGGTACCATATTAGACTAAAAGCGATATCCTTTTGTACAAATAAAATCCTTTCCTCTTAGGAAAGTGATATGCCACTAAAATATTTTAAAGAGAAATATTATTAATTGTTTAGTTTATTTTGAATACTTTTTATATGTTGTTGGAATATATTATCTATATTTGCCAAATGTTTTCTACTACTAGGGATTGATATGAGTCACCTGTTGGTTCATTATGTTAATAAGTTTAATAATAATAGAAGAAATAACAAAATTGTAAAGAAGGAAAAATGTATAAGATAGAACAATATAGAATTTCCATGGACTCTCATGTTCTTAGAGTGGTTGGGAGATTAAAGTGATACACTAATTCTCATGTAAAAATACACTAATTCTCTCTGAACCATTCCACATGTTCACATGATAGAGAACAACTAAAACCTCTTTCTATATCTTTCATCAAAGTGAATTATAAGATGGTCTATAATTATGAAACTATGACTACATAAGATGACCGATTAAATTAGTTTATAACTCATAACTATAAACAAAAAATAAGGGAAAAATCTATATGTCAGGAGTGGGACCCAATCACTTAGTAAATTAAAAAAATGAACCACCCCATATGCCAAACACACAACTAATTTTTTTGAAAATGGATGAAAATCTACTTTATTCAAAAGTATGTTTCAAATTACCAAATGTTGTAACAAAATATAAAATATGTAACTATTATAATGTCTGACATTATCAATATCCTTAACCATGCAGGGTGATACATGTGGAAACTAACTATAGTATAGGATCAACAGAGGATTATCTAACCACCTCAAATCTATCCCTCAAGAAGGTTCAAATACTCTTGAAGTTGTCCTGGTCAACCTTGGTTTTCACCTCTGTGATCTATACCTAGGGGCTGGAAGCACACCCCATAAAAGAAGACAAAAATGGAAGTTTTCAGCATATAATACGATATGTGCATGTTAATAGAGAATTGAGAAACATTAGGGAAAAGGACATCAAATATAATAAGGCTTCTCATAGAAGAGGAAAAGTACTAACCAAGAAGATATAAAGAGAATATGAAATGCAATAAGATGATGATCAAGAAATTATAGTTGCCATAAATTAAAATAAAATGTGTCACAAAAGCTGATATAAAGAATTTAGGGCACAAAGCCCATCACAATAATATTCAACATGCATGCATGTGAGATAAGCATATAACTAGTGATGATGTAAAGTCAGTGGCGGTTAGGGCACATAACCCATAACTTGATAGAGCGTGATGTGCTTCTAGACTCCCAAAATTATAATAACATATGGAAAGGAACACCCTGATAGAAAGGAATGCCCAAATATATAATTTGATCAAAAAAGCACACTTAGTAGGGAATAAAACCCAACAAAACCAAAGTATTAAATTACTCTATGGATAATGAGTAAAGCATGCATAAATGTAGAGGCAAATGAAAGTTCAATCATATGAGTGGAATTAATGAGGTTTCCATCACATAAATAGAAAATATAAAACATCTACCAAAAAAGTGGGAAACATAGGTCATCGACACAATTAGTGTTTCATCATAAAGAAAACTACAATTTTTAGTCAATAACAATATCCAACAAAGTATGACGATCACAAGATCAAAATCAACATACAATCTTTCACTTGGAATACATTATTTGAAGAGATGGAAATTGTGTAGGCTAACTTGTCCATGGGAGCAAGAGAGAGGGAAACCAAGTTTATTGCTCAACAAGAATAATATGAAAGGCAAAATAGCTCACATGAAGTCTACATATGTCCACAGTTAAAATAATACTTCCATCTCAGTCCACAAGCAACCTATTAACGACATATATGAGATTAGGGTTAGGTTTACATTAATTGTATAAACCCTAAAAGATGCATTTTTATCATTAGTGAATTAGGTTATCAAAACCATATTTTCTTATAGATTATATTTTAACCAGTTCATATCATATTTAACTTTATTTTTCTCACTTATAGGTAATTAGTTATGAATTTTAGAAAAATTAACAATAAGGAAAAACCTTTAAAAATCACATATTTGTTATCTTTGATTAAGATGGAAAAACTAATACCATTAGATATAGATTGATATCAAGATTACAAAACATATTTTATTTTATTTTTATGATAAGTAAATATTCAGATATGAATTTAATAAGTTCTAGCCAATCAAAAAACTCAGGAAGTCCAAGTTAATTAATAAACTGAAATCCTAGATGTGGCAGGGCTATCATGGATGAACAAGACTGAGCCAACTGGCTCTTTGCACTAGTACATAACCGACCTTTAGTGTCGGTTATTTAAGGCCTTTAGTGTCAGTTTCTAAGGGACACCTATGTGGGCGACGCTAAAAGCCCAGACGTTACGCGTCGGTTCAAAAATCGATGCCATAACCCTTCGCGCACCACCGAAAACGTGCCAGTAGGGCACTATAGGCGTCAGTTATTAGATAAGAAACTGATGCCATATGCCTTCACGCCACAGAAGGGCGCCATCTTGGTCACTATAGGCATCGGTTATTAGATAATAAACCGACGCCATATGCCTTCACACCACATGAAATAGGCGTCGGTTATTTATATAAAACCGACACTGTAACTATGTGTTTCGGTTTTATACAAATAACCGACACCTATTTTTTGTTTTTTTTGTCAGTCTGCAGACCTGCTGTATGGCTGGTCGCAGGATGAGAAACCTGTAGTTCAGTTATGAACTGCAGGTTTTACGACATCCATTGATATCAGCCAACAACAGGCCACAAACCTGCAAAATTAACAACAAAAATATTCACATTTAGCAATGCAACCTGCAGTTCCATTTGATCTTCACATTTAGAAACATTCATGTAGCTAGCAATCAGTAGTTCCATTCATTTTCACATTCACACATATAGAAACATTCATATAGAAACCAACAGTTTCATTCATTTTCACTCAAATACATGTAGAAACATCCAGACATGTAGAAACATTCACACATATATTATAATTCAGAAATTCATTTACAAAATATCATTCTTTAGTCATTATTCGCTATCAACATCCCAATTATCTTAAATCCCCCAATACTTGTATGGATGTTGACCATTCTTCTCTTACTTCATTTAATTCTCCCATCGTATAGGGAGCATGTACATCTGGTAAGGCATTTCCTGTAGTGTGGTCAGTTGTAAACACCTGTAAAGAGAATGATGTATATATATAATTCATGAGCTATAATTAAGATTTATATATTTCATATTATCTAATGAGACTATATAATACCTCAGCAATACAATCGATGTCCATTGGCCCACAATTCCTTAATGCATGAACAAATCAAAAGGAAAACCTCAATTAGGACCATGCAAATGTTACAAAATTCAGATGATCCGGGGACTCGAATCGTAAAAACATTGCCATCATCTTCTTTGTTTTACCTAATCATGTGAGAAATGAAGGTCATGTACAATTCAACATACCCAAAACATGAGCTTCAATTTTTCTATCCAACTCACGGTTGGTTATAAACAATGGCCTAAACATGATAGAAATACCATACACACTAGAAACTAGACCAGGAAACTCTAGAAACCTTAACCCACAATGCATAGACAATCACACATATCCTCCGCCACCACTAGCCAGAGACAAGATAACTTAGGAAAATTGAAAGAGTAAAATAAGATCTCAAAAGTTAACTCATCTGACATTGGCAGAGAAAAACAAAGGCAAAGACATCAAAATCTTGAGAAACAAGGACCCAAAGCATGTTATTGCATCATGGAGAACCAAGGGAAATCAAAAGAGGGTTCATGGGTATACCATATTTAGGAGGAAATTGAAGACCCATGTAGATTTCAATAAACCCTAGGAGTATGTCTGGGTGCCTTCTATGAATCTCCTTATATGGAGATGGTTTTGAGATCTATAGATGTCATCACATGATGAAATGGGTTGGCCAAGCTTGCAGGACTATGAGGAACACCAACTAGCTGGGTAAAGGAGTTCTAGAGACTTGCTTGATGATGAGGGATTCATCACTTGAAGTCAAGGAAACCCATGTTTCTCGATGGAGAAGAAAAATTGGGGAGGTTTTGAATACATCGTCTGCCGCTGGGGTGATAATGAACAAGTAATCTGATATCCAAAAATCAGAGGTTGTTTTCTAACATTTGAGCTAAGATAAGTAGGAAGTCTTATAGAGGTCTGGTGACCAAGGGTTGTGAGGGAAGGGCCGAAAAGGTAGAACAGAGGAGAGATAGGGGATAGGAGTGTGACACCCAATGTGAGAGAGATTGGGAAACTAAAACCATAGCAAATTGAGGATGGAAAGGTGGGGAATTGAATAACTAATGAAATGGAGAAGAAGTGGGGGAACAAGATTGAGATTTGAGGGACAAAATCACACATGAAAGGTCAGCACCCTAGTTCTACATAAACATCTCTGACTGCCTAAACTATTAGAGTTTGAAGAGAGGATAGTGGTTGCATGATTAGGAAATAATGTCTTGTGATGAGTCAATGGCCCAACTATGTTTGAAAATTAGAAATATGTCATGAAACATAAATAAAACTGAAGGGAAGGTGCCAATTAAGAGGACATCACTTTCTATAACTTCATTTACACCCCTTAATCCTTTTTATCCTATTTAAGATACTTACCAAGATCCAAATAAGGTGAAATTTGACACCCAGAATAATTAGAACATTTAGAATCCAAATATACACTTAGTGTCTTCTTTTAGAGCCATTCAATAATTAATTTAACATTTTTATCCTTATGTTATTGTTTTCTTTCTAAATGAAATTAGGATAGTTATTATTATTCAAATGAATGTGAAACGTGGCACCCAAGCCAAATGGGACACAAATATCATGATTTTTCCATTATATTTCACATTTGAAATTACATTTCATGACTTATGGTATGACAAGGATTTTTGACTCATTACCATTGTATTTATCAAAATATTATATCTTTATTATAAACATTAATTTAATTGAGTACTATAATCTTCAATACATTTTGAAAAGAGTTCCCTTATATTATTTTGCATGGAATTCCATATTTTACTTATTTAACATATTTAGTCCATTAATTCAATATTATTTCAGTAATGGAATATTATTCATGTTTATGGACATAGAAATACAAATTGTTATTCCAAAGAACATTATACCTCTTATTAAAGATATGTAGCCATCATTTGCATATTTGTTAAGAAAGGAAACATGTATGACATATTTCATGAATTCATTTAGATGTTAACAAAGATATAAGTTGTCATGCTAATATGAGTGTACTGTGATATAAGATGTTGATTTAGAATCTAATGTATATGTTATAAACCTAAACATGTTAGGGTGAGTTATTCATGTTGCATGTATTATCTAGATACAGTAAGGTATAACCTTATCCTTGTTTGGTCAAACCTCAGGAACCAAATATCCTAACCTCCAAATCATCAAATTAGATTTTTGTATTCAAGATGTTGGGTTTGGGTATGCTACACTATCACATACATTATAATTATCCACCAATTACTCAAGAAAGTGATAGTACATGGACAATATACTCTAATCTATATTATTTCTTGTTAATATTTATGTGCAGATTCTCTCCACTCGACAAACATATCTAAGATGTGGATAACCACAAGGGTGAGACCCATGTCTCTGTAATATAATATAGAAAAAGATAGCTTTCTTGTTTCTTACAAGCATATTATGATTAGAGTATTGAAAGGTAGATGTAGAAGAGAAAGAAAAGCATACAATGTGTATGATAAGATGGAATAAATAGATATGCCTACACAAGTTGATTACTCTTTTATTATTCTTTCGTGCTTCCTATCATGTATAAAATATTAGGGTTCAACATATTAGGATGTTGAGAAAACATGCATCATGCATCACAACATTATACTAGGATGTTGATGAATTGCATATTTATCTTAAAAAAAAATTTATAGATGCTTACTAATCACATATTAGTCATCTAAAAACTAAACCAGGATGCCAAATAATTACATGTTGGTAACCACAACACTATCTATTAATATCAATGAATCACACGTTAGCATCTCAAGACATATTTGGATGTCGTAAAATCACATGTCGATCATAGTAACACTAAATTAGAATGATGACAAATCACATGTTGGTCATCACAACACTAATTCTAGATTCCAATGAATCACCCATCTTTCATCACAATACTATCCCTAGATGCCAAAGAACATCATGTTGGTCATTGTAACACTATATTAGAATGATGATGAGTCACATTTTGGTAATCACACCATTGTCTCTGTATGTTGATGAATCACATATTGGTCACCAAAATACTAAAATATCATAGCTACAACCTTAAGCACACTTTTCTGTTAAGTATATTCATAGAGTACTATATAATTATGGCTATAATTGATTAATTAGGAGAATTAGTCATATTTTAGTTGCATAAATCAAGTTACAAGAAAAATATAGATATGTAGTTCAAACATTAATCAAATAAAATAACTTCAAAATATATAAATGCATCATAACATACTTCATGTTACTCGTTCATGGTGCAATAAACCATATTTGACCATACGAAGGCCCAAATAACAATTAAAGGCCATATCAAGGCCCTAGAAACCATTCAAGGCCATATCAAGGCTACAAATGGATAGGGATTCCACATACATATACAATATTCTATTTCTACTTGAATGTAAGTAGTAAACACATTAAAAAAAATCCTATATTCAAACTCACAAGTATGTGAAATTTGCACCTAGAATAAGACTTGGCATAAAAATTCATTTTTAAGCATAAACGACCTACTTTTAGGTATTGAGTCTAAGTACAACCGAATATCATCATTATAATTGTTACAAATCTCTTATAATCACTTTGGAATAACCCACAGATGACAAGGAATATCATGCATATTGGTTCTCCTATTCAAAGTATCCAAGTACCATAAAAAGATCACGTTTAAGGCACTTTAGCATTTATTTCAAAAATTTCATCCTTTAAGAAAGAAAGGGGCTAGGTATTAATACCTTATATCACCACCATGATATTAATGAAGCAATTTTTTCCGTATTATTGAACCAACCTAAGCAAATAGATCATTATAAGTGCATTACTATGACAATAATTCAAGATCATGTCACCTTTAGGGAAGCAATGCACTAACTTCATGATTTCCCAACCTTATACCAATTCTAGGGCATATTAATATCAATATGCATCATGATTGAAGTCTAATATGAGGTACTACATTCGTAATCATACAAAATTTTGTAAAATATGTCCATATATATTGACTTTTAGGAATATAAAGTAAAAGTTGGGAAAGATTTAGGGTTTTGAATGAACAAGTAAGCAAAAGATTCTACCAAAAGATATATCACTCACCTCCAAGGTTTTTGATTAGGAGGTCAAAACAATAAAGCCAATAAAAATCCTACAAGGTCCTAGGTCAGCCTCCAAAGGTCTGAAACCAACTCTCCAAGAAAGATTTGTGGTCAACTAGGGTAAAAGAGGAAAAATAAGAGTTTTTAGCTATTAGCATCAAAAACCAGTATGGAAAACCATAGAGCTCAACTAAGAAAGATTAAAAAATGAATAAAATCAAGAAAATAGTGAAGGGAGGAAGACCCTACATGGTTAGGGATAGAAGAAAGCTATCTGATTCATAAAACAACAATGGAAACTTAATCATCAACATGCATGGACATGCAAGCTCACCACCAAGATATTGACCTCTAAGGGGATCTATCAGAGGTCAATGATCCTCCACTACTTCCAAGAAGGTTTCAAGACATCTAATAAGGATAGGGAGTTGACGGGTTTGGAATAAATATTGGAAAAAGGGTTAAAATATCAAAACAACACCAACTAGTCTAGGTTATCGAATGGAAAACTAGTCTAACATATCTAGTTTCTATGTCTCAAGGGATGTCAAGGTACCCCCGATAAATCACACCTATTGATGTTTACTATTGTGGGTCTTGTAGTAGGATTTGTTTAGGTACATTATTGAACCTATTGAGGTCATAAACAAAGACTATTGTGGGTCATCCAAGTAAAGTCATCGAGTTGCACACATAAACAATTGTATCAAACCTCTACCAAACCCAATCGAGGTCAATGGTGGTATATCATGGTTAAATTTGGATACCTATCCCCAACAGTCCATCTACATACTAGAAATATAGTTTGGGTAGGGCCCAAGCCATTGAGACTCATGGCTATGCAATCAAAGCTTAAGAATCCATGTGCAGACATAGACCCAATTTAGGTAAGGAACACTAGGATGAAACTTTATACAAACTAAGTTAATAACATCCAAGTACCATAAAAATAATAAATATTAAGACAAAAAAACAAATTAGGTAATTTACACTCAAATTTCCAGTTTGACCCTCAATTAAGGTGAATCAGTATAATAGCCAACAAAGTACATAAATTTTCAAAATCAAGGCAATCAAGGTAAAATTGAAGCCAAATTAAAATTATCTGTTACCTAATTGATTTCAAGGATTTATAAAAGAAATGATGTTATGCATAACAAAAATTTATATATTGTATACCAAATTTGAATCCCATTCTCATACTATGATCTAGTTCAATTTAATCCATAGTTGTAGGGAAACATGAAATTAAGGCAAACAAAGTGCAATATACTTCAATTTAAAGATTCCTTTTAATCAAGTGATCTCAAAATTTAATCAAGAACCCATTAAGGTAATTAAGAATCTAGTTATGATAAATAAACATGTTTAGAGGTGAAGCAAAGTTGGGGCCTTCACATTAATTTTGAATTCATATGATAGAAAACTATAAAATGTTGTTTTTAGCCTACTTTTTTGCATTTTCTATTTTTCTATCCATAAAAAGATTATAATTATTATCATTTAAAATATTCATAATTTGATTTTGATAATAATAGACATACATAAATTTAAATATCATTAATGAAAAAGAATTCATCAATAACTATATTTTGAAGAAAGTTGAGATGAAACTCAAATATTAAAGTGAAAAATACAAACAACACTTACGGTTGCATGAACTATTTTGATAAAGTGGAGTCCATTCCAAATTCGTAAAATAGAGTTTTCATTACAATCCATTTCTATATCTAGAATTTCACTTATGAATTCTACCGTTCTTGACAATTAGGGACCATGTCCTATCATTTTCTATCACAACATTCTAGTATCCAGATTATAAGTAGATGAAGAAGGAAAGAAAATTGTATAAAAGGTAGTTAAGTTATTATGTTGCATCGATTTATATGTATATATAATCCTCTAATCTAATAAAAATTCCCTTATTGACCTTCAGTATCCTATCTTGCACCTTTTTTTAAAGTCACTAACTGCAATATTTCAATGAAATCATTTTTAAAACCTAGAATTTGACAAGCATAAAAGATAATAATACTGATGTGGAATAAAACACCATGAAAAATTAAACAAATTTCTATAGACATTCCTGAATAATTTTTCTCCATTCTTACAATTCCACCCTCTAAGCGTGCACAAAATCAATCACAATTTGGGAACATATGTTACAATGATTCAAGTCAAACATTCATGAATTTGGAGAGTCATATGAAGATAATGATTCCATGAGGGAAAATTTCATTTTTATTTTCAAACTAATTTGGCATAAACATGGTGCTCTCGTTTATCTTGTTTTCCAACTTTTTAGACGTGTTCTTTTTTATCTTGTTTTCCAACTCTTTTAGATTGTAGCCTAGAGCATTCTTTGATCTTGTACTATCTCCTTTTTCATAATTTGTAGAACTCATTGTTATTTTTTGTAGGTTTCGAAAGGTGGATATGTTCTTTCTTTTTTCTTTCATAACCCTCTTACATTAAGAGTTTGTCCATGTGTTGTATTGAATTTGACAGGTTAATCTATGTCCATTTGTAGTTTGAAAAAGGACAAAAAATTGATGTAATATTTGAAATACTAAAATTTATTTCTAGAGATACATGAAATAAATGAGAATCTAATGGTAGAAAGCATTCTGCATAATCTAATTTTATATCAATATTCTCTAAAACCCAAATAATAGCATTCAGTTCATCAAAGATAGGTATGCCTTTGTATATATATGGTAGATATATACATTGCTTACTATATTAGTTTTTTTAAAGTATCTATGTCATGCAAAGATAACTATTCTTCTGCCACACTTTTGCAATAGTATTTTCTTTGGAGATTCCTCTAAGAACAATCCAATATAGAGATAAATGCATGGCACTAAGGGGTTTCTTGTCCATGTTTCCTGCTCTACTATCATAGCTAGATGCATTTTCTTAATCCATAACACCACTTTAGCAACTCCCAATTACAAACTTAAACCCCACATATCCATATTTAGTAGGATGAAGGGTGTATGAGATCAAATTTGTAGAACAACACTCACTTCTATATAAACTTCCATCAATCATAGAAGAATTATGTCATCAATACATATTGTGCCTGGGTGAGTGTTGCAAGAAAATAGATAAATGGCATTATTGAAACACCAAACACATTAAAATTTGCACTGACAATTTGAGGAGGAGAGAAATTAATTTAAAACCTTTATGTTGTCAGACTTTCAAAAGAAAACTATACAGATATATTTTGTCATTTTCAAATATTCCTAGTTGCCATTTCTAGTGGTGGGTCAGAGCCACTAAACTAGTCTTATAGAACATTGACTATTCTATATTTAATAATGGTTGTGATAGGTTTCAATTTCTTTTTTTGGCTGTAGAACATATAAAACTATAGGAGTTCAACACCCTAACTAGTTCCAGGTTACATCATTTGAAACAAAAAACATGAAACAAATCATATAGCATGAAATACCACATTGCATAAACAATTAGATTCTTACTGTAATCACATGATATAGTATTGATTATAAAATTTCTCAAACAATCCAATTTTCATTCACTCCAATAGAATGTAGTGAATACAAAATTATGAAAACCGTTTAATTATCATTTTACTCACATCACATTACATTCATTATTACATTATAGAAACACTCCAATTGTCAATTTAAATACATCACATGCACTATACTAAACACCCCAAGTTCACAACAATATTCACACTGACAAAAGAGTTCGCAACAAAATTTATCATATAATAAGAACAATGGTTTTGAAAAAGGTGATATACCATCAAGTTCACAAATATGTGTTGCATACTAAGAAAATATTCATTTAGTGAACCTCATTACATGTACAATTATGTACCTCTCCTCATCCGATAGTAATTTGTACATGTCTAGAAATTAATTCACACTAAGTTCTCAAATATCATCTATTTTTTCAATTGCATATGATTTATCATCAAGAAATACTATATATATGAAATACACTTAACAAAATTGTTTAGTTTTAATGGGGAAATGAAAAATGAAGATCAAAACAAAATAAAAATTCAGTGTGGTATTGTATTATATTTGACGTTGCATGTATTATATTATATCTGAAGTTGCATAAAAACATTTATATTATATAACGTGCATGTACTTATGGAATGAATTAGCCACATGATCAATGATATTGTTGTCATGGACAACAAAAAAAATTCATGCTCAACTACATGCTATAATGAAATAGTTATAACGAAATGAGTAACAATATATACCATCAAACTATATAGTATAAGAACATCAAACTAGGTTCATTCATTGATGTTGATAAAATTTATTTTCTTAGAAGGATATTTAGTTTTTCACAGAGGAGGAGAATGTCAGATCTTTAAATCCCTATAGACCAAAGTTAATGTATTTGCTCTTAGCAAAGTAAGAAAATTGAAATGTAGATTCTGAAATTGAGAAACTTATAGAGATACATTGAGTTTTTGTACTCTGAAATATTGTATAATGTCACTTGGATCTAAAATATTTTGCTTAATTGGTTCATGATTAATCACTAGAAACACCTGACATCAACCCCTTTGTACATTGATAATTTTACAAATAAATTTAGTATAAACAAGTTATAACTTTGTTTTGATAGAAGAGTACATATACTCAATTACATCTTCAGGAGAGGATATGAAGTCTATGTGTTGGATCTTTAAGTTCTTAAATGCATTTATTAGGTAGACCCATACCTTCACTAAATTTTTATTATTATAAAAAAGGTGGAGCATGGAAGGGATAAAAATGCCTCATTTTTTATGTAAATGTTTGTTCTTAGTGGTGCAGATAGCTATTAAAATAGTGGTTAGATCAACCATATATTATATTTGTATATGGAACTTTGGATATAAAATCAATAATATGGGCACATACCACATTCACACCTATATTATTGTAGTTTTCACTATATTTAAGGATAAACAACACCAAATAGTCTCAAATATGTATGTTGATATCTATCTCCTTAGTTGTACCTTCAACATGCATCAATATTGTGATGGACTGAACTTTTGGAACCTTGAAATGCCAAATGATATTTGTGTCATGACCAAGATCGTCCTATGTTATGCCTTTTGAAGTACTTAATTCAATGGTTAAATAAGTGAGTCTTGGAACTAAAATTGGATGAGATATAGCTTGATTCGTGATAAAGCAATGTCTCAACTTTATGATAAAATGAGGTTCCTAGACAAAGTTAATTAGGTTTGAATATTATCAAATAATGTGTTTAGCAATATTATGGAGCAAGCTTTTATATTAAGAGAGTGGGGTTTGATCGGCTGTGATACGTCACGCGCCCTTGGTATGGGTAGAGTCTCTGTGGGCAGATGCAGCCCCAGATCTCTAATCCAACGGTCATCACCCTATGGAGAAGAAGCCAATGATATGTAGCACGACATCGCAGTGGTCGTCAGATGGAAAGAATGGATGACCCCAATGTTATCTTCATCTCTTGTTCACACGATGTTGTAAAGTCATAACCACACCATCAACTACCCCATCCACATCGCTGAACATGGGTAGAGAGTGAATCATAAAATGGGGGTTGTCCCACTACATCACGACGGACTGGACAAACTAGTACTGAGGTCGTAGGCATGAAAGGAGACTGAAACCCAACCCCCATCGCCAGTTGCCCCTCTCTCCGCTCAGTCTACAGGTGGTGTGGGAAAAAGGTAGGAGATGGTGTTAGCGGAAGTGTAAAGGGAAAATGAGCCCATGTTCCTTGCTGGTTCTCCATTAAACCTGCAACATCGAAGCTCCTAGAGGAACCTAAAGAGGAGTTGTTGCCATCCTAATCTAAGAGGAGAAAGAATGCAGCAGGCTGACGTAGTTCGTGGACGAGGAACCTTGGGGAATAAGACGAACCCTTGTTGTTGTGGAGGTCTATCTGAATCCATCAGATATGAGGGCGCCTTTTGCTCGTCAGCATCGTCCTTGCATCAGCGGCAGTTCGTATCATGATCAGAGAGAACACAACACTGGATCAGGGAGAAGGTAGCACACCATGGATGTTGGAGCGTGGTGGTGATTCTCATCGATAGGAACGGCCAGGTCCATGTATCCCCTCGTCTCTGCCGCAACAGAGACCAATAGAGACGGCGCCCGTGCGGAGGATGGACTGCACAACCAAACCCAAAGTGACGAGGGGTCGTGGAGGTGAGAAGGGGGTAGCCAAAGCTGAGGGAGTCCTAAGAAGATGGCTACGAGCACGCACAAATGGTGGATTGCTCACCGGAGGAGAACCCCAGCGGCTGCGGCTCTACCCCAGGATACACGAGTAGAACGCGTTGAATGGGAGAAGGAAGGGTGGGGACGAGAACCCTAAACCATCCGATCCAAGATCAAATAGGATCTAGTTCAGAGAACCGGCTGCCCCGCCTCAAGTCCCTTCCCAGCAAAAGAGCAAGAAACCGCCCATCCTTATGGACACTTGGCGAGTTATCATTGTCCCAAAGGTAACAAAAATCCCAGTAATTATGCAATCTTATATATTTCATTGAAAATAGCCTGATTATTAGAAAAATACAAACAATATACCGTTTTTCTCAGAAAAATGTGTAGAACAATGTGAAATCATAATATAATTCTTTCTATGCATTAATAACAGTGATATCATGTAAGATTTGTAATGCTCATTTTATGGATAATAAATACCAAATGGTGGACTAAAATTCTGATAAAATGTCAATAAATCTATATTCATGTTTATAATGCATATGATGTCAGATATAGTCATGTTTATGCACGAAATTATGTAATTTACTTTATATGGCTATTTAGGGCTAATAACCCTAAATAGAATGTGGAAAATACATTAATGCTCAATAAATAGTGAAATTCACAGAGTAAGCTCATATCAGTATATGAAACCTCAGTTTTAATTATGAGATCATAATGATGAACATAATTCATGTTATATGAAGAGCACCCTTAATACATGTGATGTCACCCTGATATGGTTAAGGAAAGTGACATAATGTTAAATATGTTCACATAATAATATGGCACATGAGTATATCCAGTTGATGAATTATAATCTGGAATATGAAAGCAGTAAGATAAACCTAAGTTAAGAATACGAGTAATCATGAGGATATCATAATGAGATAAGCTAAACCCTAATATGGATATAATTAGGGTTAAGACGAGATGTAATATGATGAGAACCTGATGATAGCATATAATCTTGTCTTGATCAAGTTTAACAAAGATATAGATGACATGAGGAATATGTGATGATTAGGTTTCTCTTGATCAAGGTACGCCATTATCTCTTACTTGGCTTATTATACAATATGCTTGTGTTATATGTGTAGTAAAATACTTGGCATATGGTATTGGATGAAATGATTGTTCTTGCATGATATGTTGCTTGATTCTCCGTACTTATGTCTATTGACACATCAAACATAATACATATGCTCCATCATATGAAAGCACACGGTGCTCAGAAAGTGATCACAAACTCCTAGGGGGTAGATCACATGTATAATGATCACAAACTCCTCGGGGGTATATCATAAGGCCTAAAAACATCAAAGCCCTTGGGGGCAGATGTATGAGATATATGATGGAAATGTGCTTAAAATATATGTGTTCTCTTTTGTTAATGAATATCTTTGTGCAAGTATATGCTTTTCTTATATTCTTTTGTTACTACCAAGTATTAGTTTTATCTTATTGCCAAGATATGATGAGAGGTAAATAAAATACACGTAGGCGTACTCAGTACAATATTCTTGAATATTGTGCTGATGTGTACTGCATGAAATCTTTTGTTTAGGTTGTGGTTATGCTCTTGAAGATCCAGGATAGTTGAGAGTTGTATGGCGAGCTGATGTACAGGTGGACATGTTGTCTTAAGATCCTGTAGTTTAGTAGTAGTACATGTATATGTATAGTTTGTTGTTCAATATGTAATATCAAATGTTGTAACAATTCATGTTGTAATTATATGTTGAATGGTGAACATGTGTGTATGGTATTATTATTGTTCATGTACATGTGCTACTGACTGTGTTTCCTTCTGACTTCCTCTGATTTTCTTCTTCTTATCCTAGTGTGGGATGTTTAAATTGGGATTCTCGCTGAGGTGAGGGTTTCAATTTAGACGTCACACATCAGATTAAGTTTTAGAAAATCCGGGGACGTTACAAATATTGACAAGTTTATATTAGCCCCATAGCCTTAGAGGAAACAATGAAACACAAATACATTCTATTTTAGGGTTTGCGAGACACGTGGCTTCACCAAATCTAGACTATCATTTTTTTAGGAGGTCTTGGAACTTTCTTTTCTATTTTTTTGTATTTATATATATATATATATATAGACACAAAAATTAGTAAAGACTTGATTCAGTTTGAATCAATGAAAAAAATTACACAAAAAATGATAATTTCACCTTAGACAACATAACTAAACGTTTGGGCCATGCAACAAAACTATCGGTTGCCTCCTTTATAGTCTTCACAACAATAAATGTTTAGGACAAGGGCATGTCACGAATCACCTCTAGTAAGTCACTTATTTATACACATACTATTTGAGGTCCATTAATGGGACGTGAATTGTAATAGACGTAGTTTGGTACACTGTACCCTTAACCACCAACCTATGTACTAGGTCATCCACTAGAATCTTACCTCTTTTACCAAGAGGGCATATACTTTAAAATTAGTATCATATTTTTAGATTACATAAAATAGGTCAATGTCAAGAACTTACATCACTTTGCATAACATGAACTTTTGGTTGCATAACAAGCACTTTATCTTACAAGAAACTACTTGCATGGAGGACTCCACTGTCAGCATAGAAAAAGGCCAGTCTTGAAACTCACTTGTTTTAGCCTCCATGTATTAATTCATTTGGATTGGAAAGAGTTCATAAAAAACTTTCCTCAACTCTATACTTATCTTTGTTCCAATCTTGTTTAGGCTCTCTGATGCCATTAATATATCCATCTGATGTTTTTGCTAGGATGGTTCAAAGAAAATTTTTATTTTTCTCCCTACTCTAAGGCCTTGATTGTTATCAGGATGCTCATGAATTCCTATAGAAACTGTGAGCTCATCCTTTTGGACCTCAGGGATAATGTTCCCTTAAAGAAAAGGATCATGTTGTTGTTTACATATAAAATGACAAATTTAATAGTAAAAACAACACATAATAAAATATATAATGTGCAATAGAGTAACATGGAGCGATCAAAATATTTACCATTTTGTCAGCAATTTGTTTTTGAATTACGTTGGATATTTTTTCAATGATGTTGATTATGGGAGCATCAAAGAACACTTGGAAGTGAGGTTGAATGGAAGTGTTTGCAACAAATATAGTTTTAGACACCTCAAATTCTATCATACTCTTAATCTCTTGTTCAACATATTTCTCGCATTGCATTGTATATCTACCAGAACATAGTCATTTGCATTTTTTTCCATTGTTTGTTCTGAGCGTTCTTAGTTACTTGGTATATATAACTTGCAACATTTACACATAAGAATTTTTACAAATGTTTACCTAAAAATGTTATGCTAGGCTTTATGCCTTGAACCTTTCATATAATTTCTAGTTAAGAAAGTGGTATACTTCACATTTATTCTTGCTGAATTTAGTAGATTTGGCTTCAGATATATATCCTCGTGAGTTTGGTTTTCCTATCTCACTACACCTTACTTTTTTGTTAGAGTATAATAGTTTTGTGTATTTAGAATCATAATGGAATGTATTCCTACATTTTTAAATAACACATCACATTTCCACGCACAAACATGAATATATATATATATATATATATATATATGGATATATATTAATATATATACATGAATTTCTATATATATATATATATATGGATATATATGAATATATATACATGAATTTATATATATATATATATATATATATATATATATTTGTTTGTTTGTGTGTGTGTGTGTCTACGCATGCGCGTGTGTGTGTATGTGTATGAGTATGTATATATATAAGAAAGGACATTCATGGTTTATAATTTCGATAATCACATACACGTGTGTCTATTCAAAGAAACTCCTTCATTTCTATAGATTCATGATGACATGAAAATATGTCTATTGGTAACATGAACTAGAAAATTGTACTGAAAGTTTGTTGATTAGTACTTATATTATCACCTCCATGTAAATTCTCTCTTTAATTTTGATATGAATCATTTTAGATTTATCTTTTTTGCATTAAACTTCTAAATTCCAAGCATGAGAGTTGGTTCTATTATACATCTTGGTGTGAGGGATTCAAGAGTCTCACTATCTACCTCATAATTGACATGCTTGTTGGCCAACTAATTCTACCAGGCTTTACATTGTGAGTGGTCCATGGATCTTATCATAAAGAAAATTTAATGTTGGCAAAAAGATAGTACACATTAATAGATGATAAAGAAAAAATTTCATATGCTTTATAAAATAAAAGTAATAACATATGTAAGCATGCAAAGTGACATTTAGTAATATACAAATATCATATATCATGTTTTCTTCTATTCAAAGTAAATTACTTCCTTATTGTCCATCGTATATTTTATTGTTAGTTAATTCTATAATAACAATTGGTATGTTAATAGCTAAAAGAATTGAATCTTTAAGGTTTTTGGTAGTATTCTTCTATGTCAATTGGGTTTTTAGTAAACTTCACTTTTTAATGAAGAATATCTATCCTATTATTCTCTACAATATTTTCAATGTACAAAACTTGATAAGATTTTCAGAACAAGATAAATGTTTCATATTTCTCACCTAACTTTTCAATATTTATCAAAGTGAACCCAATCTTGTCCACATATGGCATTTATTGTTATCATTTTGATGAATGACTTTGGAAATGGTTAGCATGAAGAATCTTGATGCTTTCTCCTTTACGGTACGTCATTTGTCACAACAATCATTCTAGTTTATCCTTTAGGGTAGAATAGAAATAAGAGAGATCAGGCCAATCTATACACATGAACAATGAAACCAATATAGTGAAGTTCATGGATATCTTTGATGATTATACAATATGATATTTTTCTTATTTTGTCTAACTATTCTTTGTAGACATGAAGTATAATGAATATCCATGTAAGGTAACTCCAATATTTTACACAAAAATCTTCTCACATGATGTCTTGCATAGAAGGAATGTCTGGTTATGTCACACACTTAATTAGAAACAACATCCATTTTAGAATAATCTGAAAGCTATTATACATTCTTAGGAACATTGCTTGGAGATTGTGATAATTGAGAGAACACTAATGTAAACCACTCGATGAAGGAGTGGTAATGTTGTTTTGAAGGTCTCACTGATGACATCGGTAGATATATTCTCTTTATGAAACATTCATGCTCTAACACATAATTTCTCACTTCCTCTTTTATATGTAAAACATATAAGTGCACTTGTGTGTCTGACTTGAAAGATATTGCAATTGATTATCTTCCGATTGTAGGTTCACCATGAAATATATCACTGTGACAAGATGTTGGTAGATCATAAGAGCCAAATATTGATGAAACATTAGTACCGAAATTAGCAAGCTCTGTGATAACCTGGAATATCACCCTTTGTAAGAAACTCTAATTTTGGACCTCACTCTGGCCCACATCTCAAATTTCAGGTTTGAATATGATGTGATGTGTAATTGGTAACTTTTGAGTGCAATTGATACCTTGATGACCCTCAACTTGACCCCAATTTGGTTTTAAAACATAACACTCATCTCATCCTTTTCTTTTGTTTTGATTGAATATTCAAATACATGCATGCCTTACTCTTGTACTCATGTTATAGATCTCTCTCATACGGTTCCAATGCATCTTGTTTCACTCAATTCGGATATGGGAGGAAGAAGATATGGAAATTTGAAATTTGTCTTCATTTAACCTTGTTTTAACCAATGGTCATTGTTTCGAAGGGTTCTTGGATCAATTGAAACCTTATTCCAACTCTTTTCATCTTCCACTTATTTCCCCTCCATTCTCTTGTGCTCTCGCAAGCCCTAGCCCCTCCATTTTCCTACTCCTTTCCTTGTTGTCTTATGGCGGTGCAGCCGACCCCTCTCCCTTGGGTGTTCACTCCCATGCCACGATCGGTGAGCAAGTTGGTCACAACAGTTGTGGTCGGCTTCCCTAAGAACCGAAGGCCTATCGACGTTTATCCCCAAGGCCTGAGCCTCGATCGGTACATAGCTCCGGTGAGAAGAACCCTAGTCACCATCACCATGGGTCAGTTGGGCGTCCAAGCCCTAGGCTCGATCGACACAAGGCGAGAGTAGGGCTGAGTCCGTCAGGCCCCGCCGGTGTGAGATGACATCTTTATTAGGGTTGCAGCAGCCTAGGGCCTTGACTTAGACGTGCCCCGACACCATCATCCACCGTGGCTATGACCTACTTGCGAGCAGGTGGATAGGAGTGCGGGAGCGATTAGCAGCCCAAACGTAGTAGTTGGGCAAGATGGGAGGCGACCAACAACCTGACTTGCCCACGACAGAGCGGTGAATGGCGACCAAGGGTAATTGTGTGGTGGGGAGCGATGTCCAACCATAGGACAAGGAGCCCAACTCCTTCAGATCAACTGTCCAGATCAAATCCAACGGTCAAGTAGGACCTTATGTGGTACTGCCTTTAGAAAATCAAAATAAATCACCGCTTGGGCCATTTTGGGCATGCAATATATGAATTTGCACCTAGAAATCATGATCTATCCATTAAAAAAATTTCATAACCCAATTGTTCTCGTAGTTTCTCTATTTTTTCTAAATGTAACACCTTTGCGCTCTTGTAAAGTTCCATATGTTCTACTATGTTTTCTTTGGAGCTTTAATGATCAAAGGTCGCCCTAATCTCTTATATAAATAACTTTGATCCATTAGAACATGTATCACACCTTGGATCATCTTGATGTACCTATAATGCCTATGTTGATCTATCATGACTATCTTTCATTTTATAAATGGTTTTTATGTGCTTATGTGCGCTAAAACCTGCCTATAGGTGCAATCGTTAGCATGTTTTATTATCTTATGATCACCAGACCTTGAAATAAGTAATCTTTCCAACTTATGTGCCATGTTTGATTATGGACTTATGTTGTGGTTGACATTGGTAACTCATGTAACTTAATGATCTACTTCCATACCTTGATGTGACTTAATAGGTGATGTGTAGTACGAATATCCTTGAATCTTAAATACTTGTACAAAAGTATATTCTAGATGACCACACCTCTGTGTTCACCATCAAATTTGTATCTCAGTGTTTGTTATGACATGTAACTCAAGTAGACTTCATCTATACTCTAATAATGACAATCATGCATGATATGACTAGTTATGCCAATGTGGATGCTTATATTGACCAAGCTGCTCAAATCTTATGATTTCTCTATCTAAGAACATGAAATCTTAATATTATGATCCCTAATCTTAGTTGTGATGTGTCTCCCTAAGATCTAGATGAATCCATGACGTATGATGTAACTTATTTATGGACTTGCATGACTAATTAAAATTTTGAAATCAATATGCATGATATGATACCTTGATCTAAGGGACATATCCAATTACCATGATAATGATTAATGATACCTAATCTTGTTGATGTTAATTTAGTTTCACTGATTCGTAATGTTAGGACATCTATGATGACTTATTGGCCAAGATCTGGTCAAGATGCTATTTATGGTTTTCAAATCAAGCATCTTAATCTAGTACTCTACTCGCAAAGTACATTTTCCTCTTAACCCTACTATGATATTGGCTTACTTGTATGTATGCTCGTACTAATGCTTGTCTATTTACTTACTTTGTTGAGCTATTATTCCTACGATTACTACTTTCATGTTTGAGTATTCTATGTTGACAAACATTGGATATAATGTACATAAATCCATTATGCAACCTAATGTTGATACACATGGATAAAAGAACCTAAAAAATGCTTTGTATAAAATGATTTCGTTAAGTGTTCTCACTTGTTTCTTATTCTTGACTATGATCATGTTTCTAGCCAAACAAGTTTGTATTACTCTTCAAATGTTTACATGCCTTTTCATAATGCACTTAATGATTTAGCATTAATATATTGTGTTTATCGAATTTTTAGTTGCCAAATGAAGAACCATTGCACTCAAGACTCTCAGATCTGAAATGAATCACCAATAGGTATTCTTGAATCTAGAAATGGGTACATCTCTCTTATCACCAATTTTAGTATGTTGTTATATCTTGTTGTTATTGCTTTTACATATATATTTCCTGTGTGAAATATTTGTTTCATCCTATGGACGGGGGCCCAAGTCCACTTGCCTTTGGCCTTATAGATATTTGGATTGTGGACCTAGGGTAACAAACAGTTTCATGTCAAATGGTATCAGAGCCGAACACACATGCCTCTATATGTGTTCAAGGCATAACATATTTTAAGAACCTAGGAAGGACTAAAATTCTTTCCTTAAAGTTAGAGAGTCTTCCAGCACCTCATCTCTTCATTAAGGACCACCTAAGCCAACCAAGTAAATGATTATTAGTTCGTCTTTTCTTGTCTCCTCATGTGATTCTTCTCTCATGACTATGAAGCACATGAAACCTCAATTTGTGTAGCTTATGCATGGGAAAAGTTAAAATTCACTTGAAATCATGAAAGTTGATATGATGATCTGATCTTAAATGAAAAATCCCATTTTGGATGAATGAAAGAACTCTTGAAAGTGATGTACTCATGTAAACTCAATATTACAAAATTGGTTATGAGTGCTTCCCATGTTTGATGTAAATTCTTGATATGGTGAAATAAGGTGGGACTCCTATTTTACGCCTCATGTTTGATGAGGTCCCTATTGATTAAACCTATGTTGCTCTATAGTTGATTAAGCCTCAAACATAGTTAAGCAAACTTTTCCCCTATTTGATATGTATAGTGATTATTCCTTAGAATGACCATGTCTTTGGAATCCTAAATCATGATGTGAGGACTTGCTTCAAGAGGAAAATCCCCCTATTGACTATTATTCCTCTTTGTAGACTCAATTTGAATGATATGTGCACTTAGGTCTGAATCTTGTACTAGTATGCTCAAACCCTCAAGTTCTCAATTTGACTTCTCAATTTTCAAAATCTACCCTTACCTTAACCTTGAAAAAAGGGACTGAAATTTGACATTGATCTTGAAAAATCTTGAAATACAGTTGCCCTATTATGATCTTGATGTTTGACTCATGGTCTTGTGAAATACAATTTGATAGTTGACACCCTCCCTATTTGGGTATGCTTGACGACTCATGATTAATATGGAATAATGGGCTAGATTATGGTGGTAGTTGACTTATGACTCCCCTAACCTAGGTTACATCTCTATTTTAACTATCTCTAAATTATCACCTTATGGATTATTTAGAGTCTGGGAAGGTAACCCCTTTCATACTATTTTGATTTCTTGACCTAAGTCTCTAATAGGTCAAATCCATGATAATATTGATACTCAATCTTAAATCTCAATTTAATGACGATCTTGAAACATGATTTTGCTGACTACAGTTAATGGTTAGGTTCCTAGAAAGACCTAGGCCTAGATCATTCATCAACCATGAATACCATGAGAATAAACACAATATTTATGCCATGAAATGTTGAATAATGCTCGAAATGTTGCACGATTATTGGTAGATTGATGTATATGGATGAATAATCACCCCTTGAAAGGTGAGTTAACTAACTGGTTTAAGAATTGAGGCAACCTTGAATGTCCCCTGAAGTTTGAATGACTAAGTATACGAAGCACAAAATAGTAAATATTGAGTATAATTCTTTAACCCCAACTATACCATCTCTAAGGGACATAAGGAATAGTCACTGAGGAAGTGGCTGACATTAGGTGACCAAGACCAGGAGGGAAGATCATCGAAAAGATCAAGCCCAAGAGGAAAGGTCACCAAGAGGCCAAGCCCAAGAGGGAAGGCCAAAATGAAGACCAATCCCAGGAGGGAAGGTCACCAAGAGGCCAAACCCAAGAGGGAAGGTCACTAAGAGGCTAAGCCCATGAGGGAAGGCCAACATGAAGACCAAGCCCAGGAGGGAAGGTCACCAAGAGGCCAAGCCTTAGGAGGGAATGTCAACATGAAGATCAAGCTCAAGAGGGAAGGTCACCTAGAGGCCAAGACCAAGAGGGAATGCCAACATGAAGACCAAGTCGAGGAGGGAAGGTCGCCAAGAGGTCAAGCCCAGAAGGGAAGGCCAACATGAGGACCAAGCCCAGGAGGGAAGGTCACCAAGAGGTCAAGCCCAGGAGGGAATGCCAACATGAGGACCAAGCCCAGTAGGGATGGTCACCATGATCCCAATGTTGGGACATAAAAGAAAATGATGTCCACCCTAAGAGATAGAGAAAGGTCATGTTATAGACTTACACCAAAATTAATGTGCTTGAATATTGTAGGCAAACCTCAAGAAGAATGTTTATGGCATTTCAGTAAAAACCTAAGGAGGGGTAGATCCCTAAGACACCGCTTAGGTCTAAAGGTGGAATCTAAACCCTAGCATAAAAAAAAATTGACCTACGACTTTGTGGTCCAAATTGTGACTCTCGATATTAATGTATGATATCTTGACTCTTGATCATTGATCTTGATGTTGGCTCGACTCCTATGGTCACCCTATTTGGATCTTGAGATCACCCTCGATATATAACTGATGACTTTTGTGTTCCCAAATCTTAGAACTTTGAAATTATGACTATGTTGATTCACTCGATTTATGACTTAGGGTTAAGCTCCATGTGCACTAGGGTGGGACCTTCCATCGAGTTTGAGCACAAAATTATGATGTTGAAATATGATGTATGTCTAGAATTCTTGAAATATGAAATCTCAATCATGGATGTATAACCCCACATAGGCCAATGTAGAAGATAGAACCCTAAATTTTTGGAATAAAAGTCATGCCTTACTCTTGAACTCTATTTGTTTGACCAAAAATGTGATCTCTCCAAATTGGTGATCTATATGGCAATCCTTCCAAATATGTGACTTGTGTGATGATCTTTCCCAATTCGATGATCCATGTGACTATGTGTCAAATTTGATGCTTGATTTCTCAATTTTAGAATGAGATTGATTTGGTAAGTGGTGGTGTACCTTATGAGATAGTGTGATGATTTTGACATCGGATATGAAATCTCAAATGTCTATTTATGACTTGAATTGAAATTTGGGGACAAATTTTCCTTTTAAGGTGGGGAGGATGTGACTTGTGTGATGATCTTTCCCAAATCGATGATCCATGTGACTATGTGTCAAATTTGATGCTTGATTTCTCAATTTTAGAATGAGATTGATTTGGTAAGTGGTGGTGATACCTTATGAGATAGTGTGATGATTTTAAGGTGGGGAGGATGTGATAACCTGGAATCTCACCCTTTGTAAGTAACTCTAATTTTGGACCTCACTCTGGCCCTCACGTCAAATTTCTTGTTTGAATACAATGTTATGTGTAGTCAGTAACTTTTGAGTGCAATTGATACCTTGATGACCCTCAACTTGACCCCAATTTGGTTTTAAAACATAACACTCATCTCATATTTTTCTTTTATTTTGATTGTATATTCGAATACATGTATGCCTTATTCTTTTATTCATGTTATAGAGATCTCTCATATGGTTCCAATGCATCTTGTTTCACTCAATTCGGATCTGGGAGGAAGAAGATATGCCAATTTGAATTTTGTCTTGATTTAACCTTGTTTTAACCCCTTTTATTCAATTTTGTACCCTTGTTGGGCCGAATGGTGGGCGCACGTGGCTCATTCCCCTCCTTGGCCTCTCCTTAGAAATCCAGAGCCCAATCCCTCGACCAATCATGAAGCTGGGATGTATGGGCCATGGACCGTGGCCGTCAAATCTCTTTCCTTCAAATCCGACCCCTAATCTAACGACTAGGGAGTCATCACCTACCTTTATCCGTACTGTAGCAGTTGCTATAGTATGATACTTTTGTAATGGACAATGGGAAATGTTTCGAAGGGTTATTGGATCAATTAAAACCCCATTCAAACTCTTTTCATCTCTTACTTCTTTCCCCTATGTTCTCTTGTGCTTTCGCAAGCCCTAGCCCCTCCATTTTCCTACTCCTTTCCCAACTATCTTCTGGCGGCACAGCTATCCCCTCTCCCTTGGGTGTTCACTCCCATGCTGTGATCGATGAGAAAGTTGGTCACAATAGTTTTAGATGGCTTCCCTGAGCACCAAAATCCTATTGATGTTCGTTCCCGAGGCCTGAGTCTTGGTCGAGACATAACTCTGACGAGAAGAACCCAAGTCACTGCCACCATGGGTCAGTTGAGCGTCCAAGCCCTAGGCTCGATCGACACAAGATGAGAGTAGGGCTGAGTCTGTCAGGCCCCATCGGTGTGAGCCAACATCTTTGTGAGGGTCACAAAAGCCTAGGGCCTTGACCTAGATGTTCCCAGACACCATCCTCCGTCGTGGGTGTGGCATGCTTGCGTGCAGGAGGGTGGGCATGCGGGAGCAATTAGAAGCTCAAACATAGTAGCTGAGCAAGATGGGAGGCGACCAATAACCTGACTTGACTGTGACTGAGAAGTAAGTGGCAACCAAGGGTCTCTGAGTGGCGGGGAGTAGTACCCAGCCACAGGACAAGGAGCCCGACTCCTTCAGATCAACCATCTAGATCGAATGCAAAGGTCCAGAAGGACCTGATGTGGTAATACCTTTAGAAAATAAAAATAAATCACCTCTTGGGCCATTTTGGGCATGCAATATATGAATTTGCACCTAAAAATCATGATCTATCCATATAAAATATTTTAAAACCCAATTACACTTGTAGTTTCTCTATTTTTTCTAAATGTAACACCTTTACACTCTTATAATGTTCCTTTTGTTCTACTATGTTTGGAACTTTAATGATCAAAGGTCGCCCTAATCTCTTATATTAGTAACTTTGATCCATTAGAGTTTGTATCACACCTTGGATCATCTTGATGTAGCTATAATGCCTATGTTGATCTATCATGAGTAGCTTTCATTTTAAAAATGGCTTTTATGTGCTTATGTGTGCTAAAACTTGCCCATAGGTGCAATCTTTAGCATGTTTTATTATCTTGTGATCACCTAAAATCAATAATCTTTCCAACTTATGTGCCATGTTTGATTCTGGTCTTATGCTATGGTTGACATTGGTAACTCATGTAACTTAATGATCTACTTGTATACCTTGATGTGACTTAATAGGTGATGTGTAGTACTAATATCCTTGAATATTAAACACTTGTGCAAAAGTGGATTTGAGATGACCGCACCTCTATGTTCACCATCAAATCAGTATCTTGGTGTTTGTTATGACACATAACTCGAGTAGACTTCATATATACTCTAATGATGACAATCTTGCATGATATGACTAGTTATGCCAATGTAGATGCTTATATTGACTAAACTGCTCAAATCTTATGATTTCTCTATCTATGATCATGAAATATTAATATTATGATCTCTAATATTAGTTGTGATGTGTCACCCTAAGATCTTGATGAATCCATGACATATTATGTAACTTGATAATGGACTTGCATGACTAATTGAAATATTGAAATCAATATGGATGATATGATACCTAGATCTAAGGGACACATCCAACTACCATAGTAATGATTAATGAGACCTGATCTTGCTGATGTTAATTTAGTTACACTCATTTGTAATGTCAAGACCTCTATGATGACTTATTGGACAAATCTGGTCAAGATGCTAGTAATGGTTTTCAAATCAAGTATCTTAATCTAGTACTCTACTCGCGAGGTACGTTTTCCTCTTGACCCTAGTATGATATTGGCTTGCTTGTATGTATGCTAGTATGAATTCTTGGCTATTTACTTACTTGGTTGAGCAATTGTTCCTATGGTTACTACTTTCATGTTTGAGTATTCTACATTGACAAACCTTGTATATAATGTACAGAAATTCATTATGCAACCTAATGTTGACACAATGGATAAAAGAATCTAAAACATGCTTTGTATAAAATGATATCGTTAAGTGTTCTCACTTGTTTCTTCTTCTTGACTATGATCATGTTTCTAACCAGGCAAGTTTGTATTACTCTTTAACTTTTTACATGCCTTTTGATAAGGTAATTAATGATTTAGCTTTATATATTGTGTTTATCGAATTTTTAGTTTCCAGATGAAGAACTATTTCACTGAAGACTCTCAAATATGAAATTAATCTCCAACAGGTATACTTAAATCTAGAAATGGGTATATCTTTCGTATCTCTAGTTTTAGTATCTTGTTATATCTTTTTGTTACTGCTTTTAGATATATATTGCTTGTGTGAAATATTTGTGCCATCTTACAGACGGGTGCCCAAGTTCAATCACCTTTGTCGTTATAGCCATTTGGAGTGTGGACCTAGGGTAACAAACAGTTTTGTGACAAACTCCCTCATAACATAGCCTTCAATGATGAAACCTTCAAGAAGATGATGATTCTGAACATCCTTATTCGAAACATTAATATTTCTGTTAAAGGAAAACATCTAGTGCAAATACATGAGACTCAACATCTTCCCCTTTATAGTCAAGTGAATAATTAGGTGTATGATTATATAAAAAATGAAGGTGAAAAATACATCTCAAGTTGATAGAAAATCACAATCACACATGCTTGTAGCTTATAAATTCTTAATGTGAATCTTTTTCTAAATCACAATCACACACGCTTGTTGGATATAAATTCTTAGCGTGAATCTTATGGTGACATTGTATCATTAAAGAAGAAATCGAGTCATTTGATGGAACCCCTCACATGTCTTGGTTATATAGATATATTGAAACTAGAAAAAAATTATTGTATCAAGGTATGACAATCATGAGTTTAAGACCAACTATCTTTACATCATTCATATATACTAGTGACCAAAAGTTATAAGATTAAATCTGCATACTTTATATTGTGCAAGCATCAAAAAAATGTTTTTACTCTATCTAATTAATGTATAATAAGCAAGAGGAAAATACTACTATTAGGTGCTAGAACCTTTCTTACAATCAATTCAGATAGATACTCCATAGATTTTATGCCAACTTTAGTTTTACTTGATATATTCAACAATGTACCAATGATATTGTTGCATATATTTTTCTCTATGTTCAGATCATTGATGCAATGCCTACTTATCAAGAACTTCCAATATTGAACATCACAAAAATTATATCTCCTCATGTATAATGACTTGTGGTGTGAAATAGTAAGAGACAATTTACCAAATTTGTTATTAATATCTTTCTACTTTTCATTAACCTCATCTTAGTTCATGTTTTTCAAGGTCATCAATTCACCAATGAACCATTGAAGACTATATGTATTATTTTGTAAGGGTGGTCACAGAAAAGATGTCACCTATTACCAAGATAAACATTTGTACCAACATATTTTAATAAAAAAGAGTATGTATTTGCCTCACAAACGTGGTATGATTTTACAACTTTATGACATAGCCTGAAAAGTTCTCATAAAATGGAAGACATGGATTGTTTAGAGCAACTAAGCACACATCTTTAGGAATTCTTGATGATGTGCATCTTATGCAACAACTCCATATTTCACACATTCATTGGATCTTTGATAAAGGGTTCAAGGTAAACATCAATTTCATTTCCTAGTTGCTTGGGACCTAAGAGTAATAATGACAATATGACATACTTTCTCCTCACACATAAGTAAAAGGAAAGATTGTATATGACTATTATAACATGCCAGATGCTATTTTGGTTGTTTTAGTACCAAATGTATTCATCGTATCAGTACAAATACCAAGTCTAAGACTCGTGGTCTATTCAACATATTTAGAAAATATTGAATCAATTTCCTTCTGTTGAGATGCATTTGATAGATATTATAGAATACAACCATCCATTGTCTTAACCATAGTATGCCATTCTTGATTTTCCACATCAATTGTGCTCATAGATAGGCATTGAAATTAAGATATGATGAGAAGATACCAAATCACCTTTCAAGGAGAATCTATAACATACCCAACTCTAAGTATCTATCTTGATCCCCCTTATCTGATGCCTTTCAACGTTTGCTTTGATATATTTTATCATATAATAATCTTTTTTTTTTGTGGAAATAGGTAAATATATTTCCAAAGGAACCTGTGCAACACAACAGGATCTACAAACAAAACATGCACATGGGGGGTTATTTACAAAAACCCCAGTATCTCTTGGCTTGCTCAGACAGGCCTGAAGCTAAGCCTTTTCTATACTTCATTATTCGAGACAAAGCTATAGCTATCTTAGCAATTATCATTTCCTCGTTACAAGCCTTTCTACCATGATTTCTATTGTTTCTCTCCTCCCACAAAAAATAGCAAACACCTACAATGCATAGCCCCACAATAGATTTCTCGTTCTTGCTATTGAGTTTGGACTTCAGAATAGTGATCGTACTAGTAATATTGTCACCAAAAAACTGACCCCATTCACTCTTGAGGCATACAGTTGCCTACACCCTCCTGAAGAATCTATATGATCCAAAGATATGGTTATGGCTCTCATCATCTCTGTTACAAAGTGAGAACTTCATCTCCACCTGCATACCCCACCTACTCAGCCTATCCATGGTAGGAAGCTTAGACAAGATAGCTTTGTAGGTCGTAGTGCTCCATTTCGGAATGTGGCAGTAGTTCCAGAGCATCTTATGTCAAGGAACATCTTCCTCAGCATGAGTGTTGATCCATAGTGTCACCCTTGGGTCACCCAGATAGGCAACACCATTCATATCAACATTGTAAGTGTTCTAAACCGCATCCTACTTCTTACACATATTCCTCCGTATTCTAGAAGACGAACCATCATATCCATGTTGAACTTCACCATATCTCTTCATCATTCACTGAGTCCAGATGTTATCCTTCTCTCTCAAGTACCTATCAAGCCTTCTGCCATGACTTTCTTCACCATGCACTTTGGATCTTCGAGGTTAAGACCTCCCTTGACGAGTGGTCTAGCAATAGTATCCCAAGACACACTATGCCCACTCTCGCCCCAAATGAAATTAGCACAAATTCTCATAATACTGTCAGTAGTAGGTGATGGGATATTGTAGACCTCGAATCAAAATTTGACCATAGCTTGAAGAATAGACCTGGTCAGCAATAGTCTGCCTACCATGGACATGCGAATGGCCACCCATTTATTGATTTTATCTCTGAGCAAATCATGACACTACTTGAAATCTATGGCTGAGCCTTTCCCCCAGCCACTGGTGCTCCGAGATATCTAGTTGGTAGCCTTCCAATCTTGACCCCTATATCTACTCGAATTCTTCCTCTCCTGGCATCACAGGACTTGGACAAATAGACCCTTGATTTCATGGTACTGATATAGAGACTTTTTATTTGCCCAAACTTCATTATAACTTTCCTGAGTTCCTTCAACCTATTGGCGTGCCCTGTGGAGAACGTCATTACATTGTTTGTGAATATTAAATACAAAATCACCTTAACATTCTTTATCTTATACAACTTCACCTTCTTCCTTTAAACTAGTAAGGCCCTCCATCATGATGGTGAACAATAGAGGGGATAAGGGATCCCCCTGTCTGAGTCCATTCAAAGCAGTGAAGAGCCCCATAGGACCTCCATTCAAGAGAATAGAAAAGGAGGTGGAAGTGACACATTGTTTGATGATATGGATCCATCTATCACTAAATCCAATGGCCTTCGTTATTGACCACATCGAGTCCCATCTCACATTATCGTAGGCCTTTGTAAGGTCTACCTTCAGGCAAGCCTTGGTGTTGCTGTTTCTAGTCTTAAACCATGTTAGGAACTCTACGGCCAGTAGGGTGCTATCCGAGATCCTTCTTCCTTTAATGAAGGCACTTTGCTCCTTTGATATAATGGAGGGAAGGACCATCTTTAGTCAACCAACAAGTACTTTAGAAACAATTTCTATAATAATCATATTCGTTTGAGGCTCAAGTGTAAGTGATCATGATAATTTTATAAATGGAGATTAATTCTACAAAATTACTAGTTTTCAAGATTTTAGTTTAGAATCAATTCTCTAGAAATTTCCTTTGACTAGGAAACATAAAGGAAGAGTCAAAATCTAAAATTGATAATTAAATGACTAAAGGAAGGGATAAATACAATACACCATTTTTTGTTTATTTAAAACTTCAAGCCATTTGGCAAGATGTCTTTATATAAGGTATCATAGATGTTACACTTAGGTTACACACATAATGAATAGGATACATGTCAAATTTCACTTCAACTGAATAATGTTAGTTGCCCTAGTTTTATTATAAAAGAAAATAAAAAGATAATGCTAAAAGGACTTAATCTATTATATCACTTTACTAAAAGTGGAATTTGATAAGATAATGGACTTTACATGATTTAATTAGACTATGTGATAATTTGATATTAATTAGTAAGTAGTAGATAACCTAAATGAAGTAGGGAAAGTACTAAGGAAAAGATATTAAGAGTACCCTAAATAGATTAATGTTCCATCATACATTGTTGATTTCCCTATGTTCTAGATAAATATGTTTATCAAACAAAAATATTGGTTTTTCATGTTAAATTTTGGTTGTTTCTTGGATGCACACTCTTTCCCTATATGTTGGATCGTGATCATATGTCATGAGTGTTGTATCCTACCTTAGTTAGGAGACTAGTTTCTATAGTGTTTCTTGCCTATCTTTTTCTTCACATGTTCGCCATTGTCTCTCAACATATTTATACCATTTCTTCTCCTCTAAGTTCATCTCACTCTCCCAATCTTTCCTCCACCTAATTCATTTCCTCTCTTTTCCAAACATGAAAACTCCCAAAAAGTTGTAGTGAATCCCTTGCCGCCTCAAGTTCCTGACCCATACACAACACTTACAACCACTATATAACTATCTAAAACCACCTCAATCCCTCTTCCCTCTTAAGCCACCAATTAGACCAAAACTCCATTGCATCACAACTACAAATACATTTTATCTCACTGGGAACATCTTCACCTCTTATTTGGCTCCAGTTTCCATTAACCAATGAATTCATGATAATCCTCCCTAAAACCTCTTATATATTTGCATTGTTACCAAGTTTGGTTGGATATAGTCTATGGAATGAACCAAAATTTGGCACACATCCAAAATTTTTTGATGACTTCCTTGACATTTGTTAGTATTGCTCTTCTATTTCAACTTGGGTTTCTTCACATGCCTCGTTGTTCCCCTACAAAGTTGTCTCAGTGTTGTGTTGATCACTTTGCTTCTTGTCTACCACTTATATTATTTCTCTATGTTTATCATGGTGGAGACCCATTCATGGGCTCCTAAGAAATTCAGATCAATCTATCTCAATCATTAATAACACTAGAGGATGGGCAACTCATTGCCATGATCCTCCAGAGTTGAAACATAGTGGAGAAAATTCTAGTTTTCCTTCTCTTTATTTGGTTGATATCCATTTCCTTGTTTCATGCCATAGAGTTTCAATGAGAATCTTCATCGCGATTTCTCCTTTAGGCCCGATTTGTCTTCTATTTTTCTTAACACCTTTAAGGGTATTTTTTCCTTTCATGATTACTTTTCCTTTAAGTTGTACATGTTTTGTGTTTTTTTTTACTTGTATGCCCACCTATGTCTGAGAATAAGGATGTGATGCACATCGATCTATTTATCATGTATTTTAATTTACAAAATCAATATATATTTTATTTTCCATTAATCATAACTAATAATTATCAATCCAGGGAAATAAAATAAAATGTATTTTGAAATCATAAATGAGGCATGTTGGATGGTCAAGGTTTTATAACCTAATTCAATAATAAAAAGGTGTCATTTATTCAAGGTTTTTAATACTAAATAATAATTAACTGTAATCCTTATATACACATGGCTCAATACATTGATACATTGATGCAGACCTATAGTTTGACCCTAGAATTTCTAGGACTGATTGGAAGATATGTGCATTCCATCTATATCTTTGGGTTTTATTTGAAAAATGAATTCCTTTACGAGGCATCTAGTGGGAGTATTATCATCCCTTGATTGATCTTGTGATCATTGGATACAACAATCATTTTCTAATTAATTCCCTGATTTGTTACTAAGATCTTATGAAATCATTAATTATGATTCTCTATCCTAAAGTTGGTTATACATGGATTTCCTCATGCAACTTTATATGGTTCAAATTGAAATTTACTGAACTTACATCTTGCATCTATATTTGTATATGTATTTTCGACTACCATCATTTAGAGTAGAAATACCTCCATACCACCATAATATTATTGAGTTTATCTTTCCACCTGAAGTGCATCCTTCCATTCATTTATTTAGAGGGGCATAGCTTTTCGAGCAGGGTGCACCTTTCTGCCGAACATTTTAGACTTCATATTTTATGGGTCTCAACTTTAATTGAATAATGTTAGTTTAATTATTTTATGCTTGAGATATGATTGATGTGAATTTGTTACGACAATATTCTCTTTCTGTTAATCATCTTTTTCATACTTAAATGCTTCATATACTTTAGATGATAAATATATTGAAAATACTCTCTTTTGAACTTCCTTGATAATTGAAATCCCCCTTATTGTAATCTCATTAATTGCTTCTCTTTTCATGACATAGTTTGGTTGTGTTTGCTCTGTTACTCAATTTATGATGATGTCCCTTTATATTTATTTTCCCTCTTATTGTGTGATGTTCCTAACCCACCCATATATATGTATGTTGAGGAAGATGACTGAAGTTGGACATGTAAAAATACTTTAACTTCATGGATAGCTTGAGATGACTAGTTTTCCCTTTGCAATTGGTCATTTTATATAAGTTCAATTTGTAGCTTGTCATGTATGCTACACCATCCTTTCAAGGTGAGGAACAATGTGAATGATTTTCTAGATAATGTGATAGTTGTGATGCTTCCTCTTCTTTGTATTCAAATTTATTGAATATTATTGTATCATGAAATGCAAAATGCATATAATCCAAGATACTCTATTGTCTGTTTGGATTGGATGAGTTTATTCCTCAATTACATAAGGAATGGATTCCTTCTCAAGTCCCACTCATTATAGTACCATTCTTTTTCTTACTGAGATATATGTTCTTATTGTACATTGAGGCTCTATACTTTGGACACTATGATGAGTTGATGTATTAATTTAAAAAAAAACATGCAACCATTAGGGAAATAATGAACCTTGGTGGCCCTCATACCCATTGGTAAGAACATATTCTTCACTTCATAAGTAGAATTTGAGGCTCATTACTTTATAGAATAATATCATTCAACAACTCACTCCATGGTGCGTGTGTGGCATGCACGTGTGGTATTTCGATATTTATAAGATTTCCCCTAACTAGGTTCACTCACAACACTAAAATATGCTCCCGCAAGAGCACAATGTCATGTTATAGAGGGGGCACTAGAGCTTAGTTAGTGTTGTCTATGTTCCTAAAGAGGAGACTAGGGTTGAAGGGTTTAAAAGGGGCTTTGGTTTGATTACACTACACATCAAGAAAGTAAAGACAATATGAAAAATAGATTACCAAAAACTAGGTTATCCTAAGAAAGTTAGGTCTAAGAAGCTAGATTAAGAAACCGACTAAGCAAGAGCAAGATGAAATACTCTACTATAGAAAAACAATCATCAACTAAGAACTAAGCTAAACACTAAAGCATGCAAGGATCAAGATTAACCCTAACTAGCAAGACTAAGTAATTAACTAAAAGAAGCAAAGACAATTAATCTAAAATAGCATTCACAAGCAAGAAGGCTAAGGTGTTCAAGAAATAGATTAGGTAGGTGGGCCGTTTGGGCATGTGATTTGATATTAGTTGGGGGGTGTCAACATGGCATGCAATTAGTACAATTCAGTCTAGATTACCAAATAAAACAACACGACAAGTGCTACTAGAATGAACCCTATACTACTAGTTAGAGAACTAGGGTTAGGTGTAATTCTAGTAGGACTTGTCAAGTCTAGGTTTCTAGGGTAAGTGGTGCTAGGGTAATTGAGAGCCAAGGGTAGGAATGGGAGTAGAGATGAGGGTTTTTTACCTCATGCTACTAGCCATCTAGCCTCTAGAAAGCTCTAAGAAATTGCACTGATCACACTTACACTTACACTAGTCACTTATATCTCACACTCACTTGTATTAGGAGGGATATGTATGTAAGAACAAAGGGGGCTAGCTAGGGATCCACTAATTGGACCTAGGAGCCATTCCTATGATTGCTATATACACTCCAATTCCTGTTAGAAGCTAAGTGTCATCAAACATCACAAAGAAAGCAATTTAAGTTTAAGAACAAAAAGCACATGTAAGATAATGGGAAATGATATAGAAGAAAAGGCAATCATCATAGAATGAAATTATTTTCATTACAAATTATTCTCCCCCAACATGGTATCAAAGTCACATTTTTACCCAAACAGCCCACCATTAAGGGCTTAACTAGAAATAATCAAAGTAAAGGCAAAAGAAATGAGAAGAAGGGGATATGACTCCATGGAGCTCGAAAAAGATCATCATTCTTCACCTTCTAGTTGTTGTAGGGCAACCTCCTTCCTCCAAGATGGCTAATCGGCATGAAAATTGAGGGGGTTATTGTAATGACCCTGACCTGGGTTATGAGGTAACCCTATTTTTTGTCTAAGTAAGTTGCGTAGACATTTAATATAATCCTCTAAGGAGTTTTGTTATCATGTGACACACTTATGTTTCAAGTTTGGTCCTGATTGAATGTTGTTTGAGCAATGTTCCTTTGTTTTGAACCATAGTGTAATTTACCCAAGATGAGGGGTTATATTGCAAAGTGTCACATATTGAACATGCCATAAGTTTTTAGCATCATAATAGAGAGTGATGATAAGTGGTGGCTTGTGGAAAGACTAAATCCCAAGTGTAAACTTGATTGAATAATGTTAGTACCGTGTGCACCAATTTTGGTACAAATTGCAATTTACCCAAAATGTGGGGTTGATATGCAAATTACCATCTCCAGAGTGTTACATATTCCTCTATGTATCATTTAGAGGAGATATAATGAATGAAAAACCATGTTTGAATCATTTATGAGTGGTAGTATTCTTGGTGATGAAAAGATCAAGAAAGGGGTTGAATGGAAACCCTAATTTGAGCTTGTATTAAGTGTATCAGGTTGTAGTGATTAAATGGGAGTCCCTATCGGCTAAGGATCCAAATAGGAGACCCCCATATCGTGTTGTTAACTCTTTGAATTTTCAAAAACGAGCTAATAACCTCAATAAAGCAATGGTTATCGGCTTGCAAGTTTCCTTGGGAAAGTTTGCATTGATTTGTAAATGTAATAATAATGTGAGCGGAAGTGGTTTGTCCTAGAATATAACCAAAGGGGGCCGACCCTTATCCCTTGCATTATCCTCAAGTTTTTATTTTTCATGGCAAGATAAAGATGTAGTTCATTCAAGTACATGTGTCAATCCATGCATGGCCATGTGGCACCTACTAGTAGTAAATTGATGACACCTCATATACACCATTTTTCATGAACCTCAAGTATATATACCCTTCCTTTCACCCTTTCGTGAACTTTTTTGAATCCTACCACCTCCTTTATCTTATATATCATTCATATAGTCTTGGTATCATGCATAGGTGATGTGGTATCATGCATAGGGCTTGGGTATCATCCATAGCATGTTGATATTGGCCATTGCATGTTGATATCGGCCAAATGGAGTGTTTTTTGCCACAAGTGACAGGGATATCAGCCAAAAGTGATGGAATATCGTGCATGAGTAGTGAGGTATCGTGCAAGGTGCTAAGGAGCAAGAAGGATCTCAATAATTAACCCTAAGGAGAGGTCATGATCATCTTCAACCTTGGATTGAAGCATGAATCTAGGGTTATGATCTTCCTTTCTTTTATTCTTCACCAAATGCTTATCCATGGTGATTCTTTGCATATAGATGAGTTGTGAAGGCATCTTAAACCTTAGGAACGTGGATCTTTTGAGCTTGTAGCTTTGAAGTTGTTCTTGAGGTGGGTTATATAACTTGAACCCAATTATATTATTATGCACTTTCAATTCTGTCATACTTGTTGATCTACTTGAAATTTCAATTTCTCTTGAATAATTGATGATCCTTTGAGTTCTAAAAGATTCATGGGACTATTTTCCATGACTTAGAACAGTACAAACAAGAGTGTAGAGGTTGATGGTGATGACATCATCAAGGGTAAAGTAATATCAGGTTGAAGCATACACCTCTTTGCCTTATATGGTGTGAAGCACACACACACCTCTTTGCCCGATATGGTGTGAAGCACACACACACCTCTTTGCTCGATATGGTGTGAAGCACACACACACCTCTTTGCCCGATATGGTGTGAAACGCACACACACCTCTTTGCCCGATATGGTGTGAAGCGCGCACACACCTCTCTGCCTGATATGGTGTAAAGCACACATACACCTTTAAAGTGATATGGAAGCAAGCATAAACCTCTTTGCCCGATATGGTGTGAAGCACACAAACACCTCTTTACCCGATATGGTTTGAAACACACACACCACTTTTCCCGATATGGTGTGAAGCACACACACACCTCTCTGCTCGATATGGTGTAAAGCACCCATACACCTCTAAAGTGATATGGTAAGCACACATACACCTCTAAAGTGATGGAATCAAGCACACACCTCTTTGTCCGATATGGTAAGAATACATACACCTCTAAAGTGATATGGGTAGCAAACATACACCTCTAAACTGATATTGGGTTAAGCATACACCTCTTGGACGATATGGTGTTGAGCACATATCTCTAAAATGATATGGTGGATAACCCAATACACTAGATGACAAAAGTGGTAAGGTGGTTAATACCCTAGAACATGTGATGTCCAATACACTAAAGTATGGTGTGGCCAATATCTTCAAGTGAGGTGAGGGCGTTTCACTCATATATGGTGAAGATGATACACCATATGATTGGTAAGGATGATACCTTGATGGGTAAGAGTACGAGGGATATGATGATGTCTAGATCAATATACACCTAACCCAATACATGTGTTCAACTTGACATACATGATTCAATATGATGCACCTTGTAAAGGTGAGGGTAAAACACTCTTAGGATTGATGTGTGTAATACCAAATAATGATGTGGTTAATACCTTGATAGGTGAAACACCTAAAGTGATTGATAATGGTATATAAAAAATGCCTTAACTCGAGATGACTCCATATCACTTGATGATAGTTGGGTAATTCAAATGTGTAACTTATGGCCAATACACTACATGATAAATGTGATGTGTTAGTTCATAAAGTATTAGCATGGGATATACCCTAATACAAGATAAGTTTATGAACTTAAGTAAGTTAAAAGTGATGAGGGAAGTGATACATCAAAGCATGATAAATACCACATCTAGCACCTCAAGGTTGACGCACCATGATGCACCTTAAATCCAATATACTTGGATGAGTAATACATGAAGTGTTTCATGTCAATTGTTACATTAAGATGTAATGAGTTAATGCACTTTGATAAGTGTAGGCCAACATGCCTTGAGAAAGGGTTAAGCCAAGTTAATAAAGTATGATGTAATTAATATCCTAGTAAGCATGAGAGAGAAACTCATACTTTATGTTGATAATCATTTAATGATAAATGATGAGAATAAATAAGTATGAATGAATACTTATAACATCAATGTTTGCTCCTAGATGTGTGGAGCAATGAATTAGGGTTTGGATTAATAATATGAACATGAAGCCCTATTCAGATATGAAGGGAAACCCTAACCCTAATGATGGGAAGGTTGTATTTCTCTTATTGCATAAGCCTTGTAAGGCATGTTAAATACTTGTATAACAAGTATAATGATTAATGGCCTTGTGATCCATATGAATAAGTTGTTTCCTAGTGAGAGGTGACAAGATGTGTAATGGCTTTGTGAGCCATGTGAATAAGTTTTTGCCTAGTGAGAGGTGATAAGATGTGTAATGGCCTTGTGAGCCATGTGAATAAGTTTTTTCCTAGTGAGAGGTGACAAGATGTGTAATGGCTTTGTGAGCCATGTGAATAAGTTTTTTCCTAGTGAGAGGTGACAAGATGTGTAATGGCCTTGTGAGCCATGTGAATAACTTGTTGCCTAGTGAGAGGTGACAAGATGTGTAATGGCCTTGTGAGCCATGTGAATAAGGTGTTGCCTAGTGAGAGGTGACAAGATGTGTAATGGTCTTATGAGCCATTACAATACTTGTACAACAAGTGAAATGAATACCTTGGTCTGAGGAACTAGAGGTAATGGTTACCTGTTATAGAGGTAACAATGCTATGTGATGATCTAAGGGTTTGAATACCCAGATCCAGTAATCATGATAATGATTTGAAGGGATGTGAATCCCCAGTAATGTGATAACGGACTGAGATCCCAAGTATCATGTGTTTTAAATATTTGAAAAGTACGTGATAGATGTATTACACCTTTCTTTGTAGCATTTGTTGTGATTAATAATGATAACTCGGTTGATGCTAAAAGAATGTTGTAATGCACTTAATATATCACTAGAACCATTAAATGTTGCCCTAACCATAGATCCATCAGTATCATAATTCGCTAAATGGTGAAACGAGTTTCCCACGACATAACCCGGAATGCATATTTTTGAATATGTGGAGGCATGGAGCCTAAGTGTCCATGACTCAATAATTTCATAAGAATGTCTCAATAAAGCACAGTGAATTGACCTGTGGCTCAGAGCATGGTGTCTATGTGACTGTGGCTCAGAGTATGGTGCCTAAGTGACCATGACTCAGTAACTGGGGATGGTTGTTGTATATGTTTCCCCTAAGAGAGCACAGTTGATGTTGTAGCTCTAAGCGAAGATGCCTATGTACCCTGGCACAACTATATTGCAGCTGACACAAGATGTCCTGCTAAGCCTAAGTGGTCTCGTACTGACCGAGACAAGGGAGGTCATGTCAACCATCTCTTCCATTGACCTTGTATGGTACCGACTTGTGAGAAGTTTGTGGTTGGTTGGAGATGAATCGGGTATGCTTCATCTCCACAGGGCATAAGTGTGATTGTAAAATATGTTCAACCATGTATCATATCTGCTTAAGGATCGAATACAAAAAAACATTGTTTGATGTGAAATTCTATTATGCATCTTAGTTGATAGATGATATTTATGTTTCTTTACATTCCTTGCAAAGTAGATAGATAATTTATAACTCTACCATGGGTAGATGCAATGTTCTCCTTAAGAAAGGAGATTACTTCATTCTATTCATACAGTGAATTGTCCTGCCTGTAAATTTAAAATGAACCTCTACTTAGTTTATAAATGCTTAATATATGATAATTATATGGTCGGCGGAGAGTTATATCTCTCGCTGGGACAATTGTCTCACCCAGTGGGATCCACTTTTTTTTAGGTGGACGTGAACGAGGTGGTGAAGATCTTTCTGCAGAGGAGGAACAATAGTTGAGGTAGCAGTGACAGCTCAGGTTGAGTGTACTTTCGGTCGTGTCTTGTAGATAGAAGTCCTATGTGTCGTCTCTATACTTTCAGGTCCTTGGATTTGGTTTGTACTGGTTTCATGAATGATCTGAGATTTTGGCTTGAATGCCTTGAGGTTTTATGTTGCTCCAGTATGTGTTTTGATTGATCAACTGTTATATGTTGTCTTCAAGATGAGATGTTGTACAATGTAATCATGATATGTATGAGTTTTGGAACTTTCAGTAACAATTTTCTGGAAAAGGATCTCCTTGCAAAACAATTTTAAATTTTAGTGATTTTTGTTAATCCACTGATAATGTTTATTCTGCTTAATTAGTAACGATTTGTTTTTCAATTTGATGACAGTCTTTTCAGTTATGGTAGAAAACCTAGAAAACTAGGTTTCTATGGTATAAATGGTGAGTGGAGAGTATTAATGCAAGGGGAATGCAATGAATGCTCAAGAGAGGGTGAGGAGTAATGGAAGATGGGGGGAGTGTAACCTTCATGCTCCAGCCACCACCTATGTATATATAGGTGGTGGGGAAGCACTAGGGTAAGTAGGGGTACAATAGGAAAAGTAGTGTAGACAATGGGTAGGGTTAGATGGTTACCACGACCGTGGTGGGGGTTGCATGGCACGGCCGTGGGTGTATGGAATGAACGAGGTGTGAAATGGAGTGGAAATGGTAAGTATATGTGGGGACCATGACCGTGGTGGGGTGCTACGATCGTGCTGGGTAAGGGGTACCAAGGCCTTGTGGGGGTACCATAGTCATGTTGGAGGAGGAGGCCATGGGTGAGGCATCTTAGAGGTCGTCTTTGTCTTTAGTTCACCACGAGCGTGGAGAGCTCCATGGGTGAGGCAGTCTTTAAGGGCCATGGTCGTGGTGATGGCCACGATCATGGTCATTCACGTGTAAAATGGACCACTTTTCTGTTAATTTTGGGGAACTTTGTGCATAATTCCCTTGGTCATGGCGGGAGGTCATGACTATGATGCCTTCAGTTGGCCATGGCTGTGCTGATGGCCACGACCATGGTTCTTTCAGTGCAAAAGTACTGACATCCCTATGTTTCTTGTCTTTTAATTCCCATGACCGTCGCCCATGGCCGTGCTGGGGTCTTCAGTGGAAAAATTAACTTCAATCTTCATCATCAATGGACTTCTTTGCTTGATGATGAATCTTGGTCATTAGGGGTAGGTTGAGGGATCTTTGGGGACTTCTTTGGACCCCTCCATGAGGGGAGGAACCCTACAACTCCTTCCTTCTCCCTCATCCATCCAAAGCATGGTCCAAGTACCTGAAAATAATGCAAAGAATGTCCATAAGTGCATTTGATAATAATACTTACATTGGGGAATTTAACTTGCATTCGACTATGTTTAGATGTGAATAAGGTAAAAAATGGCACAATATGGAGCCCTAAAATAGGGTTGCATCACCACCCCAAACTTAAAACATACTTGTCCTTAAGTATGCTCCAACTTAATCTCTCGTTTTAGTTTTCTTTCAATAAATAAGAATGACAAATGCATAGCAACAAATGATTATTGACTAAGTGGTTTTGGAAGTGACTAAGTGCTTGTGTTCCACCTCTCTCCTCTCCTCTTTCACATACCAATCATGAAATGAGCACTGAGCATACAAACTTCAAACATAAGATGTAAAATACACATGTTTTCCATATGTCCTTCATATCATTCCAGGTAAACCTTTTCATGTTGGCATTAATCAAAGATGACTAGGAGTGTTGTTTCACTTTCATGCATTCAATATTATGCCTCAAACCACACCAAATGACCCACATGGCTGTAGAAAGGGTGAAGTGAGCTAGATTTGATATTTGCTAGCTCAATAGGTATGAAACTGGATGAAAGGATTGTAGAAATATTTTTGAAGTGCTATTACATAGAGCACTCATCTTTTCTTTATTTAGATGCTCTTAAAGATGAACATCCTTTTTATTTTCTTTTTGTTTTTATTTTCTTTTATTCTTTTTCTTTTCTTTTTCCCTTGGTGTAGATGGGTCATATCATTGATAGAGTGAAGCAGGGAGATGTAGATATGGCCACCCCAAACTTTTCGAGATGTCCAAGGCTAAATATGTGCTCAAAGGCTTCCTTTCATGAGGCGGAGGGGTATGAAGATGGTGAGAGAAGAGTCGGGTCAAAGGGGGGTCATTAGTGTAATCCTCAACATAATATTTCCTACATGAAAACTAATCAAACACTTCATCAAATGATATCACACCACATGATTGAACAACATGAGATTCACATTTATATCAAGTGATTCCATTGGCTCTAAGCATTTGTAGCTTGCTCAATTCACAATTCAATCGAAACATTCACAAACTTGAGAGAAGTGATGCACATTTAAAGAGTCAACAATCAATACCATATAGAAATAAAATATAAGAAAATGACATGCATTTGTCAAAAGACTGAAATTTTCATTTCTAACAGTGGAGATTAAGTCAAAACATGCTTTCAGGCGAGATCATTCAAGTTTGGGAAAAATTGGCCAAAATGGTGCCAATTTGCATTCAATCACATCTAAACCTAACTTTAGGGAAACTAAAAACATAAAGTAGTAACTCCTACTTAAAACACATACAAATTACCAAAATTGTGTGAGAATGCAATACATGACATTGAAGAGAAAAAAGAGCAATTTTTTTGAAAAATTACACAAAAATGCATGAAATTGAACTACATGTATGCATGGATGTAGGCAGACACACAAGGTCAGGGTAGACAAGTAAGAAAGTCAATCAAACTCTTTGATCATCTTGCAAAATTTTAACACATGGTACATAGATAAGAATGCAGTGAAACAAGGGCTTACCGCCCTACCACCTGAAACTTTTAAATCATGTTGTCCTCAGTGTGAAATAGAAGTTTAGAATAGTAGAGAAAAGGGCATGGAGTCATGGTAGACAACCACCAAGAGATGGAGTGATCAATGTCACACTAGGTGAGTAGGGAAAGACCACCATGGCTGTGCTGAGCAACATGGCCGTTCTATCTTGCTGGTCACACGACCATGTTGTGTAGCACGAACGATTTGGACTCCTTTTTTTGTAGCATGATCGATCTAGACTCCTTCCTGTAGCTTTTCTACTATTTTGCAATGTTCTCTCAACTTTGATCTTCTCCTTGGCTAGACCCTTTATGCATCACCTTTTCTTCCTTGTACCTGTACTAACATGATTCACAAATAGAAAAACTATCAAGTATGGTATGTGTGTGTGTTTCTTGGAAAAGAAATAAAAGTGTGATAAAACAACAAGGTTTGAGAATCTCAAAACACATGGGTTGCCTCCCACTGGCACTAAATTTATAGCCTTCAGCCAGGCTTGTTGCTTTCTTCACTAAGTGTTGACACCCACCGTGTCTCCCTTTTCTTCCATAGTGATTCTTTCTAGAGTCCTGATGACATGGGCTTCATCCCAATGAGTGTACATAGATTGGAATTAAGGACTTGATATCCACTATTCTAGAGGATCATAATAGCCTAGACTATCACCAAAATCTTCTTCACCCAGTCAGTACCTTTATTCCTCAATGAATATAAAGAAGTCAAACTTTGTCCTTTTATAAGTGACCGTCAAAGTGTCTGTACACACAGTAATCTCCACACCCACGGTGGACAAGAAGGGTCTCCCCAATATGAGGTATTCTTTTCCATCAATAGGTCCAGAGTCCACAATCGGAAAATCAGTCAAGTATGTAATGATTATCCTTTAATCCATTCCGCAGGGGCTTCCTCTTAGTTCCATCACCCAAGACGAGGACACAATTTAGTGATTCCATTTTCTTGAGGGCGAGCCTTAGGTACAAGCTCAATGGCATAATACTTGTCCCAACACCTAGATCAAGAAGAGTGTGCTCAATAGGTTGTACACCGATGTAGCATTGATAAGAGGGACTCCCAGATCATCCCTTTTTTCCATAAAACCAATGTCCAAGATGAAATTCACCTATCTTGTTGCAATGATTTACTTGGGTGGTAATAACACCAATTTTCTCCTCCCCGTGCAAACATCCTTCACCAATGAAAAGAATACTTTGATGCATGTCGTTCCTTGCTTCAAGGACCCTAAGAGATTCATGATACCTATATTCTTTTCTTGGAGAAAGGGCCTTCTATGGGCCTCATGCAATTGTTCTCAAATTGCATCAAATGTTTCTACTACAATTTGTGGGCCTTGAGGAGGTATGATGGTAATTCTTGTCTCATGGGGAGGTTTTGGCTCCCAACAAGGCATTGCATTAGGTGTTGCTATGTCAATGGCATGTGGGGCAGAAAACATGATCTTGTCACAAAAGGATGGAAGAACCGAATCTCTAGCACTTCCATTACTTCCAAGAAAGGGTGGGATAGTTGAGGATGCTTCTACATACACAATGGGAGCAGCAAAAGCTTGGGTGTATTCAGTATTCTCAAGAAACAACTAAGCATCAAACTCTTTGGTGCTTTTGTGATCTCTACTAGACTCTTCTAGCATCGAGTCATCATCACCAACCTTAATTATTTCTTCCTCCCCTTTTTCATGCTTTTGAGCAACTTCCCTTCCCCATATGATAGACATCATATTCGCTTGTTCATGGGAAGAAGGAGGGGCTTGTGAAGATGAAGGTGGTTGCGGTCTTTTATGAGGTAAGTTAGGATTTTGGAGTATGCAAGTTGGTTGTTCGGGAGGTTGTTGTGGAGGTGGTGGTCGGTAGGCGTGTGATGGCGGTGGGGGATATCGATAGTTGAATGGGGGTTGGTGAGGTGGCAGAGCATAGGGATTTGGTGGTCATTGGTACTGGATAAGTGGGGGTACTTGGCCTTGTGGTGGGACATATGCACCTTGAGTAGTACTCACATAACCACTATTATTATTCAGATTGGCAATGGGTTGAGATGGGAGCCTTCCCTCTTCACAGTGAGTAAGTGAGATTGAGATTTGATCAAGTCTTTTCTCAATGTAGCTAATATTTTGTCCATAAGAGAACACCTCTTTCTTTACCTCCTCCAAATTTCTCAATCTCCCAAGCACTTCATATTCAAATTTAGATCTATACCTTGGCCTTGGCTGCCCTTGTCCTTGACCATCTTCATTTTTTATTTTAATAAAAAATTAGGCTGTTTCTCCACTTGGGAGTGTAAGTGTTGGATCTAGGACCTTGATTGTTCTGATTGCCAAAAGATTGCAAAGCATGAACTTCCTCTTCTTCGGCTTCAACCACCATAGTGGATTGACTAGAAGAACCACCAGCTTGGCTCTTCATCATATTCATCATGTCTGCCATCATCTTCATCATGTCGGGGTTGGCAAGAGTCCAGACTGGAGCTATGGGAGGAGGTGGAGGGATGTAGTTCTAGATGCACTGTTCCCCTTTAGTAGAAACCCAATGGCGAGATTTTTTTGCAAGGTGTTCAAATAATGGCCATGACTCTGCAGGTGGATTCTCCATGAATGTGCCTCCACATGATGAGTCAACATTGTTCTGGCTTAACTTTTCAAACTCGGTGTAAAAAGCTTGGACTAGATGCCACAATGGTACCTCATGATGGGGGCAGTCACGAAGGAGCTTTTGGAACCTTTCCCACTCCTTGTGGAATGGTTCATTTTCTTTTTGGGAAAAGGTGGTGATACATCTTCTCATGTAAGTCAGCTTGGCAATTGGAAAGAACTTCTTGAGAAACTTGTTTTTGACCGCATTCCAAGTCACCAGCTCCAGCTTTGAAATGTACCATTTTTTAGCCTTTTCCTTAAGAGAGAAGGGGAAGAGAGTCCTCCATATGGAGTCATCAGTGGTAGTGGGGGTGCGGAAGGTGGAACAAGTCTCAAGGAAGGCATCAATATGATGGTAGGGATTTTCATTCTCCATCCCATAGTAGGTATGGAGGATTCTGATTGAGGGTGGAATGGAGAACTATTGACCCAAAATTTCATCAACAAGGGTGGTAATGGGAGAATTGTAGTTCCCCAAGGTGAAATGCTCGTGGAGGGGGAGGTTGAGTTGCAGTGGTGGTTGAGAATTCCCATGAGGTATTTCAGCTTCATGGTCACCCATCTCAGTTTCTCAGTGTCGGTTGTGATGGCTTTGACGTATCCTCCTACCTATCTTGGGGTCGTACAACACCAAGTTAGTACAAGTAGAGTGTTTATGGTGCATGCAAAACTATCACCTACATGATACACAAACAAACAACAAGAAACCAAGTTAGAATGGCAATATGCAAAAGTGAACAAAGAATAAAGAATAGCAATGATGAGGGTAATAGGAAAGGCTAAGCTACACTAAATAGCTAGGCTGAGCACCTCTATCCCCGACAACGATGCCAGAAATCTTGGTGCACGTGTGGCTCGCACATGTGGTCTATCGATATTTATAAGATTTTCCCTAACTAGGTTCACTCACAACACTAAAATAGGCTCATACAGGCTCACAGGGTCATGTTATAATATACGTGAGAGGCAAGTAAAGGGGGTCGAACCACAGGGATAGAGGGGGCACTAGATCTTAGTCCGTGTTGGCTATGTTTCTAAAGAGGAGGCTAGGGTTGAAGGGTTTAAAAAGGGGTTTGGTTTGATTACACTATGCAACAAGCAAGTAAAGGAAGTTTGAAAGCTAGATTACCAAAAACTAGGTTATCCTAAGCAAGTTTGGTCTAAGAAGCTAGATTAAGAAAATGACTAAGCAAGGGAAAGATGACCTACTATACTCTAGCAAAGAAATTATCAGCTGAGAACTAAGCTAAACACTAAAGCAAGCAAGGATCTAGACTAACCCTAACCAGCAAGACTAAGCAATTAACTATAAGAAGCAAAGACAATTGAGCTAAACTAGGATTAACAAGCAAGAAGGCTAAGGTGGGTTTCAAGCAATGGATTAGGTAGGTGGGCCGTTTGGGTATGTGATTTGATATTAGTTGGGGGGGTGTCAACATGGCATGCAATTATCATAATTCAATCTAGATTACCAAACCAAACAACAAGGCAAGTGCTACTAGAATGTATGCTATACTACTAGTTAGAGAAAAAGGATTAGGTGTAATTCTAGTAGGACTTGTCAAGTCTATGTTTCTAGGGTAAGTAGTATTAAGGTAATTGAGAGACAAAGGTAGGAATGGGAGTAGAGATGTGGGTTTTTCACCTCATGCTACTAGCCATCTAGCCTTTAGAAAGCTCTAGGAAATTGCACTAATCAACTTACACTAGTCACTTAGATCTCACACTCACTTGTAGAAGGAGGGATATGTATGTAGGAACAAAGGCTAGCTAGGGATCCACTAATTGGACCTAGGAGCCATTCCTATGATTGCTACATACACTCCAATTCCTCCTAGAATCTAAGTGTCATCAAACATCACAAAGCAAGCAATTTAAGTTTAAGAACAAAAACCACATGCAAGATAAAGGGAAATGAGATAAAAGAAAATATGTTCAATACAAATTATTATCCCCCAACATGATATCAAAGTCATATTTTTACCCCAAGCATCCCACCACTAAGGGCTTAGCTAGACATAATCAAAGAAAAGGCAAAAGAAATGAGAAGAAGGGTACCAGACTCCATGGATCTCAAAGTAGATCCTCCTTCTTCACCTCCTAGCTATTGTAGGGAGACCTCTTCCCTCCAAGATGGCCGATGGGCATGAAAATAGATGGGGTTATGGTAGAAAACCTAGAAAAATATGTTTCTATGGTGGAAATGGTGGGTGGAGAGCATTAATGCAAGGGGAATGCAATGAATGCTCAAGAGAGGGTGAGGAAGAGTAATGGCATATGGGGGGAGTGTAACCTTCGTGCTCCATCTTCCACCTATGTATATATAGGTGGTGGGGAAGCACTGGGGTAAGTATGAGTAGAATAGGAAAAGCAGTGTAGAAAATGGGTAGGGTTAGGTTGTCACCACGACCATGTTGAGGTACCACGACCGTGGTGGGGGTTGCATGGCACAATCGTGGGTGTATGGAATGACCAAGGTGTGAAATGGAGTGGAAATGATAAGTATATGTGGCAACCACGACCGTGGTGGGGTACCACAGTCGTGCTAGGTAAGGGGTACCATGGCAGTGTGGGGTACCATAATCGTGTTGGAGGAGGAGGCCACGGGAGAGGCAGCTTGGAGGTCGTCCTTGTCTTTAGTTAAACCACGAGCGTGGGGAGCACCACTGGCGAGGCGGTCGTCAAGGGCCATGACCATGGTGATGGCCATGATCATGGTCATTCATGTGTAAAATGGACCACTTCTCTATTAATTTTGGGGAATTTTGTGCATAGTTCCCACGGCCGTGGCGGGAGGTCACAGCCGTGATGTCTTCAGTTGGCCACGACCATGCTAATGGCCACAACCGTGGTGCTTTCGATGCAAATGTACTGACATCCCTGTGATTCTTAGCTTTAATTCCCATGACTGTGGTGGATGCCCATGGCCGTACTGGGGTTTTCAGTGGAAAAATTAACTTCAATCTTCATCGTCAATGGAATTCTTTGCTTCTTGTCAAATCTTGGCCATTAAGGGTAGGTTGAGGGAGTTTTGGGGCCTTCTTTGGACCCCTCCATGAGAGGAGGAACCCTAGAACTCCTTCCTTCTCTCACATCCATCCGAAGCATGGTCCAAGTACTTGAAAATAATGCAAAGAACATCCATAAGTGCATTTGATAATAAGACTCACATTAGGGAATTTAATTTGCTTTCTACTATGTTTAGATGTGAATAAGGCACCAAATGGCATAAGATGGAGCCCTAAAATAGGGCTGCATCAATCCACCTATTGCATCCCTTCAACCTATAAAGACCCAACTATGCAGTCAATTATATGAATTTCATGCAACCCTAATACATTAGTTTCTCGATATTATACATTTAAATGTGAAATATATTAGCTTCCACCAACAAGTCACCATCAAGATGATGTAGAATATCTATAACATCCCAAAATTTCAAGAATAATTTAAGTCTAATAATGTAATTTTTATTAAATAGAAATAGTTGAGGGTCTTAATGCAAAAGGAAAAATTAATTGATGTTTATTATAAGAAATTGAAGTAAGAAAAATAAAATGGGACTCAAAATAGATTTTTCCTTCATCTATGCATTATGTATTATCATTAAGTCAATTGTAGTTCCCCTCTCCTTTTTCCCTCTCCTAATCTTGAAACTGTTTAAAGGAAGTAAAATAGAAAGTGAAAAGACTTGGAATTCAAAAATATGTATATGGAATAAGGACATTGGACAAGAAATCTTCCTTTTCCTTCTTCTGGCTTTTAATATGGGAGGAAAGTATCATTCATTGTCTTTTTCTCTCTCTCCAAGAAAGTTTCTCCAAGAAGTCATAAAAAGGATATAAATAATAAACCCTGAGTGAAAAATCGTTATTCGTCTCATTTTTTGGACTCAAATAAACAATTACAAAACGATATACACATTATTTCACCTATTATTTACATAATTCAAAATAGGTAACTTTTAATGCATTTATGGGCATGATATGGTCAAATATGAAATCTAAGTGTCTAGAAAGAATCTAGACTTCTTATTTGGGTGTTTGGGCCAAATTTGGTTATGTTTTGATCATATTTGACCCTACAAATTAATTAGAGAAGTTTTCCCAAAAGCTTGACTAAGCATTTATCACGAATTCATTTAAAGTGAGTATGTAGCCTAAAGTCTTAGGTTTATTCTCTATCACTCACCCCCTTGGTTTTTCTTTGCTTTCACGCATGCCATCCTAAGGATAAGGTTTTATCATGACAAGATAGAATGGCCTCAAAATCATCCTCCTCCTTCATCTTATTCCTAAGTGTGGATCTGTTTCTATCACTCTCTTTCCTCAATATCTCTCTCTCATCTCTCCACTTAGCTCCGAGATTTCCTCATCTTTGAATCTGTATTGCCTTATCAAACAATTGAGCCATAACTCATTCTCTCTCTCTCTCCTTGTGCACGAAACACCTAAAGTAACACTCTCACCCCTCTTTGCCCTGTTATTGAAGTCGCCATCATAATGAAACCCATAACTAGTTAAGGGTGCTAAAATCACCGCTAGGTCTTACATGTTCCTCCTCCACTCCCAATTTCACCCCTTGTGCCCCAAGATGCCCCCGCCTACTCATCCTCCACCTCCGACCACCATTTCTGCACCATGGCCCTTGGCACCCGTTTCTCTAAAATTGAGAGCCTGGTAAGCATCTATGACTACCGACCTTTTTTCCCTTTTTCCCATTTGCTCTGCTTTGCCTTAGTCATTGTTTCCTATAGTCGAGCTTTAGGTCCTCACCAACTACTCGTCACTGTGGCCACACATTGTCCCTATAATCACAAAAATGGATTAGTTTGCTTTGCCCATCCTTGATGGAGCTTTCCCTATAATTGGTTGATGTTCTTATGCCCTAGCTCCTCAAGGGTGACGCTGATTTGATTCTCCCTTTCTTTCACCTATACCTGGCATGCAATGATGGCTTCCCCACCATTTTCCTCGTGCCTTTATGCCTTTGACTTCTCTTTGATCGGGCGAATATTTTTCCCTCCTCACTATTTTGGGTTTTCCTTCACACACCATAGTCATGTCCTGGAGCTCCAAGCTCCTGATTGAAGTCATTGCCTCGACATGGGTGGGTAAAGAATATACGTCGTTCAAAGACCTTCACATCCCCATTATTTTGATCAAATTATTTAAAGCACAAGGGTATTTTAGGGTTTTCATTGCAAATTTATTTTCTCCACCGTGATGAAATTTGAATGATCAAATGACTCCTTTTCCACCATTCTTTTAATCATATATAATGTGTTCCTTGGCCTTTTCTGACATTGTGCATTTCATTTACATCAGATTTGAATATGATTTAAATGATTGTCACATCTATGGTTCTCTGCTATATGATTGTTCAGTGTGATAATATTCATAGAAATTACATACGACCTCACAAAAATGAGAAAAAATATTCTTTGAAAATCTCTTTTAATTCTCTATCGATCTAGCCTATTTTGAATCAATGTTTACTCATTCAATCACTTCAAAAATTCAGACTAATATTAGGGTTGTGATAATTAAGAACCTATGAACATATTATTATGTCAATTGAATTACATGTGTTTAAGGACTCAACTAAGTCATATAACTGACCTACGGAGGATTACTCTATGTAAGTGGCCTATGCATCTCTCGCATACCTGAACTAAAGGTTGTATGCATGTTGATGCATCATGTAGCCCATAAGGGTTTCATTAGATCATGAAACGAGGCATGCACATGTTGGGAAGGATGAGGTAGTGGAGGTTCTTGGGTAGATGCAAAGGTAGAGGCACCAATGGTGGTGTAGGATAGGATAGGCACAAACTTATGAAGAGTGGTCTCATTGATGCAAACTCCTTTTCGGGCAGGTTTGTAGTGAAGGTTGTGAAAAAGAGATTTACCAGTTGCAAGCTGGAACAGACCACAGATCAGGGCTAGGTAGGGTGGGTGGGTACCACGGGTGTTCTTTCCTGAGTCAAAATTGATGATATGATGAAGAACATATCTTGACCACTTGACTTCGATGTTCTTCAAGAAACAATACATGATCACCACAGGGTGTTCATCAATCGCAGTCTGATTCTTCTTTGGGTGAATATTACAGTTAATAACTAGGGTGAGGATGCGTCTCTTAAGCTCCAAGGAAGAGGAGGAAAGGGTGCACTTCTTCTTATATGAGAATTGATGCTTCTTCAAAAACTTATGAATATCAAGGAGAATAACAACATATTTCTTGTAGAAGGCCTCAGGCTCAACTAAGTCAAAGTACTTTGGGTAGTCCTTACACTAGGTGTCAGTCACTTCGGTGCCTAAAAAGAAGACATTTACGATATCCTAAGAGACTTGAAATTTCTTCCTGTCTATCATGGAAGTGAGGACTACTTGAGCATCAGGCAGGGGTACGAGGGTGTCATAATTCTCACACAAGTTAGCATAGAATTCATTAATCACTTTGGTTCTTGTGATGGAATTGTTATAGCACGTGCGTTCAACACCCAAGGCAGAGATATGGTGATCATAAAGCAACTCTGCTACTTGATCTATGACCTCTTGTCTTCGTGGTTTAGGCTCAAATAGGGCATAAAAAGGGAAATATTCCATGTAAGGAGCTCCTTATACCTTTTTAGATCCTCATTTGAGACAAAGAAAGTGTCATCAAATGGAATCAAGCGTGAGTATGACAAAGATGAAGGTGCATTAGTTGGGGCTGCCCTCTTCCTCCTATTGGATGCCATAGACACCAAAAGGAGAGGAATAAGAGAGCAAAAGCTAAGGAATCACCACCAAAACTCATCCACAGCCCTATAATTTTGGTTTAATGCATGTTTATTTTTTTATTATGAACCATAGATGATTTCATGAATTATGAATTCTTTCTTTAGAAGACATCATGTATATTTATCATTGTTTGATTGGTTGATTTCTTATAGTCAATGATAAACCCCTAATTATGATTATGGTTAAGATGAATGAATCATGCTCAAAAAGGGAAAACCCTATTATGATTTAAGAGGGAGAAATCTGATCACAGAATTAATGGGAAGAAATCCCATCATGGCACTAAGAAAGAGAAATCCCATCATGTTAAAGTTCAAAGGTCATGGTAAATTTAAAGTTAATATAATTGGAATTAAATTAGTTTATATATTCTTCTCGAATCGTGGACCTTAAGAGGTCATTAAGGACATTCCTAGCAATCATGTGCTCTTAAGTGGGCGTCATAGAGATTCATTTATTTACTATTCAATTCTTCATGCTATTAATGATACATGAATGCTTGATATAATCCATGTTCAAGTTTATGTGAAATTATATCAACTTAAGTTACTTGATGTCATGTTATTATTATTATTATTATTATTATTTTATATATTATAAAGTGCAAAATACCACTTACTGATGTGACATTTTGTTTTCATAGCTGGGGACACAATGTCCTCAGTACTTGGAGCAAGTGAAGAGTACCAAGAACGATCAAAGACTATGAGCTTTTCAAGTTTTTCCTAGTGGGGTTCCATTGAACAAGTCTATCTAGAGGTTTATATATCATTTACACTATGTTTAGTCATGTATTGAGTAGACTAGCTTTCATGAGATAAATCAATTGTAGTTTTCATTTATCCAATAACTATATATGAATCAGATTTAATTCAATGCAAAGTGTTTCATTATCTCAAATTGCAAAGATCATCATATTGCGACACCCCCTTGAGTAAGAATGCTTCTGCTCAGTGATATTTATAAGTTGTGATATGTGGGGTGCTACATAATGGTATAAAAAAATGGTAAATGGCCACTAGGAAAATATGATTCTCATAGTCACCCAAGACAAGATTCCCATGGAAATATACCATGACCTATCATGATTAGAGATATTACCTTAGAAGAGACAGAGATAGATGTTTACCCAGTTTAGATCTCAAATATTAACATAACCCTAGCTAATGAGATATCCTCTCCATTCTCAGTGGTTGCCAACCAACTAAGAGTTGAAGAGGGATGCCATAAGCATAAGACCTTTTAATGCATTTCTCCTTTCTTACTAGTGCATGTGGTATGGGACACGCGTATTAGTAGGTTAGTGAGAAGTATCATGCCAGGATCCCAGATCTCTGGGTATGTGCCTAATCATCACATATCTAGGAATGCAAGAGTTACCTAGAGGAACTAAGATTAGACAGTCACCTAAACTTAGTGATAGAATATCTTGACATGGTTAAAGGTAGGTGTCCTAAGTTTAACAATAAGTTTGGTTTCATAAATCCTAAGTTGAAAAGGTGAGGAGTATGTTAACAATTAATTCATGTGCAAAAAGATATTTTATGGAATTTAAATGTCGTATGTTACATACCCCTTTTCATGCAAAAAAAATTGGACAATGAAATATTAAGTATCATTAAATGCATAGTTTATGAAAGATCCCTAAGGTGGGTAGCAGCATAGAGAAATTTTGAGGAAAACATTTTCTTTAAGGTGGGTAGAATTGTAACATACCAAAATTTCAAGACTAATTTATGTCTAATAATGTATTTTTTCTTGAATAGAAATAGATGAGGGTCTTAATGCAAAAGGAAAAATGAAATGGCATTTCTTATAAGACTGAAGTAAGGAAAAATAAAATGGGACTCAAAATAGTTTTTCCCTTCATCTATGCATTATGTGATGCAATTAAGTCAACAGTAGTTCCCCTCTCCTAATCTTGAAAATGTTTAAAGGAAGTAAAATAAAAAGAGAAAAGGCTTGGAATTCAAAAATATGTAAATGGAATATAAACTTGGGAGAGAAGTCTTCCTTTTCCCTCTTATGGCTTTTAATATGAGGCGAAGTATCATTCATTGTCTTTTTCTATCTATCCAAGAAAGTTTCTCCAAGAAGGCATACAAATTATATAAAACATAAACCCTGAGTGAATAATAATTATTCATCTCATTTTTAGACTCAAATAAATAGTTATGCAAAGATTTACACATTACTTCACCCAATATGTACATATTTAGATATATAATTTTTAATGCATTATGGAGATAATATGGCCAATAAGGAAAGCTAAGTATATAGCAAGAATCTAGACATCTTATTTGGTGTGTGGTCCAAAGTTGGTTATGTTTTGACCACATTTGACCCTCCAAATCATTTTCCTAATAGTTTGACTAGGCATATCTCACTAATTCATTTAATGTGCATATGTAACCTAAAGTATCATATTTATTCACTGGCACATGCTCCCTTGGTTTTTCTTTCCTATAATGTGCTCCATCTGATGGATACGATTTAATCATGATCAGATCGAATGACCTCAACATCATCCTCCTCCTCCGACTTGTTCGCAAGCCCAGATTAATTTTTGTCATTCTCCTTCCTCAATCTCTCTCTCCCTCATCTCTCCACTTTGCTTTGATATTTCATTTACTTTTAATGTGCAATGCCTTCATGAATGGGATAAGCCATAACTCATTCCCTCTCTCACCTTGTACTCAAAATTCCTAAAGCATTGCTCTCACCTCTCTCTGTCCTGCTGTTGTAGTCGCCATCACAACAAAACCCACAACTACTTAAGGGTACCAAAATCATTTCTAGGCCTCACACATTCCTCCTCCACTCCAATTTCACCCCTTGTTCCCCGAGATACCACCTCCTACTCATCCTCCAACTTCAGTTGCTGTCGCCACACCATTGCCCTCAACACCTTCTCTATGATTGGATTCTTGGTAAGCAGATATGAACTACCATACTTCTTTTCCTTGCATGTTTGATCTGCTTTGGCCTAAGTCATCATGTCCTATGATTGAGGTTTAGGTCCTTGCCCATGACTCACCATTGTGGCCACCCAGTTTCCCCAAAACCATGGAAATGGATCCATATGCTTCACTTGACCTCGACAAAGCTTTCCCCGTCCTTGGTTGATGCTCTTGTGCCTTGGCTCCTCAAGGTTGACACCGATTTGGCTCTCCCTTTCTTGCACCTATTCATGGCATGCAATAATGGATTTTTGGCCATTTTCCTCGTGTCTTGATGCCTTCAACTTCACTTTGATCTTGTGAATATTTTTCCTCCTCGTTGTTTTGGTTTCCTTCACACACCATAGTCATGGCCTAGAGATCTAATCTTCTGATAGAAGTCCATGGCTCGACATAGGTGGGGAAAGAATCTAGGTCGTTTGAAGACCATGGTATCCCTATTATTTGATTGAGTTATTCAAATCACAAGGGTATTTTAGGGTTTTCATTACACGTTTCTTTTATCTACCATGATGCAATTCAAATGATCAAATGACTCTTTTGCCCCCATTGTTTTAATCCTATATAACATGTGCCTTGGTCTTTTTCTGACCTTCCTCATTTCAATTACATAGGATTTCATTTTATTTAAATGATTGTCACATCTATGGTTCTTTGCTATATAATTGGTGAGGATGTTAATATCCATAGAAATTGCATACAACCTGAGAAAAATGAGCAAAAATGTTCTTTAGAAAGATCTTTTAATTATCTATCAATATAGCTTATTTTGAATCGCTTTTTTAGACATTCAATCACTTCAATCACTTCAAGACCAAGATTATGGTTTTTATGATTATGAACCCACAAACATATTATGATTTGAATCAAATTGCATGTATTTAAGGACTCAACCAAGTCATAGAGATTGACCTAAGGAGGCTTATTCTAGGTAATTGGGTCATGCATATTTGGCATAAGTAAATTTTTTTTAATGCATGTTTATTTATGATTATGCACCTTAGATGACTTCATGAATTATGAATTCTTTCTCAAGAAGACATCATGTATATATATCATTATTTGATTGGTTGATTACTTATAGTCTATCGTAAAACCCTAATCATGATTATGGTTAAGATTAATGAATCATGACAAAAAGGGGAAACCCTATTGTGATTTAAGAGGGAGAAATCCCATCATAGATTTAAGAGGGAGAATTCCCATCATGACATTAAGAGGGAGAAATCCCACCATGTTAAAGTTCAAAGGTCATGGTAAATTTAACGTTAAGATAATTGGATTTGAACTAGTTTTTATATTCTTTTCAAATCATGCACCTCAAGAGGACGTCAAGGGCTTTTCGAGAAATCATGTGCTCTAAAGTGAGAGTCATAGAGATTTGCATATATTCTCTATTCAATTCTTCATGTTATTAGTGATGCATGAATGCTTAAGATAATCCATGTTCAAGTTTATGTCAAATTATTTCCAGTCAATTTACTTCATATCAAATTATTATTATTATTACTTTATGTCTTATAAAGTGCCAAATATTGATTACTGGTGTGATGTTTGTTGTTCATTATTGGGGATGTGATGTCCGCAAGACTTGGAGCAAGTTAAGAGTACCAAGGATAATCAAAGACCAGGATCTTTTTAAGACTTCACTAGTAGGGTTCCATTTATCAAGTTGATCCATAGGTTAAAATATCATTTACAGTTTGTTTAGTCATGTACCGAGTAGACTAGCTTTCATGAAATAAACCACTTGTGGTTTTATTTTACCCACAAACTATGTATGAATCATATTTCATTCAATGCAAAGTGTTTCATTTGTTCAAATTGCAAAGATCAGCCTATTGTGACACCCTCTTGAGTAATAATGCTTCTGCTCAATGATATTTATAAGTTGTGTGATGTGGGGTGCTACAATATCCTAAAAAATATTAGTATTTCTTAGATTTTATCATCCACTTTAGCATCCCATTCATAGAAAACAAAAACTCCCTCCTTAATTCATCCCCTTGCCAATACCATCTGCTATAGTTCCTTACAGATTCATTACAATTGATATGACTTTAGAGTTCATCAAAACATTTTTACACCTAGTTTCTACATGAAGACTAAAACCTATTCAGGGGTGATTTTTTATTGTCATCTACATAGATAGTAAAGTATTAAATATTGTGTTTAACCTTGATGTGTTCTAGTTTTCAATAAACACTCAATTCACTCTATTTTTGTTATTAAATTATATTTTAAATTAGAAAGGCTATATTGTGGTCTAAATCACCCATTCGAACAATAGGGAGTGACATGAATTGATGGAGGAACAACTTAGATATATGTTTCATCAATACCACCTAGTCCATTATTTAACCCTTGCACTCACTAGAAAGTGTGTGTTGCATGCTTTGATTTCTAAGGAAATTTCAGCAACATTTCCATGTTCTCATAGTACATGTATGCATATAAGTGAATAGACCCACATTTAAACCCTGACAACATGGGGAGAACTTTTGAAACTTCCTTAGAACTTGAGCACATAACATATAATCACTTTCATAATGAGAATGATTTTTAAATAATATCCCAACATGGACTATCTAAGATCTTAATACTAATGGGTAAACCTTAGACAAGGATATCTATGTCATACATGTATATAGTGATTTAAACCCTAAACAACTTCTAGCTCTTATATCTACTATTATTATAGGCCATACAATTATTTCATGTCTAGGTCATATAGGTGCATTACTTTTGAACCACACAAATGAGTTATTGTGCATCATATTTACAAAAGATCAAAGAAATTATAGTAACCACATCTACAATATGAATAAAACAATAGCATGAATGACTAAAGGAGTAGAAGAAAGTTTGAATCAGATACTAATTAGTAACATCTATGCTATAATATATTTATATTTGCATACTTTTCACCGATTATTATTTAAAACTATTTGTGTATATATATATCAAAAACAATATCAACATGTTAATTACCTCACTTACAAGAGTATACATGGTGTTAGTGAGAACCAGAGGAAGAAACAATAGTAACAAAGACCAACAAAAACAATGGAATCATCAATGGAAAAGACTAGTTGTACAAGAACTATTGAAAACCAACAACAATGTCAATGAAGGAACAATGAGCAACAACATAGACCAACTATATAGCAATAACAAGCATCAATAGAAGAGGCAGTAGTAGTGGCATTGAGAAGAACCAACATAGGTGGAACTTACATTGTTTAAAGGATGAAATGGAGGAGGTAAAACCAACATTTGTGGAACCCAAGACATTGTTCCAATAGATCTAGTAACAAAAGAAGAGAACTAGAAAGTTGTGAGAAATAACATTAATGACAATTAGACCAATTACATCAGCAACAATGATGGATGAAGCAGATATAGTGGTAGAAGAATGAGCTACATCGTGTCACCCCAGACTCTGGTAGTCTATCATGCAAAATGAAATGAGGAAAAAGCAAGGAAAATGTCTATTTTCAGTGTAATGAAAAAAAATCTAATGTGATGGTTGATTGTCAAACAATCACTAGCCAAATTTTCTACACATGGTGGCTTTTTGAAAAATTATACCTGACTAAAAGGATTCCTTTAGTTGAATCCAATTTCCTCAGTAATCCATCAATCTCTCTTATAAACTCGTCATTTAAGAGATGTTGACAATTTTCAAGTGACATTGATTGTGTAAAAGGAAACGCTTGAGTCAATTTCTTGTTTATTGTTTAATTAAAAGAATTCTTTAAAATAACTCAAATATAAAATTATTGAGAATTTTATCACAAGATGAGTCAAAATCACTTCAACAAAATATTTATGTGAGCAAGAATAATAAATAACAATCCACGCCATGGATGATGATGATGGGATGTATGCAATTATTTCAAAAGGTCTACATTGACTAAAAGAAAGGGGAACAACCCACTATGTTGTGAAGATACAAGAGGATATTCACTTAAAGAGATTCACAACAAAAGGGAATTTTTTTATTATGTACTCTTCCACCACATAAAATGTGTCTCAAACATATGTGTATGTTGTAAATTATAATGCTAGACAAGAGTAAATGTACGTATAAGATAAAAATCATAATCGGATCCATAATTAGATATCAAAATCAACCTAGCCTAGACAAATGCCATTGCTAGGTTGTGTGGAATCTAATCAATTTTCTATCTAGATCCATTTAAAAGTGTTAAAAAATTTCTTCAATTCATATAAACGCATATCAACAACCATGCTAGTAGCATAATATATTGAAATTCCCTAGACAAAATTAATGACAGGGGATATATGATACAAGTTGCACATGATTCCATATGTATATTTCTCTTCCAAAATCTATAAATGGTAAACAATACTTGTTATATTAGCATAGTCATCAGTGCCATACTATTACATTTCTTGAATGGTTGTAGTTGTGTACCAAAATGACGATAAAAGCCCCAATCTCATAGTTTTTTAGCCCAACAACACCAATCATATACTATATTATCTTACATATTTCCACACAAGTTGTAGATTCATAACATACTAAAAGTGGCATTCTATCTATCACATAACTATCTATTCTCAAATCTAACCTCCAAATGACTATCTAGTCAATGGTTGAAGGACCCAAGCTTCCATACCTACAATGGTAATACCAAATCACAAATGTAGAAGCATAAACATTTAGAATACATTATAAAATAACAAAAAAAAGGCACCAACATAATCATAATATTCAACAAGTATATTTATGACGTCATTCTTTCCTACAAGATCCCAATAACAAATTGACCGTACACATCATATTCCTTATCATGTAAACTAAAAAGAACAAGTACACATGAACATAGATCACCAATCCATCAACCCTCAAACTATCTTTGAACCTAAAACATATGTGAAATAAGAGGGTAAATACACAAGGTATGTTGAGTACATGGTAGAAAGAGCATATGTATAATCTTTGCCAAATTTGAAACAAATTTCTAAAATTAAACAAATAAGAATAAAGAAGTTAATTAGTTAGAAAAATGATAACTCATGTTTTGTTTTCATTTTACTACAATTTTACCAACAACACCATGTATCATAAGGCCTTTGACCAACTTCCCATTAGAAGGTTCCATGAGGATGCTCTAGATTAGCTACCCTATTTCTATGAGAGGGACCACGATGACCAAATTCATTCGGAAAACCTATGTTGCAAATTTGTATGATGGAGTTGTATATATGTGTGTTCAAGTAAATAAAAGTAATGAGACAAAGTATCAATGTACAATACCATAATACTACATGGTAATTTTTGATCAAGTAAATAAGCATACATACATACCAGTTTGCAATCAAGAAATCCATAGTCATATAAGTATTAAAATCATGTAATCAATTCAAAGTTTCTTAAACTAACTTATCCTCGATCATTTAGCCACAAGTCATGCTCGACTAAGATCATGGTTGCATGCATGAATTAGTTTCTCATCAAGCCCTAACTAATTCCATTTTAGGGTTTTAGTCAATTTAAGTTTCAAGTTTATTATTAGTATCATTGATGACCTTATAATAATTTAGAGTCCATAAAAAAGGCTTCATGACATTTCTATGTTCCATTCATTTTATATGAATATTACAAGGTTAAGTCGCATGTTTCCATTTTAGGGTCAAATGACTCATAATATAGAAACCAAGGTTAAGGATCATAAAGACATGACATCTAAGCATAATGTATTATTTATATCAACAATAATTGGACATGGAAACATATTCAAAGATAGGTACATGTCCCCTAGTGTCAAGACATCATAATTAAACATTTATTTAAACATATTTACATGCATTCAAAGTCCTACATATGAAACTAAGGTGAGACATCCATATCAAGATATCGTAAAGGATAGAGGATTCCCTAATTTGGGATGGGAGGAAAAGGATCCACATAAGCATTTTGGAACAAGAACCACAATTCAAGTAAAAAAGGTCAGACTAGGAAATTTGGGATTACAAATATCATCATAGAGCATGAGGGGATGATTCAAGGAAAAAAGGTCACATGAATTCATAAAGTTAATGATCTTTTAGATTTGTCCCGACTTATATATCATCAAGTACCATCACTAGCAAAACTAGGGCAATGTACATCATAAAAGTCCAACTACAAGTTACTTTATGTAATTAGAGTCATCTAGAGAAAAAAGGGAAGATTAGGGCTTTCACATGATTCAAAAGTGTACAAAAGTTACTGATATAATGATTGGTTGTGCAAAGAGGGCATTAAAGAGACCATGCATTGATTAACCTCAATATGAACAACATTAGTTCTTACTATAAAACATGAGTATTACAAGGTGATTCAGGGCATGCACGTATGGTCATATGTAGAGATCGTTGGTCAATCAAATGGTATATAATATTGTGAATTTTGGAGGAGGATATGCAAGATATGATTTTTGGCATTTTTACATTTTAACTAAGTACAATGGAAGGGGGTTAACCTTAATTACTTTATGAAAAGTCAAGCCATTGATCCTTGATCAGATGGTCCATGAGCGTGCACACATGACTAGGGTTGTATCTAGGCACTCATAGCTTGGAGACATAGAGTGGCACTCCACAGGGGTTTTCCAATGACTCCCAATTTCTCTCCACCATTTCCAACGAAGAGAGATGGGATGGGAGAGGGCCTCACCTAGATGAGGTGTCGAAACATGATTGGAGGTGTCCTTTACCCCCTATGACTTGTGTGGTTGACTGGGTCCTGACTGGGCACATGGTGTTCCTTGATCAGGGCCCTTGGTGCTAGCACACCCTTGAAATGGTTGGCATCATTCTCCCCAATCCAAGGGGCATGGCCTTTGCTTGACAGGCTGTCAGTGGTTGAGTTCCAATTGGAGGTCTGGGAGGCAACATGTGTGGCTGGTCTAGCTCACCAACCCAGTGCAGACTCATAGGCACACTTGGCAGTGGTTGGGGCATCCTAGGTGACCATGTTCGAGGTGACAGAGGTGGAGGCCACTGAGGAGGTGCTAGGAAATAGGAAGAAAGAAGAATAAGAACAAAAGGGATCTAGCGTAAAGAAAAAAAAAGGAAAGAAGGGGGAAAAGAATGATAGAATTGAAATGAAGGGAATGGGGGTTTTCATTTGGCCAAATGTGACAAGAAGATGCTTGATTTGTGGGCACTAAGGAGGTACATTGTCATAGTGATGTAGTGTACATATGCTGCATAAAAGATGAGCCTACACTGTTGGATCAATGGGGGAAGGATCTGTGGGACTTGGATATGTGGGTATCCTTAATTGAGCACAAAATGGGTGTGGGAGTATGAACCAAGTTGATGGGACCCACGCCCATGATTGGGCTCGAAATTCAAATAAATCAATTTCAAGATGTGTAGTTGAGAACATTTTGAATGACCATAACTTGGTCTATGATGGTCAGATTGAGGTGATTTTTGCACCCTTTGATTCTTTATTGAATCATTTACCTTATGGTATACATAATAGAATAAGAAGATCTTATTTATGAGGATCAATGTTAACTTCAACATGGCGGTAATTTCAGATCATGAACTTATTTTAAAAGAATAAAATAATGCCACACATTATAAAATTGATCATTGACGTTACCAAAATGGGGTACAACTACACTCAATCTATAAAAATAATATAAAATTTGAGTCATAAGACACTTGATGAGAGATAAAGAATAAAGTTTGATGAGAGATAAAAGTTAGTTTATGACATCATTCCCTCCTTTAAAGAAATTTTCCTCAAAACTCATCTAGGATCATAGTCGAGGGCCAAAATGTGGAGACAAGTAAACCTTGGTGTCAAGACATACACCACTATTTGGTGCACACTTAGGTTGTTATAATGTACTCATGAAACATATAGGGTGTATCCATCCCAATTATATACAATTTCCTTAGTGTTTTATCATATCATGATGTCATCTTAACACTAGGGTTCCATAACTGTTACCCCAACTACATTGAGGTTTTTTTTGTGTACTTCTACGAGCTCAAAGTTTGTTATACCCAATTCAGGTCATCACACTCAATTCTTTTGAATTTCAATTATTACTTTCATCACCCCTACATTTCATCATCAAGTTAATAATTCAGGTATGTTTTAGCCTTTTTTTGTTCATTTGAAGTCCTACCAACTATCCAGAATTTATGTTCAATAGTTTTATAATTTTGCATAGGAAGTTAAACATTGTATTTATGATTGCTCAAGTTAAGATCTCAAGGCATCATCAAATTAATTTCATTCTTTAAAATTTACATATTGCATGCAATGTATTATTTTTGTAGTAGGTCTCGCTTATGAGACATGTTTAATAGATGTTCATAAATATTTTTTAACTCAAGTGTGATTATTTTCATATATCATGCATTATATGGAAATTAGCATTATCATTGTCATTGAGCTTTCATAATTTTTTCACTTGTATTTATAAAGAGCTCCACAGGCTTGAGTCTCTCAATCTAAGACCTATCAATGTCCCACAAGACATGCTAACCACAACCATTTACCCATAACAAAATTTCTAGACAACTTTAAAAATCAAGGAAATCTTTATTCCTTCACATAGATCCACTTAACCAAGTATGAAGCTCATCATGGAGATCACACGTCATATGCATCCATCTTAGGGTCTCGAGACATCTCCTTGAGCTAGACAGAATACAAACATATATTCAAATGCCTCCATCTAGGATTCAATCTTTTAAACTTTATCAAGGAAACCACACTCTAGGTGACTCAACTCACATACTTAGAAGTAGTCTATCTAGTGAATCATCTTAATACATCTATTCATTAACATATTTCAACATTTCTCATATTTTAGAGGGTTATGTGGTCTGATCTTCTCCCATATCAAGAGTTCACCCTTATTAAAGTTAGGTGCTATGATACCTTAGTAAGGAGAATTAGGCCAATATTGGTCTCAAACAATAACTTATTAACCATATCTCAATATGTATGACATTAGGCACAAGCAAGCATGTGAACCCACTAGCTATCTTTAGCATGGCAATGAAGTGTCATTGTGAACACACAAATTCACCAGTAAATATTGTCCCTAGAGTTTAACCTTAGATAGATAACCAATCCACTTGAAAACAAATGTAAGTACTTTAGGTATTGATCCCAAGGATGGAGTGTCGAGATAAATTGAATCAAACTTGCAAAGAACAATATTTAAAAGAAAGGTTGGGAGAATAAATAATCTAGATCAAGGAAGTAAATTTTTTGAAAATGAAAGTTGTTGAATTGAAAGTGTAGAAATTTAAACTTCTAAAATTAAATTGTAGGAATTGAAACATAGTTAAAAACAAAATGTAAAATGAAGAGTGAAAAGAGAAGAAGGAATCAACCGATTAAGACAAATCCAAATTTTGTGGGTTATCTGAAGTTTGAGTTTCACCACTGTAAACTCCATAATAAAATTTATCACTTTTAGGCCCCTTTAAGATATATATAGGTTAGGATCATGGAAATATGTCCTCTTTGGTATAATATCCCATGGATTAAAATTTCCATGGTCCTGCGATCATCGTCAATCTGTATGTCTTGGTTCAATTGTCCAATGTAGCCTCACAATGGGTCTCTTCTAAGATCACATATTTCATATGGTGTTATTTCATCATGGATCATGACTGTCATTGAGCATGGGTGATCAGAACACATTCCAAGGTATCAAATGAATAATTAACACCTCTTTTTCATTTTATGGGAGTTTTACAAGTTACTAAGCGTATATATATATATATATATATATATATATATATATATATATATATATATATATATATATATATATATATTTGTGTGTGTGTGTGTTGTGTGTGTGTGTGGTGATCGTGGGGCTACTTCCCATGTCCTGATAAGGAGGAACTACTCAGAGATGGTGCAAATGAACAGAGGTTAGAGTATGAAAAGTTGGATCCCTTGATCTAGAGACCTGGATACTCAGAGATTTGGTGTTGATTTTTCTTTGGAGTCCCCCACTCCTCTTGTAGCGGGAAAGGAGGGGAAAAACCCAATAGGAATGGCTTCTTCATCCCGTAGTCACATTGGTAAAATTTGATTGCATTGATGACTTTCTCATTTTGACATTTGTATGTGTCTTTAATTGCATTCATTCCTCCACACAACAGATATGGAATTCATCAAATTTCCTTTGTGCCTATATGAAGGAGTATCTTGAACATCATTCATTGTTTCTCCAAATCAAGAATGGATAATTTTATTTAATTTCCTTTCTTTAATTACTTTGACCACTCATTAACTTCTTTGACACTCTTTACTACAAAATCTTATTATAGGAATTTCTAGTGGGTTTTGATCCTATCAAAAGTTCCAAATCTGTCAAAAAATATAATTTTCTTGTAGGAAATTAATGTCCTTCCAAACACATATTTGTACATTTAATTTGGAGTTCATAAGTAAAGAATATAGCAATTTTGGTGTGGGGTATTGATGAATATATATTCATCTATTTTCAAATAAATTTTTCTTAATATTTTATAGGAAGTTATTTCCCTTTTTGCTAACTTTCTAGAAATAATTGCAAATTTCCACTTCTTGACCAATAATGCAAATTCTTATTTTTGTTATCCATATTTTGTAGATTTCACCTTCAATACAAATTCTCGACCATTTCAACACTTGAACTAATTGGTTCATACAATGAACATGTCATTTCATTTCATACAAGAAGATGCACTTCAAAGCCGAGACGATTGTTTCACTACTCGACTCAACCCTTCCATATTGGTTATTCAACAGTCAAAATGGGTGTCCCAATCTTCCCAACCGCTCGCCTCAGTTTCCCAAACGAGTGTTACAAGTCTTCCAAATGGCTGGTTCAACTTCCTTAGGTACCAAGACACATCAACCAGTGTGCCGCCACACACTCCTTAGAGGTTTTGACCCCTTCCCCAGGTTGAGCAAAGTCAAATGTAACTGGGCATCTCAAGTACCCAAATGTCTAGTTCAAATATCTTAGATATCAAGTGTTCAAACAATGTCACCACCCTTCATTAGGGTTTTGACCAGGCTTGCACCTCTTTAGGCCTAAACATGATCAGTTTAGGGTGTGAACTGGTCAGTTCATAGTGCATGAATTAAATTATTCACCAATTGCCACCCATTACTTTTCTCTCCCCCTCTTTAGGGTTTCCAACCCTCCTTCCCCTATAAAAGGAGGGGGAACTCCACAAGAAAGGGCATCTGAGTTTTTGTACTTGGACTTTAGATTTAGTAATTTGTTATTTCATTCTTGCATCTTGTACTCTTGTTCTTCAATAAAGATTTCCTTCTCTTTCTCTTTGTTATTTGTTCTTATAGTTGGGATGAAGGAATTAAGAAGGGCAATCATTTCATAGTCATTATCCAACATCTTTTTGGGATTTTTTTCTTTCTAGTCTATGGCTTCCTTTCTTTAATCCATTGTTCTTTGTGTAATTTCCATGGATCACCCTATATCAGGTGTGGAGAGTATCCCCATAGCCATAGTGTAGACTAGATTGAGTTCTTTATGAGAATACTTGTTAGATGGTCTTTTTTTGGATTTTTGCTGACTTAAACGACTTGATCTCTTGTTTTTGTCAAATGATAGTTTTGGGTAATGAGACCTTGGATCTCAAGACTTGGAACAACTAAACAAATGCACAAGGATTCAGATGATACCTCAAAAAGGAAACCTTTATTGGGATGTTTGGGAAAGGATATGTAAATGCTAGGACCATTGGGTTATATAGGGAGTTCAACTTTTGTAATGCATTTGAGGATGTTTTGCATACCTTCCTCTAACTTATTTTATTTCATAGATTTTGATTGATCTATTTTCACACAGGCTATGGTGGTAAAACCCACAACACCAATATCTTGTGTTATCGATTCATTCTCGTTTCTCAACCACTTGTTTCGTAATCTCTCTTTTCATTACTTGCAATTTAATTCGACCCATAGATAATTTCATCTTCATTGTTCTTATCATAACTCTTTTTTTACCTATTTTCAGAATAATTGTTCCCTTTAATTTTTCTTAGTGTAATCTATTTTCTTGTTCTTAGTATAATCTTTTTATAGTTGTTTAGCATAATCAACCATAAAGTAGTGGATCTTTACTTTCCTATTCCAATAATTGTTCAAAATAATTTTGGTATAAAATCAATCTTAAAAATGTTGTCATGTGGGATCAACCCTGTCTATACTAATAAACTAACCTTAGTCGGTTGTTTTGTTATTAACAAGAGGTTGAACTATAGGATAAAACCCCTAGTGAATTGGTGTGCCGAACGACACATATCAGGTATATATGTATATTAGACATTGCAGGAAATTGTGCAAACATCTTTCAATAGTAATTTTGGGAATTTTGCACTTTGAAATAAATTATCTATTTTCTTACAAAAGGCACAATAAATTAGCTAAAAACTAAAATTGATTAAAAAGAAGCAAAACTAAGATAATTAACTCTAAAACTAGAAAATTATGACAAAATTTCTCCTAAATATAGATGTATAACATGTAAATAAAATTGATAAATATGCATTTATCAGTCAACCAAGTCATATATATCATACGTGGTGCTAGATTTATTAAGGGTTGCATGGTAAAACTTATATTATATCATAAAAGCATACTTGACCCTTCCAACAACAAACTTAGGTCATCTAGAATAAATCTCATATCATCAATATCGATATCAAGATCAACATCAACAACAACATCCACATCATCAACATCATAAGCATCATCTTAGGTCATACATGCTACTTACTAGCCTAACCTTTGTCATTTTTGTGGAAAATTCTAGAGTCTATAAATATTATATAAACACTCTCATCTAGATGGATGTTACATTTCTTTATCTTAGGTTAAATGGACACTCACTGCATTTCTGCATGTGGAAATATTTTTCATATGTACATATATACTAATACTTAAAATAAGTTTTCTTCAATGATTAAATAGGTGATGGAAAACCGCCACACTCCGATTGAACTAAACTCAAACCAAAACAGTTACCACACTCATTAGCAAGTTTAGCACCGTATCACCTAGAGGACTAGCAATGACATAGTGCACATTTGTGCAACTACCTTCAACACATGTGTTACAACCGTGATTTTGGGTTCATTTGGTGAGAAATGTAATTTCTCATATTAAATATATTTGAAAAAATAATGATATAATTTGTTTTCAATATATAGATTTTGTTTATAATAGCCTTGATGTTGGTGTTCTGGGCTTTATTGGCTATTGTGCCCAAATAACAAGAAAATTCAATTAGTGAATGAATAATTGAATATTTGAGAAAAGAAAAATGTGAAAATATATAGAAGGCAAATACAAAGAGGGATTTCGTGCCTCTTGGGTTCCAATAAATCCAAAGTTGCATAAAGAGTGCAATAAGAAAAGAAAAGATCAATTAAATATTTCTTTATTAAGAAAGAAATTGAAAACAATGTTAAAATGTTGGAAACAAGTGAAAAGAGGTATAATTGAGTTATCCTTTGTGGAATTTCGTATCCCAAGGATTTCTAATGATAAAAGGAATACCAATGAGGAAAATAAAAGACAAATAAAGAGAAATACTCAAAAGGAGATATTTTAAAAGCAAATAAACAAGATAATGAGAAATAATGGACGTAGATGCATCTAGAAGGATAATGAATATCCAATAAAAAGGATTTCGAAATAATAGAATTTCTTGGGATCCAAGGAGTCCCAAGGGAAGAGAGGAAAGAGAAAATATATATTTTAATGCATGAAATATGCCTTGTAAGTCCTTGATTTGCATATGAAGAAAAAAGGGGTTTTCCTTTTTCTTTTTGGACTCAAACTTTGTTCAATGGTAGATTAAGTCTTTATAGACTTCCTTTAAAATTTGAGAATAAAGGATGACCCATAAATCAATGAGAATTTCTTTAATAAGATTAAATCTTGTAAAATCCCACAATTGGTGAAGAATGAGGAGGTGGATATTTAGATATATATATATATATATATATATATATATATATGTATATATATATATATATATTGAAATAGATGGAAAGGAATTAATACTATCCTTCCACAACCGTGAATGCCCTAGGATAATTTTCCTTCTTTATCGCGAGGGAAAGGGGACTTATGGTACAAGAAAAGAGAAGGCTTTTAGCAAGTGTGTACCTACACATGTATATTTAACCAAGGGGCAAAAGAACGATGAGGGGAAGTTACAAAGGTTTTCCAGAAGGTGCTACAGCAATCGATGGTTTCCATGAGAGTATTTGAGAGCAGGCTCTTTTACGAGATACTCTTGTCCCTCCATCCCCATCGCTCTCTTCTTACATACCCTAGGGTTCATGGGAAACCAGGAAAGAGATCATGGAAGGTCTCGTTTCCACCAGGGATCAGACTGTCCATGGCGTAGCTATGATATCCTGCGAAGAGAAGTAAGTTGCAGGTGTCGACGATCATCTCGGCAGCAGTACCATGCTCTTTGGGAGGAAGCATGGATGAGGGAGTTCTTCCCTGCTTTCTTGTTCGTTGCACTTAAGCACGGGGCACAGAGTCCGCCTGACCTGGTCGCTGCGGCAGCAACGCAAAGCTTCCCGTCCGTAGGAATTATGTTGAATTGCTTGCTTGGATTTCTTTCTTGGTTGGAATTTCTTAATTCTTGTGAAATCATCAAGTCAGGTATGTGGTTACGCTTATGATTATCCCGACTAGTTTTCCGAGGATTTTATCGACGTTTCCCTCATGACTTGAAATAACTGTTGGATGCTTTTATTTCATACAACTATAGAGTGACTATGACTATCACTATGAATATACATGTATAACTGGCTAGATCCAGGTCCACCTTTGTGGCTTGTAAAGGCTAAAAAGGGGTAACCTAGAGTAAGGTCTAGGTTATTGTGGGTTAGAAAATGGGCTACCAAGTGTAGTGTCATGAGACCCATTAGCCTGCCATGAGTTAAGGAGTGGGCTACTTACGAGTAGTGCCATGTGACTCAACCCTAGAAACTGGTGCACCTATAGGTGGGACCATGGGGGGTTTAATGGGGATCTACCATAAGGAAGGTAGTATCCAGGTCCACTAAAGGGATAACATAGAGGATAAGGTACTCATGGATCGCGTAGTTATATTTAAAATGTAATCTTGGTTGATAAATGATTAATTGAATGATTGTGTTGTTATCATAGTTGCACATTTATTGTTTCCCCCACATACCAGCTTCGGCTGACCGACGTTTTGTTTGTCGGCATTTTAGGTTCAAGCCAAAAGAACAAATAGTAAATCGTCATATTGCGAAATACATGAAGTGAAATGCAAGGAGGATTAGTTAGAGTAGAATGCATACATTGATAGAAGTTTAGAAATCCAATTTTTTTTTATAAAAGGTATGAAAAATTTTATTACAACTTTTCAGTATAGATTGTGGAAATTTAATAATTGTTCTTAGTTTAGTGTCGGTACGGCTTTGACGTCTCGGTCTCCCTTAATTCGGGGTTATCAAGAGGTGGGGTCATAACATTTGGTATCAGAGCGTAGGTTCCTCACTTAACCATTAATAATTATTAAATTTTACAAACTCCATAGAACCCAAGGGAGTTATTAGAGGATTATCCGGAAGACGAATGTGTCTAGAAAAGTATCACGACCGGGGGCTGGCAATATTTTCCTCCGCACCGCCAGCCGGAATATGAGGACTCCCAGATCTATGTGACTATCTAGACAAAGTCTTAGGGTATGAATCGAAATAAGATACCTTTAGGACTTCATCATATTATTCATCCCTTCTCATCACAAATTCTGTTAGGGACCTTAAGAATTAGGGTTCTCTCTCTTCTCCTCACCCTCTTGAGGTATGGGTAAGGTTAATAAGGTCTAAGGAATCCTCCATCAAATTAATGAAAAGCATGTAAATAAGATATCATGGACATAAGCTTAATAGATTAAGTATAAACTAAAGGATAGATACATGCTTAGGTCATATGACATAAGTTGTCATGCCCTCAGAAGAGACCTGAGGCTAGACCTTCTTATCAGGAGGATAGATAAAGAGAGTTAGTCTTGGAGATAGAAATCTCCATTACAAGTAGAGACCTGGCATATCGTCTGAGGATGATGTTAACCCTAACCCTAAGTGAAGGTTAGAGAGAGAGATGGCATGATGAGTTAGACCAGGTGTTTGGATGGACATACCTTAGACAACATATGAGCCATGAGGGGTTGGATGACCTAGTACCTCTGGCGACCCAATACTAGGAAGGGTCATGCATGTTAGAGTAAAGGATAGCTCCTTCATTGATTAGGTTAGAGAAGAACCTATGGAAACCCCACATGTTTATATGGGCTTAATAGGCACCCAGAATGTATCAGTAGTGCGAGCAATAGGTTGAAACTTTGGCCGAGATAGTTTGATGGATAGCTTATGTGATAAGCATAAGGGGCTATGGATAACCTTGAGCGAACATAAGTTGGTCATAGGCTTCATCCAGGTGGGGGAATGCTTTTGAGGTTGATCCTTCATGAAGAGAGGACCTCTAATGGTGAGGTTGGATGTAGGGTAAGCCCTAGAGAAAGTAGGAAACCCAGCAAGAAGGTTGGAACCCTAAAACCCCGAGATATGAGGAATAGTGGATGATAGTGGTTGCCTCATGATTGATCCCTGGAAGTTGATGATATCTTGGTTTCCTTTAGAGGAACCAAACCCTAGAGAGACAAGATGAAGCTTCTGGTACCTATGTGCCTACGGTATAGGTGTTTACATTCAGAAGTAGGAAGAAGAGTTCCTTAGACCTAGAGAGGTTTAGTAACAGGTTGTGAGGCCTTGTACATTGTTGGTTGTCCTTGAAGAGGACTCAACTCTGAGGTGTTTCTCGAGTAGAAGGATGACATGAAGGGCATGTCATGCCTTATACCTGCTTGATTCATGGTTAAGAGGTTGAGCATGCAGTTGGATACCAAAAAGTGAACCTAGGGTTCCTGGCCTAAGAGGGGAAGTGGTGTACCTAATGCTCATGATAAGAGTTGAGTTTATATAGATGTGTACATGGTACTTCTCATGTTTAGAGGAAAGAGAAACCCCTTGAGTTTAAGGTATGTTTGATGAATCCCTCACAACTAAGTTGAGGACATGGGAAAGTATGATCATGATCCAATATTGAGGATGTAACATCCCACTCTTGCTATGCAATTTTCCAAACTATTTTATTCCATGCATGCTCTTTTTTTCTAAATAAGATAATTTTTTAGGACTTAAATGCAAATTTCCCATGTTAGTTTTGTAAATTCAATTTTATTATGTCCAAGTTCTCTATTATCCTTGTTTTATTTAAAGAAAATGTTTTCATTAATATCTATGCTCTTTTGTTTAAGAAAATGAGAATAAATGCTCTTATGTCAAATTTCCTCTCTCATATGGTAATTAATGATTCACTTGTTTAATTATTTATTTAATGGCCTCCATATTTTTAATTAAAAAGAAATAATATTTAGGGCACGTTTTTATGTTTTACAATCCTTATTTGAGAAATCAATGACTTTATATGCACTATTTATATTCATTTAAGTGAACATGATGACTTTTGATACATTAGGCCTAAAATGTGTACAAGCATCAAATCCAATTGAATGGGAATGTTCTAGACACTCTAATCTACCTATGGTTCAAATTTGAAATCTTTTGGACCACGTTTGACCCTTCAAATTGATTTTGAAAGATTTGAATATGGTTTGGCCAAGAATTTAATTCAATTTCATTTATTACGTTGATTTTCCTTTAATGTTTTCATTTGATGTCACGCATTTCCCTTGCTAGCGCACGATCTAACAGTCGGCTTTTAATCAACCAACGATCCAATGGATCTAAGATCGTCACCTACCCCCCGACGGTTTCATGTCCTGGGGTCAGCTTGAAAGCTCCGCCATCCTCGATCTCTCTCTCTCTTTTTACTGGTCCGTTTCATTGGATTTATGCGCCATTGAATTCGTGAGAATCTGCCAAACCCAGCGAGCCCTCAGTCACCCTCTATCTCTCGCTACAGAGAAAATGCCCAATCTAGGGCTTGGACTCCCCGAGTTGCAGAGGGCACGACCGTGCCTCTACTTCTTATTTAAGCAACCCTCAAGCATCGGCAGACCCCAAGTATCCCTCCTCCTCATTCAATTTCTCCTTTGGATCCCCGAGGCTCCCCGACCTACTCGCTTTTGATTTTCGGTGACCTCTACCTTGTCGCGCTATTCGTCATCGCCTTTGATGCAATTGAACACCGAGTAAGCATCTACGGACCACCAGACATCTCCCTTGCTTGCTCGTTTACTGCGAGGATCCCCAATACGTCGGGTCCTATGGACAAGCTTTTGACCTCCATCTTCTTTCACCACCACGGTGCTCGAGTGGCTCTTTTGATGCGAAAACCGCCGCGTTCTCTTTGCCTTGACTCCGAGATCATTTTACTGATCCTTACCGACATGTAACTTCTTGTTTTCTTCGGTCTGCAAGCTCTGACCTCCTCCGCTGTTCTCATGCTTTTCCGGTGAGTCCTGGAGATGCAGAGATCCTCACCTTCCCAGGCTTGATGCACCACCTCCACCGGACTCCAGGGGTGGCTCTCTGCCCGCCAGGTTGTCATTGTCTTGCCTAATGATGCCCCATAGAATCAGGGTTGAAGCCCCAGCAGTTGCTCTCGCCATGGATCGGCAGGAAGAAACCAGCTCAGGAAATGACCGTGGTGCCAGCAGGAGTTCAATCTGTTAACTGATCACCCAAGGGTACTATTGGTACTTCAACATTCATTTTGTTCTCCATCGACCGCGAGAGTATTTTGTCTTAAATGATAGTTTTACCCCCACTCATTTGATTCATGTGTCATGTGCACCTAAGGTACTTTAGTAATTCCACGTTTTATTTTCTTTTGATTAGTCGTTGATTTATATTGCTATCACAATAAGGTTTCTTGTTTTCTGATTGGTCCAGAGTGCAAAATTCATAACTTTTGCATACATCCTCAGAAAAATATAAATAAATATGTTTTGGAAAGGATTTTCGATGAGGAATCCGATTTTCTGGGTTTCAATGCTTGATTTATCTTTTTTCACATATCATTATTTATATAACAAATTAGAGTTTAATGATGTGTAATGAAGGATATATATGCTAATTTCAGGTGATTAAAAGGATCCAATCAGTCAAACAAGATTTGACTTGGGTGATTTATCTCAAGGTAAGCAGGCCATGCCTTTGGCATAGTAAACTTGATTTATTGAATGATTATGATATGTTTATGAACTTTATACCCAAGTCATGATAAATGTATGTTTTTCTTCAATGTACATGATTAATGGATGTTGATTTCTATAATCTAAGTCTAAGTTTAGAAACCTGATTTATGTTATGAATTATGATTAAGATACTTGAAATCAAGATTAAGAGGGAAGAAATTCCCATTTATGCTTAAGAGGGAGAAATCCCATTATGGTCATAGGGATAAATCCCAATTATGTTCAAGAGGGAGTAATCCCAATTAAGATCAAGTTTAGGTTATTAAGAAGATAAGTAAAGTTTAAGGAAGGTCATGGTTAATGGAAATTGATTTAGATTTATATGTACCTTGTTATGGGCTTTCCGAGCATTATGGGCTTTCCGAGCAATTATGGGCTTTCCGAGCATTATGGGCTCCTTATGGGGCATTAATAGAGGAGCATATACTTCTAGTCAAATTCTTCATGTAAAAGATTCTAAGAAATGATTAATGTCAATGCATGTTTATGTCAAATCAATTTATATGTTATTTTTATGCTTTATAATATGTCAATGTCGCTTACTTACAATGTTTGTTTTCCTTTGCAAGGCTGGGGACGAGATGTCCGCAGAAGTTGGAGCTAAAGGGAAGGAGACCTCTTGAGAAGATTCCAAGGATCCAAGATCTTAGGAGTTGTTGCCTGGTGGGACATCCATCTATGGAGATCCTATCTTTTCATATTATCTAGTTTATGTTTAGTATACCTTTAGAAGCATGATGTAGCTTTCTTCCAAGAACTTATGTATGAATCTATGTTTCTATGAATGCCAAGTGTTGTTTATTTCTTGATATGAGATCTTTATTGTGACAATCCCTCCCTGATATGCCAAGTACCCCACATTATGGATAATGCTGGGGATTAGGCTGTGCTTCCACTGGGTACGTAAGAAACCCTAGGGAGGGGTGTTACATTAATGGTATCATAGCAAGGAATAGATGGCCACTCAGGAAACATTAGAGATTCATATTATGTTCTAATATCATATTATTTTTACCCTTTTAAATGGCCCCTAAAAAGAAGGAGAAGGTTGGTGAGTCAAGGCACTCACAAGGATCCTCTAGTGGTGATAAGACTGAAGACATGAACCACGCCCCTCCACCAGTCGCCCTAGATGCCTTAGTAGCAGCCTTGACCAATGCCCTCCAACCTAGAGCTCCACCTAGAGTACATGAGATCTCACTCGTAGATTTCTTGAAGATTAGACCCGATGCTTTCCATGGTGAAGATGAAGTTGATGTGGTGACCAAGGCTGAGGAATGGCTTAGCAACATGGAGCACTGCTTTAGAGACTTAGAGTGTCCCCCGCGTAGTAGGGATAGATTTGCCACCCATATGCTCAAGGGTGCAGCCCGTACTTGGTGGGAAAACCTCTTAGCCTCTAGGGAAGATGATGACCCTCCTTTCTCTTGGGGTGAGTTTGTAGAAGTCTTCAATGACCATTATGTATCTGAAGCCATGTTAGAAAGGAAGGAGGATGAGTTTGTTAACCTTAAGCAAGTGGGTGACATGACTGTCATTGAGTATGCCATGCAGTTTCGTAAGCTCCAAAAGTATGGTCTTGAGTACACTGAGCAAAAGAGAGCTAATAAGTTCATTAGAGGGCTTATACCTGACCTATGTTATGCCTTGTCTGGTAGAGGACATAGGACCATGCAATCAGCCTTGGATGCAGCCCTAGAATTGGAGGAACACCCTGGAAGGAACCATAAGAAGGAGGTACCCCAAAACAATCATCACCCTCCAACCACAAGAGAAAAGCCCATGAACCTTCTTCTAAGAATGGGAGAACCCCATGCCCTACATGTAAGAGAAATCATGGTGGTCCTTGTACGTTTGGGACTTCTGTTTGCTACTATTGTGGTGAGGAAGGGCATATCAAGCCTAATTGCCCCAAGCTTGCAAAGAAGGATCCCAACCATAACCCAGCTAAGAACCCTAATTCTCCACCCAAGGTTAAACCAAGGCTTTTCACCATGCAAATGTCAGATGGAGAAGAGGAAAATGATCAAGGTAAGGGTAGTTAAGTAATTTATGTTGAATCATAATGCTTTGTTTATGTATGTTTCTTTCATAATGAAAATTTGTATGGAAAATTTGCAAGTTTATGTGAAAACCTTAAGGTGCGTAGAAACTCTAGGAAATTTTGAGGACGAAATTTATTTTAGGTGGGTAGAATTGTAACATCCCACTCTTGCTATGAAATTTTCCAAACTATTTTATTCCCTGCATGCTCTTTTTTTTCTAAATAAGATAATTGTTGAGGACTTAAATGCAAATTGCCCATGTTAGTTTTGTAAATTCAATTTTATTATGTCCAAGTTCTCTATTATCCTCGTTTTATTTAAAGAAAATGTTTTCATTTATATCTATGCTCTTTTGTTTAAGAAAATGAGAATAAATGCTCTTATGTCAAATTTCCTCTCTCATATGGTAATTAGTGATTCACTTGTTTAATTATTTGTTTAATGGCCTCCATATTGTTAATTAAAAAGAAATAATATTTAGGGCACGTTTTTATGTTTTTCAATCCTTATTTGAGAAATCAATGACTTTATATGCACTATTTATATTCATTTAAGTGCACATGATGACTTTTGCTACATTAGGCCTAAAATGTGTACAAGAATCAAATCCAATTGAATGGGAATGTTCTAGACACTCTAATCTACCTATGGTTCAAATTTGAACTCTTTTGGACCATGTTTGACCCTTCAAATAAATTTTGAAAGATTTGAATATTGTTTGGCCAAGAATTTAATTCAATTTCATTGATTACATTGATTTTCCTTTAATGTTCCGCATTTCATTTGATGTCACGTGTTTTCCTTGCTAGCGCGTGATCTGATGGTCAGCATTTAATCAACCAATGATCCAATGGATCTGAGATCGTCACCTACCCCCTGACGGTTTCATGTCCTGGGGTCAGCTTGAAAGCTCTGCCATCCTCGATCTCTCTCTCTTTTTACTGGTCCATTTCATTGGATTTATGCGCCATTGAATTCGTGAGACTCTGCCGAACCCAGCGAGCCCTCAGTCGCCCTCTATCTCTCGCTACAGAGAAAATGCCCAATCTAGGGCTTCGACTCCCCGAGTTGCAGAGGGCACGACCGTGCCTCTACTTCTTATTTAAGCAACCCTCAAGCATCGGCAGACCCCAAGTATCCCTCCTCCTCACTCAATTTCTCCTCTGGATCCCCGAGGCTCCCCGACCTACTCGCTTTTGGTTTCCGGCGACCTCTACCTTGCCGCGCTGTTTGTCATCGCCTTTGATGCAATTGAACACCGAGTAAGCATTTAAGGACCACCAGACATCTACCCTGCTCGCTCGTTTACCGCGAGGATCCCCAATACGTCGGGTCCTATGGACAAGCTTACGACCTCCATCTTCTTTCACCACCACGGTGCTCGAGTGGCTCTTTTGATGTGAAAACTTCCGCATTCTCTTTGCCTTGACTCCGAGATCGTTTTATTGATCCTTATCGACATGTAACTTCTTGTTTTCTTCGGTCTGCAAGCTCTGACCTCCTCCCCTGTTCTCATGCTTTTCCGGTGAGTCCTGGAGATGTAGAGATCCTCACCTTCCCAGGCTTGATGCACCACCTCCACCAGACTCCAGGGGTGGCTCTCTGCCCGGCAGGTTGTCATTGTCTTGCCTAATGACGCCCCATAGAATCGGGGTTGAAGCCTCAGTAGTTTCTCTCACCATGGATCGGCAGGAAGAAACCAGGTCAGGAAATGACCGTGGTGCCGGCAGGAGTTCAATCTGTTAACTGATCGCGCAAGGGTACTATCGGTACTTCAACATTCGTTTTGTTCTCCATCGACCGCGAGAGTATTTTGTCTTAAATGACAGTTTTACGCCCGCTCATTTGATTCATGTGTCATGCGCGCCTAAGGTACTTTAGTAATTCCACGTTTTATTTCCTTTTGATTAATCGTTGATTTATATTGCTGTCACAATAAGGTTTCTTGTTTTCTGATTGGTCCAGAGTGCAAAATTCATAACTTTTTCATACAACCTCAGAAAAATATAAATAAATATGTTTTGGAAAGGATTTTTGATGAGGAATCCGATTTTCTAGGTTTAATTGTCTGATTTCTCTGTTTTCACATCTCAATATTTATATAAACAAATTAGGGTTTAATGATGTGTAATGAAGGATATATATGCTAATTTCAGGTGATTAAAAGGATCCAATCAGTCAAACAAGGTTTGACTTGGGTGATTTAGCTCAAGGTAAGAGGGCCATGCCCTTGGCATAGTAAACTTGATTTATTGAATGATTATGATATGTTTATGCACTTTATACCCAAGTCATGATAAATGTATGTTTTTCTTCAATGTACATGATTAATGGATGTTGATTTTTATAATCTAAGTCTAAGTTTAGAAACCTGATTTATGTTATGAATTATGATTAAGATACATGAAATCAAGATTAAGAAGGAAGAAATTCCCATTTATGCTTAAGAGGGAGAAATCCCATTATGGTCACAGGTAGAAATCCCAATTATGTTCAAGAGGGAGTAATCCCAATTAAGATCAAGTTTAGGTTATTAAGAAGATAAGTAAAGTTTAAGAAAGATCATGGTTAATGGAAATTGATTTAGATTTATATGCACCTTGTTATGGGCTTTTCGAGCATTATGGGCTTTCCGAGCAATTATGGGCTTTCCGAGCATTATGGGCTCCTTATGGGGCATTAGGAGAGGAGCATATACTTCTAGTCAAATTCTTCATGTAAAAGATGCTAAGAAATGATTAATGTAAATGCATGTTTATGTCAAATCAATTTATATGTTATTTTTATGCTTTATAATATGCCAATGCCGCTTACTTACCATGTTTGTTTTCCTTTGCATGGCTGGGGACGAGATGTCCGCAGAAGTTGGAGCTAAAGGGAAGGAGACCTCTTGATAATATTCTAAGGATCCAAGATCTTAGGAGTTGTTTCCTGGTGGGACATCCATCTATGGAGATCCTATCTTTTCATATTATCTAGTTTATGTTTAGTATACCTTTAGAAGCATGATGTAGCTTTCTTCCAAGAACTAATGTATGAATCTATGTTTCTATGAATGCCAAGTGTTGTTTATTTCTTAATATGAGATCATTATTGTGACAATCCCTCCCTGATATGCCAAGTACCCCACATTATGGATAATGCTGGGGATTAGGTCGTGCTTCCACTGGGTACGTAAGAAACCCTAGGGAGGGGTGTTACAGAGGATAAGAACAAGAGTGACCTGGCATGGTTTAGTAGGTGGTCTTCTTGTGCCTTATTAGCTTGCTAGGGTTAAGCATGCTCATGTGGATGTAAACCCTAAACATAGGGATGTTTGTGACGTTTATTATCGAGGTGAAGTTTTCCTCCCATCCTAGGAGAGGGACCCTTTGGTAGAGTGTATACCAGTTTTGTTTGGTTTAACCAAAAGAGGTCTCATAGGATCTTGAGAAGCTAAGTGAAAAGAACATGGTATGAGAATGAACCTGTAGACCCATAGATATCCATCTCTAAGTGCATGAGGATGTGTTACCATGGAAGTAACCAGTATGGGGCTCGACCAAGGTAGGCAGGTCACCCTGACCCCTATGAGAGGATGAAAGATAGCCCTCGAATGCAGAAAGAGAGATGATGAATGCTTGGGTAAGGTTCTAGGTTGGACATGTACTATGATAGAATCCTCAGTCTATCCTAGGGTCAGGTAGGGATAAGACCGATGGAAGTATGGGTTTCCTAATTCCCTAGTTGCACATGACCATAGGGTCGGGAGGTAACATCTATCATTGTCTGAGGGCCATGGGTTAGGAGATTGATCACCTTCATGAACTCATGGGACCCAAAGGGCATATGAGTAGGGCACTCTCTGAATGCATAAGGGAGGAGGGATGACACCAAAAGTGTCGGCACCCTATAGACCTAGAGGAAATGACCAATGATTATGTGGTGACCCAAGTAGACTCGAGACCAGTTTCCATGGAAGTAACTCTGATATCACGATGATTGTAATATAGAGGTATAAACAGTACGTTTCAACTTAGATTTAAAGGTGTACGGGAAAGGTGGGATGTACCATCTCTACTCTTGGAATAGGAAGAACTCTATATTTGGACTGCAGCCAAATGTTTATTTCCTCTTGTTATGGGAGTGAGAGATAGGTCAGTACGCATGCCATACACCAAGGATGAAGATGATGTGGGTTGGAACGTTGCCACAAGATATGAGGATAGAGAGGATAACATACCTTGGTAAAGTGAATGATCCATGGATGGTTTGCAAACACTAAAAGGAATGAGGTAGTCACCTCATGAGGATGTTTTGAGATATGAGTCATACAAGGTTGAGTTGATCACTAAGAAGATGAGCTCGAAAGTGTTCTAAAAAAAAGATAGACTTAGAGTCGAGTTTGAGATGATAAGTGAAATACATGGAAGGGTATGTCTTCAATGTTACCTAATACCTAAGGATGTGAAGTGGTAATGGATGCCCTGGTTTAGATATATCTGCCTAGTTTGGCTAGAAGAGGTTGTTTGACTAACACTAAGTTTGGAAAAGAAGATATGTTTGGCTAACACTCTGATGTAATGAGATCAATTAATGGTTGTTTGGTTATCCAGTCTAGTCCTTGATTCAATGAAAGGATGGTGGTAGAATCTCAGATACATTTCTTTGGATAGGAAGGTAATGAAACCCTAATGAGAGAGGCTTAGGGTTTTGAGGAAATCGATCTTGAGGAATCATGACATACAAGGAATCGTGATTTTAAGATCACCATACACCATAGTACTACTTAGATAATGGGTGGTAGTAGTACTGTGGATGTTGGAGATGAGGCTGCATGGGGTATGTTGCCATGCATGACAGAAGGTGAAGGATGAACATCGGTAACCCAGTGCATTGGTATAGAGGATAAAGAGTTCCAGAGCGGGAATGGGAGTTCATCACTATGTATGTGGTGATAAGTATCCCCTAGACCAAGGAAGGTCAACATGCAATGTGGGTTATGGTAGATTGCATTACCTAGATGATATAAGAAAGAAAGAGTTCTGTCAAGGGACAAATTTCGTTGAACTACCCATGAGAGAGATGGTTCAGTTACACCATGGTGCAAGTTCAAAGGTTCTCAAGTTTGACCTAAAGGTTCCCTTCCAAAAGGTGGAAGTAGGTACATGAAGAACTCGATGTTGGTACAGTTTATCACCCCTAACTAATGGTTAGTATGATCCAGATTAAAGGGTCTGATGAGGGCACATGCGCTCGTTCAGGGTGATGGCTAGGGACAATTATTGTCCTAGGAAAGATGTAATGATGACCATCGTAGCCAGTATTGGGATTTAAAAAAGCTCTGTAAGGGAGGTTGTGTCGGTCACCACTTCAGTAAGGTGATGTTGGTGAAAGGACCATGTGATGGTTAGAAAAGGACCACAATGCGTGTAGATGAAGTCGCTTTAATCGTGCAATGGCTGAAAGGAGCCCAGAGATGACAAGAGTCATGAGAAGATGCAGAGTAGACTAACATGCAGTTCACTGTGGGATAATATGTGACATGAAAAAAAAATCCGACCCCTCTGAGCTATAGCTAAGAAGGCTAAGTCCTCGATACATGGGTCCATTTGAGATGGATTGGTGGAGAAGGTTAAGTTTGATCTTACCCCTAAGGATGAAGTAATGTGTGATGAATTCCATGTGTCCAATTTAGAGCACTATGTGAGGTACCCAGACCATGTGCGGAGCAATGAACCTAGTGAGCCTGAGGGAGGCTGAAATGACCTGAGTCACCTGTGCAGTTTATAGACGCCAGGATGAAAGAACTCGGAGAAAAGAATATGTGATGATAAAGGTTTTCTGGTAGCGCCATGAGTACGGTAAAGCCACATAGGGGCCAATGATGGACATGGAAAAGTCTTATCCTGAATTGTTTGTTTGTTTGATAAGAATTTTGAGGACAAAATTCCTATAAGAGGGGAAGGATGTTACAACCCCGATTTTGGGTTCATTTGGTGAGAAATGTAATTTCTCATATTAAAGATATTTGATCAAATAATGACATAATTTGTTTTGAATACATAGATTTTGTTTACAATAGCCTTGATGTTGGTGTTGTGGGCTTTATTGGCTATTGTGCCCAAATAACAAGAAAATTCAATTAGTGAATGAATAATTGAATATTTGAGAAAAGAAAAATGTGGAAATCTCTAGAAGGCAAATCCAAAGAGGGATTTCGTGCCTATTGGGTTCCTTGGGTTCCAAGAAATACAAAGTTTCATAAAGAGTGCAATAAGAAAAGAAAAGATCAATTAAATATTTCTTTATTAAGAAAGAAATTGAAAACAATGTTAAAATGTTGGAAACAAGTGAAAAGAGGAATAATTGAGTTATCCTTTGTGGAATTTCGTATCCCAAGGATTTCTAATGATAAAAGGAATACCAATGAGGAAAATAAAAGATAAATAAAGAGAAATACTCAAAAGGAGATATTTTAAAAGCAAATAAACAATATAATGAGAAATAATGGACATAGATGCATCTCGAAGGATAATGAATATCCAATAAAAAGGATTTCAAAATAATAGAATTTCTTGGGATCCAAGGAGTCCCAAGGGAAGAGAGGAAAGATAAAATATATATTTTAATGCATGAAATATGCCTTGTAAGTCCTTGATTTGCATATGAAGAAAAAGGGGTTTTCCTTTCTCTTTTTGGACTCAAACTTTGTTCAATGGTAGACTAAGTCTTTATAGACTTCCTTTAAAATTTGAGAAGAAAGGATGACCCATAAAGCAACGAGAATTTATTTAATAAGATTAAACCTTGTAAAATCCCACAATTGGTGAAGAATGAGGAGGTGGATATTTATATATATATAAATATATATATATTGAAAAAGATGGAAAGGAATTAATACTATCCTTCCACAACCATGAATGCCCTAGGATAAGTTTCCTTCTTTATTGCGAGGGAAAGGAGACTTATGGTACAAGAAAAGAGAAGGTTTTTAGCAAGTGTGTACATACACATGTATATTTAACCAAGGGGCAAAAGAACGATGAGAGGAAGCTACAAAGGTTTTCTAAAAGGTGCTACAACAACCGATGATTTCCATGAGACTATATATATATAAGTCTAAGAGCAGGCTCTTTCACGAGATACTCGTGTCCCTCCATCCCCATCACTCTCTTCCTACATACCCTAGGGTTCATGGGAAACCACGAAAGAGATCATGGAAGGTCTCATTTCCATCAGGGATCAGACTATCCATGGCATAGCTACGATATCCTGTGAAGAGAAGTAAGGAGCAGGCATCGACGATCATCTCGGCAGCAGTACCATGCTCCGTGGGAGGAAGCAAGGATGAGGGAGTTCTTCCCTACTTTCTTGTTCGTTGCACTTAAGAACGAGGATCAAAGTCCGCCTGACTTGGTCGTTGTTGCAGCAACGCAAAGCTTCCTGCCCGTATGAATTATGTTGAATTGCTTGCTTGGATTTCTTTCTTGGTTGGAATTTCTTAATGCTTGTGAAATCATCAAGTCAGGTATGTGGTTACGCTTATTATTATCCCGACTAGTTTTCCGAGGATTTTATCGATGTTTCCCTCATGGCTTGAAATAACTATTGGATGCTTTTATTCCATGCAACTATAGAGTGACTATGACTATCACTATGAATATACATGTATAACTGGCTAGATCTGGGTCCACCTCTATGGCTTGTAAATGCTAAAAAGGGGTAACCTAGAGTAAGGTCTAGGTTATCGTGGGTTAGAAATTGTGCTACCAAGTGTTGTGCCATGAGACCCATTAGCCTGCCATGAGTTAAGGAGTAGGCTACTTATGAGTAGTGCCATGTGACTCAACCCTAGAAATAGGTTCACCTATAGGTGGGACCATGGGGGGTTTAATGGGGGTCTACCATAAGGAAGGTAGAATCCAGGTCCACTATAGGGATAGCATAGAGAATAGGGTACTCATGGATCGTGGAGTTATATTTAAAATGTAATCTTGGTTGATAAATGATTAATTGAATGATTACATTGTTATCATAGTTGCACATTTATTGTTTCCCCCACATACCAACTTTGGCTGACCGACATTTTGTTTGTCCGTGTTTTAGGTTCAAGACAAAAGGAAAAATAGTAAATTGTCATATTATGAAATACATGAAGTGAAATGCAAGGAGGATTAGTTAGAGTAGAATGCATACATGGATAGAAGTTTAGAAATCCAAATTTTTTTTTAAAAGGTATGAAAATGTTTATTACAGCTTTTCAGTATAGATTGTGGAAATTTAATAATTGTTATTGGTTAAGTGTCAAACCTTTAATCCGGAAGTTATGGGTGCGGCTTCGACCTATCAATATCCCTTAATTGGGGGTTATTGGGTGGTGGGGTTGTAACAACATGCCCCAAAGATATCTATAGGGTTGTAGTAAGATCTCCCAAACCTCACCCCTCCTTAACCTACAACCATACTATATTATATAAGGAGGAGAAAGAAGGCTCTAAGGACTATAAAAGTCTACACCTATTTCTAGAACATCTGAGTTCTAACCTAGAGGCTAAGTCAACTTAGTCCATAATGGAAAACTTGCTACATTTTTTAGGTTCAGATGTAAGGTTGAATCTAGTTTGTGTTTCATGTGAGCAATATTTAGTGTAGTTAATTGTTCATAATATAATCTGTCACAAAACTGTTTATTACTCAAATTTGGCCTCCAAATGACTAGCAAGTCTATGGATGAAGGACCAAATCTTCCATATGTAGCATGGAAAAATCAAAGCATAAATGTGGAAGAACAAAATCTTAGCATACATGAACATGTAACAAGATAAAGGTATCAACATAATTTCAACCTCAACAAGGATGATGAAAATATTTCTTATTATAATATTCTAATTAAAAATTGAGAGTATTAGTACTAATATTTTTTATTTACAATAGAAACATGTAGGATACAAGATGTGTGTCGAGTGAGTAAGTTTTAGCCACAAATAAGTTAAGGATCCTTTTTAATATAATACATGTTTAATTATAATGTTTGCTTTCAAATTTAATACGATGATGTGATAAATTTTTAGGTTATTTAATACATGTGATCAAAATGTTGTTTGTTAAATGTTGTATTTTTATGTACTAAATAGTCATCCAACGTGTACTTCAATAAATTTATGATATTTTTGGATTTATTCCTATTAGATCTTACAATTTAGAAGAAAAAACTAGGGACATCAAAAATAGGCAGCTGAACATCCATGAAAGGAAATACAGTAGTTGAGGTGTTGTTGTCAAGCTCTTTGTTGGTGTTGGTGTAATAACTTGAATTTTCTCTCATCAATTTTACTCTTTCTCTCATCAAGTAGCCTTCTTACTCAATTTGATATTAATTTCTTAGTTTGAGTGTATTAGTACCCCATTTTGGTCACATCAATGATCAATTTCACAATGTTCATATTGCATCAGAAAATATTCGACTATTTCATACGGAGATAGAATAAACTCTTCAACATATCCTCCTTTTTCCAACTAGTAGATTGTTTGTTGTGACATTATTTTACACTTTTAAACTAATTTCATGCTTTTGAATATATCACCATCCTGAATTTAAGGTTGAACTTCATCAATAAGATCTTATTCAACAATGTATACCATGAGTTAGAGGGTTCTACAACAAATCCAAAACTGTAAACCTGCAATCAAACCATCATCTTGTATCTAGCATCCATACACTATGAACACTATAGAACTACTACAATGTACCTTCTTAGCACCCACTAATCAGGCCACTTCTCATCACCTTTGATAAAATCAAAACCCCAATTCCCTTTGCCTTGTCTCCCTTTTTCTTTTCTCCCTTCTTTCCTCTCCTTTGACACACCCTACATTATTTTACTTCTTCTTCTTCTTCTTTCTTCCTAAACCCTAGTATTGCCTTGGCAACCTCCACTTCTGCCACCTCCGATAGGTCATCTAGGCACCCTATCCTCTGTTAAGGGTGCCCGCAAGACCATGGTGGGTTGGTGAGCCAAACCAACCATGTCGTTTTACCTCCCGTAACCCACCTCCTACTAGATCTTGGCCAACAGTGCCCATCAAGAAAAGTTCTTGCTCCTTAGCTCAGGGAGGATGATGCCTGGTTAGCCGTCAGGTCATAGTTTCCTAGCACCAAGGGCCCTGATCGAGGACCACCATGTATTGGGTTAAGGCTCATTCAATGCCACAAGTCAAGAGGGGGGAGGGTCGTCTCCAATCATGATTTCCCACCTCATCAAGGCGGGGCCCACTCCCAGTCCCTCTCTCTATTGGCGGCAGTGGAGAACGGTTGTGATTCATCAGAAAACCCCCGTGGAGTGAAAGATAATGATTTTAATTACATAAAGTAACTTGTAATGTAATTCTTATTATTTACCTTTCCCTAGTTTTGCTAATGCTTCTCCCTGATTATATATAAGGTTGGACCAATCTCAACTATTAGTAACTTTATGATTTGTTGTGACCCTTTTTCCTTGAATCATCCCCTAATTCTTTATAATGATATTCCTAATCCTAATTTGCCTACTGTGACCTTTTTGAATTAAATTATGGTTCTTGTGCCTTAATGCATTTGTGAATCCTTTTCTCTTGTCGTCCCTTACAAAATTAGGGAATCCTCTATCCCTTATGATATATTGATGTGGATGTCCCACCCTAGTCTCATATGTAGGATTTGGAATGCATGTAAATATGTTGAACTAAATGTTGAAGTATATGCATATACTCTAGGGGACATCCACCTATCTTTGAATATGTTTCCTATGTCCTATTCTTGTTGATATAAATCATATCTTATGCTTGGATGCCATGTCTTTATGATCTTGACATTGGTTGTTATATTAGGAGTCTTTTGACCCTAAAACGTAAGTAAACGACTTAAACCTTAAAATATTCATAAAAATGAATGATAATTTTAAATGACAAGAAATGTGAACCACACCTTCATTATGGGCTCTAAGTAAGTACAATATCATCAATTATACTAATAAAAAACTTGGAACCTTACTTGGGCAAGACCCTAAAATGAAACTAGTTCAGATTGATGATCAGAATCTAATAAATGCATTCAAATTTGTTGTTAATCATGAGTGGCTTGTCACTAGATGGTCAAACGTATGTCAGGGTAAAAATATCAAAACCATGTACATGCTTTAAGAAGTTATATGAATATGAATTTCTTGCTTGCAAACTGATATGTATGTGCGCTTGTTTGATTCCCCAAATATTGCCATGTAGTATTGTAGTATTTTACATTGATGCTTTGTCTCGCTGTTATTATAACTTGAACACATATATTTACAACTCTATACACAAATGTGAAACATGGATTTTCTCAATGACTTTAGTCATTGAGGTTCCTCACATAAAAATAGGATTAGATAATATTAAGCACCGTCATGGACCGTTCCAATGGAAAGTTGGTCAAAGGCCTCATGACACATGATTTTTGTTGGTATAATTGGAGTAAAATGACATAAAAATGGGTTCTTATTTTGATATGTAATTAATTTGTTTATTCTTGCTCATTCACTTGAGAATTGTTTTTCAAGTTATGCATAGCTTATACACATGTATCTTTCTTCTACATACTCAACACCTTGTGTGTTGACCGACTTGTTTCACATATGTTGCAGGTTTAGAGATATCTTGAAAGTTGATGGATCGGTGAGGTATGTTCATGTGTACTTGTTGTAGATACAAGTTTAACGTACATGATCACACTTTCAAAATGTATATTATATTCTAATTTACACATATATATATCTCACGATGTCCTTGCATGCATCAATGCATGTCTTATTGATCATCTAAGGTTTATAGAGGAAAATCACATATATGCAGGTTGGAACATGTACGACTTGCATGTTAGTATCATCACTAAAACTATCTACAACAAATAATTGGAGCAGTCATTACTTTAGATTTTATGAGAACATCTAAATCTAGAATACTAAAGACCGATCATTGTTGTAACTTGTTCAAGATGAAAATATTATTGACATGAATTAACTATGATATAGAAGAACATAAAATGCATAACTGATTTGCTTCCTGAGAATGAACATTATGTGTTTAAAATTAGGAGGTGTTGTGATGTTCATCATAAGATGTGATGCTTGTTCAAGCTCTCCCTCTTATGACAATACTTAAAAATGTGGTAGTAAACTTAAATAATATGTCATCTACCACACCCATTCATCATATATTCCCTCAGAGGTTTAGCATCTTTGATGGAGCATGGTGGATGGCTATATTGGTGCATACCAAGGGAGATGAAGCTATAGAATGTTTGTGTGAAAGATGGGTGATAAAAATGACTCTTTTAGAGTGATTTGGAGGGATGACAAGATGATAGAAGATATTTCTTTCTTCAGCCATCATATGATAGATTGACAAGAGAAAACAAAATAGGGTGCAGATGAAAGGGTTACTATATCAAGGGGGTATGGAGGGCGTTGCAACAATTGTGCCTGCTAGTTGTGGATGTGCTTATTGTCACAACTTGTGCTAGCGGTGGTGGTTGTAGTCAATGTGATAGGGGCGAAGACTGTGTTCTTGAGCGAAGGCTGGGCTTATGATAGAGGTGGAAAGAGGGATTGGTGGAGGTTGATGCTAGGTATTGAAGGGCAACTTTATGGATCCTTCATAATTGTTGGAGCTAGCACTACTTGAGGGAAAAGAAATAGAGAAAAAAGAGAAAGATTGAGTGATGATATTTGGGGTATACAACATAATGGTTTTCAGACAAAAAATTGTGTCTAACCCTATAGTTAATATAATAAACTTGTGTCATCATCAGAGGGCGACAACTTCAGAAAATTTGTCATATTTCATTTCAACACTAGTAAAAATTGGGCCATTATTCACGAGTGAGTCATGTCACAAACCCCTCTCTACAGGCCCTCACAAATAGGGACGGTTGTGAGTTTGGCCCTCATAAATGGTCCGTGAAGAGAACTCACGTGACAAATACCAGTGGCCCTCACGAATACAATTGTCACGGACCAACTGACCCTCAAGAATGTTATATTGAGGGACTATTTAGCCTTCATAAATACATTTTTGAGGGACTATTTAGCCTTCATAATAACATTATTGAGGGCATGTTTAGTTCTCATAAATACATTTTTGAGGGACTTGATGGTCCTGGAGAATATATTTTTGAAGGGATAATGCCTTCATTAATATTATTTTTGAGGGGCTATGTGGTCGTCATCAATGCAATTTTGATGGTCAATCTGGACCTTCATCAATATATTTATGAGGGACTACTGTAAATGATTTGGTTATTGATTATTGAATGATTTATTAAATGTTAATTAATTGTTACTATAGTGAATATCAAATTTTAAATGAAAACTTTGTATACATAACCTCAAGCAATATTTTTATACTAATTCACATGACATCATAAGAAGATTCAACACCAAAATGACACATAAAAATGTTAAATCACCTCAAACCAATTTTTGTTATTGTAGCAAAATATTATCCATACATTGCGTGCTCAACGTTGATATAAATAAAGAGTACATATGGTTCTCAAATTTGAGATTGATGGCAATCAACATATCATGCTAGAAACTCTTAAGATCTATAATGTCTCCATATTCCTTCAAATGGTGTGGTGCTCTTCATCAATGCCAGGCCTCATACGGTTAGGTACTTGAATATTATTCTCCTAAAAATGACAAATCATTATATTAATAGAATTTAAAGTTTATACATAAATCATAGTACAACAAACAACTTACCCTTATATTTCGGTTTTGGTCTACTCAAAGGTGCATTGTCCGTAGAAATCCATCATTAAAAGTAATTCTACCCTATCAATATACATACAAAAAGGAATCAGAGTGAGTGCGAAGTAGAGATAAATGTAAGTGAACCAACATAGCAGCAACATGCACCCGTAAACTAAAATTATGATTGAACTTAGTAAATAGTACATAATTAAAAAAAACTCAGTGGGTTATATGCATATATCTCTGTTGACTGCACTTAGTTTCTATCATCAGCGAGATGCATCTATAGATACAAAAAGAGGACGATCCTCACATGATACAAAAGGATTATTACTGAACTTGTCTTCTTGATCATCTTCTGTTAATTAGTGGAGCTAAAGACATAATGGTTTGTTGGTTACAAGAAGGTACATGCTGCAATCCAGTCTATTTTTTTTCTTTTCTTTCTCCTTTCAATATGTTGAATGAATTTTGCTGCTCGTGCCTTTTCTCTTTAGGCAGAATGGTGTTTCACTGGGTTATAACTATGACACAAAGCAGATGTTTGTCTCTATGCCTTGTATTGTAACTATGATAGGAAGGCTTGTCTGATTCAGCTGTTTATGCTAGAATAAGTTGTCTTGTGAGGTGTTGCGAGAACATGCATATCTAGAGGTTGGTAGAATTTGATTAGATCATGTCTTCTGAGGCTGATCAGATGATGCATCACATTTGTGATTACAGTGCAATGTATTAGGAAGGTGAGAAGTATCCTTTGATAGTTGAAGGAGAATGATTTGAGAAACACCTTCCCAGAGTGTCGGCAGTTTGATGCTTGGAAAATCAGATAGGAGCATAGGTCCATAATGCTTCAGTTCCTCTTCTCGCTCATACAAAAGTATCTACATCTAATTAGAATTGGGTTGAAGAATTATTTCCTAACACAGATGTATGCTTCTGATGATGCAGAAATAAAAAAAGGGAAGAATAACTACAGATGTTTGTATTAAAAAAGTTTGTATTAAAAAAAAGGGAAGAATAACTGCATATGATGAGGAAGAAATAAAAAAAGGGAAGAATAACTGCAGATGATGACGCAAAATTATTTCCTAATACATTGGTGTTTGTATTAAAAAAGTTCACTCCAGATTCTAATAACTGCAGTGTATGGAGGTTCTACACCTTACAGAATACTACTGCTATGCTCAGGTATACATGGGTTTGCAGACTCCATTAATAACCCTTGATTTTTAATTGGTTATTAAAATTGCATTTGCATTAGGTGTAGTTCTAGAAGGCTGGTAAAGATGAACCATCTAAAAAAGAGGTGAGAGGTTCATAAATGCTATTACCATGGTTGGTTTATTGACAAAAGCATATCCCTCCCCCCAGGTGTTCCTTACAGAAGACTGCTGCTATGCTTAGGTATACATGGGTTTGCAGACTCCATTAATAACCCTTGATTTTTAATTGGTTATTAAAATTGCATTTGCATTAGGTGTAGTTCTAGAAGGCTGGTAAAGATTAACCATCTAAAAAAGAGGTGAGAGGTTCATAACTGCTATTACCATGGCTGGTTTATTGACAAAAGCATATCCCTCCCCCCCAGGTGTTCCTGCTCTAATACCCTATTATGAAAAGAAAAAAGCATATGCTACATAGAAAGGAGTTACTTCTTATATACATGGATGAGGGAACTGAGCAAATCCCAACTACAGGATATGGGATAAAAGAAAAAGAAATAGAAGTAGTGGCATAATTGTGTAATAATGTAGAAACAAAGAAAGAATAAGTTTATAAGAATATATCTCAATATTACTAAATGTAACATGAGTTGTAGTTCCTACTTGGTTTTACTAATAGATGGACAAATGTTTAAGAATAGGATATCAGTAGTTCCTACTTGGCCATATGTCACATACTACATGGCCTTGAAGAATCTCCATGGAAGGACTAATGTTTAAGAAAAGGAGACATACCTGATTTAAACACTTAGTTCTTGGTGTGAAAGACACCAATGAAGATGTGCTTGGTGTGCTCTGCATTTGAGGATGACTTTGTCGATTATTACCAGAAGTAGGGCACCAAATTTCAACTGCAGCCTTTAATAAAGTGTACATGTTAATATTCTTATGTGTATGAATATTGAAAATAATCTATAGCTGTTATGAGGTACATGTGGCTGAAAGATTAGTGGATATCCATTGCCTTGTATGGAAAGTTTGCCTACTCCATTCTCCCTTGAATTTCCTTGTATGGAAAGCATTCCTACTCCAGTCTCCCTTGAATTGCTTTGTCTATAAAGTCTTCCTAAGCCATCCCCGCTTGAATTATTTTGCCTAGGAAACATGCCTACATCTGCACCACTACTTGTATTGTCTTGTATGTGAAAAGAACCCACACCCGACCTATTTGTGCCACTTTTCATGTGTAAGACACTTGCAATATTCTGATTGGGGTATTCAGTTGCACAATCAACATTAATACCTCCATCCTATAACAAATAGATCAACAATGTCAAAAAAAATTATATATTACATTGACATAGACAACTGAATCTACGTTACATGTGATTGATTATACCAAGTCATTATTTGCGAGACGGAGTTCTTCAATCCATTTACTATTTCTTCAAGTTCCTTAAGTTTATCCTGAAATAGAAAACAAATTACAAACATCGATCTAATAGACTAGTTGTAACTAATAGTTCAAGTTTAGTTATAATCCAACATATATCCTTTGCATTGCTTTCCTCAAGAAGCAGTCCATATCTTATACGGGCAGCTTTTCCCCTATGTCCTATCTCTTTGTGCCCAATTCCAACACCTCAGATCCTAGCCTTTTTGGAAGGATTTAAAACTTGCAAATAAGCATCACGTATTAGATTATCAACACTTCTAGGATCTATTTCTTCTTGGTTTGCTACATGGTTTTCCACAATATCAGATATTTCAAGTTGTAATTAGAAATCATCATAAAAGGAAAGCTTAAATTGAGATATCTAAGCATATGTAGCTTTGTAGACATCATAGGAAAGCAAATATCCATTTTCTAACCACTTGTGGGCTTTTGTCGTAAACTTTTTCCAAAAATTTGTTAAGAGGCACAACAGGTTGATCTTCACTGGCCTACACATGATAGATAACATAATAATTGTCCATGTTATATGTTCAACTCCTACTAAGAAAGACAAGTGTCCATTATTAATACCATTTCTGCCCGATAACAACTCCATGGCTTTGATCCTGTGGTATGATCCATCACTTTTTTTCTCTATTTTCCTTGTTGATCTCGGAAATTTTCTAAACCATAAGAAACATATAATTAGAAAAAGTAGATAGGTATACATGCAAGTTATATGAAACCATCATTCCTTAGACTTCTCGGTTCCCCATTCTTTAACAAGATTTTTAAGCTGGTCCATATCTATGGAAGCATTTTTCTCAACTTTCTTCATCATCAATTCTGGTTCAATCTTGTACTTTTCATAGTAATCTTTCTTTACACGTGCTCTCCACACTGATATCCCTTTGCTAATGTGTTCATCAATGTGATTCCATGCAATAGGGTGACTGCCTAAATCAAAGTATTTCTACAAAAACATAGAAAACATGACTTTAGATATAACAATCATACAATTTGTTGGTCTTTTTATGAAAAAGATTACCTCAATAAATGATTTTCTATCTGCCAAAGCTTGTTGTGGTTGTTCATTCCACTTCAAGTCTAGATGCCATATGTGTGGTTTCCTTGCTAGCATATGACAATAACGATTCAATTTGGCACCATTCTCCCCAATAGCATTTCCTTCATTATCCCATTGGACCTTGTGACGTGGCCCCCCTTGCTTAGGAAGTAGGCTTTGCTCACTTGCAGGCCCACGTCCATACTTCCTCTTCTCTTGTTCATCCTCAACATTTTCTTCAACTGTTACATCATTTTCAATATTGTTGGACAGTAGAGTAGGTTCATCCTCACAATTTTCTACAATTATGGATGGAGGGACAGCAATAGGTTGATTGGGTGTGTTATTACAACTAGATCTAGTGATTCTTCTTCCTGCCATCCTTCAACTGACAAGAAAAAAAAATTAGATTATTAGTGCAGAAATGTCAGTAACAAAAGTAGTAGCTACTTTTGAAAAACAAATAAATTGCAGAGAATATGAGACACCAACATATGAATATTTAGCATTTGAAAAAAATAAATTGTAGAGTACCTTGGTTTCATATCCCAAAAAAGAATAATGATGACTTATAATGATGTCCTACTTGCTGGTATATGAAACAAGACTAAATAAATTGCAAACAATATGCCATATACTAACAGTTTGCCAAAAAATGCAATAGAACATATTCCCCAAATAAATTATTCTAGACTTGCAAACAAAATAATTTGATGAAAACAGACAGATTAATGAACTAAACATTAGCCCCATCATTGTTTTTTTAGTTCTATCAACAAAGGATCCCTTAGTGTCACTCCTCGTACAAGACACATCACTAGTTACACCACCATCAATAGCTTCAGATTGTAAACCAGTCAAACAATTCTCAATAAGAGGTACTTCAGAATAATCTTTAGGAGGATGCTTTAGCAATGTGCACCAATCATCAGCATTAGGATCCTTCACATAAAAGCATTGCAATGCTTGAGAAGCCAGGATAAAGGGTTCCTCCTTTTTTTTAATCCTTGAAGTGTTGATTTGTGTGAACCCATATTCATCAATTCGAAACCCGTTAGAAGTGCTTTCATCATACCAAGAACATCTGAACAACGGAACTTTGATTCTTGGACCATAAGTTAGCTCAATAACCTCCTCTAAGTAGCCATAGTACGTGACTTGAGCATTTATAGGATTTCGATCTCTACCACTTGAATAACTTGAAGTGTCAGCACACAAATACACTCCACTATTTTATGTAGTACATGTACTTTCAATGTGCTTTGAACGGAAATGATATCCATAGACCGAAAATCCTTCAGAAGACATTCCCTCAGCACAAGGGCCTTGGGATAACCATCTCAAATAATCACTAATACCGTTCGGCCTAATCTCTCGCATTTGCATTACCTTCATAAAAAAGTAAAACACTAATGTAATCTACACTAACTTGAACATTAAGAGTGACAACAATATTTATGTTTGAGACATACATGCTCTTTCAACCACATAGAAAACTCCTTTGCATGTTTTGTTTCTAGGGTCCGTGGGGCAATGTTGGGTTCCATATCTTGAAGAATACACACGTGTTCACTGCTTTATAAGAAGGGTCTAAATTAATGTACAACAAATATACAAATATCAGCAAGAATTTTAAGACGTAATTAATCTTACCTTCTGTAAACATCCAATTCCTCTTTATTGAAAAGGACATAACGATGGGCTTGTTCCAAAGTGTGGATGTCGAAATTTCTTGACACTCCAACTCTAATTGGAGATCCATCAACATTATGAGGAGTGCGGTTGAGTTTTGTCTCAAAATTATGCAAGTACCTAGCACAAAATGTTAAACCTTCTTCAGCTAAATAGCCACTAGCAATACAACCAGCCATTTTAGCTTTGTTTCTTACATACTTCTTCAATTTCTTCAAGTATCTCTCAATTGGGTACATCCACCTAGTTCGGAAAGATCCATCTTGCCTAGCTTCATAAGCTAAATGAATGGGAAAATGCATCATGATGGTGAAGAAAGAAGGAGGGAAGATTCTCTCCAACTGGCAAAGAGTGACAACAATTTCTTGTTCCAATTCTTTGAATTCCTCCACATCAATAATGTTAGAGCAAAGCTTGTTGAAAAATGAGCACAAATTAGCAATAGGCTTGTACACATCTAAGCTTATACAATGTCTCAAGGCAACAGGTAGAAGTTGATGCATAAGAACATGGCAATCATGACTTTTCAGCCCAACAAGGTTTCTATCAGATTTGCTAACACACCTAGATATGTTAGAAGAATAGCCATCAGGAACTTTTAACTTTTCTAACACAGATAGGAACTTATCTTTCTGCGCATTAGTCATGGTGTAAGATGTTGGAGGCAAGTAATAGCGGTCACCTGCATCTACTGGCCATAAATCTCTTCGAATGCACATTTTCTTCATATCTTGATGAGCTTGTAAGTTGTCTTTACTTTTCTTAGAATCACCCAATAATGTGTTTAAAATATTCTCGCACACATTCTTTTCTATGTGCATCACATCCAGATTGTGTCTAACAGATACATACTTCCAATAAGGTAGCTGAAAAAAGATGCTTATCTTATTCCAACCAGGAGGTAATGGTTGAATTTGATCTGCAAGCCTCTTGCGCTTATTCATTTTTCCAAATGTGATATTTTCATATCCATCAAATTGCCTCAGTATATCTTCTCCAAATAGTGGCTTAGGTGGAAGTCGAAAATCTTTTCACCATCAAAATTTTTCCTTTCACGTCTATATGGATGATTCATTGGAAGAAAACATCGATGGAAACCATAGCATTGCTTTTTCCCAATCTTTAACCATTTTGATACAGTCTCCACATTACAACAAGGACATCCCAAATCTTTCTTACCTTTAGTGCTCCAACCAGATAAGTCACCATATGCTGGAAAATCGTTAATGGTCCATAAAATCATTGCCTGCATAGTGAAATTCCTTTTTCTATATGCATCATAAACTTTGACTCCAAGCTCCCAAAGTAGTTGCAGCTCCTCAATTAATGGCTCCAAGTATACATCAAGGTCATTGCCAACCATATGTGGACCTGGGATTAATAGGGACATCATAATAAATTGTTCTTTCATAAGAAGCCAAGGCCGAAGATTGAGAGGTGTCACCAACACAGGCCAGATGCTATGTGATGCACTCATATTGCCAAATGCATTAAATCCATCTGTTTCTAATGTCAATCTAATATTGCGTGCTTCAACAGCAAAGTCTGGATACCTGGCATTAATAGACAACCATTCTGGTGTTTCTGAAGGATGATGAATACGGCCATCCTTGCCTTTTCCTTCAGATGGCCAAATCATATCTTTAGCAATAGATGAAGACATATAGAGCCTCTCTAACTGAGGTATCAAAGGGAAGTGATACATGAACTTAGTAGCTAACTTCTTTCCCTTTGTTTTGTATTGCTTTTCATTCCATCTTGAAGCACCACAAGTATCACAATTTTCTTTTGAAGCTGCATCTTTGTGAAAAAGCATGCAATTATTTGTACATACATCTATAGTAGAATGATCAAGTCATAAATCCTTCACGATCGCATTTGCTTCATAGTACGTCTCCGGGAATAGACAATTTTCTTCTGGAAATCCTGAAATAATCAACTGTAACAACTTTGTGAAAGAATCATTGGACCATCCAGATTCCTCCTTCAGAAATAGCAAGGCAACCAAATACGATAGCTTAGAATGACTTGTGCAACCTCTATAGAGTGGTTGATTCACCTCTTTTAGTAGCTTGTAAAATCTTTGTGCATCTACATTTGCAGGTTCCTCTATAGCTTCAGTAGAGTGGTCATTTGTTGTGTCACCCATACCAAACAAATCCCCCAGCATCTGATGCATATTGTCGGTGCTAGGCATGTTTGGTGCCACAACAGGATTGCTCCTACCAATCACCTCCCCATGAAACATCCAAACATCATAGCTATGCACAAATCCTTTTTGTAATACATTTGAGAATACCTCATCCTCTGTTTTAACGTATCTATTCAAACATACCTTGCAAGGACATATTAATTTCCCCTGTGTAGTTGGTCTTTGATGGATAAGAGCAAACTCAATGAACTTTCGTAACCCTACCTTGAATACATCACTTCGCACTCTGTTCCCAATATACATCCAACTCCGATCTATTAGAAAATCCATCTACATGAAGGAAAATATATAATAAGTTAAGCACACATTACAAGAAATATATATATATATATATATGCAATTCAAACAGTATATTGATTATATTCCTTTCAGTCTTTCTAGGTAATTATATTCCTCAATTATATATATATAAATAATCAAGTAACCTGATATACGTCTGATTTAGAGTAAATTTGTTCTTCATATTTTATATATGTCCCCTATACTATTTGCTGGACCCATCAAATACATGAATCTGTAGTCTTTTCCTATTTTCAGGTTTTGGTCAATCGCCAACCTGAATCTGTAGAATAACTCCTACTTCATAATTTCATATGTAGAATAACCTGAACCTGAATCTGGGAAATTAGGATCTGTAGAATAACTCCTACTTCATAATTTGATCTGTAGAATAACCTGAACATGCATATCTGATTTCATGGTTCTACTTCCCATGGCTAATAAATGGAATACTTATTCTTGATATTAGTTACAACTGGGATACTAGATGAAGAATAAGAACACATAATATGTGAGGAAAGAATATCCAAAAATGATAAGAACTCTGTGGTTTTCATGTGAGAATCTCTCAGTTATTAGTTTGTTTTTATCATAGGATATTTTTTTCTAGGAAGTCTTTATCACTCTGATTTGATGTTGTGTCCTTCAAGTTTCTATTTCAACCATATAATGAGAGATCCTCCCCTCTATCTATTGATCTAGTCTATTCATAGGGTTTGTAGATGAAGTGTCAAAGATGAAGTGATTATGCTTTTAGAATCATTTCAAGTATCCTTTGTGATGGGTGTAAAGCCTATGGCCAGTTGACTTGTGTGTGGTATATGTTTGAATATAACTAATATATACATGAATAACTGTAAGTATTTATATGTATATGTATAAAATGAAAAAAAAATGCCTAGAAACATCTAGGCTCCGCCTCTAGTATAGGCACCCCTTGGGTGGTGAAAACTGCCTAGCCACCTTGACGAGTATGACTAGTTATTTGTTGTCTATTTATCATTCAACATATTTAACTCCTATATGTGCAATAAAGATAAACATATATGAAAATATATCAATAATTAATCATCTACTTTTTGAAAAAAGTGCTTGTATGACGATGATGTGGCCATCTTGTCCACCCACCTAGTGCTTCCTACTTTCTATAATATCGACACTACTGTTGGAAATTTCAGTCCGAACTATAAACCAATTAGCAGTGAAAAATTCAGGATGCCCCTTCTAAATGAGGTGAAGGAGGTGGATGCTCAAATTATCTTTATGAAAGAGTGTTGGTAATTCTATGGTTGCACGACCCTGTTTGCTTCGCTGAAAAAATGGCAAAACCTCACACTAGTTTGTTGGTTCATAGCCCTAAAGGGACCACGTTCTAGAGATCATTATGTAGTCAAAGTAGTGCCTATGTTTTTCTATTTTGTATCTTATTCTCTTGAAAGATTGGCCTTCAGTGTTATCTGATTCATAGCTAATGGTGCATCTAACCATATTAGTGCAAGAGGTATGCCATGCAAAGTATCTGCACATATTTACTACCATTATACGTCACATGGCTTAAATGAATACTAATGGATCTTGTTAGACTTATTTTTCAAGACATTATCAATAATATAAAGATGCTAGGTATTTGCATGTGTTAGAATTAATGAGAAAGGATGCATTGGGTAGGGAATTGATATACCTATTGCTACTAGCTTCTTAGTTTTTGTGTTTGCATTCTGTGTTTGCACAAGGGCAGGGCCACAGGGTTAAATATTTATGATTGCATCTTCTTATTGGAAGGATTTGTCACAATCTATGAACCAAAATGATATCATAATCTGCGACATAATTTGAGATTATAATTTTCTTGAGCCTAGTAGGATGATTATTTGACTTATGGAGCCATAAATCAGAATTTTCAGAATGGTTGATAGTGAGCGCTCTACCATGGATAACTGTAAAGGAACAGACAGTGCCAAAAAGAAGCAGCAAAACAAACCTTTGAGGGAACGACTAATGTTTTGTGTGTGATCTACTAAGTAGACTAGTCTCTAAATGGTAGATTGATTTTGTTGGTATGTATGCCCTGAGAGCCAATCATGGGATGATTGGTGGGATACATTAAGATTGATTTGATTAACATCAAAGGCAAGCTTCCAATTCTTTCTGGTTCAGTCATATGAGATAGTGATAGAACAGATTGAATGTCTAGAGAATGACAGTACTCAATGACGTATGCTTTCAGGTTAAGGACCTGAACGATGAGATCATACGGATGCTAAGAGTTTGTACATTCTTGTTATGTCCCTAGTCGGATGTCATTGTGGAAGGTAGATAGACAACAATGACACACAAGATTAGATTGTGGTGTTGGTTGATGACAGAATCTCATTAGTCATGATATAGAGATATCAAACCAAACACATAGGTACTTGTTAGAGAACAAGGTACCGGACAGACCCACCGTGAGTTTGACACATGGAACCATGAGTTGGTAGTCACAGTCAGTACTCACAGTGATGGTGGTGAGTGTGATTCTTTGACCTGAAATCACTACACTCAACACATGTCGTTGGGCACACTTTGACATCATCAAACGCAGTCCTGAAACATGGGTTGTTATAAAGGTGATGATTGGGTGGCTTTGACACATGGGGCTTTTGAGGGGTGAGTGATAGATATGGGATTTGTCCCTCCTGAGGGAGTTTGATATCCAAGGCCACTTGATGAGTAGGATTGAGATAGGCGTGCGCACGCATGTGTGAATCAGTATGTGATATTGATGTCATACATATCTCCTTCAATCTACTCTGAGATCAAGAAAGTGAATGAACATTGACAGGATGACTGTTCCATGCCTTGAGTTCATTCGGGATATCAGTGACAAAGGAATTATACATTCACTGTAACACCATTCACGGATTGTAGGATGAAAGTTGTTCTCCAACTTTCTACTTTCACTTGGGTAGCAATGATGTGTGACTAGGCACCGCTCTTTGCTTGTGAAGTCATAAGTGTTATGGACTTTCACTGCCAACGTGAAATGGACCTGCAGGGTCACACACATAGGATTTAACCTGGAAGAGGAGTTTTGTCCACAAAGCAATGTTTAGATTGATTACTAAAGGAGTTTAGTAGTTCAATTAAACACTCAATCAGTCGATAGCTCAATATCATATGGTTCAAGGTGTTGGACGCATTGATTGGAGTATCGGATTGATTGAAATCGCAATTGACTGATTTTGCCCAACCTGTGCTCCCAACCGATTGGCTCATGTGATGAACCGGTCGACTGAGGTGCTGAACCGGTCGGCTGGAGTGTCCAGGCCGATCGGCTCATGCCCAGGTTGAAATGACCGGTTCAAGGGTTGGACCGATCGGCTCAACTGGTGCAACCGACCAGTTGGGAAAGTCATGTCGGCAAGAATTTTCCTTTGGTTTCAAATTGCCCAATTCGATTGGGAATAACATTGGTATACGATACCAATTGAGAACGAAACATGGAAAGTCTTTTTGAGCCGGATTAGGACCATGAACCGATCGGTTCAGGGCACCAACCGATCGGTTGGAGTGCCCCAAACGATCGGCTCAGGTCCAACCGATCGGCTCAATGGCCGAACCGATCGGTTCAGTTGTGAACCGATCATTTCAAGTTGCGAACCGGTTGCTTTTTGTGGAAAATTCCCGAACCCTTCTACTCCTGCTTTAGTCCCGTATTGCCGGGCACAGAGAACCCTGTCCCATGACCCGCCTATATTTATAGGGGTATTGGGGGCTTCTCAAAGTATAACTCAATGCAAGCCGGTTGCTTTGCGAAGTTGTCGTTCTCTCTGGTTTTGGTAACCGTGAGAGATCCCGAGCAAGTGCTTCACGCAAAAGGGAGGTGCAGCAAGGGAAGAACAAATGCAGTTGCAACTGGTAGCAGGAGAGTGTGTTGGCGACTAGTACGTCAACAGGAGGGTGCGACTCCTTCCACTTCCTTGTGGGACAAGGAGAGTGGAGTTCCAGGTGGTCCGTGTGGACTACTAAAGAGGCGGGAGGACACTGCCGCTTAGGAGGACAACTGTCATCCGACAGTCCGGTAGGAGGAGGAGTCGTCAGTCCCGGTGCGACCAGGAGCTACACAGACGCCGTCTAAGACCGGAGTTGAAGACCGCGCATTGCGCGAGGTATTGTCGCTGAGCAAGCCTCGGGACAAGGTATGATTCCACAAACCATCTTTTCCTATTATATAGACGTTGACGCGTTTCCTCGGTATGGGTTGGGGGAGAAATTTTTTGTTTCCGCTGCCTTCTCTGTCTCCCCTAAAACCCAACAGATTTATCATGTTTCTTCATTTTTTTCATATGTCTGTTATGATTGGTTTCCTATACCAATCTAATGAATGAGGGTTTCACTCAACCAATCTAGAAGTGTAATATTCATGGCCCATGTATGGTTGAATGACATTTCTTATGATGACTATATGGGTTCCTTGTTTGATCAAATGGATTACCAATATGACTATTTGGAGGACCTATGATTCTCTTGTTGATGGACCAGCCCGACAATTAGTGACCCAACAAATAGGTACTGGCCAACAAAGGTCATTGGTAAAGTCCAATAATGGTTGAAACTTATGGATTGTGTCTTGGAACAAATAGGTAACTAGACATGTTGATTTATTGATATCAAACCACTAGTTTATTGGTAGAAGTGATGATTGGTTGATCTCTATTGAATGTATAGTGTTCAACTAGATTGACCTCGAGTCTTGGAGTCATATTGTCATAGTCAATTGATTAATAGGGTGGTGATTTGGTCTACATAATTTTGTTTAGATCTTCATGCTTCTATGTAATAACTTCCTATCAGTCCATAGTGGCATATTTGGTTGACTGAGGTTCAAAGGGATGACTTGGGATTTGTCTTTGATATATGTTATACATCTGAAGTATGGGTTGAATTTTAATGCAAGAATCCATTAGGATACAGGTTCAAGAAGGGGATGCATTGAGATTCTTAAGATTGAGAACAACTTTATATATCAATAAAATATATTAAATTATAATCAAAACATGTAATGGGGAGAGAGAATGAATAAACACAATAGAATACATAGATGTATAGTTGTTTTATCTTAAAATGTCATAACTCCACTACCTAGAGAAGTTCTTCTCTAGGATTCATTAACCACTTGAGTATCCTATTATATTAACTCACCAAGATAAAACATCAAGTAACCCCCTCTTTTTATCCAAAGAGTAACTAGCACTCTTTCTGGGAAAAATTGTAATAATCAATCCAAGGGTAAACCAATCCTATCTATTGCAAGCTACCCTAAATTTTCCTTCTCCAAGGTAGATATTAAATTAACTTTGAAAGAATGATATTACAAGAGGTAGATGATATTCTCAGGATATATCAATTAAGGTCGACTCTCTTAGAAATTATATCTAATCATTCAGTTCAAATAGGCAGTGCAAGTTCAATAAGAAATTCAAGGGATTTTTGAGGCACTATCTTGAATCTATAGAATATAAATACTTTGGTAAGCTGTGAAGTCATTGAGATATGTGACACCCAAAAGACTGGACAGTGGACGCCCTGGTTAGGGGGAGGTTATGCTGGGGGAACGATAATCGTCAGAGTTGTGAAATCAAACAAGAAGGCCATGAAAGAGAAGCAAAAATCTGTAGGTATAGAGGTTGCTTTTGAATATGATGATCACTCCTTTAGGACATTGCCAATTCGTAACGCAAAAATTCGGGGAGGGTATTTTTCAAAGAAAGTAATTGCTGAACATCCTAGACTGGAATCTTCTGTGCGGCTGAAGCCCAATCCAAAATATAAGCTACAGTTGTTTCCTATTGACGGTATAACATGCAAAGGCCTGCTGCAGGATGGACACAATCCACATCTTGAACTGACTGTAGGAGAACGGACGAAGATGTCCTCAGTTGTAAAACATCTCGATGGAAAGTGGGGCAGATCTATAGTGGCAGTTGGGGAACGAAAGCTGTTTCCCTTTGATGTTAGATTAGAAAATGTAAATGATTATGTGAGCTGAAGTTTGAAGGATGTTGGCACGAATGCAAATGATGTATATAGGTTATTAGGAAATCTGACTGTGTTTCGCCTAAGGTATGGCTGGTTGCCTTACATTCAATCCCGTACTTGTGAAACACACTGCAACGAGAGCCAAGGGTTTTTGTGTCCTGATTACACTAAGAATTTATACCCAGAGAAACTATCAAATGGTAGTTATCTGGGTCTTTTCTATGATGGACATCCAGAGGTTGAAGGAACTAAGAAGGAAATGGAAATAGATGAAAACAAGAACCTATCGGCGGCGACCGTAGTGGAGTTGGGGGCACCTGTCGGCGCAATGGAGGGCAAAGGCGAGGGCACCTATCGGCGGCGATCGTAGTGGTGTTGGGGGCGTGGGCGGCTAGGGCGAGGAAGGAACAGAACAACCGCGATTGGCTAGGCAGAGGAACGGAACAGTCGCGACCCTCTCCACCGCGACCCTCTCCAATGAAACAGGACACGCACGGCGCGGGAGGGAGATGTGCACGACATGAGAGGGGAGGGTTTATCTTTTTTTTTTTTTGATTTGCAAATGTTGTGTTTTGGAATGAAGGGAATGGTTATGAGATGGAGGGAAATATTTGACATGACATTTTTCATGGGGTGATTAGTGAGTAATGTATTTGTGAGGGATTAATGTTCACATAAAAGGTCTAAGGATGTAAAAAATACGGTTGAGGGATTTGGTCCCATGTTTGAAGGATGATCCCTCACAAATAGACATCATTATTCACGATTTTCGGTTCCTCACAAATGTTCTTCAATAAATGCCAAATTTTTTTTAGTGTAAGTACACTTATTTTAAATAATTGTCATTCGAAATGGAAAAATAAAGATAAATACTAATGCACTTTATCGTATCTCCCTCTGTGATCACCTTAAACCCAATAAAAGGAGGAAAAAAAAAACTTTTGGGTCGGCTTCATGTCATCCATGGAGAATATCAAGGAAGAAGGGGGAAAAAGGAGAGCAAAACCAAAATATCACACTTGGTCGAGTCTAAGTTTTTCCAATCCATTCAGATCCATTGAAAACTTTGTGAACAACATCAGCAACTATTATTACTTGGTAGTTGCCGCAACAAAATGATTTTTTGCGAATTGCTAATGACGTAAAAAATTTGTATTACTTTTGAAGTGCAACTTGCTTTCTGGCTCTTTTAAGAAGTGAAAAGAAAGACTACAAAAGTAGCGAGCGCGTAGGCCCCACCCATCAGTGCAAATGGTTGTAGAAGTTAAGAATTTCACAAGCGACAGCACTGCAATTTGCTGATGGATCGAACAGCACAACACATGCTGAAAAGCGGCAAACTAGTGATAATAACAAACACCGACGGGTGTGGCATTCCCCACTCCTGCAAACCTCACCGTTGCTAGTCGACATCCCTGTTTCACTTGCGCTGTTTCTCCATGTCAAGTTGGATACTTGACCTACGCCCTATAGATGCCGTCGTCATCTTGCGAACGGACAGGGACGGTGGTGGGATCGAAGCTTGCAAGTTGAATGGGAAGCTGTGAAAGCGATTGCCGGGAAAATCAGGTACATGCGCTGGTCTAGGGAATGATACTAATAAACATGTACTGTACTGTCGGTATTAAAATAGATGACTATTACACCTGGTAAACGTTTGTACGGTACAACATTTGTATACTCCTAAAACTTTTTCAACCCTATCCAGAACACTGGATTGACGTTCGCATGCTATTGAACATCGGGATACTGCGATCAGATGAATTGTACTTTCGGTAATCTGACTTCCAATCCGAAACATGTGAGAACGATCTGACTTTCGAAAATCTATGAATTGTACATGCGCTCATCAGATCCAATATCTTTTGTTTGACAAACTTCTTCGGGGTAATGCAAGACGTGTTAAGAATGTTCCAGCATGAACGTATTATATGTGGCCATAGGGGCAACGCCCAAAATGTTCGTTCACTGTATCCCCCTTTTTGGTTCAAGACAAAACTTGGACTGGGTTCTTCTGTCATGACAGCACAAATGCATCCAGATATATGTAGTGTTTATTTAGATAAAATTGGACTGAAATGGGATTATGGTCCATTAGTCCAAATGAAATCGTCCTCTTACCTACTAGACCAATGTAGTCGTGCTTTGACCTGGACAGGGGAAATCTAGTTTTGATACTCATTTGTAGCGATCGACTCGGTGATTACTGCAGCTTTGACATAGTATGCAACTTTTCATACTCGGACATAGCCTCCTTTGGGAGTAGGTTAGATATAGACAATAGAATCCGGACTAGGCTGGTGCAGGGATATCTCCCTTCCAAAGGCCCTCTCTCCCCGCTCTCTCACCCTAGCGACGCTAGGGCTTCTTCCTGCATAGGCGGCTGGCTGGGGGGAGGGGGTTTGGCCGCCGCAAAGCGGTGCCCCGCTCCCCCTCGGCCTCTTCTCACCCATCATCAGCAGGGTCTCTTCTTCGGGAGGTGTGTGGGCATGGTGTCTTTGGAGGCAGCGGTCTTCTTCCTCCCTGTCGTTGAGCCCGACTGCGACGAGTTTCCTATCCCCTTTCTCTTTTACTGGCTTTCTATTTAGATTATTCTCTTGTTTTGTCTATCTCACTGTTAATCAGCGTTGCTTTATCTTCTCGTGGTAGATTTTTCTTTCTCGGTCAATTTTGTTGTGGAGTTTGTATGACAGCAAGTGCGGGGAAAATATTATTTTGGAACACCGATTTGGTGCAGGTACTCTACCACATATACATACTCAGGTTGAATGTATTCCTCATAGAAAGTTGTCTTAGTCAGCGAAGGAGAAGAGGGATCTATATATATATATATATGCCATTTATTAACTACCGCATGAGTAACTAACTTTAGTTACCTGTTGATCTATTTTGTAATAGAAATGTATCTATTTGTAATGAGATAGACAAAATTTGTAATGAGATGATCAAATTTGTAATACAAATACTCATTTTGTATTACAACATTAATTACTATCATAAATATCGTATAATACAAAATGAGTTTTTATATTACGAATTTGGTCATCTCATTACAAATATGTACCTTTCTATTCCAAAATAGGTCGACGGGTACATAAAATTAGTTACCTGCATGGATAGCGAATATATATATATATATATATATATATATATATATATATATATAGAGAGAGAGAGAGAGAGAGTCAGGCTAGAATAAACTTGAGTGTACAGATCACACGGATACACTCAAGTGTGTTTTCATATCAAGACTATTTTTTGCAAGATCTAAACCATTGATCTTCATTGTCATACTATAATTAGGCTACATAAAAAATTTTGAGCCCATTTGGATGAGGGTAAGTCACTCATCCGAGTGCAATAAAATCAACGAACGAAACTAATTTGAAATGCATAATTTTCACAGTCTTTATAACATGACCTATAAATATCCAAATGTGCACAAATTTTTTATATGATTTATTCACAAGATGATTAAGAACATCAACGAATTTGATTTTTGAAAAAAATATTGCATCATGAAAAACTATTTGAGTGTATTCTGTTCCAAATACACTTGAGTATATTCTAGCCTCTCTCTCTCTCTCTCTCTCTCTATATATATATATATATATATATAAATATATATATATACATATATATACCTATATATATACACATACATATATATATGTATGTATGTATATATATTTATTTATTTATTTATTTATTTATATATATATACATATATATATATATATCTATATATATGTATATGTATATATATATATATATACATATACATATATATATATACATACATATATATATATATGGCTAAAAGAATTGTGTACCTGAGTACATGTAGCTTACATGTATCCATTGTCATTAATGATGATTGTAAAATCCTAATGAACAATCTAACCTTACGGATGTGATGTACACCTCTTAGATCAGATGTGTATAAAAAAGCAACACAATCTGATATTTACAGATCATCCAATGAAAGAAAATGTGTATTTTCTAATGAACGGTAAGTTGTAGAAATTACAAACACCGTTGGATGATATATTACTATATCTCATGATCTATGTGGGATATGATTATGATTTTTGAAACACATCTTATCTATACAATCATGAATCAATCCATACGGTTGGATTCTAGATGTGCCATTTTAATGGCAGGTACACATAAGTTACATGTACCGGCCGGTACACACTTCCTAACCTATATATATATATATATATATATATATATATATATATATATATATATATATATATATATATATATATATATAGACACACATATATACATACATATATATACATACACATATATATATATATATATATATATATATATATATACATACACACATACATATATACATACACACATACATATATACATACATATATATACATATATATACATATATATATATATATATATATATATACATATATATATATATATATATATATGGGCCCATCTTTATTACCCACGCGGGTAGCTACCTGCCCACCCTTCTGACCAATTTTTTTCAAAAAAAAAATTTTGTTATTGTAGAGTACTATTTTGTCTAGCTCTCCAAAAAATTTTAGCCAAAAATAATATCATTTGCCCCTCCAAAATCAAAAAACCCGTCCTTATATATATCTACTGTATATTTTATACAGAGTTACTTTTTTGGCCAGCAGAGTTACTTTTTTGACACCATAGTTACTTTTTTTACAGCAGAGTTACTTTCTTAGCTAGGAGAGTTACTTTTTTTCACTGTAGGGTAGCGAAAATCCATACTACCAACGCAGGCAATGAATGAACACCCTATATATATATATATATATATATATATATATAAATATAAATATATATATATATATATATACATATATATACTTATATATATATGTATGTACATATATATATACATATATATATATATGTATATGTATATATATATATATATATTTATATATATATATAGAGAGAGAGAGAGAGAGAGTCAGGCTAGAATACACTCAAGTGTATTTGGGACTGCAAACATGTGCTGATGTTGCTTCCGTTAATGTGGGCTCTGATCTCCAAACCATGATATAAACACAATTTAAACTTAGCGGAAGCGATTCAATTAGCAGCAGAATACCAAAAATCAGCGGAAATTAAAAATTTTTGAGATAAAGCATTGAAACCATAAAACTTCCTTCATAAAAGGAGTTAAACTGTTTACATCTCAGATAATTACTTCTTGAGTAATTATATACAACATGATACAAAATCTCAAGAACTCATAACCAAAATCTCAGACCAAAAGACTCCAAGACCTGAGAGTACAGAGGACACATAGGACTGACTCTAACTACACCACATGGCAGGCTAAATCTCCACCTGAGATTTTACTGCTGCCCCTGGTGCTGCTACTGCTGGGACTGGTCACCTGTAGACCTGTTCCTCCGTCCTCGACGTCCACCTAAAAAGTTGAAGTCTACGGGGTGAGACAATTTTACATAATTGTCCTAGCGAGAGTTATAACTCTCCGCTAGAAGCTTTATTATAGCACCTCAAAGAATAACTTAAGCAGTAAAAGCTTCAAAGTATTCAACATCAAATTTAATAGTAAGCATGAGTTCAACAGTTATGAAACATGAAGACATTTGCACTATACAGTGTAAGATCAATCAATCAACTCGTAGTTATCTCTAACAGGTATGCTACGCTATGGATTGTGTTTTTCAAACCTTACTTTTATGCCCTGTGGAGATGAGGTTTACCACTCATACTCCAACCAATCACTGCTAAGTGCCTCGGTATCATACTAGGTCATCGAAAGAGTCGGATTCTCATGACCTTCACCTTCCTCAGTCAGTAAGAGGATTACTTGTAGGACATCTCGTGCCTCTACTATAATAGCTTACCAGGGTAATCTGGTCCTTTGCTATTTTAGAGTTACATTGGCATTCTGTACTCTCTTCGTCATCAGGAGATTTCATGTTTATCTTCCACTAATACGGATATCTGTTCTTTCTTCGTCATCAGGAGGTTTCATGTTTACCATCCACTGATACGGTATGGGATTGTAGTGAAGGATTGACGGATTACACATCTACATCAAACACCTACACTAGGATGTAAGGTTCTACACATCCATATACCCCACATACTCAAAAGTATGTGATCCAGGAGTTCCCTTAGGAAAACCTATTTCACCATCATTTGATCTCTGACAATGATGGATCTATGATCAGGGCTCTACATTACATTTGATTAGTTAGGTACATTCAATATTCTTTTAACATCATACATTGTTCTTCAAACAATAACATTAGCATAACAACTATGAAATGAGAATACTAAATGTAACAAGCCTAACTCTCATCAATCATCATTTCTCAATACATTCATCACAAGTCATCTCTAAAGCATGACCTTGATGGTATTTATGGCTCTCACAGCCCATTTAATTCATAGGTTGCCATTGACAAGGCATCAAGATATTTTACTATTCATAAAGCTAACAACATGCTTTCAATGAATATAGCATCATCATCCATACCTGGATATGATCATCTTCATATCAGAACCTGCAAGGTTAATTCAACTGATAAAAGCAATTCAATTCAAGAATTATACTTTCCACTCTTGCCATAAGAGCTAAGTTCCCTGATTCTCATCAATTAGGGTTTACTATTCACATTACATGCCATCACCCTAGAATTAGGGTTTATTATTCACATTATGGTAAAATGAACTCATAACATCATCATGTATGAGGAACATCATCAATGATGCTCTCAGATAAGATTAAGATTCATCAATTATTATAAATAGGGCTTTCATGATCTCACATAGGTGGATCATACCCTAATCATGTACATTCATATATATTGAAGGTATTTTACTTGGATTTCAACCATAATTGGGATTTTCTCTCTCCTCTTGCTCATAGGTGATGATTACATCCCTCTAGATTGGGTTAGGTCTAATCAACATTGATAAGCCTAGCCAAGTCATCACCATTGTAACCATTGGGGTTTGCATGATAAAAAGGGGTTACCTACTTGAATCCATAAAGGGTATTTTGGTAAAGTTCACCATTGATCATAACATGGGTTAATATACTAACCACTTGACCCTTAATGTCCCTAGGTATCATTAGGGTTTAGGTTGAACAACCATCAAACCATCTAAGCCTTCAAGGCATTAGGCAGACTTATCCTTAAAAGTCCCCAATAGGTTTCACACCTTCAGCCTTCAAACGATCCTGAGATCGTTTAAGGTTGTAGACCGTTTAGCTTTGGTTGACTTCAAGACCGCATGACATTCAAGACTGTTTACCCTTAAACGATCTTGAGGTCGTTTGCCCAAGATTGGGTGAAGACCGTTTAGTCATAGTTTGACTTCTGAAGTCGTTTGAGCTCATTCGGACCTGAAGTCGTTTGAACTCATTCGGTCCCGAAGTCGTATGAACTCATTCGGTCCTGAAGTCATATGAACTCATTCAGTCCTGAAGTCGTATGAACTCATTCGGTCCTGAAGTCGTATGAACTCATTCGGTCCTGAAGTTGTATGGTCCTAAAAGCTCAAGATCGCATGGACCTCCAAGGTGATTCAAAGGGTAAACTCGATTAGGGTTTCCTATGTTGAAGCCTTCAATTGGTCTCAAGCTTGCTAACCACTTATCCATTGAGACAATTAGGGTTAGCCTTAACCAATTGGTCACTCAATTGATCCTCAATTGATATCCAAATAGGGTTGGAGTTGGTTCAATTAAGGTCTATAAACATTCAACCATCAACACTCAACAATATGAATCAAATCGAAGTTGATCCCATCAATTGACCTCCAATCGGGCTCAAACTTGGCCCAAACGGTCTTGGGATCATTTGGATAACCTCCAAACGGTCTTGAGACCATTTTACCAAGAATTCATCAAAATTTAAGTTGATTTGATAGGGGTTGAACCTTAATTAAGTCACAAATCAGCAATTTGATTATTTCAATAACCCACTGTAATTGGGCCCTCAATTGATCAAATTACCTTAACCCTAGACCTCCAAACGGTCTTGGGTTGACACCAAACGGTCTTGAGACCGTTTGGATGAGTTCCAAACGGTCTTGAGACCGTTGGCCCATCCATCCTTTGGACTCTAGTGAAAATTCATCAAGGTTTGATCTATTGAGTTGATCATCACATCAATACTTAATTGCAATATGATTTGGTACCTTTGGACCTTCAATTGGTCAACTATACTTGACCCCAGACCTCTAAACGGTCTTGGGTGATCCCCAAACGGTCTGGAGACCGTTTGGATGATTCCCCAAATGGTCTTGAGACCGTTTGGGCTAATCAACCCAAAGTCACTAATTAACTCATTGGAATTTCAGCAATGATTTCAATTAGGATTTGCCCTATTAATCAACCTTCAACTCATAACTCGTTTGGAATTAATTCATAAAATTTGGCGAGTCATTAATCAATATCATTATGAACAGTAATCCCAAACGGTCAACGCTTGGTCAACCATCTTAAACGGTCTTGAGACCGTTTGCCCAAAAAGGGCAAATTAAACAGATTGAAAATCAGAACTTAATTCAATTGGATTTGCTAATTGATTTGCTTATATCTCACGATTATTTTGGAGTTAACCCCTCAAAGTTTGTGGGTGATTAACCTACATAATTATAAACAAGATTCTCATACGTTCGTCATTTGGTCAACGCGATCAAACGGTCTTGAAGGCCGTTTTCCTTCATACGACCCTGAAACCGTTTGCCCACCAAACGATTGTGTAAACTGTATGGGCAATTGGAGGAGGTCGTTTGGTAAAGTGGAAATCCATGGATAAGCATAGGAATTAATGCCCTTATCTTCTACCTCAAGAACAGTAGCAGTTCTTCACGATTTTGCTTGCAAGGATGCAAGGGAAGATAGGGAAGAAGAAGAACTAGCAACTATATGCATAGAAAAAGATGTATAATCAAAGCATAAGGTTTAGAGTTATAAAACCCGCCTAAAGGTTGTTCCTTGAACTCCAAGCTTCCAAGCTTCAGTTCTTTAGTGGCGTGTTTGAGCTTCACAGGTCGGACAAGGTGTATTCTCCAAGGAAAGTTGAAAAGGAATGGCTAGAAAGATAAAGCTAGGTGAGCTAGCCATGAATTCAACCTTGAAAATGAGTTTCCTCCATGAATTCAAGCAAAAGGGATGATCCAAACTTACCTAGGACCCTTGGTCATCCTTCTATGCTCCAGAGCTTAGCCGTAGTCAGTTTTGAGCAAGGGGAAAAGAAATGAAAAGAAGAGGATCGTTCCCTTGCTAAGTGGGGAAGGTAGTATATATACTTAGGTGAAATTTCAACATAAGAACATATGCTTTCCTCATTTCACATCTAAGTCCTTCCTTTCTTCTTTGCACGTCCCCATATCTTATTTCTAAGGACAAACTCCTTCTAAGGTCAAGAATTGAAGGCAAAGAGGATCAACCCATCACTAAAGCATACACATAAAAGGGCTATTATACATACACCTTGATTATTCAATCACAAAGGTGTTCTTTATTATATGATTATTCAAATGAAGTGACCTTTTCATCATTTCTCTTCTAAATGATGCCAAGAGTCATAAAAGATATTTTAGATTATGTATTTTACAAGTTGCACCCCTCAAATTGGGTAAATTGCACTTTACACCAATTTAGGGTTTTCAAGTACAGGGGTTGCTTCCACAACTGCACCTTGGTGCTCAAGCTTAGGAAATCCCTCAAACTTCATCATAAACATCCTCATGATGTCTAAACATCAGAGGAACATCTCAACATGTGCAATTTGTAAGTTAATCCCTTAACTGGGTAATTTGCACATAGATCTCTGTATAACAAAACAATGCTACAACTTTATATATAAAGGAGAAAAATTGAAATATATGTTTCTGACGAACTTAATTACATGCCCAAAGTTAATCACAAGGATTTAATTACATATTTAGGCAAAACACCTAGGGTTAGTTCATAACCTAGGTCAGGGATGTTACAAATTATTCACCCCTTACAAGGATTTCGTCCCCGAAATCGATAAAACGTATTAAGAGAAAAGGGCAGGGTATTTCCTTCTCATCTCATCCTCTAGTTCCCAAGTGGCTTCTTCAACACCACAGTGGTTCCAGAGGACTTTCACAAGGCTTAAATCTTTCTTCTTTAACTTTTTAATTCTGCTATCAAGGATTGACACTGGTCCTTCCTCATAAGATATATCATCATTCAATTCTACCTCCATAGGTTGTAGAACTGACTCAGTGTCTGGGTGACATTTCTTTAGCATAGAAATGTGAAACACAAGATGTAACCTCTGTAACTCTGGTGGCAGCTCTAGTTTATAGGCTACTTTTCCAATCCGTTTAATGATTGGATAAGGCCCCATAAATCTAGGAGCTAACTTCCCTTTCTTTCCAAAATGAAGGACTCCTTTCCAAGGCGAGACCTTGAGATACACTTTGTCTCCAACCTCGAACTCTAAGGGTCTACGACGCTTGTCAGCATAAGATTTCTGCCTATCTTGTGCAGTCTTAATCTGTTGTTGTATTACCTTAATCTTTTCTGTAGTTTGCTGCACAAGATCAAGTCCTAACAACTGATGCTCACCAGTCTCATACCAACACAAGGGTGATCTACAACGTCTACCATACAAGGCTTCATAAGGTGCCATATCAATACTATGCTGATAGCTATTGTTATAGGCAAACTCTATCAAGCTTAGGTGTAGATCCCAACTTCCGGTAAACTGGAGAACACATGTTCTCAACAGGTCTTCCAAGGTCTGTATGGTCCTTTCCGACTCTCCATCAGTGTGTGTATGAAAGGTCGTAATAAACCTTAACTGGGTGCCTAAAGCATTTTGAAGTCGTTCCCAAAAACGACTTGTAAACTAGGGACCTCTGTCAGAAACTATAGTGACAGGAACTCCGTGAAAACGCACTATCTCTTGAACATACAACTGTGATAACCTTTCAGCAGAATAGGTTGTTTTGACAGGTAAGAAATGTGTTGTCTTAGTCAACCTATCTACAACTACCCAAATGGAATCATGTCCTTTGCTTGTACTGGGTAGGCCAACAACAAAGTCCATGGTCACATGGTCCCACTTCCACTGTGGTATGGGTAAAGGTTGCATTGTTCCTACAGGCTTCTGGTGTTCATCTTTAACTTGCTGACACACAGGACACCTTAGAACAAATTCTGCAACATCCTTCTTCATTCTAGGCCACCAATACAGATCTTTTAAATTACGATACATCTTGGTGCTCCCTGGATGCATAGCATACATTGAATAATGAGCTTCTTCCAGGACTAACTTCCTCAAGTTATCCACATACGACACTATCATCCTCCCATGATAACATGCTACATGATCATATGAATCATGGAAACTATCTTGCTTCTCATTTCCATACTCTGATCTAATCTGCTGAACTACAGCATCAACATGTTGTGCCTCCTTAATCTGCTCTCTTAGGGTAGGTTTAATATGCATCTCAGCCATCAACCCGGCTAACAATGACACCTTCAACTGTACATTGTCTTGCCTTAAAGAGATAAGCATATCTCTCTTAGAGCATACTAAAGAGTTTAGTTGTGCTCTATCCATGGTTGATGTTGCTGATTTCCTACTCAAGGCATCTGCAACAACATTGGCCTTCCCTGGATGGTAATCAATTGTACAATCGTAGTCCTTGATTAACTCCATCCAGTGACGTTGCCTCATGTTAAGCTCATGCTGAGAGAAGATATACTTAAGGTTCTTGTGATCTGTGAAAATATGGAATGTCTCTCCGTAGAGATAATGCCTCCAGATTTTCAATGCATGAACCACGGCAGCTAACTCTAGATCGTGTGTTGGATAATTCTCCTCGTGCTTCTTAAGCTGTCAGGAAGCAAAAGAAATCACTTGTTTATCCTGCGTCAACACACATCCAAGTCCATTCTTGGAGGCATCACAGAAGACTACATATCCTTTTCCTTGCTCAGGTAGCACAAGCACAGGTGCACTTGTCAACCTCTCCTTCAACAACTGAAAGGACTGTTGACACTTATCACTCCAAGAAAAAGGAGCATCTCTCCGGGTTAACTTGGTCAAAGGTAAGGCTATAGAGCTAAAGTTTTTTAATAAACCTTCGATAGTAACCAGCTAACCCCAAGAAGCTTCGAATCTCCATCGATGTCTTCGGTTGTTCCCATTGTAGAACAGATTCTACCTTTGCAGGGTCAACACGAATTCCCGAGGCAGATATCACATGTCCAAGAAAAGATACCTCCGGCAGCCAGAACTCACACTTGCTAAACTTAGCATACAGCTTATGTTCTCTTAGCAAGGTCAAAGCTTGGCGAAGATGCTCCCCATGCTGCTGAGCATCCTTACTATAGATCAGAATGTCATCTATGAAGACGACAACACACTGATCAAGGAAGGGTCAAAAAACTCTATTCATGAGTTCCATAAATGCAGCTGGTGCATTGGTTAGTCCAAACGACATAACCGTGAACTCATAGTGACCATATCTTGTCCTAAAAGCAGACTTGGATATGTCACTATCCTTAATGCGGAGTTGATGATATCCAGATCTCAAATCTATCTTTGAGAAGACTGTTGCACCACACAACTGGTCAAAAAGATCATCAATCCTCGACAAAGGGTACTTGTTCTTTATTGTTACTTTATTAAGTTGTTTGTAGTCAATGCACAACCGCATTGACCCATCTTTCTTTTTAACAAACAAGACCAGAGCACCCCAAGGTGAAGTGCTCGGTCGGATAAAACCCTTCTCAAGTAAATCTTGAAGCTGTTTCTTGAGTTTTGCCATCTCGGAAGGCGCCATCCTATACGGTGTCTGGGCTATGGGTTTCGTATCTGGGACCAAATTGATCTCAAAATCAATCTCCCGAGGTAGTGGTATACCAGGAAGTTCTTCAAGAAACACATCCTCGAATTCCCTGACTATGGGAACTTCAGCAGGATTGGAACTTTCCTTGGTAACATCTACCACATGGGCCAAGAATGCATAACATCCTTGCCTCAACAGCTTATCAGCAACCATAGCTGATACAAGACAGGTGGGCAGAATCTTTCTTTCACCTTGAAAGATCCATGTGTTGCCTTCATCAGCAAACACAGCCAACTTGGATTCACAATCCAAGACAACTGTATACCTTTCTAAGGTATCCATCCCGAGGATTATATCAAATCCTTGCATATCAAGTGGTATAAGGTCCACTTGAATGCGATGATCAGAAAAGAAGAGGATGCAGGGAGAACATACCTCCTGCAAAACGGCAGACCCACTCAACGGAGTATCCAACAACAAACTATCTACCCTATGACTAACCGTCATATTGCAGTTACGAATCACTCTCCGAGTGATAAAAGAGTGCGTAGCACCCGGGTCAATCTGAACAGATACAACACAGGATGTAGACATATCAGAATATAAAAGTTCCATCTGACCTGCCACTACCCATGGATTGACCACTGCTTCAGGTGGGTTCATAGCATAAATCCTCACTGTCGCCTGGGGTTGAGGTGGTGCTGATGATCCAGCTTGAGACGCTTGCCCGCGTCCTCGAGCTGCTCCTTGAGGTTGTCTTCTCTGTGATCCCTGTTGACTCTGTCTCTGAGGTTGTGTCATACTGACAGGTCTAGATCGGCAGTCCTTCATCAAGTGTCCCACCTTCCCACAGTTGTAGCAACTTCTTTCCAATTGTTGTGGTCTTGGTGGTCCAGTAACTGACATTGATGCAGAACTGTGAGTCTCTTGTTGAGGTAGGCTTCGTCCCCTGCCTCTACTTGGTGACCACTGAGTTTGGGAACTTGATCTGGGTGGTGGAGGGTTAGGTGCAGAGAATATCGATTTCTTGGAATCCCTAGATGAAGAACCCTAGAACTGTGGATATCTTTTCTGGGTTTGCCTCTTCTCAACCACAAATCTCTCTATCCTTCGGACTGACTCAATGAAGGTAGAGAATCTCTCTCGGTTTTCTAAGGCAGACACAGGGGTTGATATATCAGCATTCAAACCCTTCTCGAATCTCCTGATTCTTTCCTCTTCTGTGGCAGCCATATGCGGACATAACCGCAACAACTCCATGAACTTAGCTTCATACTCGCTAATGTTCATCATGCCTTGCCTCAATCTCTCAAACTGAGAGATCTTCTCATCTAGGAAGGTCTTTGGAAAATATCTATTGATAAATTCCCGACGAAACTCTTCCCACGAGAACTCTATCCCAGGTCTCTTCTGCTCTTCCATGTTCCACCAGTGACCAGCACTGCCTTTAAGAAGATAGACAGCATGTCTAACCTTCTCAGCCTCCGGGATATTAAGAATCCTAAAAGCCTTCTCCAACTCTGTTAACCACAGATCAGCATCTGCGGGGTCGGCAGTCCCAAAGTACTCAGTAGCTCCGACACGACGAAGTCGCTCGAACGTCTTACCGATACCTTGTCCTTCAGGCTGGGAAGGTGCCCTAGGTGCAGGCATGGGCATCTTGTCAGTTATGTGTGTCATGGCAGTCATAAACTGCCCAAACATCGTCTGAACTGCTGGGTTACCCATATCTGCTGGGTCAAACTGGGGTGGTTCAGGTGCAGGCTGTTCTATTTCTGGAACCCTTGCACCGCCTCGAGGTGCACTAGCACTACTCTCTGCCACATACTCATCATGTGGCTTTGCCATCCTTATGTATCTTCTTCTCCTGAGGAGCAGAAGATTCTATTAGATAAGGAAGAGATACTAAGGATAGACTCGACAACCTAAGTCCTATGCCTCTGTAGACTCAGCAAACCTAGAGCTCTGATACCACTTAATTGTGGGCTCTGATCTCCAAACCACGATATAAACACAATTTAAACTTAGCGGAAGCAATTCGATTAGCAGCGGAATACCAAAAATCAGCGGAAATTAAAACTTTTTGAGATAAAGTATTGAAACCATAAAACTTCCTTCATTAAAGGAGATAAACTGTTTACATCTCAGATAATTACTTCTTGAGTAATTATATACAACATGATACAAAATCTCAAGAACTCATAACCAAAATCTCAGACCAAAAGACTCCAAGACCTGAGAGTACAGAGGACACATAGGACTGACTCTAACTACACCACATGGCAGGCTAAATCTCCACCTGAGATTTTACTGCTGCCCCTGGTGCTGCTGCTGCTGGGACTGGTCACCTGTAGACCTGTTCCTCCGTCCTCGACGTCCACCTAAAAAGTTGAAGTCTACGAGGTGAGACAATTTTACATAATTGTCCCAGCGAGAGTTATAACTCTCCGCCAGAAGCTTTATTATAGCACCTCAAAGAATAACTTAAGCAGTAAAAGCTTCAAAGTATTCAACATCAGATTTAATAGTAAGCATGAGTTCAATAGTTATGAAACATGAAGACATTTGCACTATACAGTGTAACATCAATCAATCAACTCGTAGTTATCTCTAACAGGTATGCTACACTGTGGATTGTGTTTTCCAAACATTACTTTTATGCCTTGTGGAGATGAGGTTTACCACTCATACTCCAACCAATCACTTCTAAGTGCCTCGGTATCATACTAGGTCATCGAAAGAGTCGGATTCTCATTACCTTCACCTTCCTCTTTCAATAAGAGGATTACTTATAGGACATCTCCTGCCTCTACTATAATAGCTTACCAGGGTAATCTGGTCCTTCGCTATTTTAGAGTTACAATGGCGTTCTGTACTCTCTTCGTCATCAGGAGATTTCATGTTTATCTTCCACTGATACGGATATCTGTGCTTTCTTCATCATCAGGAGGTTTCATGTTTACCATCCACTGATACGGTATGGGATTGTAGTGAAGGATTGACGGATTACACATCTACATCAAACACCTACACTAGGATGTAAGGTTCTACACATCCATATACCCCACATACTCAAAAGTATGTGATCTAGGAGTTCCCTTAGGAAAACCTGTTTCACCATCATTTGATCTCTGGCAATGATGGATTTATGATCAAGGCTCTATATTACATTTGATTAGTTAGGTACATTCAGTATTCTTTTAACATCATACATTGTTCTTCAAACAATAGCATTAGCATAACAGCTATGAAATGAGAATACTAAATGTAACAAGCCTAACTCTCATCAATCATCATTTCTCAATACATTCATCACAAGTCATCTCTAAAGCATGACCTTGATGGTATTTATGTCTCTCACAACCCATTTAATTCATAGGTTGCCATTGACAAGGCATCAATATATTTTACTATTCATAAAGCTAACAACATGCTTTCAATGAATATAGCATCATCATCCATACCTGGATATGATCATCTTCATATCAGAACCTGCAAGGTTAATTCAACTGATAAAAGCAATTCAATTCAAGAATTATACTTTCCACTCTTACCATAAGAGCTAAGTTCCCTGATTCTCATCAATTAGGGTTTACTATTCACATTACATGCCATCACCCTAGAATTAGGGTTTATTATTCACATTATGGTAAAATGAACTCATAACATCATCATGTATGAGGAACATCATCAATGATGCTCTCAGATAAGATTAAGATTCATCAATTATTATAAATAGGGCTTTCATGATCTCACATAGGTGGATCATACCCTAATCATGTACATTCATATATATTGAAGGTATTTTACTTGGATTTCAACCATAATTGGGATTTTCTCTCTCCTCTTGCTCATAGGTGATGATTACATCCCTCTAGATTGGGTTAGGTCTAATCAATATTGATAAGCCTAGCCAAGTCATCACCATTGTAACCATTGGGGTTTGCATGATAAAAAGGGGTTACCTACTTGAATCCATAAAGGGTATTTTGGTAAAGTTCACCATTGATCATAACATGGGTTAATATACTAACCACTTGACCCTTAATGTCCCTAGGTATCATTAGGGTTTAGGTTGAACAACCATCAAACTATCTAAGCCTTCAAGGCATTAGGCATACTTATCCTTAAAAGTCCCCAATAGGTTTCACACCTTCAGCCTTCAAACGATCCTGAGATCGTTTAAGGTTGTAGACCGTTTAGCTTTGGTTGACTTCAAGACCGCATGACTCTCAAGACTGTTTACCCTTAAACGATCTTGAGTTCATTTGCCCAAGATTGGGTGAAGACCGTTTAGTCATAGTTTGACTTCTGAAGTCGTTTGAGCTCATTCGGACCTGAAGTCGTTTGAACTCATTCGGTCCCGAAGTCGTATGAAATCATTCGGTCCTGTAGTCATATGAACTCATTCGGTCCTAAAGTCTTATGAACTCATTCAGTCCGGAAGTCGTATGAACTCATTCGGTCATGAAGTCGTATGGTCCTAAAAGCTCAAGATCGCATGGACCTCCAAGGTGATTCAAAGGGTAAACTCGATTAGGGTTTCCTATGTTGAAGCCTTCAATTGGTCTCAAGCTTGCTAACCACTTATCAATTGAGACAATTAGGGTTAGACTTAACCAATTGGTCACTCAATTGATCCTCAATTGATATCCAAATAGGGTTGGAGTTGGTTCAATTAAGGTCTATAAACATTCAACCATCAACACTCAACAATATGAATCAAATCAAAGTTGATCCCATCAATTGACCTCCAATCGGGCTCAAACTTGGCCCAAACGGTCTTGGGATCATTTGGATAACCTCCAAACGGTCTTGAGACCGTTTGCCCAAGAATTCATTAAAATCTAAGTTGATTTGATAGGGGTTGAACCTTAATTAAGTCACAAATCAGCAATTTGATTATTTCAATAACCCACTGTAATTGGGCCCTCAATTGATCAAATTACCTTAACCCTAGACCTCCAAACGGTCTTGGGTTGACACGACCATTTGGATGAGTTCCAAACGGTCTTGAGACCGTTTGCCCATACATCCTTTGGACTCTAGTGAAAATTCATCAAGGTTTGATCTATTGAGTTGATCATCACATCAATACTTAATTGCAATATGATTTGGTACCTTTGGACCTTCAATTGGTCAACAATACTTGATCACAGACCTATAAACGGTCTTGGGTGATCCCCAAACGGTCTTGAGACCGTTTGGATGATTCCCCAAATGGTCTTGAGACCGTTTGGGCTAATCAACCCAAAGTCACTAATTAACTCATTGAAATTTCAGCACTGATTTCAATTAGGATTTTCCCTATTAATCAACCTTCAACTAATAACTCGTTTGGAATTAATCCATCAAATTTGGTGAGTCATTAATAAATATCATTATGAACAGTAATGCCAAACGGTCAATGCTTGGTCAACCATCTTAAACGGTCTTGAGACCGTTTTCCCAAAAAGGGCAAATTAAACAGATTGAAAATCAGAACTTAATTCAATTGGATTTGCTAATTGATTTGCTTATATCTCACGATTCCTTTGGAGTTAACCCCTCAAATTTTGTGGGTGATTAACCTACATAATTATAAACAAGATTCCCATATGGTAGTTGTTTGGTCAACGCGATCAAATGGTCTTGAAGGCCGTTTTCCTTCATACGACCCTGAAACCGTTTGCCCACCAAACGGTTGTGTAAACCGTATGGGCAATTGGAGGAGGTCGTTTGGTAAAGTGGAAATCCGTGGATAAGCATAGGAATTAATGCCCTTATCTTCTACCTCAAGAACAGTATCAGTTCTTCAGGATTTTGCTTGCAAGGATGCAAGGGAAGATAGGGAAGAAGAAGAACTAGCAACTATATGCATAGAAAAAGATGTATAATCAAAGCATAAGGTTTAGAGTTATAAAACCCACCTAAAGGTTGTTCCTTGAGCTCCAAGCTTACAAGATTCAGGTCTTTAATGGTGTCTTTGAGCTCCACAGGTCGGCCAAGGTGTATTCTCCAAGGAAAGTTGAAAAGGAATGGCTAGAAAGATAAAGCTAGGTGAGCTAGCCATGAATTCAACCTTGAAAACGAGTTTCCTCCATGAATTCAATCAAAAGGGATGATCCAAACTTACCTAGGACCCTTGGTCATCCTTCTCTACTCCAGCGCTTAGCCTTAGTCGGTTTTGAGCAAGGGGAAAAGAAATGAAAAGAAGTGGATAGTTCCCTTGCTAAGTGGGGAAGGTAGTATCTATACTTAGGTGAAATTTCAACATAAGAACATATGCTTTCCTCATTTCTCATCTAAGTCCTTCCTTTCTTCTTTGCACGTCCCCACATCTTATTTCTAAGGACAAACTCCTTCTAAGGTCAATAATTGAAGGCAAAGAGGATCAACCCATCACTAAAGCATACACATAAAAGGGCTATTATACATACACCTTGATTATTCAATCACAAAGGTGTTCTTTATTATATGATTATTCAAATGAAGTGACCTTTTCATCATTTCTCTTCTAAATGATGCCAAGAGTCATAAAAGATATTTTATATGATGTATTTTACAAGTTGCACCCCTTAAATTGGGTAAATTGCATATTACACCAATTTAGGGTTTTCAAGTACATGGGTTGCTTCCACAGCTGCACCTTGGTGCTCAAGCTTGGGAAATCCCTCAAACTTCATCATAAACATCCTCATGATGTCTCAACATCAGAGGAACATCTCAACATGTGCAATTTGCAAGTTAATCCCTTAACTGGGTAATTTTCACATAGATCCCTGTATTACAAAACAATGCTACAACTTTATATATAAAGGAGCAAAATTGAAATATATGTTTCTGAGGAACTTAATTACATGCCCAAAGTTAATCACAAGGATTTAATTACATATTTAGGCAGAACACCTAGGGTTAGTTCATAACCCAGGTCAGGGATGTTACAGTTAAGCTCCATGACAATTCTCATTCCGGTTCCCATCTGATAACAATCCCCTCCCATTTATCTCATTTCGTCGGGGGAGGTTTGGACTCGTAGAGGTCTCACCTCTCTAGTTTTTCTTTTTATTTATTATTCCTTTGGTATCATATCACAGAACGCTTTCCATCGGGACTCTTTCTACCTCATATATCATATGTATACATGTATCTTGCTTCCTATAAAGAAACACCGGCCGAAAACAATCCTACATAAAGTAGATATTGTTTTCTTTAGTTTGCTCTCCTATTTTTTTACATTCTACTATTCCTGAACCAATATGGTAATCCCAATATAATTGTATTCCTTATAACAAACTTTCTTGTGCCATTGGACTTAGTTATAAAGGATATTATTCTTCATTCCCATATTATTTGTGTATCTTCTTAATAGTTTTTTTGACCAGATTTGTACTTCTTTGGGGCATCTTGGGTAGTCTGGTGTAACTTCTTCGTGGCCTTTGATGGGGCTGTATACTTCCTACTACAATCTTATTCTATTTGGTCACTTATTTTAGAATTTTATTCAGTTATGTATCGCAACATCGTGGTCACAATTCTCGCCACTCCCTAATAGTACAATATAAACATCTAATGGCATGTCCTATCTCGGCATGCAGGAACAAGAATAAAAAGGCTATCACCACATCTGGAGAAAAGTATTCATGGAGGAGTCAAATTACAGGTAGATAGAAATATTTTGTGTGGTATGACGAACAGACCATTCTTGTTTTCTTTTAATTATTATACTAACCATTTCAGTCTTATTTTAATCATTGTTTGTATTCTTTCTATTTTTTTGTTCCCAATGCACGTATAAACATAGACCTTGTAACTTTTTGTTGGTTGACGTAGCACTTAGACCTACTAATGCATACTAAGCTCCAAAACATTATCGCCTAAATATTTCTACAGGAACAACCGTGATACACTTTGAATACTACATATACTAACCAAAGTGTTTACAATATTTGATTTCTACAGTTTATGATTGATTTATATTAAACAAATTTTTCTGACTTTTGTTGGTATGGTAAATTTATTTAACAAGTGTTTATGATGTAATTTTATTAATACATATTGTTAAATAATTACATATCAAATGAATATTGTGATGTTGATAGTTTTGAAATGATTGATGAAACTAATAATGGGATTCATGTGGTTGAAGAGAACATGAGACCTCATGTTGGGATGGATTTTAAATCATTAGATGAAGGTGAAATTTTTTACTACAATTATGCTAAACAAAGCGGCTTTGGTGTTCGAAAAAGTACAACAAAACATTGTGGTAATGAAAAAAACTTTATTGGGAACAATTTGTATGTTGTAAACAAGGCCATTCAGATATAAAGGATGATCAAGATGAACTTCAAGGTCAATCAAATACCACAAGTACTACTTCAAAAATTAGAAGAAATAGGGGATTGATAAGAGAAGGTTGTCTTGCTGGAGTAGTTCTTCTTAAAGGGGACACAAATAAGTGGGTTGTGAGTATATTAGATGAAAAACATAACCATACTTTATCTACTCCTCGAGAAACTCAATTTATACGATCACATAGGAAAGTAAACCCTGCAATGAAGTCCCTTCATGATAATTTTCAAGAGGAAAACATTGGAACATCTCAATTATGGACAGTTCTTGACATAGAGAGTGGTGTCTATAATAATATTGGATGCACTGAATGTGACCTGAGGAATTATGAAAGGGACAAAAGATATGAAGTCAAGGAGATGGATGCACAAATATTATTGTGCCAATTCAAATAACAAAGGACATCAATCTATCTTTTTTCGATGCCTACAATGTTGATACTGAAAACAAATTGGCACATGTTTTTTGGACGGATGGCCTTTTAAGAAAACTTATGCTAGATTTGGAGATGTTATTATATTCGATACAACATATAATACAAATCAATATTCGCTTGTGTTTGCACCATTTACATGAATAAACCACCATCGTCAATCTATTAGTTTTGGTTGTGGTTTGATTAAGGATGAGAAGATATCCTCTTTTGTTTGGTTGTTTAAGAAATTTCTTGAGGCAATGTCTACAAAGTTACCAAGCGTCATTATCACAGATCAAGATCCTGCAGTGACTGCCACTATTGAGGATGTTTTTCCAATGAAACAACAAAATTATTGTATTTGGCATATCCTTGACAAGGTTCCACAAAAGTTAGGTACCATATAAAAAAAGTCTATTTTTATAGATAGATTCAATGCGTGCATTATATTCTCCACTAGTCCAAGGGAATTCGAGGAGTCATGGGAAAATATTGTACTTGAAAATGGTTTAGAAGACAATTCTTGACTGGATTCATTATACAACTTGAGGAGTAGATGGGTTCCTATATATTCTAGGCATATTTTTACTGTAGGTATGTTACACTTCATAAATTTTAGTATAAAATTATTTTTCATTCACGTCTTTATTCTTAATAAGATTTTAATTTGTAGGAGTAAAAAGTAGCCAACGAAGTGAAAGTATGAACTCATTTTATAGTAGGTATGTTGGAAATAAGGTTTCCCTAGAAAAGTTTTTCAATCGCATTGATAGAGCTATCAAATGAAAAAGACACAATGAAAGAAAAGTTGATCATGACACAGACTATACCAAGCCAAAAATGAGAATCAAATTACAAGTAGAGCAACAAATGTCATGTATCTATACAAGAATCAACTTCTATAGGTTTCAGGATGAGTTGGCAGAAAGTATGTATTACATTACCAAACTAGTTAAAGATGAAGGGAACGAAAAAAATTTCACAATGAGAAATTTTGAAAAGACCCTAGCCCATAATGTCAAATACATTACCATTGAAAAGTTCTCTTGATGTACATGTATGTTGTTTGAATCAGAAGGTATTCCATGTCATGACACTCTCTCTATTTTGAGGTATGAATCATTGATTGAGTTACCCACCAAGTACATTTTTAAAAGATGGACATCAGATGTTATGAAGGAGACTATCATTGATGAAGAAGGTGCACCTCTCGAAAAAATTGAAAATGCACAAAAGGATTTGAAACGAAGTCAGTTGGCATCATTGTTCTCAAAAGAACTAGAAAAATCACTACAAAGTAATGAGACATATGAAAAGGCATTCTTTTGTATAAGCTCTCTTTTTGATGAACTAGATTCCTCACGGTCTGAAGAAGTTGATAATGGGCATCAAAATGTTAGCCCAATTTCAATTGATATCCATCCACCAGATCATTGCTACACAAAAGGTAGCGGCAGGAGGCTTAAAAGTGGAAAGGAAACAGCAATGGAAAAGGTGTTGTGGCCAAAAAGGTTGTGCAAAGGATGCAATAAACTTTCATATCATGACATAGGAAATTGTCTGATGAATCCAAAGAAAAGGTACGAGTCTTTCACAACAATCCAAAAAAGTATTATGTTCATTTTATACTAAAAGTATACTTGTAGGTTGAAAAAAAACTCTGAGGGTACAATGGAAGTGGACACGCAAGATTCCATCACAATACCGTCAAGAGATGACACTTCAGATTAAAGTGTAGTGGAGAAGATGTCTGCTAGTGAGGCTCACTCAAAAAATATGATATAATATATTATTTTCCTGACATAATAGCATTTTGACAATTATTTTAATTTCAGAATAACAACACCTTTGTATGATTTATACTGTCTTCGCTTGCTTTTATTTTTTCAAACATATTTAGTTTTGGAAGTCTTCTTCTTGTATGGTATTTGTGTATTTTTTTTCTTACTATTAGTACATCTCGATAGTTGGATATGTTTACTACATGTGACAATGAATTCAAATGGATTGAGAGTAAAGAAATTAAAGTCCCCTATGTTGTTAACACTCCAAAGGTGTGTCCAACGATATTAAGCAAATTAGTAAATAGTATAACATATACAATTGAGCTAGAATGTAAAAAAGTTCCATGGAAAGAAAGCAACTAATCAATATGGAGAACAAGGATGCCATGCACTAGTTACCGATGCATATCTTTTAATTATTACTTGATCGTAAACATTAGGATCGTAGATGGCTATATGCCTCAGTAGTAGTAAACTCCATGCCGGAGAGGATTCCTTATAGACTCCATCATAAAGATAACACCTACGGCCCATGGGATCCTACAAAAGGATCGTGATGGAAAGGGAAAGAAGCTAGCTACCAGTGTATAAGTTGTAATCAGAATAAAAAGATAACTGAACTTCCACGAGAGTCAATCGAGGATTTCTTCCAAGATTGTAGACATTGGACCTACGACCATGACTGTACAATGAGTACTACAACTATGACCAAGAGCTACTACAAACTCTTCGCCCATGGTGGTGCTCTCGGCTTTGCCTTTTTCATGGACTGGTGTGGCGTCCTGCAACGATCCAACAACTTCACCATGTATAGGAATCCGAGCCTAACAGTAGCGAGTCCAGGAGCCATGAGAAAACCGTTCATATCCTGGTGAGATAGGGGTCTTCTTACTGGGAGCACTCCACAGCAGGACACCGTGTACATCAACAGGGAAGTAGTGACCCCTACTACAAATCTGGGTGAGAAGTAGAGGAAATTACAACCTTTGTTTGTAGGAGGGGTGGCCTGGTTTCATTGGAAGAGAGGCACTGGAAATCGATGGAGCGAAGGGCAGAGCAACAACAGGAAGCGAGGTCGCTAGCTCTGGTGGGCACCTTGACAGAAACGTAGATGAAAGATGGGTGCCCAGGTGGTCGGAGACTGTGAGGCTTGGTGGTGGCATCGCCCAGCTTGTTGCTGCACAGGTAGAAGGAGTTGTTGTTGCATAAGTATGGAGAAGCGCTGAGGAAAAGATGGTGAGCAGCAGATAGGAGGCACACAAATGAAGCAATGGAGCAGCAACGACCAACCATTAACATTGTCGTGCTCGACTCTGCCTTACTGGCCTTCTTCGCTACTTCCTGAGTAAATAAATTGTGTTACCCGTGGATCTATTTATAAATAGGACAACATAGAATTACAATGAGACAACTAAAATTATACTACAAAGACTCTTGAAGTACAATGTGTAATTCTTTTCGTCCAGCCAAAAATAGTTGAGACGATTGTAGGATAAAACTATAAAAAATGTCAGATGTAACATAAATGAATCTTTTAGTTATAATTTTGGCCATCTCAATACAATTTTTGCCTCTAATTATCATTTTTTGCATTCCTAGTACAGAGCATATCTACTCATAATTAGGAATAATTGCATTCATGAGTAAGGAATGAATGACCTACACACACACACAAACACACACACACACACACACAAACATATATGTATATATATATATATCAATATATATATATATATATATATTAATATATATATATATATCAATATATATATATATTGATATATATATATTGATATATATATATATATATATATATATATATATATATATATTGATATTTATGTCCAGAGAGACAATCATATGATGATTACACTGAGGCATCATATATATATTTTTTATAATGATAATAAAGTAAATTCCATCAATTTGTTCGTCTCAGTCATGAGATGATGAAATGGACATAATAGATGTCTAAAAAATGGTATTATTCGATGACATATGTTTTTGTGTTGAGGACCTGAAGAATGAGATCATATGCATGAGATGAGTATATACATTCTTGATATGTCCCTACTTGGATATTATTATGGAGTCAAAATAGACGAAACTAATATGTAGGACTAGAATGTGAGTTGGCTGATGACAAAGCCTCATTAGTCGTAATATAGGATATCAAGTCAAACACATAGGTACTTGTTAAAGAACAATGTACCAGATAGACCCACCTTGAGAGTGATACATGGAGACCATGGAATTGTAGTCACAATCATCTCTCATAGTGATAATGGTGATAGTGGTTCTTAGACCTGAACTACTACAGTCATCACACATCATTCGATGAACTTTTACACCATCTAACGTGACCTTGAATAAGGGTTTCTGCAAAGGTGGTTTTTGGTACATTGAGACACATATGGATTGACTATGAGTGATGTAGGTGGAATTTGTCCCTCCAACAGGTGTTGATATCCTGTCCACTTTATAAGCACTGAGAAATGTATGGCCATACTTGCGTGACTCAATATGTGAGCTCACATGCATCTCATACAGTCTGCTATAGTTCAAGGAACATGGATTGAATATTATGAGCATAAGGATTCCATGCCTCGAGTTCAATCTAGATATCAACCACAAAGGAACTATACAATCATTATAACATTGATCACATAATGTTGGTTGAAGTTCTCTAACTTTCCAATTAATTGTATAGTAATGATGGGTTTCTAGATACCGCTCATTTCTTGTGATGTCCTAATATAGCTATGCACATTCACTACCAATGTATTTTGGCACCTATAGGGTCACACACACAAGATTATCCTAAAATAGGAATTTACTAATGTATAAAGTTTGACCTGAGTACAAAAGTGTTTAGGTTATCAATTTAAACAACATTGGCTGACAATTGGCTATCTGGAGTGATGAGTCAACCGACTAGGAATGTGACTCGACAGACTAGAGATCCAATGACCGACTAAGAAGTTCATTCGACTGACTGCACGATTAGTAAAACTAGATCATGGATTAAAGATGACATCATTTTGTGTATTGATTGCATTGAAAGCTAATATGTTTGTGAATAGGAAAATCCAATTCATTGATTGGAGTGTCTAGTCGACTAACTGTAGTGTTAGTCAACCCACTCCTAATTCACAATAGCCAAAAATTCATGAAATTTGTCTCCTCGTGCTTGTATTTGTGGAAACCCTAACCAATACACTCTTATATATATAGGGATGGCCAAGGATCTTAGGATAAGTCTCTGAATCTCAACGTTGTGGTAAATTGAGCGCAAGAGACCTCTTACCCAAAAAAGGAAGAGATGTCCAAAAGGGAGAAATTCGACGATAGGGACAACTCCTTCTTGTTAGTTATAATATAATGTTAGGAATTCCCAGTGGTCCTTGTGTACTACATAGAGGCATGGAGGTAATTCCCACCACACTAGGAGAATGTCGTTAACTTCCATCTGTGATGCTACACTAGGAGGCTGCCACTGATGAACATTTTTGTGTTACTTGAAAAAGAAGTACGACTCTACGAGGATTGTCATTGTACTTATTCCAGGACCAAGTATATGCATCACAACCTTCTTTCCTAGATACATTATTATTGATGTGATCTGTTGGTTCAAGATATGGGTAGAAATTGTTTTTTCCATAGCCTTATCTACTGTCCGATTTCCCAATAGTGGTATTGTAACGATCCCGTCTCCTGGTAACCCCCACTTAAGGGAGACCAAGAGATCAGAGCCATTATCTAATAACCCGGATCAAAGGTTCGACAAATAATCAATAACAATTAATAAACTTTACCAACTAAACTAAAAACTAGTATAAAATAAAACTTTTCTTACCTTGGAAAAACTGGGATTTCTAAACTTCTATCCATGTAGATGCTAAACTAACTAATCCTCCTATGCATGTTATTTCTCAGTTAATTCCACATCTGCCACTTTACTATTTGTTCTTTTCATTTGTACAACAAGAAGCTGGTATGTGGGGGGAACAATAATCGTGCAACTATAATAACAAAGTAATCAGTCAATTATCATTTAACAACCAATATTATGATTTAAACCATACTACTCAATCCTTTCCTATCCCCTTATCTCTGTGTTGTCCCTGCAGTGGACTGAGATCCCACCTCTCTCTAGGTAGATCCTTATTAAACCCCGCATGATCCTACCTAACAGGTAGATCAATATCTAGGGTTGAGTCGCATGGCACTACCATAGGTAGTCCAATCTCTAACTCAATGTGACTTGATGGACCTACCCCATTGGTAGCCATTTACTAAGTCATCCAATGACCTAATGGGCCTACTCCATTGGTAGCCATTTACTAGGTCAACCCATTAAGCTATAGAGGGGACTAGGATCTGAGCTAGTAGGTATATATCTCATGTGATAGTCATATTCACATTATACTTTGCATGAATTAAATACATCCAACAGGTTAATTCAAACCACGATTAAAACAACGACAAAACCCCCGAAAAACTAATTCAGATAGTCATAAGTGTAACCACATACCTGATTTGGAAGTCTCAAGGATTGTAAGCAGAATATCCATTTAATTAAACAGCCAACCAAGCCAGACAACCAATCACCCCAATCAATCAAGCACAACAAGAAACCTGGAAAACATGTGCAATCTAATTACTCATACGTTCATCATGCACTTACTTTATTGAATTAGAATTCCCTCCTCGGGTGTACCTATGTTGATATAGGGTTATCCTTAACGTTCTTTATATTCGTTTCTTAACTATTACCTTTTAGGTCAACTAAACCCTAAAACACTGTTTCCATGTTCCAAAACCCTAATTACTTAATCATTCATATCTAAGCCTCTTTATTACCAAACTAGCTTATGATTAGTTCTAATCTTCATCTTCCACATAAGATTTCAAAACATAGCTTATTAAATTCAAAAACACTTAGATTAGGGTTTCTAGGTTTTCAAATATATCTTCACTCATATGAGACTTTAAAACATCCTTTTTACATATTAAAACTTCATCTCTTTAAGTTATCTATTCCAAGGTGCTTAATTAAACTTCAGATCAATATGTCTCTGTTTATGATATTCATATTCTCGAAATTAAAGTCATTAAAGTCATATTACTAAACATTAGGGCTTTTAGGCCCATTAATGCTCATTAACATATCAAAACCCTAAATTAGGTTATTAAACACATGGATCTCCTTCATTAGACATAAAAATGTCTTTTTATTACCAATCGGTATATATTCTCAGGGATTATCCATATTAATCATCTCAATTCATTAATCATCCAATTAGGGTTAACCTTAGTCATAAACACATTAAGGATGGCAATTTTTAACCACTTTTCGAATTAAGATCAGATTCAGACTCTACAATTACTTTTATCGGATTCTATGGATTTTTTTGATAAAAAATCATGTATAACTTATCTTGATTTGAGCTACCGGTAAATAGTTAAGTTTTTTACAAAATACATACCTCTGGACCAATGGTAGCGCGCCACATGTCCTTTCCTTTTCTTTTCTTTGCAAAACTCTCCCTCCGGCTCGCGGATATCCTACGTTGTCCGCTTACTCAAGAGACCGGATCTGGCTCCCACACTTCGTCTTCCTCATGCGGACGGGGATCCCACCCCTGTTTCCTATGTTAAACAGGGGACTCACCACGCAGCCCTGTCTTCTCCTCCCCTGATGGTTCGCAAAGAACCAAACGTCGGCTAGGAGTCTAGTGCTTTGCTGCTAGCCCCGGATAACCCACTCTTGTGCTCTCAATACATCGTGTCGGTCTCACGAGGCGAGGCCCCTGTTTCCGTGTGGAAGTAGGGCACCGCCGCGGAGGGCTACTCGGCAAGCTTTTGCCACCGACCTGGTCCCTCGGACCACATCCAGCCACTCCGTCCGACCGTTTCATCTTCCGTAGCTCCACTCCAAGACCATCTTCCCACCCCATCCCATCGATAGGGTTGGCTGTGGCCTACCATCGCCAAGGCCTGGAGAGACAGAGGGCTATCACCCACCTACAACAATGAACGAGAAGAGGATAGGGAAACAGGGACTCCAGGAGTAAGGTCGGACTCTCTCGATGAAGAGTCAGAGGGTCTTTTATAGACCACATATGGCGAAGGCAGTAGAGACCTACTCCCAATGGAGTTTTTATCTCTATGGTAGAATTGGGAAAAACCCAATAGTATAGGGAACCGACAGATCCAAGGGGTATTCTAGACCATACTGGTCTCCCGAAATCAATGGAACAAATCCCAACCTCGCACAAGTATTGTGCACTGAGGAAATCGATTGGGAAATCTTCCTATATTGTTCCTCAATCTTGGTCTTAAACGGAGTGTAGCCACCATTGGATCTAGATCCAACGGCTATCGAGCCTTGTATTAGAACACAAATCAAAATTGAATTGTGACATATAATGCTATCCTTTACACTTTAGGAAATTTGCAAAATTCATATCTCCCAAACCGTTTATCCTTTTAATGTCAAATTTTAGGGGAAAGTCTATAATGAATTAATCCAAGTGTGTACCAAATTTGGGGTTCAAAATCGAAAGTATGAGATACTTTTCTTTATATGCAAGTTATATCTTAATAAGGCATATTTTATGCATATTTTCTCTCTCTTAATCTTTTATTTTCTTTGCTTTTGATTCCTTTTTCCGTTAGAAACTATGTGGACACGAAATATCATCCAAGATGGATTCATTATCCATATTTCCACATTTTTCTTGTAATATTATCATTATCTCACATTTCTTCTGAAATAAAGTAATATTTAATTAATCCTTTCTCTTTTCTTGTTGCATAATCTTTGCAATTTGGACTCCTTGGAACCCAAGGAACCCAAAAAGGCACGAAATCCCTTTTGGGGAATATTCCTTTGCCTTCTAGAGGTTTCCATGTATTTCTCATCAATATATATTGTTTAATACCCATTATCTTTTATCTTTTTCCATTATTTGGACTTTTCTTCTTTTATTCTCATTATTGGATTAATATAATAATAGGAACCACGAAATTCCTATCAAAAGGATATTTGCAAATAAATCCATCCTTTGAAGCAAGCATCCAACCTTTTCAATTAAGTCCATATCCACAAAATCATTACATTTTGATTATGAAAACACATGCAAAATTGAGGTTGTAACATCCTTCCTCTCTTATAGGAATTTTGCCCTCAAAATTCCATCAAACAAACAAACAAGCAGGATAAGACTATCGCATGTCCATCTTGGCTCCCATGTGGCTTCACCCTTTTCCATGGTGCTTCCCAAGAACCTTCATTATCTCATATTCTTCCATCTGAGTTCTTTCTTACCTTGGTATATTGTACCCTCATAGGTGACTCAGGACATTTCAGCCTCTCAAAAGCTGAATCGGTTCGGGGCTCAACACATGGCTTGGGTACCTCACCTAGTGCTCTAGATCAGACTTATGTGACACATTATACATCATGTTATCCTGAGGGTTAGGCTAAACACAACCATATCCACCTATCCATCTCAAATGGATCCCTATATCGGGGACTCAGTTGTAGCTTAGAGGGGTCGGATTTTCACATCACATATTCTCCCACAGTGAACTGCATGTCAGTCTACTTTGCATCTGCTCATGACTCATGTCACCACTGGGCTCTCTCTCAGCCGTTGCACGATCAAAGTGACTTCATCTGCACACACTGAGGTTCTTTTCTGGCCTTTGTGAGGCCTCCTTCACCAACATCATCTTAATGAAGTGGTGACCGACACAACCTCTCTATAAGACTTCTTGCATCTTGATAAAGGTTATGGCGGTTAACATCACATCTTAAGAACTGTCTCTTTGTATCACCCTGAACAAGCACACTTTCTCTCATCAGACCCTCTAATCTGGATCATACTACTTATTAGTTAGGGGTGATAAGCAGTTCTAACATCGAGTTCTCCATGTACCTACTTCCTCCTTATGGAAGTGAAACTTTATATTATACTCAAGAACTTTTGAACTCGCATCATGGTGTAGTTAAACCATCTCTCTCTCTCTTATAAGTAGTTCAACCCGATCTATCCCTTTACAGTACTCTTTCTTTCTCATGTCATCTAGGTAAGGCGATCTACCATAACCCACATTGCATCTTGACCTTCCTTGGTCTAGGGGAGACTTCAACATCCATAGTGACGAACTCCCTTTCCCTCTCGGGGACACTTTATCCTTTATATCAATACACTGGGTTACTGGTGTCCGTCCTTCACCTCCTCCTTGCATGGTCACATGCCACATGCAACTTCATCTTAAGCATCCAAAGTACTATTGTCACTTACTATGTATGTAGTACTACATTGTATGATGAACTTAAAATCATGATCTCCTATATGTCATAATTCCTCAAGATCGATTCCTCAGAAACCCTATGTAAAGAGGCGAGATCACCTCTTTACTAAAATTTAAATGAAATACAAACATCCACAATTTTAACAAGAATTTAGAGACTTGAGGATGATTGCATAATATTCCAAATAAATAAGCATGATTCCAGATACATAATAAAATGTCAATAGCAGCGGAAAGAAAGAAATAACAAGCCTATGCATGGCTTCATTGTTTATTACATAATGATTTCTAAAAGAAAAGATAAGATAGATAAGAGGATCTAGCTATAGCAACCTAGCCATCCTTCTTGACAAGCTAACGATCAACTGCAGAGGAACCTTTCTTCAAGCCCTTCCTTCACCTTGCTCAGCACCAACACCTGGGTGGTTGGGAAGTCACCCAACAAGAGGGAAAACAAAGAAAGTATGTGTTACAAGGATATTCTAACAAAGGTAATGAAAGTTGTAACAAGTAAATTAGGCTAGATATTTGGTGTAAAGAGAGACATCAAAGAGTATGAGGCTTTTTATAATGAAACTTGCCATTAACAAAATAAATAAGGGTTTTTGCATGTAAATTAATATGTCTACCTAACTAAGTAGGGTTGAGGCACCTACCGGACCTCTAACCTTAGGTGAGGGGAGGATAAGACATTCCCAGTCACCTATAATTTTTTATTGGGGAGAATTATAAACATTCCCCTAGGGAGATTATATACATGCCCTCTATGGGTGGTTGTACATAAGTACCACTACTTAAACATTAAATAGATCATTTAATTACATGATAACAAAAGAGTTATGGCAAGGTTAAGCAAAAGAATATGTAACATGGCAGAGGGGTATGAATACCCAATCAAGAGAATACTACATCTACTTTTGGGGCAATAAGCAATTTAGGTTTCAAGAATCAAGAACTTAGATCAAGTTAAACCTCATAAGAAAGTATAGGTAATGGCTTAATGTTTTCCCAACTGATAGGTAGATGCACAATCAAACACATACCTTAGCCTCAGGTGTTCTATAATTTCCCTTTTCAACTCTTCACACGAATTATAAATCCACTTTCCCTAATACATCATTAGATTTATAAATTAGAATTACATGCATTCATTTAAAAGATTGAAAACCCTAATTCACTAACTTTTTGCGCAAACCATCGATTTAGACTCCAAAAACCTCATCACCTTCTTAGTTAGGTTTTCCTGATCAAAATAACATATAATATTGTATGTTTTGAATATATGGACTTTTAGGGTTAATTTTAGTGATTTTAAGCTAATTAATTCATTCTTAAAATTATATTTTCACAAACATCAAAATCAAAACTCAAAATTATTTTTATTGAATAGGTATCGTCTTCCTGATTTTAAAACACTATTTATTTACTATTTTTGACCAACAGAATAAATTTTTTAGAAAATATTTTGTCTCGACCAATAGCAGCCTGCCACGTAGGCAACCACACTCAAGGCCGAGCGGTGACCCGCGCCTTGTGGACGCCCGCAGCCGGTCGTGCGGCTGGGCCAAAGTAGGGAAAAAGGAAGGATTGCCCCGAGCGAAGAAAAGAAAAGAAAAGGACAAGTAGGGGCAAAACGGTAAACCGAAGGGAAGCGTCTTCTTCCCTTGCCCGATCTCCACGAGCAGCGAGCAGCTTGCTCGGCCTAATTTGGGCAAAATCGCGATACACGGCCAAATCACACGTTCAAATTTTCAAATGAAAGATGAAGAAGAACCAAAGCTATTGGTACCTTTTAATCGAACCGAGATGAAGAGAGCAGGACACAAAAGGCGCCGCAAGAGTAGGGGAAAACGGCGGCTTGGTGGTGGTCAAAACGTCCGCAAAGCTTGAAATCAAAGATACAGGCGAGTTGCTAAGGTCATGGCGGTCATTGGGGTTGATATATTTATAGGCAAGGTACCCTAGACTAGGGTTTAGGTAGATGAAGGTAGAGAGAGACGGCGCATGAGTTGGGCGTTTCTAAGATACTTAACAAAAAGAAACAAGCAATATATCAAAAGATGTGGAATCTTAAATGCAACGTGTGGGCGAAGAAATCGTTCAATTTCATTGAGAAACAAATGAGAAATCCTGAATCGAAAATCTAACTTTTGCGGTGCTACAGTACACGCGACTCAAGGAGGAAGATGAAATGATCATTTAATACAACTTGCTAAACTTTGATCTTTTGGTGCATTTAATGTATAAACCTTTCTATAATTATTTAGAGGTGCAAATAAAGTCCAAATAAACTCAAATTTGGTAGGTTTACTGATTCTGGGGCGAGGAATCCGAATATAAAATTATATTTGTCTTTTGAGAAAATTTGATTGGTGAATTAATTATTATATCATTTTCTCTTTCCTCCATCAAAAGTGATGATAACTTTATCTAAATTTTGTGTAACTTCACCATAAGTCTCCTTAAGGGATGGGAACACGATTTTGCAATTATCTTCACCAGTTGAGATTATTTATTTATTTATTAAAATAATAGTATATTCCACACACTTTCTCTCTCTCCTATTTTACTCATTATTCACACATTATCCAAATTAGTTGCAAATTTGCACAGAGGCTTAATTTTATGTTTAGAATACGAATTTGGAGTTATTTTCCTGATTAGAGAACATTAAGTATTTTATTTCTCTTTATTGGCATATTTCCTATATTCTTTTGATAATGTTATTAATATTTATATGTAGGTTCCATTTTAAATGATACTTGGCCCTTAAGTTACTTTTGCTCAAGGAAACGAATATAAATATCAAATTATCCTGATGGTTTCAGATTATAATATTTGGTGCAAAAAATCTTTCTAATTATCTTCTTTATCCATTAATTCTCATATTACCTTTAATTATTACATTTATCTTCTCCCTTATATAAAATTCAGATTTTCTCTTATTTCTCTTATTCTAGGAAGTGCTAGAAAGTTCTAGGACGAAATATTTTATTCTTTTTATTGCTTGGTGTACAATTTGCACTTTAGGCCCATTATCTAAAGTCTAGCTGAGGTATTTGTGCATACAACCCTATATTAAGAATATATGGGAAACATTTATCCTATAACCATCATAAATCTACCAATTCAAATCCAAGGACATATGGAATGAAAAGAAGGACAAAACTTATAGAAAAGAGTACAAAGAGGTACATAGGGGATTTCAGTATGTTACACCCTAAACCACTCTCATCAGGGTTTTATTACCTTCCTATCCAAAGAAGTGTATTCGAGGTTCTATCACCATCCTTTCACTACATCAAGGACTAAACTGGCTAACCAAACAACCATTAACTTGTTCAACATATCTTATTGCATATGTGTGTTAGGCAAAACACATCTCCTTTCCAAACGTAGGGTTAGTCGAACAACCTCATCTTCTTCTAGCCTCTAGCTAAACTAGGTAGCTATATCTCAACCAGATCATTCATTACCACTTCTTATCCTTAGGTGTTAGGTAATGTTGAAGACAAACACCTCCATGTATTATACTTATCATCTCATCTCAAACTCTAAGTTTATCTTCATTAAGAAAAATCTATGCTCATCCTCTTGGTTTTTGAATTCAACCTTGTATGACTCATAGCTCATGACAAAAACATCCTCATAAGATGACTACATTATTCCTTTTATTGTTTGCAAACCATCCATGTATCATTCACTCCACCAAGGTATGTTATCATCTCTATCCTCATATCTCATAGAAACATTCCAACTCGCATCATCTTTTATCCTTGGTGTATGGCATGCGTATTGTCCCATCTCTCCCTCCCATAACAAGAGGAAATAAGCATTTGGCAGCCGTCCAAATATAGAGTTCTTCCCATTCCAAGAGTAGAGATGGTACATCCCACCTTGCCAGTACACCTTTAAAGCAGAGTTTGAAATGTGCCTCACCTGTCTCTTCATCACAAACATCATGATATCAAAGTTACTTCCATGGGAAACTGGTCTCGAACCTACTTGGGTTACTACACAATCCTTGGTCATCTCCTCTAGGTCTATAGGGTGTCGGCACCTTTGGGGTCATCCCTTTTCCCCCATGCATTAGAGAGTGCCCTACTCATCTGCCCTTTGGGTCCCATGAGTTTATGAAGGTGATCAATCTCCTAACCCATGGCCCTCACACAATGATAGTTGTTTCCTCCCGACCCTATGGTCATGTGCAACTAGGGAATTAGGCAACTCCTTCTTCCATCGGTCTTATCCCTACCTGACCCTAGGATAGACTTAGGATTATAGTACATATCCAACTTTGAACCTTACTCAAGCCTTCATCATCTCTCTCTGCATTCATGCCTGACTTTCATCCCTTCATAGGGGTCATGGCAACCTGCCTACCTTGGTCAGGCCCCATACCGGTTACCTCCATGGTAACACATCCACATGCACTTTAGAGATGGCCATATATGGGTCTACAGGTTCATTCTCATGCCATGTACTTTTCACTTAGCTTCTCAAGATCCTATGAACCTCTTTTGGTTATCTCCAAAACCAACAAAACTGGTATACACCCTACCAAAGGGTCCCTCTCCCAGGATGGGAGGAAACTACAACTTTTGACAACAAGGTCACAACCGTCCTTAGGTTTTACATTCACATGAGCATGCCTAACTCGACAACTACTAAGGCACAAGTAGACCACCTATTAAACCATGCTAGGTCATACTTGTTCTCATCCTCAACATTAGATCAACATAGCTGTGAGGGGTTTATCAAACATACCCTTAACTTAAGGGATTTCCTTTACCTCTACACATGAGGAGTACCATGCTCGAAACTATAGACTCAAATCTCATCATGAGCATCGGGTACACCACTTCCCGTCTTATGCCTAGGAACCCTATGTTCACCTTTGTGTATCCAACTGCATGCTCAAATTTTTAACCACGACTCAAACATGTCCAAGGTATGTCATGCACTTCCTTGTCATTCTTCTATTTGAGTACATTTCCGAGTCGAGTCCTCCCCAAGGACAAACAACAAGGTACAAGGCCTCACAAACTATTACTAAACCCTCTTCCGAGTCTAAGACACTCTTTATCTCATCCAGCAGGTAATCACTTATACCCTGGGTACTAGAAGCATCGTCCTCTCTCTAGGGTTTGGTTCCTCTAAAGGAAACCAAGATATCATCAGCCTCCAGGGATCAAGCATAAGGCAACCACTATCATCCACTTAGGTTGCATCATTCTCGACTCCCCACTGTTCCTCAAGTTTTGGGGTTTTAGGCTTCCAACCTCCCTGTTGGGGTTCTGCTTCCTCTCTCTAGAGCTAATTCCAGATCCAATAATACTTACTAGAGGTCCCTTCTCCATGAAGGCTCATGCTCACAAGCGTACCCCTATGTGGTTGAAGCCTATGCTCAACTCATGTTTGGTTCAAGAGCATCCATACCCCTTTCATAAGCCATCCATCATGATCTCTTAACCAGGATTTCATCAAGCTATACCCTACTTGCCTAAGCCCATAGGGTAACTATAGGTTCTTTAACCTCATCCACGAAGGATCTATCCTTTAATATGGCCTGCACGACCCTCTCCAGGGTTGGGTCGCCAAAGGTACTAGGTCATCTACCCTCTTATGGCATCCCAAAGGCATGAACAACCAAACACTCGGTCAATCATGACATCTAACTCATCATGTCATCTCTCTCTCTAACTTTCACTTAGGGTTAGGGTTAACATCATCCTCAAAGGATGTGCTAGGTCTCTACCTTTAATGGAGGTCTCTACCTCCAAGACTAACTCTCTCTACTCATCCTCCTACCAAGGAGGTCTATCCTCAGGTCTCTCCTGAGGGCAATGACAACTCGTGTCATACGACCTAATCATGTATCTATTCCTTTTACGCTTACTCTATTAAGCTTATGTCCATGACATCTTATTTACATGCTTTTTATTAATTTGGTGGAGGATTCCTTAATCCTTATCAACCTTACCCATACCTCAAGAGGGTGAGGAGAAGAGAGGAAACCCAAATCCTTAAGGTCCTTAATAGAATTTGAGTTGAGAGGGGATGAACAAGATGAGAGAGTCCTAAAGGTATCTTATTTTGATTCATACCCTAAGACTTTGGCCAGGCAGTCACACAGATCCGGGAGTCTTTGTATTCTGACTAGCGGTGCGAAGGAAAATATTGCCAGCCCCCAGTCATGATCCTTTTCTAGACACCTCTGTCTTTTGGATAATCCTCTAATAACTCCCTTGGGTTCTACAGAATTTGTAAAATTTGGGCAAAATCGCGATACACGACCAAATCGCGCATTCAAATATTCGAATGAAAGAGGAAGAAGAACCAAAGCTATTGGTACCTTTTAATGGAACCGAGATGAAGAGAGCAGGATACAAAAGGCGCTGCAAGAGCAGGGGCAAACGGCGGCTTGTTGGTGGTCAAAACGTCCGCGAAACTTGAAATCAAAGATACATGTGAGTTGCTAAGGTCATGGCGGTCATTGGGGTTGATATATTTATAGGCAAGGTACCCTAGACTAGGGTTTAGGTAGATGAAGGTAGAGAGAGACGGCGCATGAGTTGGGCGTTTCTAAGATATTTGCCAAAAAGGAACAAGCAATATATCAAAAGATGCAGAATCTTAAATGCAACGTGTGGGCGAAGAAATCGTTCGATTTCATTGAGAAACGAATGAGAAATCACGAATCGAAAATCTAACTTTTGCGGTGCTACAGTACACGCGACTCAAGGAGGAAGATGAAATGATCATTTAATACAACTTGCTAAACTTTGATCTTTTGGTGCATTTAATGTATAAACCTTTCTATAATTATTTAGAGGTGCAAATAAAGTCCAAATAAACTCAAATTTGGTAGGTTTACTGATTTTGGGGTGAGGAATCCGAATATAAAATTATATTTGCCTTTTAAGAAAATTTGATTGGTGAATTAATTATTATATCATTTTCTCTTTCCTCCATCAAAAGTGATGATAGCTTTATCTAAATTTTGTGTAACTTCACCCATAAGTCTCCTTAAGGGATGGGAACACGATTTTGCAATTATCTTCACCAGTTTAGATTATTTATTTATTTATTAAAATAATAGTATATTCCACACACTCTCTCTCTCCTATTTTACTCATTATTCACACATTATCCAAATTAGTTGCAAATTTGCACAGAGGCTTAATTTTATGTTTTAATACGAATTTGGAGTTATTTTCCTGATTAGAGAACATTAAGTATTTTATTTCTCTTTATTGGCATATTTCCTATATTCTTTTGATAATGTTATTAATATTTATATTTAGGTTCCATTTTAAATGATACTTGGCCCTTAAGTTAATTTTTGCTCAAGGAAACGAATTTAAATATCAAATTATCCTGATGGTTTCAGATTATAATATTTGGTGCAAAAAATCTTTCTAATTATCTTCTTTACCCATTAATTCTCATATTACCTTTAATTATTACATTTATCTTCTCCCTTATATAAAATTCGGATTTTCTCTTATTTCTCTTATTCTAGGAAGTGCTAGAAAGTTCTAGGACGAAATATTTTATTCTTTTTATTGCTTGGTGTACAATTTGCTCTCTAGGCCCATTATCTAAAGTCTAGCTGAGGTATTTGTGCATACAACCCTATATTAAGAATATATGGGAAACATTTATCCAATAACCATCATAAATCCACCAATTCAAATCCAAGGACATATGGAATGAAAAGAAGGACAAAACTTATAGAAAAGAGTACAAAGAGGTACATAGGGGATTTCAGTATGTTACAACACTCCACCCCTTAAAAAGGATTTTGTCCCTAAAATCTCATACAAAGAGGGAAGGGTGAGTACGTAACATCTCGTCTCTCAACTCCCAAGTGGTTTCTTCTAAACCATGGTATCTCCACAAAACCTTCACTAACTCTATCTCCTTATTCTTCAACTGCTTTACTCGGGAGTCAAGGACCTTCACAGGTAGCTCTTCATACGTCAGATTCTCATTAATCTCCACGGGTTCAAAGGTGAGTACATGTGACGGATCCTTAACGTACTTCCTCAACACAGAAACATGGAACACATTGTGAATCTTATCATAAGCAGGAGGCAAAGCTAAACGACATGCGCAATCCCCCACTTTATCTAAGATCTCAAACAATCCAACATAGCGAGGACTCAACTTGCCTTTTACTTTAGATCTTGCAATAGAACGTATAGGCTTGATCTTTAGAAAAGCATAGTCTCCCACTAAGAAGCTTACATCAAACCTCTTTTTATCAGCATACATCTTCTGTCTGTCTTGAGCATCTCTCAATTGTTTCTTTATCAACTGTACCTTCTCGAGCATCATCTGCATGTCATCAGTCTTCACCAGGGAACGTTCACCAACATCATCCCAGTGCAAAGGTGAACGACAAGGTCTACCATAGAGAGCTTCAAAAGGTGGCATACCAATACTGGCTTGGTAGCTATTTTTGTAAGCGAACTCTGCTAATGGTAGATACCGATCCCATGCACCACCCCAATCCATCACACAAGCTCATAGCAAGTCCTCCAGAATCTATACTGTTCTTTCGGACTGACCATCATTTTGGGGGTGGTAAGCAGTACTGAAACACAGATCAGTACCCATCTCTTCCTGAATCTGACCCCATAAGCGAGAAGTGAATTTTGGGTCTCGATCAGAAACTATCACAGCAGGGACACCATGCAGACGAACTATCCACTCCACATACAACTGAGCCATCTCAGCAACTTTATACGTGGTTTTGAAAGGCAAGAAATGAGCAGATTTTGTAAGACGATCAATCACCACCCAAACAACATCATAACCTTTCTTGGACTTAGGGAAACCGGTAACAAAGTCCATCACGATCTTCTCCCACTTCCATTCTGGAATCTCAAGAGGATGAAGAACCCCACCGGGTCATTGATGTTCAATCTTGACTTGCTGACAGGTCAAGCACTTTGCTACGAACAGAGCTATATCATTCTTCATGTTCTTCTACCAGAAGCTTCACTGTAAGTCCTTGTACATCTTAGTTGTTCCAGGGTGAATAGTGTACTTGGAACCATGAGCTTCACTCAGAACCTTCTGTCTCATATCACCAGCATTGGGTATCCACAACCTTTATCTGAAGCGGATAGCACCATCCACTCCGACAGAGAAGTCAGATTGCGGTTTCTCAGATAAAGCTTTCAACTCTTCAAGCTCGGAACTCCCCAACTGTGCAGTCATGACTTCTGAGATCCAGGTTGGTGTAACGGTCAAACTGGCCATATGAACACACAACTTGTCTTCATCCACTGAATCGTCAGGCTGAGGTCTCCAACTGGCCACATGTTCAAGGTTTTCCCACACAGAGCATCTCAGAGCAGCACACACAACATCCTTCTTGTGACTTAGAGCATCAGCTACGACATTTGCTTTACCAGGATGGTAGGTGATGGTGAAGTTGTAATCTTTAAGATATTCCATCCACCTACGTTGTCGCAAGTTCAGATCCTTCTGAGTCAACAGATATCTCAAACTCTTGTGATCAGAAAAGACTTCAAACTTTTCACCATAGAGGTAGTGTCGCCAGATCTTCAATGCATGAACTATGGCAGCAAGCTCCAAATCATGCGTAGGCCAGTTAGCTTCATTAGGTTTCAACTGTCAAGAAGCATAGGCGATCACCTTTCCGTCTTACATCAAAACACACCCTAAGCCTTGTCGGGATGCGTCGGTGTAGATGACATAGCGTATGCCCTCAATAGGCAAAGCAAGCACGGGAGAAGAAGTCAGACTCATCTTCAACTTCTGAAAGTTGTCCTCACATTCAGGGGTCCATGAGAACTTGACCTCCTTCTGAGTCAGCTTGGTCAAAGGTAAAGCCAACTCAAAAAACCCTTTGATAAACTTCCGATAGTAACCAACTAGACCAAGGAAACTATAGATTTCAGACGGGTTTTTCAGAGCAGTCCACCTTGTCACAACTTCTACCTTCACAGGATCAACAACTATATGGCCGGAAGAAATCACGTGACCAAGAAACATAACTTCCTTTATCCAGAACTCACATTTTGAGAATTTTGCATACAATTGATTTTCTCACAATGTGCTGAGTACAATCCGCAGGAGCTCGCAATGTTGTTCCAACATCTCAGAATAAACCAAAACGTCATCAATAAACACCACTACAAACTTGTCGAGGTATGGGCGGAATACTCGGTTCATCAGGTCCATGAACGCAGCAGGGCATTTGTCAAACCAAAAGGCATGACCATAAATTCATAATGCCCATAACGAGTTCTGAACGCTATCTTCGGAACATCATCATCCTTTACACGCATCTGGTAGTAACCACTTCGCAGATCCATTTTGGAGAACACGGTGGCTGACTTCAGCTGATCGAATAGGTCGTCGATGCGCGGCAACGGATAATGATTCTTCACTGTCACCTGGTTGATCATGTGGTAGTCGATACACATCCGCAAAGAGCCATCCTTCTTCTTCACGAACAGGACAGGGGCTCCCCAACTGTGCAATCACGACTTCTGAGATCCAGGTTGGTGTAATGGTCAAACTGGCCATATGAACACACAACTTGTCTTCATCCACTGAATCGTCAGGCTGAGGTCTCCAACTGGCCATATGTTCAAGGTTTTCCCATACATAGCATCTCAGAGAAGCACACACAACATCCTTCTTGTGACTTAGAGCATCATCTACGACATTTGCTTTACCAGGATGGTAGGTGATGGTGAAGTTGTAATCTTTAAGATATTCCATCCACCTACGTTGTCGCAAGTTCAGATCCTTCTGAGTCAATAGATATCTCAAACTCTTGTGATCAGAAAAGACTTCAAACTTTACACCATAGAGGTAGTGTCGCCAGATCTTCAATGCATGAACTATGGCAGCAAGCTCCAAATCATGCGTAGGCCAGTTAGCTTCATTAGGTTTCAACTGTCAAGAAGCATAGGCGATCACCTTTCCGTCTTGCATCAAAACACACGCTAAGCCTTGTCGGGATGCGTCGGTGTAGATGACATAGGGTATGCCCTCAACAGGCAAAGCAAGCACGGGAGCAGAAGTCAGACTCATCTTCAACTTCTAAAAGCTGTCCTCACATTCAGGGGTCCATGAGAACTTGACCTCCTTCCGAGTCAGCTTGGTCAAAGGTAAAGCCAACTCATTAAAACCCTTTGATAAACTTCCAATAGTAACCAACTAGACCAAGGAAACTACAAATTTCAGACGGGTTTTTCGGAGCAGTCCACCTTGTCACAGCTTCTACCTTCGCAGGATCAACAGCTATATGGCCGGAAGAAATCACGTGACCAAGAAACATAACTTCCTTTATCCAGAACTCACATTTTGAGAATTTTGCATACAATTGATTTTCTCACAATGTGCTGAGTACAATCCGCAGGTGCTCGCGATGTTGTTCCAACATCTCAGAATAAACCAAAACGTCATCAATAAACACTACTACAAACTTGTCGAGGTATGGGCGGAATACTCGGTTCATCAGGTCCATGAACGCAGCAGGGGCATTCGTCAAACCAAAAGGCATGACCATAAATTCATAATGCCCATAACAAGTTCTGAACGCTGTCTTCGGAACATCATCATCCTTTACACGCATATGGTAGTAACCACTTCGCAGATCCATTTTGGAGAACACGGTGGCTGACTTCAGCTGATCGAATAGGTCGTCGATGCGCGACAACGGATAACGATTCTTCACTGTCACCTGGTTGAGCATGCGGTAGTCCATACACATCCGCAAAGAGCCATCCTTCTTCTTCACGAACAGGACATGGGCTCCCCAAGGGGAAACACTAGGGCAAATGAAGCCCATGTTGAGAAGCTCTTCAAGCTGCTTCTTCAACTCTTCCAGCTCGGCAGGGGCCAAGCGGTAGGGTGGCTTCGATATCAGTGAAGTTCCAAGTATAAGCTCGATGGAGAATTCCACCTCGCGAGTTGATGGCAACCCGGGTAACTCCTCTGGAAAGACATTTGGGAAGTTCTTCACTACATCAACATGTTCTAGAGAAGGAGGTGTAGCATCGAGAACTATGGAGGCTAGAAAGGCTCTACACCCTTGCAAGACAAGCTTTTCAGCTTTGATGGCAGAGATGACGAACTGTCGCTCTCCTCTCTTCTTTCCCTTGGCACACACTCTTCCTTCATCAGGATGAAACAGGCTAACCTTGGATTCCTCATAGTACAAAACTACTTTATACTTCTTTAACCAATCCATACCCAGGATGATGTCAAAGACGGTCATATCAAGCAAGACAAAAACTGTGGGAAACATAATTCCAGATATACAGAGGTTCAAGGTAGGAGTTTGGAGGTACGAGGAGCAGATTTTACCACTAGGAGTTTTTACATATAACACATGATCCATAAACTCATATTCGATTTCAAGCATAGAGGAAAAATGACAAGATATGAAGGTATTGGAGGAACCAGAATCAAACAAGGCTTTTAAAGGATGCATATAAAGGTGCAGTGTACCTTCAATCACTTCATTGCCTTCACCCTCTTCTTCAGCATTGAGAGCAAACACTCTCCCATTCCGCCTCTCAGCTGACGGACGCCTCGGGTTCTGGTTGTTGTTGTTGTTATTGTTGTTGTTCCGCGGTGGCGGGTTCTGTCTCGGCTGTTGCGGATGTGGGAAATTATTCTTCCCTTGTTGGAAACGGGGGCAGTTGGGTCGGATATGCCCAACCTGGCCGCACTCATGGCAGGTTGGTGGAGGACGGTTGCCATTATGAGCAGCTGCATTGTTGGCGGGGCATCTTCCAGGAGGATGGTGGCGATTGCATCTATTGCAGCGATCACATCCACAGTTCTCATGCTGGTTCGGATTCTTCCTTTTGTTGTTGAAGCCATTGGAAGCTTGAAACCCCGGATAAGACTCAATGGAGAGAGCCTTGTCCACCATTTGTTGAAACGTGAGTGGCAGCTGTGGAACGAGGCTTTGACCAACATGGTAATTCAAGCCCTCCAAGAACAAGGTCACTCTCCTGTCAGCTCCAAGGTCAGTGGCATAACGCTCTAACAGTAGAAATTTCTAAACGTAGTCGGCCACGCTCATGCTTCCTTGCTTGAGACTGTAAAACTCAACCTCCTTCTTCCTCAGGAAAGCAGGGCAGATGTACTTCTCTCTGAACAACTTCAGGAACTGGGTCCACTCCATGGAAGAGGTGTCCCGAGTGCAGGAAACACCGTTCCACCAAACGCGCACCAGTCCATCCAGCACGTACGTCACGAACCGAACCTTCTAGTGAGGAGGGCATGCCATACCCTCAAAGGTCTGATCCAAGGCCAACACCCAGTCATCGACTTTGTCCACCATGTTAGGCTCACTCTCACCCTTGAAGTAGGGTGGCTGCATCTTGATGAAATCGGTGAGGGTGAACTCCCTTGGCTTGGTAGCAACAACAACAATGGTGTTGAGTTGTCCCATCATGGTGGAGGACAACAACTGTCGCAACATCGCCAGTTCTTGCTCAGGTGTGAAGGCAGGAGCACCAGAAGCAGGTTGGTTAACTGTAGGAGTCACAGGAGTGTCAGGGTTGTCAGTGGTCGACTCCTGGTTTGTGTTGTCAAACAAGTCACCTCTCCTGAAATTAGGGTTAACATATTAAATTCTCAGGAGTAAAGAATCATAGATGAGAGGGAATCGAAATAGAGATGAGGAAAAAGGATAACTAGAATGCTATTGCCTAAAAGCATACTACTTCGGGCAATTTGTATTGGCGCAGGTGATGCGATGATTTTGAGTCGCATTTATAGACCTGTTTCATATGTGTTTTATGCCTTAATTAGTCATTTCTATGGTTAATATCGCATAATTCATCTACTTTGGTCTTTGCTGCTATATTATGTCAAATCCCCTTTAACTTATCATTTTGAGCATTAATTGTCAAAATATTATTATTTGTGTGAATTTATTTGGTTTCATGTTTTAATTTCAGGAAAAATGAGTATCTTCTTCCGTCGATACCATCGACGGAAGTCGATACCATCGACATGGTCACAGGTTGCCGGGGCGGAAAGAAGCGGGAAAAAGTCGATACTATCGACTTTGATGTCGATGGTATCGAGATACCATCAGCTTGTTGATGAAGAAGCAGTCGATAATATCGACACCAAGTCGATACCATCGACGCATGGAGGCTACAACGACGCAAAACGACAAAACCATCGCTACAGGGTAGTCGATACCATCGACCCGCGTCAATGGTATTGACACCGTCAGATATGTGTTTGATTCAGATTGATTCCAATCGGACGACCCTGGTTAATTAGCGACCTAATGAGGGAGTTATACCTAATGAAGGCTGCCCAGACAAAGGGGGATCTGATTAGCCATTGCACAAGTACCGAGGAGCGGTAGAGAGGAGAACTGAGGCTAGAAGCTCATACTTGTTGATCTGGAGGCCGAAGGAGACGGATTCCACCACCGAAAGGCGGTAGAGCACGCATTCTACACCAAGGATCAATTGGTTCTTCTCCGTTCAGGGGTTTTCCCTTTCAATCCACGTTTTTCACATGTTTTCCCCTATCTCTACTTGTACTTTGTTGAGATGAACATGCGGGGCTAATCCCCTTCGTCTTTAGGACCGGGAGTAGCCCGGGAATTCATGGTATGACAGTTTTATAATAGTAATTCATATTTTATCTCTTAAATTTGTGGTATAGTTTCATTTTCTCCATATATTATTATGCTTCATCACCATAATAATAACCTAATTCCCTTAATCACTTTGAAAGAAGGATTAACGGCTGAAAAGAGACGAAATTTACATTAATCGATAAATCCCTTGACCAAGGTGGTGTAAAATTAATGGTGGATACTGAGAGATCGTTCATAATGCACCTAGTTTAGGGTATAGGTTACTACGACGGTGGAACCGACCTAAACCTAGGTAGTGAATTGCACCACGATAGTGGGTAATTCTATTTTCAGGCCACTACCCGGATAGAGAGATAAAATTGAGGCATTATATAAAATCTAATACAATGAAAACCCGCGGTGAAACCGCAATCCTAAAGATACCCTTTTGAATTGATTAAACCAACATTTAATTGATTGCTTCTTTTGTTTTGTTTTTATTTTCTTTTATCTTTAACAACAACTCTCAACTTGTTATTCGGCTTAGTTGATTGCGAGTAGGAGTCCCTGACGATTGCACGTATCCCTGAGTTCGACTCGGGCCTCACAAAGGCTTGTACTACTCGACACGTTCACTTGCGTTTATACGCACGGTAAAATTGCGTCAAGTTTTTGGCGCCGTTGCCGGGGATACGACAATTTTTTGGAACTTTGAGTGCTACGAGCGGCCACTCTAGGCCACAAATTTTTTTTTTTTTGAAACAACTTCAAATATTTTCTTTTTATTGTTTGTTAATTTTGATACTCGTCAAAGCACTGTACTGAACTTAAACTTTCTTATTTCAGGTACTGTGTATGGTGCAAACGCATAGTACTGACTACGCGAATCGCGCACCCGAGGTTCCACTTCCCGGACCTGAGGACGAGGAGTATTACGAGCAACAACACCAAGAAGAGGTAGATTCTGAACTTGAACAGGAAGAGATGGCCGAGCCACAGACTATATGGGAGAAGATCAAGGCTTCTTCCTCATCAGCTTCAAAAGGGCCTATAAAGAAGCAGGCAATCAACATACCTACATATAAGATTGATCCGACATTGATAAATCTGGTGAAGTCAAATGCTTTTCATGGGCTTAAGAATGAGGATCCCGTTGCTCACATCAGCCAGTTTGTTGAGAACTATGACATGGTGAAAATAGATAGGTTTCCACAGGATGCACTGTATCTCAAGCTTTTCCCGAGTTCATTGGCGGGAGCAACACGAGAGTGGTTACATAATTTAGATGATGAGTTCGTGGAGTCCTGGGATCATATGGTGGATGTTTTCTTTGAGAGGTTCTTTCCTCCTGAGAAGACCAACGACATGATCAGGAAAATACATAACTTTACCCAACAGGCAGGTGAGACATATTCTGAGACCTGGGAGAGGTTTCAGTTCATGCTGAGACGGTGCCCGCATCACGGGCTGGATAAAAAAACATAGGTAAAGATCTTCTATTTTTCTCTCTCCGAGCATGATAGGAGCAACCTTGATTCAGCTGGGTCAGGATTCTTTTTGAACAATACGGACACCAGGTGTTGGGAGATATTAAAGAACATGGATAGAAAACAATCATGGGGCGAAAGAGGTGCCGTGGAGCAGGTCCGAGTAGTAGGTGCATCAAAAGCGATAAAGAATTTGAATGCAAAGATGGATCTTCTATCAAAGAAACTTCTAGCAAAGGAGGATGATGCATCTGAGGATGAGGAAGTCCAAGTCAAATTCATGCAACAACAGGGCTACAAAAACAATGACTATGCATGGAAGAGAGACAAAAAATTCTCCTGGAAGGATCCTAATAATTTCCAATAAGACCCGGAGGCAAATCCACAACCAAGAGCTGAAGATAAGAGCACAAAATTGCTTAGTCAAATGGTTCAGCAGAATTAGGAAATGATGGCCATGTTCGGTAAACAATGACGGCCTCGTCGATGGTATCGACATGGTTACAGGTTGACATGCAAAGTGGCGGTGTTGCAACTAAGACAAGTCGATACCATCGACCCTTTTCGATGGTATCGACCATCCACATCACCGATCCGCGCAACCAAATCAACGGCGATAGCGATTTCCACGTCATCGATCCGGGTGCAGCGTCGATACCATCAACCCATGTTGATGGTATCGACACGTCAGCGATCCGGGTTTCAAGATCCAGCCATCGACAACCTTCGATACTCGCGATGGGGGCGGATAGCATCGAGACGTGTCGATACCATCGACACGCGTTGATGGTATCGACGGGTCAACAGTGGCGCCGGACAAGTCTATATAAGGAGAATCATTACGTCATTTGGCGTCACACCTTCAGAGTGATCTTCTTCCTTTGCGCTGAGCACTCCCTCAAGCCATCCAAGCTTGAAGAACAGCAACACTGAGCGACGCTCTTCACCGAGCGGAGATTCAATTCTCCAACCTTCACCAAGCTCTCCTTCTCTCATCTCATTCTCGTCGCCACTATGGTGCATACCACCGGAGCTTCTTCCTCGCGCGCTCATCTGGTTGACATCCCCGAGTTCGTGCCACCGCCGCCAGGATCGGTTGCACGTCCTCGACTTGCCCACCCATCTGCGGAAAAGAAGAAGGTTTACGAAGAAATCCTGAAGCGCAAGATCGAGCCTACCCGATACGTGGATCCGGAGATGCTCCGTGATCTTGGCTTCAAGGCCAATCTGGATTACGTGCTGAAGGGGCAGGCCCACCAAACGGGTCGTGGACACGATGAGCTGGAGTATCATGAAGACGGCCAGCCATTTTTCGGCGAGTGGCCGACATACAAAGAACTGGTGGCAGAATTCATGGCGTCATTGGACGTATGTGTTGTGCCCAATGAGATATCTGCAAGCGACCGCGAGTGGGAAAAGGGCAGGGTGTCTTTTCGGCTCTACAACCGCAACTACACCATCACCCTCGAGCAGTTCAACGACATCTTCAACTGGAATCACTCGCGGTACGACTACAGGCGACCGGACAACCGCACCAACTACGACACTATCTTCTCTGAGTTGGTGACGGTGCCGCCGGGGAAGTCGGTGAGCTACCACAACGCCGCGGTAGCCGACTTCGAGCACCCCTTTGTCCGGGTCTTACACCGGATGTTGAGCTCCACCTTGTTTGCTCGGGGCGATCTGGCCCTTAGCAAGTTTCAGGAGTCAGATCTTTTCTTTCTCTATCAACTCTTAAAACAGCGAGAGTGTAATTGGGGCGCTTTCTTTCTGCAATGAGCATTGGCGGTGAAGAGGAGCACGAGAAAAGCCCCGATTCATTTCGGCGGGCTTGTCACCAAGCTGGCCATCTACTTAGGCTTAAATCTGCAGCAGCTGACTCCTCTCTCTATGAAAAGCAAGGTCAACTTGTAGCATCTACACCGGTCCAATCTCATACTACTCCGAGATGGCGTGGCGTTTGCGCATTGCCACGTCAACCACGCCTACCAGGAGTGTGCACTGCCCGATCATGTCTTCAACATCGAGGGCACACAACACTTCAGATGGCCAATCATAGCCATCGACTCCGATGAAGAAGAAGGCGACAATGAAGCCGGTGACGACGGACAGGACGACGAGGTTGAGGAGGAAAAAGAGGCCTTTACACCTCTTCGAGCATGAGTGGCACCACGAAAGCGTCCTCGGATGTATCCAGGTGCATCTTCATCATCTCAGCCTACTCCATCACCATCACAACCCTCGCAGCCAAGCGAGGATGCCTATTCCATGCAAGGCATGTACACGATGTTGCATGATATATAGCAGTCACAGCAGCAGTAGATGGGGATGTATACCGGTATTCAAGACACTACGAACCGGATACTGGACAACCAAAGGGCGATGTTCGAGAATGAGCGCCTCCTCCTTGACAACCAACAACAGATACATGATCGGTTGTATCAGATGGAGATGCAGCAGGAGCCCTTCTACGACCACTATTGGAGCTAAAATTATTTTGGAGGTTATCCACAACCTCCACCTAGGGCCCAGTTTGATCCAAGCTTCCAGGGGGAGTATCCTTCTTGGGACCCTACGGCTCCGCCACCACAGGAGTGATCCGGTATCACTGTTCCAATCTTTAAGTTTGTTTTTGACTATGAGGCCATAGTCGAATTCAAGCTTAGGGGGGGTAGTTGGAACAACTTTATCTTTTACTGTTTTTCATTTTAAACTTTATTATTCTTGTTCTTGTTATTTGTTTCTTGCATTTTTAGTTTTTGTAGGATCCACATGCTATCTACTGTAATCGTGGATGTCATAAAGTTGTGTCATCTCATTTTGTGCATGGGAAAAGCAAGGGAAAATTTAAATTTTTTTGTATGTTTGGAAAGCTTGTCTGGTTTAACCTTGGGCACATATCCTACGAAAATGATTGGTTTTTTCAACTTTAAAACAAAATTTCACAACCGTACTCCCAATGATTCATGAAAGTGGAAGGAAATGGTTGTTTGAGCCTAAACTGACCAAATGGTAATGAGACTCTAATTGGATGTAAGAGAGAGAAACCCCTAAACTACTACACAGGTCAGTAAGGAGGGACGCATAATATCTTTCTAAGCTTCAGTCATCTAGTCTTGTGATCGTTCCACTTCATTGTTTCCATAATCCACCCAAGAATTGGAAGTAGAGTACAGTTTTAACTCTTTTTTATTGCATAGCATCTAGATAGGACTTGCATTGCAATTGTATATACGTTCTGCATAAAAAAAATAAAAAAAATTAGAATAGTGATATATGCACATTACCCTTAGGTGCATGCCATGTAGTTGCATTCATAATTTTCATGCATAAAGTATATCATGTATCTCAATTTTCCTCCAATGGTGAATTAAATTGTTCCATACCTTCTAAATATTGCAAATTTTTTAGCATGAAGAAAATTAGCCCAATGTAATTATCTTTAAGCAATTATGGATATAAGGGCTGGAAAAGAAGAAAAAAAAATCTAAAAAATCTGCACAATGAAAAAAAAGAGTTATTTAGAAGAAAGTAGAATAAGAAGGAGAAAGGAACGTAATATCACATGCATTTCAGGATAATTGAGTACATGATGTAACTTAACTCGATATCCATCTCATTTTGAGACGGATGGTTAGTGCATGCATCATTCCACACAATTTTAGGCATTAGGGCATTTCTCATGTGTTTTTGCATCATGTAGGACATTTTTGTATTATACATGTTGAAACAGTACAATACTTCCACTTTCTTCCATGAGCCACCTATCTTCATCCACCCGTTGCTCAGATTGGTAGGCCACCGTGAATTTCTCCTCACTAATGAATATCAGGAGAACTGCTTCCATGTAGATGGTAGTTAGGGCGAGCAACGTAGTATAGGCGATCACAAGATGCACCAAGTCTGAACCGGCGAGTTTTATTATGTTAACTGCCTTATGTGATAGTGTTCATCGGTTTTGAGGTCAATTTATTTTATTGATGATTACTGTCACCTTCAGGGTAATTACCGTTCCGTGGTTAGAAAGGGCCGGTATGTGAATGTCCGGTGGGAGTCATATGGGACGTTGGTTGTGGTGTGTTGTCTTTCAGTTGACATTAGCAATTCTATTCTAAGGATTAGTTGCTCGAGGGCGAGCAACGTTCAATCTTAGGGAAGTTTGATGCGATGATTTTGAGTCGCATTTATAGACCTGTTTCATATATGTTTTATGCCTTAATTAGTCATTTTTATGGTTAATATCACATAATTCATCTACTTTGGTCTTTGCTGCTATATTATGTCAAATCCCCTTTAGCTTATCGTTTTGAGCATTAATTGTCAAAATATTATTATTTGTGTGAATTTATTTGTTTTCATGTTTTAATTTCAAGAAAAATGAGTATATGCTTCCGTCGATACCATCGACGGAAGTCGATACCATCGACATGGTCACAGGTTGCCGGGGCCGAAAGAAGCAGGAAAAAGTCGATACTATCGACTTTGATGTCGATGGTATCGAGATACCATCAGCTTGTTGACGAAGAAGCAGTCGATAGTATCGACACCAAGTCGATACCATCGACGCATGGAGGCTACATCGATGCAAAATGACAAAACCGTCGCTACAGGGTAGTCGATACCATCGACCCGCGTCGATGGTATCAACACCGTCAGATATGTGTTTGATTCAGATTGATTCCAATCGGACGGTCGTGGTTAATTAGCGACCTAATGAGGGAGTTATACCTAATGACGGCCGCCCAGATGAAGGGGGATCTGATTAGCCATTGCACAAGTACCGAGGAGCGGTAGAGAGGAGAATGGAGGCTAGAAGCTCATACTTGTTGATCCGGAGGCCGAAGGAGACGGATTCCACCACCGAAAGGCGGTAGAGCACGCATTCTACACCAAGGATCAACCGGTTCTTCTCCGTTCAGGGGTTTTCCCTTTCATTCCACACTTTTCACATGTTTTCCCCTATCTCTACCTTGTACTTTGTTGAGATGAACATGCGGGGCTAATCCCCTTCGTCTTTAGGACCGGGAGTAGCCCGAGAATTCATGGTATGACAGTTTTATAATAGTAATTCATATTTTATCTCTTAAATCCATGGTATAGTTTCGTTTTCTCCATATATTGTTATGCTTGATCGCCATAATAATAACCTAATGCCCTTAATCACTTTGAAAGAAGGATTAACAGCTGAAAAGAGACGAAATTTACATTAATCGATAAATCCCTTGACCAAGGTGGTGTAAAATTAATGGTGGATACTGAGAGATCGTTCATAATGCACCTAGTTTAGGGTATAGGTTACTACGACGGTGGAACCGACCTAAACCTAGGTAGTGAATTGCACCACGACAGTGGGTAATTCTGTTTTCAGGCCACTATCCGGATAGAGAGATAAAATTGAGGCATTATATAAAATCTAATACAATGAAAACCCGCGGTGAAACCGCAATCCTAAAGATACCCTTTTGAGTTGATTAAACCAACATTTAATCGATTGCTTCTTTTGTTTTGTTTTTATTTTCTTTTATCTTTAACAACAACTCTCAACTTGTTATTCAGCTTAGCTGATTGCGAGTAGTTAGTAGGAGTCCCCGACGATTGCACGTATCCCTGAGTTCGACTCAGGCCTCACAAAGGCATGTACTACTCGACGCGTTCACTTGCGTTTATACGCACGCTAAAATTGCGTCAGCAGGCCAGGCCGGATCATATGGGCACATGAGTCCTCATATACCAAGCTAGTGGTGCGGAGGAAAATCTTGCCAGCCCCCGATATCCTGATCCTTTCTAGACACCCTTGCTTCAACTGCATACCCTAATAGTCGCCTAAAGGCTATGATACCATGCTGTAAAGAGGCGAGATCACCTCTTTAATAAAATTTAAAGTAAATACAAACATCCACAATTTTAACAAGAATTTAGAGACTTGAGGATGATTGCATAATATTCCAAATAAATAAGCATGATTCCAGATACATAATAAAATGTCAATAGCAGCGGAAAGAAAGAAATAACAAGCCTGTGCATGGCTTCATTGTTTATTACATAATGATTTCTAAAAGAAAAGATAAGATAGATAAGAGGATCTAGCTATAGCAACCTAGCCATCCTTCTTGACAAGCTAACGATCAACTGCAGAGGAACCTTTCTTCAATCCCTTCCTTCACCTTGCTCAGCACCAACACCTGGGTGGTTGGGAAGTCACCCAGCAAGAGGGAAAACAAAGAAAGTATGTGTTACAAGGATATTCTAACAAAGGTAATGAAAGTTGTAACAAGTAAATTAGGCTAGATATTTGGTGTAAAGAGAGACATCAAAGAGTATGAGGCTTTTTATAATGAAACTTGCCATTAACAAAATAAATTAGGGTTTTTGCATGTAAATTAATATGTCTACCTAACTAAGTAGGGTTGAGGCACCTACCGGACCTCTAACCTTAGTTGAGGGGAGGATAAGACATTCCCAGTCACCTATAATTTTTTATTGGGGAGAATTATAAACATTCCCCTAGGGCGATTATATACATGCCCTCTATGGGTGGTTGTACATAAGTACCACTACTTAAACTTTAAATAGATCATTTAATTACATGCTAACAAAAGAGTTATGGCAAGGTTAAGAAAAAGAATATGTAACATGGCAGAGGGGTATGAATACCCAATCAAGAGAATACTACATCTACTTTTGGGGCAATAAGCAATTTAGGTTTCAAGAATCAAGAATTTAGATCAAGTTAAACCTCATAAGAAATTATAGGTAATGGCTTAATGTTTTCCCAACTGATAGGTAGATGCACAATCAAACACATACCTTAGCCTCAGGTGTTCTATAATTTCCCTTTTCAACTCTTCACACGAATTATAAACCCACTTTCCTAAATACATCATTAGATTTATAAATTAGAATTACATGCATTCATTTTAAAGATTGAAAACCCTAATTCACTAACTTTTTGAGCAAACCATCGATTTAGACTCCAAAAACCTCATCACCTTCTTAGTTAGGTTTTCCTGATCAAAATAACATATAATATTGTATGTTTTGAATATATGGACTTTTAGGGTTAATTTTAGTGATTTTAAGCTAATTAATTCATTCTTAAAATTATATTTTCGCAAACATCAAAATCAAAACTCAAAATTATTTTTATTGAATAGGTATCATCTTCCTGATTTCAAAACACTATTTATTTACTATTTTTGACCAACGGAATAATTTTTTTAGAAAATATTTTGTCTCGACCAATAGCAGCCTGCCACGTAGGCAACCACACTCAAGGCCGAGCGGTCGGAAGCGCTTGGGAGCAGTGACCCGCGCCTTGTGGACGCCCACAGCCGGTCGTGTGGCTGGGCCAAAGCAGGGAAAAAGGTAGGATTGCCCCGAGTGAAGAAAAGAAAAGAAAAGGACAGGCAGGGGCAAAACGGTAAAACGAAGGGAAGCGTCTTCTTCCCTTGCCCGATCTCCACGAGCAGCGAGCAGCTTGCTCGGCCCAATTTGGGCAAAATCGCGATACACGACCAAATCGCGCATTCAAATATTCGAATGAAAGAGGAAGAAGAACCGAAGCTATTGGTACCTTTTAATCGAACCGAGATGAAGAGAGCAGGACACAAAAGGCGCCGCAAGAGCAGGGGCAAACGTCGGCTTGGTGGTGGTCAAAATGTCAGCGAAGCTGGAAATCAAAGATACAAGTGAGTTGCTAAGGTCATGGCGGTCATTGGGGTTGATATATTTATAGGCAAGGTACCCTAGACTAGGGTTTAGGTAGATGAAGGTAGAGAGAGATGGCACATGAGTTGGGAGTTTCTAAGATATTTGCCAAAAAAGAACAAGCAATATATCAAAAGATGCGGAATCTTAAATGCAACGTGTGGGTGAAGAAATCGTTCGATTTCATTGAGAAACGAATGAGAAATCACGAATCGAAAATCTAACTTTTGCGGTGCTACAGTACACACGACTCAAGGAGGAAGATGAAATGATCATTTAATACAACTTGCTAAACTTTGATCTTTTGGTGCATTTAATGTATAAACCTTTCTATAATTATTTAGAGGTGCAAATAAAGTCCAAATAAACTCAAAATTGGTAGGTTTACTGATTTTGGGGTGAGGAATCCGAATATAAAATTATATTTGCCTTTTGAGAAAATTTGATTGGTGAATTAATTATTATATCATTTTCTCTTTCCTCCATCAAAAGTGATGATAACTTTATCTAAATTTTGTGTAACTTCACCCATAAGTCTCCTTAAGGGATGGGAACACGATTTTGCAATTATCTTCACCAGTTGAGATTATTTATTTATTTATTAAAATAATAGTATATTCCACACACTTTCTCTCTCTCCTATTTTACTCATTATTCACACATTATCCAAATTAGTTGCAAATTTTCACAGAGGCTTAATTTTATGTTTAGAATACGAATTTGGAGTTATTTTCCTGATTAGAGAACATTAAGTATTTTATTTCTCTTTATTGGCATATTTCCTATATTCTTTTGATAATGTTATTAATATTTATATTTAGGTTCCATTTTAAATGATACTTGTCCCTTAAGTTACTTTTTGCTCAAGGAAACGAATTTAAATATCAAATTATCCTGATGGTTTCAGATTATAATATTTGGTGCAAAAAATCTTTCTAATTATCTTCTTTACCCATTAATTCTCATATTACCTTTAATTATTGCATTTATCTTCTCCCTTATATAAAATTCGGATTTTCTCTTATTTCTCTTATTCTAGGAAGTGCTAGAAAGTTCTAGGACGAAATATTTTATTCTTTTTATTGCTTGGTGTACAATGTGCACTTTAGGCCCATTATCTAAAGTCTAGATGAGGTATTTGTGCATACAACCCTATATTAAGAATATATGGGAAACATTTATCCAATAACCATCATAAATCCACCAATTCAAATCCAAGGACATATGGAATGAAAAGAAAGACAAAACTTATAGAAAAGAGTACAAAGAGGTACATAGGGGATTTCCGTATGTTACACCCTAAACCACTCTCATCAGGGTTTTATTACCCTCCTATCCAAAGAAGTGTATTCGAGGTTCTATCACCATCCTTTCACTACATCAAGGACTAAACTGGCTAACCAAACAACCATTAACTTGTTCAACATATCTTATTACATCTATGTGTTAGGCAAAACACATCTCCTTTCCAAACGTAGGGTTAGTCGAACAACCTCAACTTCTTCTAGCCTCTAGCTAAACTAGGTAGCTATATCTCAACCAGAGCATTCATTACCACTTCTTATCCTTAGGTGTTAGGTAATGTTGAAGACAAACACCTCCATGTATTATACTTATCATCTCATCTCAAACTCTAAGTTTATCTTCATCAAGAAAAATATAAGCTCATCCTCTTGGTTTTTGAATTCAACCTTGTATGACTCATAGCTCATGACAAAAACATCCTCATAAGATGACTACATTATTCCTTTTATTGTTTGCAAACCATCCATGTATCATTCACTCCACTAAGGTATGTTATCATCTCTGTCCTCATATCTCGTAGCAACGTTCCAACTCGCATCATCTTTTATCCTTGGTGTATGGCATGCATACTGTCCCATCTCTCCCTCCCATAACAAGAGGAAATAAGCATTTGGCAGCCATCCAAATACAGAGTGCTTCCCATTCCAGGAGTAGAGATGGTACATCCCACCTTGCCAGTACACCTTTAAAGCAGAGTTTGAAATGTGCCAAACCTGTATCTTCATCACAAACATCATGATATCAAAGTTACTTCCATGGGAAACTAGTCTCGAACCTACTTGGGTTACTACACAATCCTTGGTCATCTTCTCAAGGTCTATAGGGTGCCGGCACCTTTGGGGTCATCCCTTTTTCCCATGCATCAGAGAGTGCCCTACTCATCTGCCCTTTGGGTCCCATGAGTTTATGAAGGTGATCAATCTCCTAACCCATGGCCCTAAGACAATGATAGTTGTTTCCTCCTGACCCTATGGTCATGTGCAACTAGGGAATTAGGCAACTCCTTCTTCCATCGGTCTTATCCCTACCTGACCCTAGGATAGACTGAGGATTATAGTACATATCCAACTTAGAACCTTACCCAAGACTTCATCATCTCTCTCTGCATTCATGCCTGACTTTCATCCCTTCATAGGGGTCATGGCAACCTGCCTACCTTGGTCAGGCCCCATACTGGTTACCTCCATGGTAACACATCCACATGCACTTTAGAGATGGCCATATATGGGTCTACAGGTTCATTCTCATGCCATGTACTTTTCACTTAGCTTCTCAAGATCCTATGAACATCTTTAGGTTATCTCCAAAACCAACAAAACTGGTATACACCCTACCAAAGGGTCCCTCTCCCAGGATGGGAGGAAACTACAACTTTTGACAACAAGGTCACAACCGTCCTTAGGGTTTACATTCACATGAGCATGCCTAACTTGACAACTACTAAGGCACAAGTAGACCACCTATTAAACCATGCTAGGTCATACTTGTTCTCATCCTCAACATTAGATCAACATAGTTGTGAGGGGTTCATCAAACATACCCTTAACTTAAGGGATTTCCTTTACCTCTACACATGAGGAGTACCATGCTCGAAACTATAGAGACTCAAATCTCATCATGAGCATCGGGTACACCACTTCCCGTCTTAGGCCTAGGAACCCTATGTTCACCTTTGGGTATCTAACTGCATGCTCAAATTTTTAACCACGACTCAAACATGTCCAAGGTATGTCATGCACTTCCTTGTCATTCTTCTATTTGAGTACATCTCCGAGTCGAGTCCTCCCCAAGGACAAACAACAAGGTACAAGGTCTCACAAACTATTACTAAACCCTCTTCCGAGTCTAAGACACTCTTTATCTCATCCAGCAGGTAATCACTTATACCCTGGGTACTAGAAGCATCGTCCTCTCTCTAGGGTTTGGTTCCTCTAAAGGCAACCAAGATATCATCAGCCTCCAGGGATCAAGCATAAGGCAACCACTATCATCCACTTAGGTTGCATCATTCTCGACTCCCCACTGTTCCTCAAGTTTTGGGGTTTTAGGCTTGCAACCTCCCTGTTGGGGTTCTGCTTCCTCTTTCTAGAGCTAATTCCAGCTCCAACAATACTTACTAGATGTCCCTTCTCCATGAAGGCTCATGCTCACAAGCATACCCCTATGTGGTTGAAGCCTATGCTCAACTCATGTTTGGTTCAAGAGCATCCATACCCCTTTCATAAGCCATCCATCATGATCTCTTAACCAAGATTTCATCAAGCTATACCCTACTTGCCTAAGCCCATAGGGTAACTATAGGTTCTTTAACCTCATCCACGTAGGATCTATCCTTTAATATGGCCTGCACGACCCTCTCCAGGGTTGGGTCGCCAAAGGTACTAGGTCATCTACCCTCTTATGGCATCCCAAAGGCATGAACAACCAAACACTCGGTCAATCATGACATCTAACTCATCATGTCATCTCTCTCTCTAACTTTCACTTAGGGTTAGGGTTAACATCATCCTCAAAGGATGTGCTAGGTCTCTACCTCCAAGACTAACTCTCTCTACTCATCCTCCTACCAAGGAGGTCTATCCTCAGGTCTCTCCTGAGGGAAATGACAACTCGTGTCATACGACCTAATCATGTATCTATTCCTTTTACGCTTACTCTATTAAGCTTATGTCCATGACATCTTATTTACATGCTTTTTATTAATTTGGTGGAGGATTCCTTAATCCTTATCAACCTTACCCATACCTCAAGAGGGTGAGGAGAAGAGAGGAAACCTGAATCCTTAAGGTCCTTAATAGAATTTGAGTTGAGAGGGGATGAACAAGATGAGAGAGTCCTAAAGGTATCTTATTTCGATTCATACCCTAAGACTTTGGCCAGGCAGTCACACAGATCCGGGAGTCCTCATATTCTGACTAGCGGTGCGAAGGAAAATATTGCCAGCCCCCAGTCGTGATCCTTTTCTAGACACCTCTGTCTTTTGGATAATCCTCTAATAACTCCCTTGGGTTCTACAGAATTTGTAAAATTTAATAATTATTAAAGATTAAGTGAGGAACCTTCGCTCTGATACCAATTGTAACGACCCCGTATCCCAGTAACCCCCACTTAAGGGAGACCAAGAGATCAGATCCATTATCTAATAACCCGGATCAAAGGTTCGACAAATAATCAATAACAATTAATAAACTTTACCAACTAAACTAAAAACCGATATAAAATAAAACTTTTCTTACCTTGGAAAAATTGGTATTTCTAAACTTCTATCCATGAAGATGCTAAACTAACTAATCCTCCTATGCATGTTATTTCTCAGTTAATTCCACATCTGCCACTTTACTGTTTGTTCTATTCATTTGTACCTAAAACGCCGACAAACAAAATGTCGGTCAGCAACAAGCTGGTATGTAGGGGGAAACAATAATCGTGCAACTATAAAAACAAAGTAATCAGTCAATTATCATTTAACATCCAAGATTACGATTTAAACCATACTACTCAATCCTTTCCTATCCCCTTATCTCTGTGTTGTCCCTGTAGTGGACTGAGATCCCACCTCTCTCTAGGTAGATCCTTATTAAACCCCGCATGATCCTACCTAATAGGTAGATCAATATCTAGGGTTGAGTCACATGGCACTACCATAGTTAGTCCAATCTCTAACTCAATGTGACTTGATGGACCTACCCCATTGGTAGCCATTTACTAAGTCATCCAATGACCTGATGGGCCTACTCCATTGGTAGCCATTTACTAGGTCAACCCATTAAGCTACAGAGGGGACTAGGATCTGAGCTAGTAGGTATATATCTCATGTGATAGTCATATTCACATTATACTTTGCATGAATTAAATACATCCAACAGGTTAATTCAAACCACGATGGAAACATCGACAAAACCCTCAAAAAAATAATTCGGATAGTCATAATCGTAACCACATACCTGATTTGGAAGTCTCAAGGATTGTAAGCAGAATATCCATTTAATTAAACAGCCAACCAAGCCAGGCAACCAATCACCCCAATCAATCAAGCACAACAAGAAACCTGGAAAACATGTGCAATCTAATTACTCATACGTTCATCATGCACTTACTTTATTGAATTAGAATTCCCTCCTCGGGTGTACCTAAGTTGAATTTGGGTTATCCTTAACGTTCTTTATATTCGTTTCTTAACTATTACCTTTTAGGTCAACTAAACCCTAAAACACTGTTTCCATGTTCCAAAACCCTAATTACTTAATCATTCATATCTAAGCCTCTTTATTACCAAACTAGCTTATGATTAGTTCTAATCTTCATCTTCCACATAAGATTTCAAAACATAGCTTATTAAATTCAAAAACACTTAGATTAGGGTTTCTAGGTTTTCAAATATATCTTCACTCATATGAGACTTTAAAACATCCTTTTTACATATTAAAACTTCATCTCTTTCAGTTATATATTCCAAGGCTTCTTAATTAAACTTCAGATCAATATGTCTCTGTTTATGATATTCATATTCTCGAAATTAAAGTCATTAAAGTCATAATACTCAACATTAGGTCTTTTAGGCCCGTTAATGCTCATTAACATATCAAAACCCTAAATTAGGTTATTAAACACATGGATCTCCTTCATTAGACATAAAAACGTCTTTTTATTACCAATAGGTTAATATTATCAGGGATTATCCATATTAATCATCTCAATTCATTAATCATCCAATTAGGGTTAACCTTAGTCATAAACACATTAAGGATGGCAATTTTTAACCACTTTTCAAATTAAGATCAGATTCAGACTCTACAATTACTTTTATTGGATTCTATGGATTTTTCTGATGAAAACCATGTATAACTTATCTTGATTTGAGCTACCGGTAAATAGTTAAGTTTTTTTACAAAATACATACCTCTGGACCAATGGTAGCGCGCCACATGTCCTTTCCTTTTCTTTTCTTTGCAAAACTCTCCCTCCGGCTCGCAGATATCCTACATGGTCCGCTTACCCGAGAGACCGGATCTGGCTCCCGCACTTCGTCTTCCTCATGCGGATGGGGATCCCACCCTTATTTCCTCTGTTAAACAGGGGACTCACCACGCAACCCTGTCTTCTCCTCCCCTGATGGTTCGCAAAGAACCAAATGTCGGATAGGAGTCTAGTCCTTTGCTGCTAGCCCCAGATGACCCACCCTTGTGCCCTCGATACATTGTGCCGGTCTCGCGAGGTGAGGCCCCTGTTTCTGCACGGAAGTAGGGTACCTCCGCAGAGTGCTACTCGGCAAGCTTTTGCCACCGGCCTAGTCCCTCGGACCACATCCATCCACTTCGTCCGACCATTTCATCTTCCATAACTCCACTCCAAGACCATCTTCCCACCCCATCCCATCGATAGGGTTGGTTGTGGCCTACCATCACCAAGGCCTGGAGAGACAGAGGGCTATCGCCCACCTACAACAATGAACGAGAAGAGGATAGGGAAACAGGGACTCCAGGAGTAAGGTTGGACTCTCTTGATGAAGAGTCAGAGGGTCTTTTATAGACCACATATGGCGAAGGCAGTAGAGACCTACTCCCTATGGAGTTTTTGTCTCTATGGTAGAATTGGGAAAAACCCAATAGTATAGGGAACCGACAGATCCAAGGGGTATTCTAGACCATACTGGTCTCCCGAAATCAATGGAACAAATCCCAACCTCGCACAAGTATTGTGCACTGAGGAAATCGATAGAGAAATCTTCCTATATTGTTCCTAAATCTTAGTCTTAAACGGAGTGCAGCCACCATTGGATCTAGATCCAACGGCTATCGAGCCTTGTATTAGAACACAAATCAAAATTGAATTGTGACATATAATGCTATCCTTTACACTTTAGGAAATTTGCAAAATTCATATCTCCCAAACCGTTTACCCTTTTAATGTCAAATTTTAGGGGAAAGTCTATAATGACTTAATCCAAGTGTGTATAAAAATTGGGGTTCAAAATCGAAAGTATGAGATACTTTTCTTTATATGCTAGTTATCTCTTAATAAGGCATATTTTATGCATATTTTCTCTCTCTTAATCTTTTATTTTCTTTGCTTTTGATTCCTTTTTCCATTAGAAACTATGTGGACACGAAATCTCATCCAAGATGGATTCTTTATCCATATTTCCACATTTTGCTTGTAATATTATCATTATCTCACATTTCTTCTAAAATAAAGTAATATTTAATTAATCCTTTCTCTTTTCTTGTTGCATAATCTTTGCAATTTGGACTCCTTGGAACCCAAGGAACGCAAAAAGGCACGAAATCCCCTTTGGGGAATATTTCTTTGCCTTCTAGAGGTTTCTATGTATTTCTCATCAATATATATTGTTTAATACCCATTATCTTTTATCTTTTTCCATTATTTGGACTTTTCTTCTTTTATTCTCATTATTGGATTAATATAATAATAGGAACCGTGAAATTCCTATCAAAAGGATATTTGCAAATAAATCCATCCTTTGAAGCAAGCATCCAACCTTTTCAATTAAGTCCATATCCACAAAATCATTACATTTCGATTATGAAAACACATGCAAAATTGAGGTTGTAATAGGTATCAAGGACACGTCAGCTTACTGTGTATTGGAATATAAACAATACAATCACATGCATACATGTGAATATTTAAAATGGTCAATGTGCATATCGAATTAAATACCACATACAATCTATACATATTATCTATATGTTTCACCCTAAAATTGTTTTGATGGTGATGAATGTGTGGTTATGGTAAAACCCCTTATGGATGTGTGGGCTTCTCTTAATTTTTTTATTCTTGTGTATTATTTTGTTTGCATATCAAGCATCTATCTCTTTTTTAAAAATTATAATTAATTCTTTCCTCCCAATACTTTCCTCAAATGCAACTCAAAGTTTCCCTTTTATAGTGTAATAAATTCATATAAGTATGATAGTTTTAATTTCTAGTTAGGAAAAGAGAAGATGCTCAGCACCAGGTGAGTCGACCGACTGGGAAATCCATTCAATAGACTATAGGATTGAGAAGGTCAAACAACATGAGGATCCAATTGATTAATTGGAGGCCCAACCGATCAATGGAGGAGTCTAGCCAACCGCATGAGCCAGGATCAAATCGATCAAATGAAAGAAGCTAATTGATGGGCCCAAATTCAACCAATCTATTGGAGGGTCTATCCGATCGACCGACATGTTCCCAAAAACATATTTTCTAGTACAAGTTGTAATATCTAATGTTTTACCTTAGGTCGATAGAAATTCTTTATAGATCCAAAGAATTGTGTTAGTATGACCATAATCATCACTCATTATAGGTTTTCTTTTGTTGATATAGAATATTTATGATTCATATTATATGTATGTGGTTATTGCATATGTATATGTATTTATAAATAAAATCCCTCAATAAAATATTAAGTCTTAGATTCTTTCTATAAGTAGCACACATTAAAAGCTTAATATACTAAGTGTAGGTTACACTAGAGCATGGTGTACCATCTATCTCGTAGAAGTGTGATGGTAGACATGTGGGTCTACCAAAGTAGGGTGCATATTATGTAATGTTGGATTTTGGGTTAGGCTTAACTAGGTGTCCTTAATGGGATTAATTTCCTAGAAGCATTAAAATGGACTATGGCAAGAAGTTATAAATACCATCTATCCATGAATTGCATGAGATGTAATTGACAAACATTGCCTATCTTAATAATTGGTTGTGAGCGTCAGCGTTGACTGGGTAATGATTTAATTATTTTGGATGTTGTTTCACTCCAATCTTCTAAATTGATAAGTGAGTGATATCAATTTGAACAAAATAGTGGGAGCGATAATTGATTAACGACCTTATTAATATATTCAAACTTATTAAATAAAATTAAATCAAAGGTGTTTTTTCCAAATGCTAATTTTTATGTAGAAACCAATGCCAAACTCAAGCATTATTTTCGTTGTGATCAGTCTTTGAGAATCACAAACTAAATGAGAATAACTTCCACGACTGCTTTAGGACTTTTCGAATGGTTCTCACACAAGAGCGCAAGATCTATTACCTGGAGACACCAGGGCCAGATGAACCTTCTCCCACCGCAATTAAGGCTTACATGGAGTTCTACAAGAATCACTTTGAAGATGTGGATCTCAAGTTATTGATGCTATGGTCAATGTGATAGGTATATTCTATACACTTAAAATGCAAGTGTACGCTATTCGAGTAATATAGGCCATTGAGGCCCGGATGTCAAACTCAGGAAAATGTAACTTTAGAGACTAGTATTAACTATAATGTGATCAACTTAAGATGAAGAAACTTGATTGATTGGTTTAATTATCTAGAACACAAAATAAATCTAAATTATGATTTCTTGTTCTCAGTATTAGCGAATTCCTTAGGATAGTGGTTTCACCACAGTTCACATTGCAATTTAATATCATTACATTGATAAAAATATCTCCTAACCCCGAATTAAGAGCCTGTAGAAAGAATTTCCTGCTCTGATGACGTAATTGACTACCTATTCTAATACCAACCCCACTCTTGTATCGATGGTGTTATTAGATAGGTGCTTTATCGATTGCTTTGGGTAATCTCCTCACATTTGTAAGACACCTTTCTCAAAGGGCTTTATAGAACATGTATTTCTATGAAGTTCCAATCATTATTTTTCCTTTTTCAAAGCAATTAAAGATCCAATTACTACCTATGGTGATCAAGCATGGATAGTTATTTCATTCTCATAGAAATAAATCTAGAAACTAAAAGAAACTGATGAATTAATGCATAATAGTCAATTACAAGGCATAACAGAGATAATCTCGGGTCCTAAGGAATATGGGATTAGCCCCTCATAGTTTCATTGGTAAAAAATATTAAAGGAGAAAGAAAAAATGTGGAGAACATGAAGAACCCCTGATGTAGTCAGTTCAAACGATCCCTTCTTGCGCACATACCGATTTTCTACCTTCCTGATGCAAATTCGTCCGTTGGAAGTGCCCAGATTGCCTGAGACATGGTATTCTTCTTTGATTTCTCCACTTTCTCAGTCTTAGCCATCAAACAGTAGAAAAGATGAGATCATTAGGTCTAGCTGCACTTCCCCCAAGTCATAAGAGTGACTTGGGGAGAGTTAAAACCTTAGTCGTTGGATTAAGAACCATCTTTAGATCTACCTGATCCCGACATTTTGGTACTACCGACAAGGTGTCGGTATTACTGACTCCTCTAATTTTTGCAGCCACCTGTCAAGTTGTCGGTACTACCATTAGGGTGTGGATAGTACTGAGTTGCTTTGACATTCTTTGACAAAAGAACTGTAATGTTGTCAGAAGTATCGACTTTCCCGTCAGCACTACCGAGTCTTTTCATTTTCTTCTTATTCCACACTGAGCATGTGTCGGTACCTCTGAGTCCAAAGTTAGTAGTACCAAGTTGTGTAGATTTTTGTACATTCACCTAAAATGCATAAAATCATAGCATAAGCTTTGGAAATATACTAGATCATTCAGAAACATTAAAATTATCTTTATTTGATGCAAATAAGTATCACAAGCTAATAAAAGTAAATCATGCACAACTGATATGAGAATTTACCAAAAAGTGCACAAAAATCAATATTAAATAGCTTGTGAAAATGACAAATAAACTGTTATAACCCCATTTTCTAAAGCATGTAATGAGATTTGTAATCTCTTTTTAAAAGTATAAATGAAATCAATGATTGATATGATGAGTTGATTTGAATGAATTTCATGTATGATAGCCTTGTGTGCTTTCTTGATGGGCCTTATTGGCCATTGAGCCCAATTGAAAGAAAAAGAAAAAGAAATGAAAAAGGAATTCAATGGGATAATGGGATATATAAGAAAATGAATAAAGGATGATTAAAAGGCTAAAATATATTTTCCCAAAAATATAATTTCGAGTTTTAAAGGTTCCTTGGGGTTCAAGGAACTCAAGATAATTATATAATAGCAAAGGAAATAAAGAATATATGGAAAATATGAATAAAAGGGTGTTTTCTTGCAACTAAATAAAAGGAAACGTTTAATTAAGATAATGATCCCAATTTTTGCAGGATGAAAGATAAAACCATAAAAGAGGTTCCCTTAAAATTTGAGGCAAAAAGGAGTTAAGAGTTGGGAGTTATCTATTTTTTTCAAGATTATCCTCAAAATAGGATTTTCCTTGCAATTTGGGAAATCTTTCCCTTTTTGGTTGAGCGCGGATGATAGGGGCCGTTGGATCTTGATCCAACTGACCCAACTCATCATCTAGAGTCCCAGAGGGACACAGACTACAACAGGACCATAGGGGGATTTTCCCCCATCATTTTCTCATGATCTAATGAATGTACCAACTCGGAAACTCTCCCATTGAGATCAGGAGGGGACCCCGAACCATCGCAACCCCAGTTTTGTGGTCGGTGGAAGCTTCTAGGCTAAATGCCCAATTGGGCCAAAAGCTTGGGTGGTAGTAGGTATTGAAATCCTAGGGGAGCCCCCCCTAGTCCTATATAAAGACCATCGCTCGAGTCCTAGAACCCTAGTGATCTCGAGCGGCTAGCTATTAGGTCCTAGATCTTTCTCTCTCTCTCAATCCAACTTTCTCTGGAAAGAGCCCCGCCTTGCTCTGTCGTAGCTCGAGCAGTAAGAAAAGGAGGAAAATGACGTACATACGTCGTTCGATTCGGGATCATCGTGATCCTAGGCGGGGATCTAACAGCGTTAGGGAGTGGTCGGTTAAGTGGAGTCGCTCACGACTCTGAGCGTTAGATCGAGATACGACGACCACAATGAGGATCAACACCCGCTTGTGGGGTTAGTGGGGGTGATAGATGAAGAGTGTTAGATCAAGACGCAGACCAGCAGCGCATTGATCGTGCGGTCGAAAAATTTCGGTAATTAGTCCTCTTTAATCGAATAATCAAGAAAATTGCTTTTCCTTGCTAAAATCAAAGTAATAGCTAGGAATCTCATATGAAGAAACTTTATATATAAAAGTGGTGTAGAAAAATGCATGGAACCTGATAAAAATGATTTGAGAACTTGGCTATAGTTCGTTTTGCGAAAGTTCCTTGATTTGTTAGAAAAATGCATTACAAGTTAATTAGAAACCCAAATTGTACATAAAGGATGATTATTTGTAACTTAATAGGTTAAATTGAGGATTATCAACTTGTTAATTGATAACATGGAGTTTTCATCCGTTTTGAGTACAAAGATGGTTAATTTTAGGTTTATGTCTATAAATGAAAGATAATGTATATGGAAACTCTAATTTAGGGTAAAAGAAAAGGAAAATCATGTTATTTCGGATTAAGAAAGTAAGTACTAAATAATGATCCTAAGACTGTTAGGAATATTAAAAGGAGATAATTTAAAGGTTTTAAGTGGATTTGATAAATTAGGGTTCTTAATAACTAAGAATGAAGGCAAAACCCTAATTTTCAAGGAAACCCTAAATTGGAATAGAAACCCTAAGGGATAAGATGGAATTGGATAATTTTGATAAAATGAAGTTGGAATGTTTATTTTAGGGTTTCTGTGCAATTTCCTTGCTTTCTTGGATATTCTCTCTCTTCATATTTGATTTTTTATCCGAATCTGCAATAACAGATATGTGGTTATGCTTATGATTATCCCGACTAGTTTTCTGAGGATTTTATCGAGGTTTCCCTCATGGCTTGAAATAATTGTTGGATGGTTTTATTTCATGCAACTATATAGTGACTATGACTATCACTATAAATATATATGTATAACTGGCTAGATCTGGGTCCACCTATGTGGCTTGTAAAGGCTAAAAAGGGGTAACCTAGAGTAAGGTCTAGGTTATCGTGGGTTAGAAATCGGGTTACCAAGTGTAGCTCCATGAGGCCCATTAGCATTCCATGAGTTAAGGAGTGGGATACTTACGAGTAGTGCCATGTGACTCAACCTGAGAAACTGGTTCAGCTATAGGTGGGACCATGAGGGGTTTAATAGGGATCTACCATAAGGAAGGTAGTATCCATGTCCACAGCAGGGATGGCACTGAGGATAGGGAACTCATGGATCGCAGAGTTATATTTAAAATGTAATCTTGGTTGTTAAATGATTAATTGAATGATTACGTTGTTATCATAGTTGCACATTTATTGTTTCCCCCACATACCAGCTTCGACTGACCGACGTTTTGTTTGTCGGCGTTTTAGGTACAAGCCAGAAGGATAAATAGTAAATCAACATATTGTGAAATACATGAAGTAAAATACAAGGAGGATTCGTTAGAGTAGAATCCATAAGTGGATAGATGTTTAGAGATCCAAGTTTTCAAAAAGGTATGCAAAAGTTCATTTTCTTACAGCTTTTCAGTTTAGTATGTTAAAATTTAATAATTGTTCTTGGTTAATTGTCGAACCTTTGATCCGGAGATTATGGGTGCGGCTTCGACCTCTCGGTCTCCCTTAATTGGGGGTTATCGGGAGGTGGGGTCATAACATTTGGTATCAGAGCATAGGTTCCTCACTTAACCATTAATAATTATTAAATTTTACAAACTCTATAGAACCCAAGGGAGTTATTAGAGGATTATCCGAATGACAGAGGTGTCTAGAAAAGGATCACGACCGGGGGATGTCAATATTTTCCTCGGCACCGCTTGTCAGAATACGAGGACTCCCGAATCTGTGTGACTGTCTGGCCAAAGACTTAGGGTATAAATTGAAATAAGATACCTTTATGACTTTCTCATCTTATTCATCCCTTATCATCACAAATTCTATTAAGGACCTTAAGGATTAGGGTTTTCTCTCTTCTCCTCACCCTCTTGAGGTATGGGTAAGGTTAATAAGGCTTAAAGAATCCTCCACCAAATTACTGAAAAGCATGTAAATAAGATATCATGGACATAAGCTTAATAGATTATGCGTAAAGGAATAGATGCATGCTTAAGTCATATGACATAAGTTGTCATGCCCTCAGGAGAGACCTGAGGATAGACCTTCTTGTCAGGAGGATAAGGAAAGAAAGTTAGTCTTAGAGATAAAGATCTCCATTGCAAGTAGAGACTTGGATCATCCTCTGAGGATGATGATAACCCTAACCCTTAGTGAAGGTTAGAGAGAGAGTTGGCATGACGAGTTAAACCGGGTGTTTGGATAGACATGCCTTGGATGATGTATGAGCCACGAGAGGTTGGATGACCTAGTACCTTTAGCGACCCAACCCTGAGAAGGGTCGTGCATGGTCAAGCGAATGATATATCCTTCATTGATGAGGTTAAAGAAGAACCTACGAAAACCCCATGAACTTTTATGGGCATAATAGGCACCCAGAAGGTATCAGTAGTGCAAGAAATAGGTTGAAACCTTGGCTGGGAGAGTTTGATGGATAGCTTATGTGATAAGCCTAAGGGGCTATGGATAACCTTGAGCGAACATGAGTTGAACATAGGCTTCATCCAGGTAGGGGCATGCTTTTGAGGTTGACCCTTCATGAAGAGAGGACCTCTAATGGTGAGGTTGGTTGAAGGGTTAGCTCTAGAAAGAGGGAGCAGGAACCAAGAAAGAAGGTTGGAATCCTAAAATCTAAGATATGTAGAGAGTTGAGGATGAAGTGACCTAAGTGGATGATAGTGGTCTCCACATGCTTGATCCCTAGAGGTTGCTGATGTCTTGGTTGCCATAAGAGGAACCAAACCCTAGAGAAAGGATGAGTCTGTTGGTACCTCTGTACCTATGGTATAGATGAGTAGAAGAGTTCCTTAGACCTGGAGAGGTATAGTAACAGGTTATGAGGCCTTGTACCTTGTTGGTTGTCCTTAAGGAGGACCCGACTCTAATTTTTTCCCGAGTTGAAGGATGATAGGAAGTGCATGTCATGCCTTTTGCATGCTAGGTTCGTGGTTAAGAGATAGAGCATGCAGTTGGACACCTAAAAGTGAACCTAGGGTTCCTAGGCCTAAGAGGGGAAGTGGTGTACCTAATGCTCATGATGAGAGTTGAGTTTCTATAGATGCGAACATGGTACTCCTTAAGTTCAAAGGAAAGGAAAGGGTATGTTTAGAAAACCCCTCCCAGCTAAGTTGATGACATGGGAAGGTATGATCTTGATCTAATGTTGAGGATGAGAATAAATGTAACCTAGCATGGGTTAGCAGGTGGTCTGCTTGTGCCTTAATTGCTTGCTAGGGTCGAACATTCTCATATGGATGTAAACTCTAAGGATGTTTGTGACCTTGTTATCAAGAGTCGTGGTTTCCTCCCATCCTGGGAGAGGGACCCTTTGGTAGGGTGTATACCAGTTTTGTTGGTGTTAAAGAAACCTAAAATGGTCTCATAGGATCTTGAGAAGCTAAGTGAAAAGTACATGGTAAGAGGACAAACCACTAGACCCATAGATAGACATCTATACATGCATATGGATGTGTTACCATGGAGGTAACTGGTATGGGGCTTAACCAGGGTAGGCAGGTTGCCATGATCCCTATGAACGGATAAAATTCAGCCCATGAATGCAGAGAGAGAGAGAGAGAGATGATGAAGGCTTGGGTAAGGTTATAAGTTGAACATGAACTATAATGGAATCCACAGTCTATCCTAGGGTTAGGTAGGGATAAGACCGATGGAAGTAGGAGTTACCTAATTCCCTAAGTTGCACATGACCATATGGTCGAGAGGTAATAGCTATCATTGTATGAGGGCCATGGGTTAGGAGATTGATCACCTTCATGAACTCATGGGACCTAAAGGGAAGATGAGTAGGGCACTGTAATGACCCTGCCTTCCGGTAACCCCCAATTAAGGGAGACCGAGAGGTCGGTGCCATTATCCAATTTTCGGATCAAGGTTCAGCAATTAATTGATAACAATTATTAAATTCTACTAGACTAAACTGAAAAGTTGTAATAGATAAAATTTGTTACGTACCTTTGAAAATTTTGGAATTCTAAACTTCTATCCAGAATTGGGACTAACTAACTAATCCTCCTTGGACTTTAATTTGTGTATTTCATGATATGACAATTTACTGTTTGTCCTTTTTGTTTTGTACCTAAAATGCCGACAAACAAAACGTCGGTCAGCCAAAGCTGGTATGTGGGGGATTCACTAATCATGCAATCATCTATAACCATGTATTGCATTCAATTATCATTTAACAAACAATTTTACATTTTAAGTGTAACTACGCGATCCAAGGATACCATATCCTCTGTGTTGTCCCCATTAAACCCCTCATGATTCACCTATCAAGTGAACCAATTTCTAGGGTTGAGTCACATGGAACTACCCATAGGTAGACCACTCCTTAACTCATGGTATGCTAAAGCGTCTCATGGCACTACACGTAGGTAGCCTAGTTTCTAACTCATGATACCCTAGACCTTGCTCTAGGTTATCCTTAGCCATTGCATAGCCACAGGGGTGGACTCAGATCTATCTAGTTATACATGTATACTCATAGTGATAGTCATAGTCACTTTATAGTTGCATGAATTGAAACATCCAATAGTTATTTCAAGCATTGAGGGAAACGTCGATAAAATCCTCGGAAAACTAATCAGTATAGTCATAAGCGTAACCACATACCTCTTATTGCAGTTTCAGATACAAAATCAAATATGAAGAGAGAGAATATCCAAGCAATCAAACAATGTGCACAGAAAACCCTAAAATAAGAGTACAAGTTTACTTTTATTAATATTTATCCAATTTCATCATGTCCCTTAGGGTTTCTATCAAATTTTAGGGTTTTCTTGAAAATTAGGGTTTTGCCTCCATTTTTAATTATTATGAACCCTAATTCATCAAATCCACTTAAAACCTTTAAATCCTCTCCTTTTAATATTCCTAACAGTTTTAGGGTCATTATTTGGCAATTTATCAAAATAACAAGGTTTCCTTCTTCTTTTACCCTAAATTAGGGTTTTCATGTACATTACCTTTCATTCATAGACATAAACCCTAATTTAGCCATATTTGCATTCAATACGGATGAAAACTTCATATTATTAATTAATAGGTTTATAATCCTCAACTTAACCCCTTAAGTTACAAAGAAACATCTTGTATATGTAATTAGAGTTTCCAATTAACTTAAAATGCATTTTACTAGCAAATTAAAGTACTTTTGCAAAACGAACTGGAAACAGGTTATACAATCATTTTTATCAGTTTCCTTGCATTTGTTTACCGAACTTTCATATATAAAGTTCTTTTATACGAGATTCCTATCTATTTCTATGATTTTAGCAAGGAAAAGCTATTATTTGTAATTTCGATCAGAGAGAGATATTTTACCGAAAATTCTGGAACGTTGGATCGGTGCACCCAGGGCCCACGGCTTGATCTGACGCTCCACATCAGTTGTCTCACTAGCGGTGCATGCCTCCTTTGTCGATCGTTGATGGCGCTCGGGTCCATGGTAGACCCTTGATCAACGTCCTGCGATAGTCGGCTCCACTATCGTCTTAAGGTTAGGCGCGTCGGCCATGTGTCATCAGATCCTTTTGCGTGTCCACGATGGACCACAATTGCACGGCTATTGCTTGTCTTCCTCCTTCCTTGGTCCTTCGAATCATGCGGCGGCGCCGCAGCTGAAGATTGTCGGAGCAGGAGCAAATGTGAGAGGGAGAGGGTTCTGGGGCGCAATAGGTGGTCGTTCGAGATTGCTAGGACACCAGGACTCGAGTGGTGACCTATTTATAGAACTAGGGGGGCTCTCTATAGGGTTTCCTAGCCCCCTCCGTTAACTGTATCTCAGCCCAGTTGGGCATTTTATGAATACACGATGGAATCCCATTAAAGTAGGGTCTGAAAGACTCGTTTCTTTATCTCGAATCCAACGGGACTCTTCCCATGAACGCTCATGCCCTGATGTGATTGGAAATGTGAGGAAAAAAATCCCCTGTGAGCGGCTAAGTTTGTGTCCCATTGGGACTCTAGTTGATGAGCCAGGCTGGTTGGATTAAGATCCAACGGTCACCATCATTCACACTCAAACATAAAAAGGAAAGGTTTCCAAAAAGCAAGGAAAATCCTATTTTTGATTATAACTTGAAAATTTGATAACTCCCAATTCTTAACTTCGTCTTTATTCAAATTTTGAGGAAGGCTAGTTAATACTTTTGTATTCCATCCTACAAAATTTGGAATTAATATCTAAAGGAAATGATCCCTTTTCTTTATTTGCAAGTTATCATCTAATTATTCAGATTTTCCACATATTCTTTATTTCCTTTGCCATTATCTAAATATCCTGAGTTCCTTGAACCCCAAGGAACCCTTATAACTCAAAATCTTATTTTGGGAAAATATCTTTTAGCCATTAAATCATTTCTATTTATTTTCCTCATGTATTCCTTTATTAAATGGAATTCCTTTTTCATTTCTTTTTTTGTTTTTCTTTCAATTGGGCTTAATGGCCAATAAGGCCCATAAAGAAAGCATGCAAGACTATTATTCCCAAAATTCATTCAAATCAAACCATGAAATCAACCATGATCTTATTTATACATTTAAAAGAGATTTACACATCTCATTACAGGCTTTAGAAAATGAGGTTATAACATCCTCCCTTCCTTATAGGAATTTTGTCCTCAAAATTCAATAATAAAAAAACACATTAGGATATGCTTTTTCCATGTCCGTCTTCAGCTCCCATGTGGCCTCATCCTCTCGATGGTGTTTCCAAAGAACCTTTTCCATCTCAATTTTCTTATTTCTGAGTTCTTTTTCCTTGGTATCTAGAATCCACAAAGGCAAATCAGGATAAGACAACTTTCCTTGAAGCTCAATAGGTTCAATGCTCAGCACATGGCTTGGATCTTGCACATATCGCTTCAGATTGGACACGTGAAACACATCATGCATCATACTGTATTGAGGGGGTAACACCAAATGATAGGCAGCCTCACCAATCCGTTCTAACACTTCAAACAAACCCACGTATCGGGGACTCAACTTTCCTCTATTCTTAGCTATAGCTCGGAGCGGTCAGATTTTCATAAAAACATGTTCTCCCACAACGAAATGCACATTAGTCCACTTTGCATCAGCATACGACTTCTGTCGGTCCTGGGCTCTCTTTAGCCTTTGCCTGATCAAAGTGACTTTATCAACATACACTTGGAGTTCATTTGAACTCAATAAGGTCCTTTCACCAACATCATCCCAGTGAAGTGGTGACTGACACAGTCTCCCATATAGAGCTTCATATGGAGGCATCCTGATACTGGCTTGGTAACTATTGTTGTAGGCAAGCTCAGCTAAAGGTAGGTACTTCTCCCATGATCCACCCCAATCGAGCACACAAGCTCGCAGCAGATCCTCTAAGGTCTGAATCGTCCTTTCTGATTGACCATCTTTCTGGGGGTGATAAGCGGTACTGAACTTCAACCTTGTACCTAGTTCTTCTTGAACCTGCTTCCACAACTTGGAAGTAAACTTTGGGTCTCTATCGGAAATGATGGAACCGAGTACACCATGCAAACACACTATTTCTCTGATATACAGCTCAACTAAGTCTGATACTTTGGCAGTGGTTTTTACGGCAAGGAAGTGTGCTGACTTGGTAAGGCAATCTACCACAACCCATATCACATCATGACCTCTCTTGGTCCAGGGTAGACCCACCAAGAAATCCATGGTGATCTGCTCCCATTTCTACTCTGGAATCTCTATAGATTGTAAAAGTATGTCGGGTCGTTGGTGTTCAGCCTTCACCATTTGGCACGTAAGACAACTGGCTACATAAGCTGCAATGTCTCTCTTCATTCCTGGCCACCAGAAAAACCTCTACATATCCTTAAACATCTTGGTAGTTCCCGGGTGCACCATGTATTTAGAACCATGAGCCTCTTGTAGGATACGTTCCTTCAACGGTGAATCTTCCGAAACCCATATGTGATTCTCAAATCGGATTCCTCCATCTATTCCCAAAGAAAGACGGGTTTGAGGCTTCTGCATCAAGCCTTTCATCTTGTCAAGTTCTCCACTGGCCAACTGTGCTGTGACAATCCCACTCAACAATTCAGACTGTATCTGGATGTTGGCCAATCAAACTCGATCATCTAACGGTTGAGGTGACCATTCCACCAATTCTTCTAAGCTCTTCCACTGACTGGACAGAACAGATGCACACCTGAACTGTTTTCGACTTAGAGCATCAGCTACGACGTTTGCCTTTCCTGGATGATAGGCAATGGTGAAGTCATAATCCTTCATGTACTCCATCCATCGTCGTTGTTGTAGGTTCAAGTCTTTTTGCATCAATAGATACGTCAGGCTCTTACGGTCTGTGAAGATCTCAAAAGTGGCACCATACAGGTAATTCCACCAAATCTTCAAGGCATGGATGATAGCAGCTAACTCCAAGTCGTGGGTCGGGTAATTCACCTCGTTGGGCTTGAGTTGTCGGGAGGCATATGCAACCACATGCCGATTCTGTTCGAACACATAGCCCAGTCCCATATTTGATGCATCGGTGAAAATCATGAAACCCTCATTGCCTGATGGTAGAGTTAAAACCGGTGCGGTGGTCAACTTCTCTTTCAGCTCCTAGAAACGAGCTTCACAAACATCAGACCACACGAACTTCACATCTTTCCGAGTCAACATGGTCAGAGGCAAGGAGGTCTTTGAGAAATCCACGATGAAGCACCGACAATATCCTGCTAACCCCAAGAAGCTTTGTATCTCGAAGGGATTCTTCGGTACTAACCAGTCTCTAACCGCCAACACTTTAGCTGGATCTACGGCGATCATTCCTCCTAAGATGATGTGTCTAAGGAACATGACTCGGTCTATCCAAAACTCACATTTAGAGAACTTCCCATAGAAATTATGCTTTCTTAAGATATCAAGGACTTTACTTAGGTGGTCTCGATGTTGATCTACGTCATCCGAATAAACCAGTATGTCATCTATGAACACTATGACAAACGAGTAAAGGAAGGGTTGAAACACACTATTCATAAGGTTCATGAATACACTAGGTGCATTTGACAACCCAAAAGGCATAACCACAAACTCATAGTGGCCATACCGGGTTCTAAAAGCTATTTTTGAAACATCCTCACTCTTAACCCTCAACTGGTGGTAACCCGACCTCAAGTCGATCTTGGAAAAGACTCGAGCCGACTTGAACTGGTCAAACAAGTCATCTATCCGAGGTAAAGGGTATTTGTTCTTAATGGTAGCCTAGTTGATCATCCGGTAGTCTATGCACATTCGGAGAGAACCATTCTTTTTCTTTACAAAAAGAACCGGTGCTCCCCAAGGCGAAGTGCTAGGGCGGATAAAACCCTTGTCTAGCAATTCCTGCAATTGCTTCTTTAACTCAACCAATTTAGCAGGGGCCATTCTATAAGGTGCCCGGGAAATAGGGTTTGTGCCAGGGGATAGCCCTATGGAGAAATCTACCTCTCTTTCGGGAGGAATCCCAGGTAGATCATCTGGGAAAACAATCAGCATAGCTCCTAACAACATCTATTTCTTCTAAGAGTTGCACCTTGGGTTCTGGCTCAGTGACTACTACTAAGAAAGCTTGACATCGTTTACTCATCATCTGTTCTGTCTTCAAGGCCGACACATACCGGCTGGTGGTGGCATCCTTCCTACCCCTAATGACAAAAGGTGGGTGACCTGGTCTCTTAATGATCACTTTCTTCTCCCTACAGTCAATGTTGGCCCTATAGGTATAAAGCCAATCCATGCCAATGATTACATCAAAATCATTCATGTTAAGAAGGATAAAATATGTAGGAAACTCATGATCTCGATATTTCATAGGTATCATCAGAGTTTTGAAAAGGGAAGTAAAGATCTGACCACTTGGGGTTGTAACATCTAAGATATATCCTAGATCCTTGATATCCAAACATAGCACAGTTGCAAGATTTCTCAAAATGAAAGTATTAGTAGATCCAGAGTCAAACAAAGCTTTCACATTATGTCCCATAACTTCAAGCATGCCTACATTATCGTTCACCATGCATTAGACCATTACATGCTTAACTTTAAAACATAAAAGAAAACTCTAAGGGTTATTACCGTCGATCAACCGATTAGCATTAACTTGAGCCTCCTCATTGTCAATGGAAAACACCTGAGCTTGTCTTCTCTCTCCAGTAGGTGGGGTACATCTATTGGTGGGGCTGCAACTGGTGGAGCTACCATTTGTCCTGGTCCCCTGGGATCTGGCATAGGACAGACAGATTGCAGATGTCCCTCTTGGTGGCATCGAAAGCACGTCTTCTTCTTGTAGCGGCATTCACCAGCGTGCCCCTTTCCGTAGATGCGGCAAGGAGGTCGGTTGTTCTCTTGACGGGGTTTCCCTTTTCCTCCATGTTTTCCTTTATCTTGATGACGTCCTGGACCCTTCATGTGGTGGTTCCTCGGGCCTTGGGTTCCTTTAGTGAAACCCAAATACCCCTTGGATGGAACCTAGGCAGGCATCACGGTCCTCTCCATGTCTAAAGCAGTGTTGTAAGCCTCGGCGAAGGTCTTGGGTTTACTTTCCATCACATGGGGCTTGATGGCAGGGTGGTCCACCCTCCTCTCTTCATCCAACATGTGTCCAAAATGTTCCAGGAGGCGGAACCTACGACCAAAGTCTGCAATTGAAGAGATTCCATGAGTCATGCTAGTGAACTCTCTTTCTTTCTCCTTCTTTGCTGAGACGGGGAGAAATCTGGCGGTGAAGATGGCCTTGAAGTCAGTCCATGCCATTGGTTCCTCAATTAGGTCTCTTCCCATGATATGGTTCTCCCACCATATCTTGGTTGTACCTTCCAAAAGGTGAGCAGCAAATAGAACCTTCTTATTCGGCTGCACCTCAAGCATACAGAACCCATTTTTGACTGCATGCAGCCAAGCTTTGGCCTTGTTGACTACTTCAGACTTGTCTTCTCCCCAAAACTTCTCGACGTTCAGCTTGACGAAGTCTAGGATGGTGGCTCCCAGTCGAGGACGGATTGTAAGTGGCTCACCATTCTCATCCCTAGCTATGTCCCTAAGGGCCAGGGCACGAATAGCCTCAGTTAGTTGCTTTTGCTGCTCCATCCAAACTACATCTGTTGTGTGAACCACCATGGCTGGCTCTTAACCACCATGCTGGTCCTCCTCCATTCGGGCTTCCTCTTCATGCACCTGGTACTCCTCATATTCTGGTCTTTCCCCTTGCTCTAGGTTAATGCCGGTCATTGGTTCAGGGTTGGGGGCCTCATGCACAACTTCTTTAGGCCTCTTCCTCTTCTTAGAGGTCTCTCCCCCATGATTCCGCTTCCTCTTCTCAGAAGACCCATTCTCTTTATGGGGTGGCCCACCTCCGCTGGTGGAGAAAGGGATTGCCACAACCTTTGTACGAGCCATCTACATAAGCACAACAAATAGACCTTTAGTTTATCATTAAACTAATTATACTTATGTCAGTGACATCTCATTACGTATCTTCCATTAATTTGATGGAGGATCCCTTAATCCTTAACTTACTTGCCCATACCACATGAGGGTGAGGAAGAGAGAGAAAACCCTAACTCTTAAAGTCCTTAAATAGAATTTGTGATGAAGAGGGATGAATAATATGAGGAAGTCCTAAAGGTATCTTATTTCGATTCAAATCCTAGGACATCGGCTAGGCAGTCACACATTCCGAGAGTCCTCGTATTCCGACTAGCGGTGCGGAGGAAAATTTTGTCAATCCCCAAAAGTGATCCTTTTCTAGACACCTAAGTCTTTTGGAAAATCCTCTAATAACTCCCTTGGGTTCTACAGAGTTTGTAAAATTTAATAGTTATTAACAATTAAGTGGAGAACCTTAGCTTTGATACCAAATGTAACGACCCCACCTTCTGGTAACCCCCAATTAAGGGAGACCGAGAGGTCGGAGCCATTATTCAATTTCCGGATCAAGGTTTAGCAATTAATTGATAGAAATTATTAAATTCTACTAGACTAAACTGAAAAGCTGTAATAGATAAAATTTGTTACGTACCTTTGAAAATTTTGGAATTCTAAACTTCTATCCAGAACTGGGACTAACTAACTAATCCTCCTTGGACTTTAATTAGTGCATTTCATGATATGATAATTTACTGTTTGTCCTTTTTTTGTACCTAAAACACCGACAAACAAAACGTCGGTCAGCCAAAGCTGGTATGTGGGGGATTCACTAATCATGCAATTATCTATAACCATGTATTTGATTCAATTATCATTTAACAAACAATTTTACGTTTTAAGTGTAACTACGCGATCCAAGGATACCATATCCTTTGTGTTTTCCCCATTAAACCCCTCATGATCCACCTATCAAGTGAACCAGTTTCTAGGGTTGAGTCACATGGAACTACCCATAGGTAGACCACTCCTTAACTCATGGTATGCTAAAGAGTCCCATGGCACTACACGTAGGTAGCCCATGTTTCTAACTCATGATACCCTAGACCTTGCTCTAGGTTATCCTTAGCCGTTGCATAGCCACAGGGGTGGACTCGGATCTAGCTAGTTATACATGTATACTCATAGTGATAGTCATAGTCACTTTATAGTTGCATGAATTGAAACATCCAACAGTTATTTCAAGCATTGAGGGAAACGTCGATAAAATCCTCAGAAAACTAATCGGTATAGTCATAAGCGTAACCACATACCTCTTATTGCAGTTTCAGATACAGAATCAAATATTAAAAGAGAGAATATCCAAGCAATCAAACAATGTGCACATAAAACCCTGAAATAAGAGTACAAGTTTACTTTTATTAATATTTATCCAATTTCATCATGTCCTTTAGGGTTTCTATCCAATTTTAGGGTTTTCTTGAAAATTAGGGTTTTGCCTCCATTTTTAATTATTATGAACCCTAATTCATCAAATCCACTTAAAACCTTTAAATCCTCTCCTTTTAATATTCCTAACAGTTTTAGGGTCATTATTTAGCAATTTATCAAAATAAAAAGGTTTCCTTCTTCTTTTACCCTAAATTAGGGTTTTCATGTACATTACCTTTCATTCATAGACATAAACCCTAATTTAGCCATATTTGCATTCAATATGGATGAACACTTCATATTATTAATTAACAGGTTTATAATCCTCAACTTAACCCCTTAAGTTAAAAAGAAACATCTTTTATATGTAATTAGAGTTTCCAATTAACTTAAAATGCATTTTACTAGAAAATTAAAGTACTTTTGCAAAACGAACTGGAAACAGGTTATAAAATCATTTTTATCAGGTTCCTTGAATTTTTCTACCCAACTTTCATATATAAAGTTCTTTTATACGAGATTCCTATCTATTTCTATGATTTTAGCAAGGAAAAGCTATTATTTGTAATTTCGATCAGAGAGAGATATTTTACCAAAAATTCTGGAACGTTGGATCGGTGCGCCCAGGGTCCACGGCTTGATCTGACACTCTGTGTAAGTTGTCTCACTAGCGGTGCACGCCTCCTTTGTCGATCGTTGATGGCGCTCGGGTCCACGATAGACCCTTGATCAACATCCCGCGATAGCCGGCTCCACTATCATCTTAAGGTTAGGCGTGTCAGCTCTGGGTCGTCAGATCCTTTTGCGTGTCCACGATGGACCGCAATCACACATTTACTGCTCGTCTTCCTCCTTCCTTGGTCCTTCGAATCACGCAGCGGCGCCGCGGCTGAAGATTGCCGGAGCAGGAGCAAACGTGCGAGGGAGAGGGTTCTGGGGCGCAATAGGTGGTCGTTTGAGATTGCTAGGACACCAGGACACGAGTGGTGGCCTATTTATAGAACTAGGGGGGCTCTCTCTAGGGTTTCCTAACCCCTGCCGTTAACTGTATCTCAGCCCAGTTGGGCATTTTGCGAATACACTATGGAATGCCATTAAAGTAGGGTCTGAAAGACTCGTTTCTTTATCTCGAACCCAACGGGACTCTTCCCTTGAACGCTCATGCCCTGATGTGATTGGAAACATGAGGGGAAAAATCCCCTATGAGCGGATAAGTCCGTGTCCCATTGGGACTCTAGACGATGAGCCAGGCTGGTTGGATTAAGATCCAACGGTCACCATCATTCGCGCTCAAACAGAAAAAGGAAAGGTTTCCAAAAAGCAAGGAAAATCCTATTTTTGATGATAACTTGAAAATTCGATAACTCCCAATTCTTAACTCCATTTTTATTCAAATTTTGAGGAAAAGGCTAGTTAATACTTTTGTCTTCTATCCTACAAAATTTGGAATTAATATCTAAAGGAAACGATCCCTTTTCTTTATTTGCAAGTTATCATGTAATTATTCACATTTTCCACATATTCTTTATTTCCTTTGCCATTATCTAAATATCATGAGTTCCTTGAACCCCAAGGAACCCTTATAACTTGAAATCTTTTTTTGGGAAAATATCGTTTAGCCTTTAAATCATTTCTATTTATTTTCCTCATGTATTCCTTTATTAAATGGAATTCCTTTTGCATTTCTTTTTTTTGTTTTTCTTTCAATTGGGCTTAATGGCCAATAAGGCCCATCAAGAAAGCATGCAAGACTATTATTCCCGAAATTCATTCAAATCAAACCACGAAATCAACCATGATCTTATTTATACATTTAAAAGAGATTTACACATCTCATTACATGCTTTAGAAAATGAGGTTGTAACATGCACTCTCTGGATGCATAAGGGAAGATGGATGACCCCAAAAGCACCGGCACCCTATAGACCTAGAGGAGATGACCAAGGAATGTGTGTGGACCCAAGTAGATTCGAGACTAGTTGTCCATGGAAGTAACTTTGATACCAAGATGATCGTAATATTGAGGCATAAACAACACGTTTCAACTTAGATTTAAAGGTGTACTGGCAAGGTGGGATGTACCATCTCTACTTTTGGAATAGGAAGAACTCTGTATTTGGACTGTAGCCAAATGCTTATTTCCTCTTGTTATGGGAGTGAGAGATAGGACAGTGCACATGCCATACACCAAGGATAAAAGATGATGTGAGTTGGAACATTGCTATGAGGCATGAAGTTAGCGGAGATAACATACCCTGTTAAAGTGAAAGAATCATGGATAGTTTGCAAACACTAAAAGGAATAATGTGGTCATCTTATGAGGATGTTTCTATCATGGGATATGAGTCATACAAAGTCGAGTTTGATCACCAAGAAGATGGGATCAGAGTGTTTTCCATGAAGATAGACTTAGAGTTCGAGTTTGAGATGATAAGTGGCATATAGGAAGGTGTATGCCATCAACATTACCTAATACATAAGAAGGTGAAGTAGTAATGGATGCCTAGTTTGGCTAGAACAGGTCATTAGGCTAACCCTAAGTTTGAAAGGAGATGTGTTTGGCTAACACTCAGAGGTAACCAGATATGTTGAAAAAGTTAACGGTTGTTTGGTTAGCTAATCTAGTCCTTGATATAATGAAAGGATGGTTTAGAGCCTCAGATGCACTTCTCTGGAAGGGAATGTGATGAAACCCTGATTAGAATGTTTAGGGTTTCTAAGGTATTAAGCTTGAGGAATCATAACAGTGCAGGAGATCATGATACACCTTGATACTACAAAGATAATAAGTGACAGTAGTATTTTGGATGTCTAAGGTGAAGTTGCATGTGGTATGTTGCCATGTATGACAGGAGGTGAAGGACAAACACCAGTAACTTAGTGTATTGATATAGAGGATAAAGGGTGCCCGAGAGGGAATGGGAGTTCATCACTATGGATGTTGTGATAAGTCTTCCCTAGACCAAGGAAGGTCGAGATGCAATATGGGTTAGGATAGATCTCATTACCTAGATGACATGAGAGAGTACTGTCAAGGGACATATCGGGTTGAGCTACATATGAGAGAGATGGTTCAACTACACCATGAAGCGAGTTCAAAGTTTCTAGAGTTTGACCTAAAGGTTCCCTTCCAAAGGGTGGAGATGGGTACATGAAGGACTCGATGTTAGTGTAGTTCATCACCCCTAACTAATGGTCGGTATGATCCAGACTAAAGGGTCTGATGAGAGCATATGTGCTCATTCATGGTGATAGCTAGAGACAATTCTTGTCCTATGAAAGATGTGATGATGACCATCATAGTCAATATCGGGATTTAAAGAAGCTTTGTAAGGGAGGTTGTGTCGGTCACCACTTCAGTAAGGTGATGTTGGTAAAAGGACCACATGATGGTTAGAAAAGGACCACAGTGCATGTAGATGAAGTCTCTTTAATCATGCAATGGGTGAAAGGAGCATAGAGACGACAAGAGTCACGAGCAGATGCAAAGTAGACTGACATGCAATTCACTATGACATGAAAATCCGACCCCTCTAAATTATAGATAAGAGAGCTGAGTCCCCGATGCATGGGTTCTTTTGATATGGTTTGGTGGAGAAGGTTAAGTTTGACCTTACGCCTGAAGATAAAGTAATGTGTGATGAGTTCCATGTGTCCAATTTAGAGCACTATGTGAGGTACCCCGACCATGTGCTGAGCAATGAACCTAGTGAGCCCAAGGGAGGATGGAATGGCCTGAGTCACCTGTGCAGTTTATAGACGCCAGGATGAACGAACTTAGACAAAAGAATATGTGATGGTAAAGGTTCTTTGGAAGTGCCATGGGTAAGGTAAAGTCACATAGGGGCCAATGATAGACATGGAAAAGTCTTAGCCTGAATTGTTTATTTGCTTGATAGAATTTTGAGGACAAAATTCCTATAAGAGGGGAAGGATGTTACAACCCCAATTTTTGGGTTCATTTGGTGAGAAATGTAATTTCTCATATTAAAGATATTTGAACAAATAATGATATAATTTGGTTTGAATACATGGGTTTTGTTTACAATAGCCTTGACGATTGTTTTGTGGGCTTTATTGGCTATTGGGCCCAATAATAAGGAAATTCAATTTGTAAATGAATAATTGAATTTTTAAGAAAAGAAAAATGTGGAAACCTCAAGAATACAAATCCAAAGAGGGATTTCGTGCCTCTTGGGTTCCTTGGGCTCTAATGAGTCCAAAGTTGCAAAGAAAAGGCAATAAGAAAAGAAAAGATTAATTAAGTATTTCTTTATTAAGAAAGAAATTGAAAACAATGGTAAAATGTGGAAAATAAGAAATGAACAAGATGATTAGAAATATGTTCATTTTGAAATTTGTTGGTTTGATTGATGAATTTTGAGGGCAAAATTCCTATAAGGAGGGGAAGATGTTACAACCCCATTTTCTAAAGCATGTAATGAGATTTGTAATCTCTTTTTAAAAGTATAAATGAAATCAATGATTGATTTGATGAGTTGATTTGAATGAATTTTATATATGATAGCCTTGTATGCTTTCTTGATGGGCCTTATTGTCCATTGAGCCCAATTGAATGAAAAAGAAAAAGAAATGAAAAAGGAATTCAATGGGATAATGGGATATATAAGAAAATGAATAAAGGATGATTAAAAGGCTAAAAGATATTTTCCTAAAAATAGAATTTCGAGTTATAAAGGTTCCTTGGGGCTCAAGGAACTTAGGATAATTATATAATAGCAAAGGAAATAAAGAATATATGGAAAATATGAATAAAAGGGTGTTTTCTTGCAACTAAAGAAAAGGAACCATTTAATTAAGATAATGATCCCAAATTTTGTAGGATGAAAGATAAAATCATAAAAGAGGTTCCCTTAAAATTTGAGGCCAAAAAGAGTTAAGAGTTGGGAGTTATCGATTTTTTTCAAGATTATCCTCAAAATAGGATTTTCCTTGCAATTTGGGAAATCTTTCCCTTTTTGGTTGAGCGCGGATGATAGGGGTCGTTGGATCTTGATCCAACTGACTCGGCTCATCGTCTAGAGTCCCAGATGGACACAGACTACATCACGACCATAGAGGGATTTTTCCCCATCGTTTTCTCGTGATCTAATGAATGTGCCAACTTGGAAACTCTCCCATTGAGATCAGGAGGGGACCCCGAACCATCGCAACCCTATTTTTGTGGTCATTGGAAGCTTCTAGGCTAAATGCCCAATTGGGCAAAAAGGTTGGGCAGCAGCAGGTATTGAAACCATAGGGGAACCCCCCCTAGTCCTATATAAATTCCATCGCTCGGGTCCTAGAACCCTAGCGATCTCGAGCGGCTAGCTATTAGGTCCCAGTATTTCCTCTCTCTCTCAATCCAACTTTCTTTGGCAAGAGTTCCGCTTTGCTCTACCAAGGATCGAGCAGTAAGAAAAGGAGGACGATGACGTACAGATGTCGTTCAATTCGGGATCATCATGATCCTAGGCGGGGATCTAACGACGTTAGGGAGCGGTCGGTTAAGTGGAGTCGCTCGCGACTCTGAGCATTAGATCGAGATCCGACGACCACAGCGAGGAGCAACACCCGCTTGTGGGGTTAGTGGGGGTGATAGATGAAGAGCGTCAGATCAAGACACGGACCAGCGGCACATTGATCGTGCGGTCGAAAAATTTCGGTAATTAGTCCTCTTTAATCGCATCATCAAGAAAATTGCTTTTCCTTGCTAAAATCATAGTAATAGCTAGGAATCTCAGATGAAGAAATTTTATATATGAAAGTTTTGTAGAAAAATGCAAGGAACCTGATAAAAATGATTTGAGAACCTGGTTGTAGTTAGTTTTGCAAAAGTTCCTTGATTTGTTAGAAAAATGCATTACAAGTTAATTAGAAACCATAATTGTACATAAAGGATGATTCTTTGTAACTTAATAGGTTAAATTGAGGATTATCAACATGTTAATTGATAACATGGAGTTTTCATCCGTTTTGAGTACAAATATGGTTAATTTAGGGTTTATGTCTATAAATGAAAAATAATGTATATGGAAACTCTAATTTAGGGTAAAAGAAGAGGAAAACCATGTTATTTCGGATTAAGTAAGTAAAGCACTAAATAATGATCCTAAGACTTTTAGGAATATTAAAAGGAGAGAATTTAAAGGTTTTAAGTGGATTTGATAAATTAGGGTTCTTAATAACTAAGAATGAAGGCAAAACCCTAATTTTCAAGGAAACCCTAAATTGGAATAGAAACCCTAAGGGATAAGATGGAATTGGATAAATTTTGATAGAATGAAGTTGGAATGTTTATTTTAGGGTTTCTATGCAATTTGCTTTCTTGCTTGGATATTCTTTCTCTTCATATTTGATTTTGTATCCAAATCTGCAATAACAGGTATGTGGTTACGCTTATGATTATCCCGACTAGTTTTCCGAGGATTTTATCGATGTTTCCCTCATGGCTTGAAATAGCTATTGGATGCTTTTATTTCATGCAACTATAGAGTGACTATGATTATCACTATGAATATACATGTATAACTGGCTAGATCCGGGTCCACCTTTGTGGCTTGTAAAGGCTAAAAAGGGGTAACCTAGAGTAAGGTCTAGGTTATCGTGGGTTAGAAATTGGGCTACCAAGTGTAGTGCCATGAGGCCCATTAGCATGCCATGAGTTAAGGAGTGGGCTACTTACGAGTAGTGCCATGTCACTCAACCCAAGAAACTAGTTCACCTATAGGTGGGACCATGAGGGGTTTAATAGGGATCTACCATAAGGAAGGTAGTATCCAGGTGCACTGCAGGGATGACACCGAGGATAGGGTACTCATGGATCGCAGAGTTATATTTAAAACATAATCTTCATTGTTAAATGATTAATTGAATGATTATGTTTTTATCATAGTTGCATGTTTATTATTTCCCCCACATACCAGCTTCGGCTGACCGACATTTTGTTTGTCGACTTTTTAGGTACAAGCCGAAAGGACAAACAGTAAATCGTCATATTGTGAAATACATGAAGTAAAAAAGAAGGATGATTAGTTAGAGTAGAATCCATAAGTGGATAGAAGTTTAGAGATCCAAGTTTTCAAAAAGGTATGCAAAAGTTCATTTTCTTACAGCTTTTCAGTTTAGTATGTTAAAATTTAATAATTGTTCTTGGTTAATTTCCGAACCTTTGATCTGGAGATTATGGGTGCGGCTTCGACCTCTCGATCTCCCTTAATTGGGGGTTATTGGGAGGTGGGGTTGTAACATAAACATTGCATCAAACTCCACTAAGCTTAAATGTCGCTCGTCCTCGAGCAACACACTCTTAGATCTATTTGAGACAAGTCAACAAAAGGACATGACCATATGAATATCATTCTCACTATCCCCACTTGGTGGTCCGCAATCAACTTTCATTAATACTGAATAATTAACTGCTCTTAAGCAACCAAAAAATTCATAAAAGATGTCCACCCTTAGATCAATGAATACTATCAAGAGAGTAGTTAACAATATAATCAATCAAACATTTGCTTAGTGTGTTATGTGATTCCTTATTCTACATTGCTCTTTTCAAACTATGAACTACTTGGAAGCAGTTCTCGGTATAAAAAATAATGAGGAGAAAAATCATTTCAGTGACCTACTGATAATAGCAATGGATGCAATGAATTAGGTGGATGTAGAGAATCACAATTATCATTTGAATTATTTATGCAAAAATAAAACATGATCAACCTATATGGTGAAAAGAATGAGAAATGCATGAATCCTAATGCCTAATATTCCAAGTAAAATTATGCATTAATCAATCAATCTCATCAACTAAATGAGAATGAAGTGAGCAAATAAAAGAATGCATCATGTGAATATCTCCATCTTTTTATGAAGAGTTGAGGGCATCTTTTATCCCTCTGAACTTTGAAATATTAACAAACTCTTCTTTTTTTGTTTTTCATTGTTCCATTATTCTATCATGATGAAAGATTATGCTCGGGCATTACTACATATCATTTTTTTTCTTCTGAGGGTATGGATGTGTATCCCTGTACTCAATTTTTGTAGGACAATGATATCCACCTGATATAGACATGAACAATATGGAATGCTTGTAATCTTCATGTAATTGCTTATGAAACTAAAATGATATGCACATAAATTGTTGATGCATACATGTATTTTTTCATTTTTTTAAGAATGCAATAAAATCAAACTAACTATCATGTCACCTATTATGCCATGCAATTCAAAAAGAGGAAATAATTTGGAATAATTGTGCATCTTAAAGTGTCAATTCAATCATGAGTGGAGGATTGATGGAATCACATAATTAAAGATAAAGCCTTTCACAAAATTATGATATGTCCCTCTCTAATGACATGTGAACAAGGTAACCTTAGGGTTTCTTTCTTAAATTTCAATTTGAGGTCCCGTTCACTATTTGATCAATTTAATCTCGAACCCCATCTTCATGCATATTTCATGAATAATTAAGATGTCCATTACTATTAAATGTCCTTAAGCTGACTTGCCAATACACTTCCTCTAAGTGGTGCAACTCAAGAAAATTACTAAGCCATAAATTTTAAGTTAATTTCCATTGCACACAATGAGAGAAATTGACATTGACATGAACCATGCATTCAAGCCACTTTTACACTAGACAAATGTGGATCCTACAACCTTAACAGATAAAACAAAAAACAAAATAAAAAAATGAAAATAAAACTAAGGATAGAAATTGTTCCAACTACCCCCCTAAGCTTGAACTTGACTAAGACCATATAGTCAAATTTCTAACTTAAGAGGTGGAACAGTGGTACTGGGTCACATGGGTGGTGGTAGAGGATGTGGCATGGTGGGGTCAAAGGGATTGAATATCCCCTGAAACTTTGGCGACTGTTGTGGCGGTGGAGGAGGTTGTAGATAGCCACCAAAGTACCCTTGGTTCTGATAGTGAACAAAGAACGGGTGTCGATATCCCTTTATCCTTTGTAGGCGTAGATGAATGTTCTCTTGGTTGGCCAAGAGAAGTTGCTCATTCTCAAATATTACATGCTGGTTGTGGTACAACCATCATTGCACGTCGTGGATGCCCACCAATGTTTTTGATTGCTACTGTTGTCCTTGTTGTATTTCCTACAACATCCCATACATTCCCACCATAGAGTATGGATCATCCTCTTACGGTTGTGGTGGAGTAGAACAAGTGGAGGCTGCATAGTGTCATGGACGCTTGCGTGGAACCAACCTCTACATGAGTGGGATGGTTTGTTGCACCTCCTCTTCCTCTTCATCTTCATTTTGCTCCTGCTGCTGGTCTTCTGCTGCCTCATCTTCTTCTTCTCCTCGTCTGATGAGCTATCCATAGGACACTACATGAGGTGGATTCCCTGTAGACCGACAATAACATTTGGCAGCACCCTCTCTTTGTACTGGGTGCCTACTGTACAACATGCGTATACAATATTCATGCACATGTTGACGAGGCCGACTTTCTTGAAGTGCTTGAGATCAAGCTTTGGAGCAGCCGTAAGAGGTTTGACAGTAGAGAGGTCGAGGTTGAGATGGAGAGCTATTGGCGTGATCAACCCTCCAATTTGAATTTGAGGCTTCCTCTGCACCTGGTGCTTGAATCCCATCATGCGTTGAAGGAAGAAGATGCCAAATTTCAAGCTCCCATTTCCTAGCTCCAACAACTTGTAAAGAAAGTAGAGGTCAACCCGTTGGGTTTTCCCCTTCCCTTGACCAAACTTGGAAAGAAGAGTGTTGGTGATGAGGCGATGGAGTATGCAATTAAAGGGATTCTTGATGACGTTCACGAATTTTGTATGCCAAGTGATATGTTGGCCCTCCGGTAACTCTAAGAATAACTCCCATTCCACCTTAAAGTCAAAGTTGTCAGGTTAGTAGCGGTCTCCTCTAGTTGGCCATCCATATATGGCATTGAATTATTACAATGCCAAAGTTTATTCAGTGTTGTAGAGGCAGAAACCGATGCTAGCATTCCTCCATTCATCCCCATGCTCGGGGATGATGCAAACCTCCAGGGATGCCAGGAATTCACAGAAGATATCGGAGTATGTAAGCTATTCACTGAAGAAGAGATGGTTGCCTATAAACCCTTGACGCTCGCAGACCTTGCCCATGTTTTCGACAAAACCAAAGGAGGCAATGAACTCATGGTCGATGTACTGTGTTACTCAAATCTCCCTCTTTTATAGATCATCATAGATCTTCTAAGTGTCAATGTTGGGATGGGATATCCGGCCTAGTTTCGAAATCAAGTTTGGAACCCCCATTGATGAAGAAGCTTCACACCTTGGTTCCATCTTTAGAACAAGAGAGAGGTTAATAAAACAGAGCTCAGTGTAGATTCTGAATGCCCATAGATTATTGCACACACTTGCTTGAGGGAAGTGTAGAGATGTTGTGAAGGAAAATGATTCACAAGTCTTCCTTTTATAGTTGTGTCTTCCTCTCTATCTTTGTGTTGGTACTACCGACATCCGTGTGCTTGATGCTACCGACGACCCTGATCTGTTGATGTCATTAGAACATATCACATATTGTCAGTAGTACAGACATGGTGTCGGTAATACCGACTCCTCCCACAGATCGGTGGTACCAACTATTTGATCTGAAAATCTTTGACTGTTGGATTTTTCTCCCGCAGATCACATCTCTTAAAGTGTCGATAGTACCGACAAGGTGTCGGTAGTACTGACTCATTTAAATTTTGTCGGTGCTTCTGAGTGGGAACTTAGTGTTTTGGACATGGAGCACACTTCTCATCGGTACTACCGATGGTGTGTCAGTAGTATCAAGTACTTATCAGTTAGGTGGTCCTTTTCTTTGTAGAAATTCAGTGCTACCAACTTAGGGGTTGGTAGCGATGAGTTATTTTACCAAATTTGTACAAATTCCATGTGATGTCATTGGTACCACCAAGATAGCAGTCGGTAGTATCGAGTCTTGTAGTCAACTCCATCTTTTTCCCTATAACCTTTTTGGTAATACCAACTTAATGTCAGTAGCAGCGACTGATACTCAGCATGCACACCACACAAACTGGATCAAGGTACCTTTAATTTATCAAAACTAAATAAAACAAAAAATAAACTTATGATATACAAATGGGAATGTAAAGAACAAAATTGATGGTTGGGTTGCCTCCCAAAAAGCACCCTTGTTTTACATCATAAGTTTGACGATCCTAAGCTCATTAGATTAGTGAAGCTCAATGAGATTGAACTCATCCTCCTTCCTAATCACACCTTCCAAAAAGTAGTTCTTAAGTCACTAGCCATTGAAAATGAATGGCTCATCCCCATTGCTAATCTCCAAAAATCCATAGGGGAAGGCTTTAACCACCTCAAAGGGTCCACTCCATCTAGACCTCAACTTACCACAATGTAATTTCAACCTAGAATTTAATAGATTGACCTTCTGTCTTGGAGTGAAGACCATATGGAATATGTGGTGATCATGAATTTGCTTACTCCTCTCCTTATAGATTCTTGAGCTCTCATAGGATCAAACCTAAGCTCATCTAACTCATTCAACTCTAACAATCTCTTTTTTCCTGCATTGTTCAAGTTGTAATTTAATTTCCTTAAGGCCCACTTAGCCTTATGCTCTAGATCTATAGGTAGGTGACAAGCCCTCCCATAAACCAACCTAAAAGGATTGGTACCTATATGTGTTTTATAGGCGGTCCTATATGCCCAAAGTGCATCATTGAGAAACATGCTCCAATTAGTCATGTTGGTTGAAACTATATTTTCCAAAATCTTCTTGATCTCCCTATTAGACACTTCAACTTGTCCTTGAGTTTGGGGGTGATATGGAGTACCTACCCTATGTTTCACTCCATATTTTCACAAAAGTGCCCCAAATTTTCTATTAGTGAAATGACAACCACCATTACTAATCATCAATCTGGGCACCCAAAACCTACAAAGTGTGTTCCTTCACAAATATACATATCACATGGGCATCATTGGTGCATGTTGGAATTGCTTCCACCCAATTAGATACATAATATACAAAAAGTAATATATAATGATTCGAATTTGAAGACACAAAAGGGCCCATGATGTCATGCCCCATAAGTCAAACACCTCAATTTCTTGAAAAACATTCTGAGGTATTTCATGTCTTTTTGAAATATTTCTTGTACGATGACAAGCATCACAATGACGAACATAATTGTATGAATCCTTAAAATTGTCAGCCAATAAAAACCACATTCTAAAACTTTAGATGCACTCCTAGAACTACAATGATGGCCCTTGTAGGTAAAGAATGAAAATGTGCCAAAATACTTGAAATTCACAATTCGACACACATTTTCTCATAATACCATCCCTACACTGCCTGATCTAAATGGGGTCATCCCATACGTAATGCCTTAAGGAGTGGAAAAAAACTTTTTTTCTCCTAGCATCCCCAATATCCTGGAAGCTCTCCACATGCCAAATAGTTCACAATGTTTGTGAACCATGTGTCTTTGCTTTTCATAGGAAAGAGCTGCTAATCGAGAAAATGTTTCGTAATAGGTATATCAATATCATTTTCATCCACCCGTTCAAGCCTAGAAAGATGATCTGCCACCTCATTCTTAGTGTCGACTTTGTCCTTAATTTCTATATCAAATTCCTGCAATAATAAGATCCACCTAATCAACATGGGCTTGGCATCTTTTTCTACAACAAGTATTTAATGGCTTCATGATCAGTCCACACTATCACCTTAGCCCTCTAAAATATTGATGGGATTTCTCAAAAGTGAAAACAACCACAAAAAATTCCTTTTTAGTTGTTGTATAATTTAATTAGGCGTCATGTAGAGTTTTAGACACATAATATATGACAATAGGGACTTTATCTCGACGTTGGACTAGAATAGCTCCTACTGCATAATATGATGCATCACACATCAGTTCAAAAGGTTGACTTAAATCTAGAGCTGGACAATGGGTGTAGAGACCATATTATCCTTTAATACCTCAAAAGATCTTAAACATCACTCATCAAACGTAAATTCAACATCCTTTTCCAATAACTCGAAGAGTGATTTAGTAATTTTAGAAAAATCTTTGATAAATCGACAGTAAAATTTGGCATGTCCTAAAAAGCTCCTCACTCACTTTACCGATGATGGTAGAGGTAGTTTGGAGATCACTTCTATTTGGATCGGTTCTACCTCCATTCCTTTATTAGACATCTTGTGTCCTAGGACAATTCCTTTACTCATCGTCATGTGGCACTTTTCCCAATTAAAACCAAGGTGAATGTCCTCACATCTTTGCAAGACCTTATCAAGATTGTCAAGGAAATCATCAAAGGACTCCCCATACACCAAGAAATCATGTATAAACACTTCTAGATATCACTCTACTATTTTATAAAAAATGTCAAGCATACATCACTGGAAAGTGGCTGATGCATTACAAAGACCGAAAGACATATAATGATACACAAATGTTCCATAAGAACAAGTGAAGGTCAATTTTTCTTGAACATGTGGCTCGATGGAAATCTGATTGTATCCTGAATAACCTTCAAGAAAACAAAAATGAGAGCGGTCGGCGAGCCACTATAATATTTGGTCGATAAAAGGGAGTGGAAAATGATCTTTTAATGTGGCAGTGTGCAAACCTCTATAGTCTATGCAGACACACAACCCAATCACTAGTCTAGTGGAAATCAGATCATCATTGGAGTTAGTAGTGTCCGTCATACCTCCCTTTTTAGGAACCACCTGGGTTGGACTAACCCAATTCAAATCAGAGATAACATATATAATACGTGTAGACAAAAGGTTTACTAACTCCTTCTTTACTACCTCAGTCATGATGGGGTTGATTAGACATTGAGGTTTCACTATAGATTTGTCTCCTTCCTCCATTCTGATCTTATGTTGATAGAAAGTAGAGGAGATCCCCTTTATGTCTGCTATGGACTAGTCAAATATTGCACGGTGGTTCTTCAAAACCACAAGCAGTTGTTCCTCTTCCCGAATGCTTAGTGAAGCTGAGATGATGACTTTGACACTCTTTGTAAGGAGAGTGAAATCACCCCTTCACTAAAATATAGTAAAAAAACACCATTAGAAAGCAGCGGAATAAAAATAACTGACTATATTCAATTTCATAAAAGGTTTACAAAAATACATCAAATTCTCCCTTGATGGTTTACATCAAGACACACAATCAGGATCTAGATAGAGGGAAGTCTAGACTACTACAATCTTATCTCCAAGCAACATCTCCATCAACTGAGTCCAAGCCAAAAGCTAAGATCTTCCTTGTCTTATCCATCACCTTGCTCAGCACCTGGGTGGTTGGGAAGGCACCCAACAAAAAGGGAAAGGGAAGAAAAGTATGTGTCACAAAACTAGTTTAGGATATCAAGATAAGTAAAGAAAATAAAAATAGGCTAGGGTTCATCATATGATGAAGATAACAAGAGTATGAGGCTATATATCAAAGAAGATTGCCATTAACAAATATAATAAAAAGGATTTGCATATAAGATAATTATGCCTGCCTAACTAAGTAGGGTTGAGGCACCTACCAGACCTCTAACCTTAGGTGAGGGGAGAATAAGACATTCCCAGTCACCTACAATATTATGGGAAGAATAAGACATTCCCCAGGGCGATTATTTGCATGCCCTCTGTGGCTGGTTGTACATAAGTATCACTACTTTAAATTAAATAGAACATAAATCCACATGCTAGAAAAGTAGTCATGACAAGAGTACATAATATTCAATAAGCATGGCAGTGGGGTATAAGACCCAAACAATAAGAAATTATAATCTAATTTGAGACATGAACAACATTAGGATTCAAGAATAGAATATTTAGGGTTCATTTAAGCCTCATTAGGGAAATATAGGGTTTGGTTGCAATTTTCCCAACATAGGGTGTAAGGAATGCACATCCATAAATAGGAATTTCACATACATAAAGAAGGATTACACATACAAAGCACATACCTTTCATTATGATTCATATTACCCACTTTCATCATTTCATTGAGTCCATGATCAATTTTTCCTATCTTCAATTTGTATACATGTATTAGAATGATATATATGCATTAACGTAGAGAAAACCCATATTTTTACTTTATATAGAAAAACCTCAATTTAGACTATGAAAACATCACCATAGACTTAGTTAGGTTCTTCTGATTAAGAAAACATATAATTTTGCATATTTTGGATTTACGATGATTAGAGTGTATTTTTGGTGATTTTAAGTGATTAAATAATTTTCTAGAAAGCCACCATAGACAAAACCCAAAACCAATACTTGGAAATATTATTATTGAAAATAAAATGTTTTTCTGAGTTTAGGACGTATTTTAATTTAGTTTTTGGACAAAGGAATCAAAAGTTATGAATTATTGAAATTCAGCCAATCAGAAACTGACACATCATCAAACCTAACAAGATAAGAAGAGAGAGAGAGAGAGGGAAAACACCATTCGACCTAAAAACATTGTTTTGGATTAATAGTTATCCAAACTAGATCTTCTAGAGAAGGTAAACTGGTAAGAAACCAAAACCCTAGATGAACATGGTAAATAGAGATGGAAATCATCGATTTTAAACATAGATGCATGAATTTTAAGCATGTAGCAAGCAATATATGAGAAGTGGGTTATGAAACTCGCATCTAGGGAAGATAAGAATGTCCAAACAGCAAGGATCCGAGCTTAGAAGGTCTGGTTGCTCCAAGCCTAGCTCCTTTCTTGGACAAAGATCACCTTCTCAACTTAGAGGTGATAAACCCTAGCAAAAGAGCATAGAGATGAGGTGTTTTAGGGTTCTAGGTGGGGTTTCACCAAGGAATTACATAGTTAAGACCTGTAATAGTGTGTAAGGAAGATTAAAAATATGAAAATAGGGAAGGAAGGGAGGCAACTTACTAGATTTGGTCAAAATTATCAAGGAGGAGCTTTAGAAACCCTAATAGAGCAATTTGGAAGCCCTAGGAGCCTTCTTCACCAAGGTAGGCTCCCTCTATTACCTTGGGACAGAAACTTCATGGCCAAATATAGAAGGAAATATTCTCTAAGCTAGAGTAAATAAAAGGAGAGCAAGAGTTATTGAATTGTGAGCTGGGAAGGGGTATACATGGCTATATATAGAAAGAGGTGAAGCATGAGGTGTCTTAAGGGGCTTTCCATGTGTCTTTAGCGTAGGGATTGATGGCCATGCAAGAGGACAGCTCATAGAAGCTTCATGCATATCAAAAGTCGGTCCTAAGATCCCATAGATCCTTCTAGGACATCCCTACCGTTTTTCAAGAAAGAAATAACCTCATTGGTTGATAGCTTTTAAGGATAAGCATATTTATAAAGAGGGTAATCCCTATAATGCCCTTGGAAAGAAATACCATCAAACCAAGGTGAAAATAGGTTATCCATTGGTTTAAAATCTATTTAATGGTAATGGAATATCTAAGGATTAAAATTAAGTTGATAATTTTCAAAGAAAACCTCCCAATCGGGTAAATTGCATAAAAGTCCAGAATGTACCTAAAATTGCATAACTTGCACAAACAACATCCAAATCGAATCAAATTTGAAACTTCGGATCATTTTATGTTTTCAAATCATATCAAAAAGTTATATTAAGTTTTAGAGCACTTAAGTATGGTAATTAAGCTTTCACTGAGGTATTTATGCATAAACCCTTATATTGGTACAATTAGTGAATAAATGCTCACTAAACCACTATAAATTCCACTAATTAAATAGAAAGACCAATAAGGATAGAAATGAGACGAAAAGATGGGAAAGAGCGACAAAAGACAAAATTTCAAAATTCAGTATGTTACAACACTCCACCCCTTAAAGACGATTTCGTCCCCGAAATCACAAGCAAGAAGGGAAGGGTGAGCGTGCAACATCTCATCACAAAACATCAGGTTATTTCTCCAACCTTAACTTCCACCAAACAATTCATCAACATATACTCCACAAGCATTTCAACATAGGTTAGGTCCACAAGCATTTCATTATGATATCACCATTATTTTAATTATGGCATGTCATAATCAATTTATTACGAAGGAAGTTATATTTCATTATCATCAATGAAACATCGTATATATATACATATATATTTCTCATTTATGTTACTAAGAATTTTAGCAAAATTATGGGTTACTCAATTACCTCAATATACTTGATCATTATCCTTAATATTTTGAACTTTGACTTCATTATCCTTATACTATCACCACATTAAGTTATAACGAATTATTTTGCATGAAATATTCAATTTGTCTTTAAATATTCATTCAACACAAATTATGTCACATCAATTACATATATTTATATTAAACGTTATCTCATTACCACATTATGTTTATTTCTCACATTAATGTCATCATTAATCATTTTGTCATATTTATTTATATTATTGATTTGCACATTTATGTGAATCAAATCACTTCATATTCATATTGAATCCACTCCATGTATTTTAATGATCAAGGTGAGTCATATTACAAATTGATTTACATTAAGTGACCAATCATGTGTATATTCGATAACAAGGTAACATACCATGAATTTCATATTGATGACTTGATTAATATGTGTTTAGATGATTATATATATCATTTATGTGTATCAAAGTATGTTAACTGATTATGACACCTAATTTCATTAATGTATCATGAAAGGCAATAAGGATGTATACGTTAAGGTTAGATGGTTACAACTTAGGGTTTAGGTTAACATGATCATTATTCTTCATCTATACATTCTTAGTATGCATTAAATACAAGATTGAGTTACAATTATCTTGCTCGTCATTTCATTAGGGTTTATTGGTTTATGACATGGTCAACATCATGCCTATCCATTATTAGAATTAAAATGTGAGTTACTCTTATTATGTGCATTAGATATTCATTAGGGTTCAAATATATGAACTATTCATTAGATGATCGTTATATGTTCTTTTGGATATAAAGAAACATGTGGTTACAACTATAACTTGTTTGGTCAAAACTAAGGATTCAAGCACACTAACTTCTGAATTAGGGAGTTAGGTTTCTAAAGTCAGAGTAGCGATATTTCATTATGTTACATGAGGTAAAAGTTTTTGATCGTGACCCAAAGTTTACTTCTCATTTATGGGGTCAGATTCAGGAGGTGATGGGTACTGACTTGTGTTTTAGTACTGCTTACCACCCACAGACTGATGGTCAATCTGAGAGAACAGTTCAGATTCTGGAGGACTTGCCTCATGCTTATGTGATGGATTGGGGTGGTGCATGGGATCGGTATCTGCCATTAGCTGAGTTTGCTTACAATAATAGCTACCAAGCTAGTATTAGTATGCCACCTTTTGAAGCTCTCTATGGTAGACCATTTTGTTCACCTTAGAATTGGGATGATGTCAGTGAAAGTTCTCTAGTGAAGACCGATGACATGCAAATGATGATAAAAAAGGGGCATTTGATAAAGAAACGCATGAAAGCTGCTCAAAACTGACAGAAGATGTATGCTGACAAGAAGAGGTCTGATGTTAACTTCCTAGTGGGTGACTATGCATTTCTGAAGATCAAGTCTATCTGTTCTATTTCTAGATCTAAAGTTAAAGGAAAGTTGAGTCCCCGCTATGTTGGACCATTTGAAATCTTAAATAAGGTTGGAGACTGTGCATACCGCTTAGCCTTACCTCCTTCCTATGATAAGATTCATAATGTGTTCCATGTCTCTATGCTGCAGAAGTATGTGAAGGACTCATCTCATGTTCTTACCGTTGAGCCTTTGGAGATACATGAGAATCTGACCTATGAAGAGATACCTATGAAGATTCTTGACTCCCGAGTAAAGCAGCTGAAGAACAAAGAGATTGAGCTGGTAAAAGTTTTGTGGAAATATCATGGTCTGGAAGAAACCACTTGGGAGTTGAGAGATGAAATGTTACATACTCACCCTTCTCTTTTTGCTTGAGATTTCAAGGACAAAATCCTTTTAAAGGGGTGGAGTGCTGTAACATAATGAATCTTAGATGTAATCTCCATGTAAACCTTTTTCCCAAGTTTCCCTCTCATTTCTATCCTTTATTTCATTTATCTTTAATTAGTGGAATTTATAGTTGTTAAGTGAACATTTATTCACTAATTGTACCAATATAAGGGTTTATGCACAAATACATCAGTAAAAGCTTAATTATTATAATTAAGTACTATAAACCTTAATATACCTTTTTTATATGATTTGAAAACATAAAATGAGGCTATGTTTCAAATTTGGTTTGATTTGGATGTTGTTTGTGCAAGTTATGTAATTTTAGGTACATTCTGGACTTTTATGCAATTTACCCAATTGGGAGGTTTTCTTTGCAAATTTTCTCCTGAATTTTAATCCTTATATACTCCCTTACCATTAACGAGATTTGAAACCATTGGAGAACCTAGTTTCACCTTTGTTTTATGGTATTTCTTTCCAAGGTCATTATAGGGATTACCCTCTTTTTAAAGATGCTTATCCTTAAAAGCTATCAACCAATGAGGTTATTTCTTTCTTGAAAAATAGTGGGGACGGACTAGAATAATCTATGGGCTCTTAGAAACGACTTTTGATACGCATGAAGCCTCTATGAGCTATCCTCTTGCATGGCCATCAATCCCTAGGCTAAAGACACATGGAAAGTCCCTTAAGCCTCCTCATGCTTCACCTCTTTCTATATATAGCCATGTATACCCCTTCCCAACTCACAATTCGAAAAATCTTGCTCTCCTTTTCTTTCCTCTATCTTATAGAATATTTCCTTTTGTATTTGGCCACGAAGTTGATGTCCCAAGGTAATAGAGGGAGCCTAGCTTGGTTAAGAAGGCTCCTAGGGCTTCAAAATTGCTCTATTAGGGTTTCTAAAGCTCCTCCATGGTCAATTTGACCAAAACTAGTAAGTTCCCTCCCTTCCTTCCCTATTTTCATATGGTTAATATTCCTTACACCCTATTACAGGTCGTAACCATGGAATTTCACGGTAAAACCCCACCTAGAACCCTAAAATACCTCATCTCTATGCTCTTTTGCTAGGGTTTATCACCTCTAAGTTGAGAAGGTGATCTTTGTCCAAGAAAGGAGCTAGGCTTGGAGAAACCAGACCTTCGAAGCTCGGATCCTTGCTGTTTGGACCTTCTTATCTTCCCTAGAGGCGCATTTCATAACCCACTTCTCATATATTGCTTGCTACATGCTTAAAATTCATGCATCTATGTTTAAAATCGATGATTTCCATCTCTATTTACAATGTTCATCTAGGGTTTTGGTTTCTTACCGGTTTACATTCTCTAGAAGATCTAGTTTGGATAACTATTAATCTAAAACCATGATATTAGGTTGAATGGTGTTTTCCCTCCCTCTCTCTCTCTTTTCTTAGCTCGTTTGGTTTGATGATGTGTCGGTTTCTGATTGGCCAAATTTCAATAATTCATAACTTTTGATTCCTTTATCCAAAAACTAAAGTAAAATACGTCCTAAACTCATAAAAACATTTTATTTTCAATAATAATATTTCCAAGTATTGGTTTTGAGTTTTGTCTATGGTGACTTTCTAGAAAATGATTTAATCACTAAAAAATCACCAAAAATACACTCTAATCATCGTAACTCTAAAATATGAAAAATTATATGTTTTCTCAATCAGAAGAACCTAACTATGTCTATGGTGATGTTTTCATAGTCTAAATCTAGGTTTTTCTATAAAAAGTAAAAATATGGGTTTTCTCTACCTTAATGCATATATATCATTCTAATACATGTATATGAATTGAAAATTGGAAAAATTGATCATGGACTCAATCAAGTGATGAAAGTGGGTAATATGAATCATAATGAAAGGTATGTTCTATGTATGTGAATTTACACCTTAAGTTGGGAATAATTGTGCCTTCAACTATTTTTCTATAATGAGGCTTTATTAAACCCTATTTCATATACTCTTGAATCTTTTTTTATACATGCCTCATAAATTAGTTTCAGAACATTATTCTTGGGTCTTGGAACCCCACCACCAAGTTGTAATTATATGATGATTTATCTTGCCACTTTACTATTTCTTGAGCATGATGGTTTATTTGGCTATTTAACTATAGTAGTGGTACTTATGTGCAACCACCCACAGAGGGTATGTAAATAATTGCCCTGGGGAACATCTTATTCTCCCCTTGGGGAATGTGTTATTCCTCCCCTATAAAATTTTATAGGTGATTGGGAATGTATGAATTCTCCCCGCACATAAAGGTTGAGGTCCGGTAGGTGCCTCAACCCTACTTAGTTAATGTATTCCAATTAATATCATGCATGCTACTTCTTATATGTTTTGTAATGGTAAGAATCTATTTTGTTATTTGCCTAATTATCTTGGCCCTCTCATCTTATGATTACTCAATATATTTATGTTTCATATGATTTCCTTTTCTCTTGTACTGATTCATTATTTGACGCATACCTTGTTTTCCTCTCCCTTTTGCTGGGTGCTTTCCCAACCACCCAGGTGATGAGCAAGGTGATGAACAAGACAAGGAGTATATAGCTTTTGGCTTGGACTCAATTGATGGAGATGTTGCTTGGAGACAAGATTTTAGTAGTCTAGACTTCCCTCTATCTAGATCCTGATTGTGTGTCTTGATGTAAACCCTAATGGGAGAATTTGATATATTTTGTAAACCTTTTATGAAATTGAATACAGTCAGTTATTTTTTATTCTGGTACTTTCTAATGTTCTTTTGTATACTAATGTTTAATAATTTTAAAAAATTTATGCCCATTCCATCATACCTCTGAGAGTGTTTGGAATGGATGTCAATTCTTCAAATTTTTAGTAAAGGGGTGATTTCACTCCCTTACAAATGTTGTAACATAATGAATCTTAGTTGTAATCTCCATGTAAACCTTTTTCCCAAGTTTCCCTCTCATTTCTATCCTTTTTCATTTATGTTTAATTAGTGGAATTTATAGTGGTTTAGTGAACATTTATTCACTAATCGTACCAATATAAGGGTTTATGCACAAATACCTCAGTGAAATCTTAATTACCATAATTAAGTTCTATAAACCTTAATCTAACTTTTTGATATGATTTGAAAACATAAAATGAGGCTAAGTTTCAAATTTGGTTTGATTTGGATGTTGTTTGTGCAATTTATGCAATTTTAGGTACTTTCTGGACTTTTATGCAATTTACCCAATTGGGAGGTTTTCTTTGCAAATTATCTCCTGAATTTTAATCCTTAGATATTTCCTTACCATTAAAGAGATTTGAAACCATTGGAGAACCTAGTTTCACCTTGGTTTGATGGTATTTCTTTCCAAGGGAATTATAGGGATTACCCTCTTTATAAAGATGCTTATCCTTAAAAGATATCAACCGATGAGGTTATTTCTTTCTTGAAAAATGGTGGGGATGGCCTAGAATAATATATGGGATCTTATAATTGACTTTTGATATGCATGAAGCCTCTATGAGATATCCTCTTGCATGGCTATCAATCCCTAGGCTAAAGACACATGGAAAGTCCCTTAAGCCTCCTTATGCTTCAACTCTTTCTATATATAGCCATGTATACCCCTTCCCAACTCACAATTGGAAAACTCTTTCTCTCATTTTCTTTCCTCTAGCTTAGAGAATATTTTCTTTTGTATTTGGACACGAAGTTGTTGTCCCAAGGTAATAGAGGGAGCCTATCTTGGTGAAGAAGGCTCCTAGGGCTTCCAAATTGCTCTATTAGGGTTTCTAAAGCTCCTCCATGGTGAATTTGACCAAAATTAGTAAGTTTCCTCCCTTCCTTCCCTATTTTCATACTATTAATATTACTTACACCCTATTACATGTCGTAACCATGGAATTCCATGGTGAAACCCCACCTAGAACCCTAAAACACCTCATCTCTATGCTCTTTTGCTAGGGTTTATCACCTTGAAGTTGAGAAGGTTATCTTTGTCCAAGAAAGGAGCTAGGATTCGAGAAACTAGACCTTCTAAGCTCTGATACCATGATGTAAGGGAGTGAAATCACCCCTTTACTAAAAATTTGAAGAATTGACATCCATTCCAAACACTCTCAGAGGTATGATGGAATGGGCATAAATTTTCCAAACTTATTAAACATTGGTATACAAAAGACCATTAGAAAGCATCATAATAAAAAATAACTGACTGTATTCAATTTCATAAAAGGTTTACAAAATATATCAAATTCTCCCATTAGGGTTTACATCAAGACACACAATCAGGATCTAGATAGAGGGAAATCTAGACTACTACAATCTTGTCTCCAAGCAACATCTCCATCAATTGAGTCCAAGCCAAAAGTTATATACTCCTTGTCTTGTTCATCACCTTTATCATCACCTAGGTGGTTGGGAAAGCACCCAGCAAAAGGGAGAGGAAAACAAGGTATGCGTCAAATAATGAATAAGTACAAGAGAAAAGGAAATCATATGAAATATAAATATATTGAATCATCATAAGATGAGAGGGCCAAGAGAATGAGGCACATAACAAAATAGATTCTTACCATTACAAAACATATAAGAAGTAGCATGCATGATATTAATTGGACTACATTAAGTAAGTAGGGTTGAGGCACCTACCAGACCTCAACCTATAGGTGAGGGGAGAATTCATACATTCCCAATCACCTATCAAATTTTATAGGGGAGGAATAACACATTCCCCAAGGGGAGAATAAGACGTTCCCCAGGGCAATTATTTACATACCCTCTGTGGGTGGTTGTACATAATTACCACTACTATAGTTAAATAGCCAAATAAACCATCATGCTCAAGAAATAGTAAAGTGGAAAGATAAATCATCATATAATTACAACTTGGTGGTGGGGTTCCAAAACCCAAGAATAATGTTCTGAAACAGATTTATGAGGAAGGTATAGCAAAAGATTCAAGAGTATATGAAATTGGTTTAATAAAGCCTCATTATAGAAAAATAGGTTAAGGCACAATTATTCCCAACTTAAGGTGTAAATGCACATACATAGCACATACCTTTCATTATGATTCATATTACCCACTTTCATCACTTGATTGTGTCCATGATCAATTTTTCCTATTTTCAATTTGTATACATGTATTAGAATGATATATATGCATTAAGGTAGAGAAAACCCATATTTTTACTTTTTATAGAAAAACCTCGATTTATACTATGAAAACATCACCATAGACTTAGTTAGGTTCTTCTGATTAAGAAAATATATAATTTTGCATATTTTGGAGTCACGATGATTAGAGTCTATTTTTGGTGATTTTTAAGTGATTAAATCATTTTCTAGAAAGCCACCATAGACAAAACTCAAAACCAATACTTGGAAATATTATTATTGAAAATAAAATGTTTTTCTGAGTTTAGGATGTATTTTACTTTAGTTTTTGGACAAAGGAATCAAAAGTTATGAATTATTGAAATTCCACCAATCCGAAACTGACACATCATCAAACCAAATGAGATAAGGAAAGAGAGAGAGAGGGAGAGGGAGGTAAAACACCATTCAACCTAATATCATGGTTTTAGATTAATAGTTATCCAAACTAGAACTTCTAGAGAAGGTAAACTGGTAAGAAACCAAAATTGATGTAAGGGAGTGAAATCACCCCTTTACTAAAAATTTGAAGAATTGACGTCCATTCCAAACACTCTGAGATGTATGATGGAATGGGCATAAATTTTCCAAATTTATTAAACATTGGTATACAAAAGACCATTAGAAATCAGCGGAATAAAAACTAACTGACTATATTCAATTTCATAAAAGGTTTACAAAAATACATCAAATTCTCCCATTAGGGTTTACATAAAGACACACAATCGAGATCTAGATAGAGGGAAGTCTAGACTACTACAATCTTGTCTCCAAGTAACATATCCATCAACCGAGTCCAAGCCAAAATCTAAGATCTTCCTTGTCTTATCCATCACCTTGCTCAACACATGGGTGGTTGGGAAGACACCCAACAAAAGGGAGAGGAAAACAAGGTATGCGTCAAATAATGAATAAGTACAAGAGAAAAGGAAATCATATGAAAGATAAATATATTGAATCATCATAAGATAAGAGGGCCAAGAGAATGAGGCACATAACAAAATAGATTCTTACCATTACAAAACATATAAGAAGTAGCATGCATGATATTAATTGGACTACATTAACTATGTAGGGTTGATGCACCTATCAGACCTCAACCTATAGGTGGGGGGAGAATTCATACATTCCCAATCACCTTTCAAATTTTATAGGGGAAGAATAACACATTCCTCGGGGGAGAATAAGGTGTTCCCCAGGGCAATTATTTACATGCCCTTTGTGGGTGGTTGTACATAAGTACCACTACTATAATTAAATAGCCAAATAAACCATCATGCTCAAGAAATAGTAAAGTGGCAAGATAAATCATCATATAATTACAACTTGTTGGTGGGGTTCCAAGACCCAAGAATAATGTTCTGAAACTAATTTATGAGGCAAGTATAGCAAAAGATTAAAGAGTATATGAAATATGGGTTTAATAAAGCCTCATTATAGAAAAATAGGTTAAGGCACAATTATTCCCAACTTAAGGTGTAAATGCACATACATAAAGAGGGATTACACATACAAAACACATACCTCTCTTACTGATATCAATTATTAACTTTCACCACTTTAATTGAGTCCAAGTTCCAATTTTCCTATTTTCAATGTATTAACATGTATTAGAGTACATAATGCACATTAATATATATAAACCCTAATTTTAGACCTGTTTATAAAAACTCGGATTTAGACTCTTAAAACATCACCAATAAACTTACTAAGTTCTCCTGATCAAGAAAACATATTTTTATGTTAATTTTGGAGTTATGATGATTAAGATGTAATTTTTATGGATTTTATGCATTAAATTCATTTTACAAAAATCATCCTTCATCAAACCATAAAATCAGACCTTGAAAACATTTTTATTAGATAGATATTAATTTTAAAATTCCAAAACATATTTATTTGTCAAATTTGGATAAGTGGTTTAGAAGATATGAATTTTTCAATACTGACTAATAGGAAATGGCCACAACATCAAACCGATCGAGATAATTAAAGAGATAGGGAGAGGGAGAAAATGCCATTTGACCCAAGATAAGGTTTTAAGTTACATAGGTAACCAAACTAGAGATTATAGAGAAAATAAAATAGCAAGAAACCAAAACCTTAGAAGAACATGGTAAAAAGAGATGGAAATCATCGATTATCAACATAGAAGCATGGGTTTTAAGCAGGTACTAAGAAATATATGAGAAGGGGGTTAACCAAACTTGCCTCTAGGAATATAAGAAGGTCCAAACATAAATTATCCCGAGATTATAAGGTATGGTTGCTCCAAGCTAAGCTCCTTTCTTGAGCAAAGATCACCTTCTCCACTTTAGAGGTGCAAACCCTAGCAAAAGAGCATGGAGATGAGATGTTTTAGGGTTTTAGTTGGAGTTTTACCATGTATGATCAGGGTTACGACCTAGAAGAAGGTGTAAGGAAGAATAACAGTATGAAAATAGGGAAGGAAGGGAGTAAACTTACTAGTTTTGGTCGAAATTACCAAAGAGGAGCTTTAGAAACCCTAATAGAGCAATTTGGAAACCATAGGAGCCTTCTTCACCAAGGTAGGCTCCCTCTATTACCTTGGGACAGAAACTTCAGGGAAAAACACAGAAGGAACTATTATCTAAGATAGAGGAAATAAAAGGAGAGCAAGAGTTTTCGAATTGTGAGTTGGAAAGGGGTATACATGGCTATATATAGAAAGAGGTGAAGCATGAGGTGTCTTAAGGGACTTTCCATTTGTCTTTAGCCTAGGGCTTGATGGCCATGCAAGAGGATAGCTCATGGGCTCTTCTTGGATATAAAAATATGGTCCTAAGATCCCACAGATCCTTCAAGGCCATCCCCACCGTTTTTCAGGAAAGAAATAACCTCATTAGTTGATAGCTTTTAAAGATAAGCACCTTTATAAAGAGGGTAATCCCTATAATGCCCTTGGAAAGAAATACCATCAAACCAAGGTGAAACTAGGTTCTCCAATGGTTTAAAATCTAGTTAATGGTAAGGGAATATCTAAGGATTAAAATTCAGTTGATAATTTGCAAAGAAAACCTCCCAATTGGGTAAATTGCATAAAAGTCCAGAATGTACCTAAAATTGCATAACTTGCACAAACAACATCCAAATCGAACCAAATTTGAAACATAGCCTAATTTTATGTTTTAAAATCATATCAAAAATTTAGATTAAGGTTTAAATAACTTAATTATGGTAATTAATCTTTCACTGAGGTATTTGTGCATAAACCCTTATATTGGTACAATTAGTGAATAAATGTTCACTAAACCACTATAAATTCCACTAATTAAACATAAATGACATAAAGGATAGAAATGAGAGGGAAACTTGGGAAAAAGGTTTACATGGAGATTACATCTAAAATTCATTATGTTACAACACTCCACCCCTTTAAAAGGATTTCGTCCTCAAAATCTCAAGCAAAAAGAGAAGGGTGAGTACGTAACATTTCATCTCTCAACTCCAAAGTGGTTTCTTCCATACCATGATATTTTCACAAAACTTTTACCAGCTCAATCTCTTTGTTCTTCAGCTACTTTAATTGGGAGTCTAGAATCTTCATAGGTATCTCTTCATAGGTCATATTCTCATGTATATCCAAAGGCTCAACGGTAAGCACATGAGATGAGACCTTCACATACTTCTTCAGCACAAAGACATGGAACACATTATGAATCTTATCATAGGAAGGAGGTAAGGCTAAGCGGTATGCATAGTCTCCAACCTTATTTAATATTTCAAATGGTCCAACATAGCGGGGACTCAACTTGCCTTTAACTTTAGATCTAGCAATAGAACAGATAGGCTTGATCTTCAGAAATGCATAGTCACCCACTAGGAAGTTAACATCAGACCTCTTCTTGTCAGCATACATCTTTTGTCGGTCTTGAGTATCTTTCATGCGTTTCTTTATCAACTACACCTTTTTTATCATCATTTTCATGTCATCGATCTTCAATTCGTATACATGTATTAGAATGATATATATGCATTAAGATAAAGAAAACCCATATTTTTACTTTTTATAGAAAAACCTCAATTTAGACTATGAAAACATTACCATAGACTTAGTTAGGTTCTTTTGATTAAGAAAACATATTTTTATGTTAATTTTGGAGTTATGATGATTAAGATGTAATTTTTATGGATTTTATGCATTAAATTCATTTTACAAAAATCACCCTTCGTCAAACCATGAAATCAGACCTTGAAAATATTTTTTTTATATAGAGATTAATTTTCCAATTCCAAAACATATGTATTTGTCAAATTTGGATAAGCGGTTTAGAAGATATGAATTTTGCAATACTGATCAATAGGAAATTGCCACATCATCAAACTGATTGAGATAATTAAAGAGATAGGGAGAGGGAGAAAATACCATTTGACCCAAGATTAGGTTTGAAGTTTCTTAGATAACCAAACTAGAGATTATAGAGAAAATAAAATAGCAAGAAACCAAAACCTTAGAAGAACATGATAAAAAGAGATGGAAATCATCGATTATCAACATAGAAGCATGGGTTTTAAGCATGTACTTAAACAATATATGAGAAGGGGGTTAACAAAACTTGCCTCTAGTAATGTAAGAAGGTCCAAACAAAAATGATCTCGAGATTATAAGGTATGATTGCTCCAATCTAAGCTCCTTTCTTGAGCAAAGATCACCTTCTCCATTTTAGAGGTGCAAACCCTAGCAAAAGAGCATGGAGATGAGATGTTTTAGGGTTTTAGGTGGAGTTTTATCCTCCAGAATATGAACTATTCTCTCAGATTGACCATCAGTCAGTGGGTGGTAAGCAGTACTGAAACGCAAGTCAGTAACCATCTCCTCCTGAATTTGACCCCATAAACGAGAAGTAAACTTTGGGTCACGATCAGAAACTATTACCTCAGGTACTCCATGCAGGCGTACGATCCACTCAACATACAACTGAGCCATATCCACAACTTTGTAATTGGTTTTAAAAGGCAAGAAATGAGCAGATTTTGTAAGCCGATCAATAACCACCCAAACAACATCATAACCTTTCTTGGACTTGGGGAAACCAGTAACGAAGTCCATTGTGATTTTCTCCCACTTCCATTCTGGAATTTCAAGAGGGTGAACAAGACCACCAGGTCATTGATGTTCGATCTTGACTGGCTGACATGTCAAGCACTTCACGACGAATAGAGCTATATCATTGTTCATGTTCTTCCACCAGAAGCTTCGTTGTAAGTCCTTATACATCTTTGTTGTGCCAGGATGAATAGTGTACTTGGACCCATGAGCTTAACTCAGAACCTTTTGTCTCAGATCACCAACATTAGGAATCCACAACCTTTGTTTGAAGCGGACAACACCATCCACTCCGACAGAGAAGTCAGATTGTAGTTTCTCAATTAAAGCTTTCATCTCCTCAAGCTCAGAACTCTCCAACTGTGCAGCCACGACTTCCGAGATCCAGGTTGGTGTAACAGTCAAGCTGGCCATATGAACACACAACTTGTCTTGATCTACTGACTCAACAGGCTGAGGTCTCCATCTAGCCACATGTTCAAGCTTTTCCCATACTGAACATCTCAAAGCAGCACAAACAAGATCCTTCTTGCGACTTAAAGCATCAGCCACGACATTCTTTTTTTTTGGATAAGGTAAAATATTACTAATCACCAAAAAGAGTATAGGAGTATAAACGCCCCGTATACTATACACGGTCACATAAGACCCCACATCAAAATGACCTCAGGTTTAACCCTTAAAAGGGTACTCAGGTTTGCTTTGCACAACAAAACAAGATTACGTACAAAAACGTCAAAGCTTTGGACTTTGTCTCTCTCTTTTTTCCCATGCTTCCTGCTATTCCTCTCATACCATATATGATAAATGAGCCATGTCTAGATAAGCCCAACAAAATGCCTCATATGGCTATCATGTTTTGTCCGGTCCAAAATCCACATCATGCTATCATGTTTATTCGTAGGTGGGTTACCACCCCAATTAAGTTTAAGGGAGCACCTGGTCCATAAATACTTTGTGTAGACATAGTCAAAAAATAGATGTTGATGTGTTTCATCCTCCAGCTGACAAAGCAGGCAAAATGATCTCATCACATTACCCCATCTACTAATTCTATCCATAGTAGTCAGCCTACCAAGAATAGCTTTGTACAAGCAAAAACTCCACTTGGGGCAGTGAATCTTACTCCACAGAAGCAGATCCCAGAGAACTTGAGGTTGGTTCCAATTTAACCTCCATGGTTCCCCCACCGCAACCATCATCCGGTTCCCATCCATCCACCTATAATCCTGCTTACAGTTGTTCCAGGCTGTACACATTCTCCTCCAAATTCTAGAACAGTTATTCAACTGTGACCAACCGTTCTCAAGACTAACTCCATACCTTCCTCTCATCCATTTGCTCCAATGTGACTCTATCTTTATCAAGAAGACAAACACTCTTCTGGCCGTGGCCTCTTCCAGGATGTCACATGGATCAATCAGCCCCAACCCCCATGTCGTGGTTGAGCGACCTCTAACCATGCAATAGAATGTTGTCCACCGCTCCACAAAAAACCAGCCATAACTGCCCGACACTTCTCAAGGATGAAGCACGGAAAATCCACAAGCATGCACCAGTACATGATCATATTGGTCAGCACAAACTTAATGAGAATAGCTCTACCCACCATGGACACCTTCAGGCCACTCCACTTCTCCACCTTCAAGCATAAATCATCCAAGCAACTTTGAAAATAAGCACCCCTGCCTACACCACCCGAGATGGGTACACCTAGATATTTAGTAGGAAAGCACCCAAACTCCATCTGAAGAGCCTCCTTCAATCTCCCCCTTCTTGTATCACAAGACTTGGAAAGGAAAACCTTAGATTTGATATCACTAATGTGCAAGCACGTCAGATCTGCAAACACATCTAAAATGGTTCTAATACCCCTGAGGAATTTGATATGGGCAGCAACAAAGAACATAAGATCGTCAGCAAATATCATATGGCTCATGACTTTGGTCCCCCGGACCTTAAAAGGTTTGATCCTCCCATCCTCCTCCGCCTTGCAAGTTAGATAGGTCAGATTCTCCATGACTATCATGAAAAGTAGAGGGGATAGAGGATCACCCTGCCTCAGACCATTGGAAGCTCTAAACATGCCTTTGGGAATACCATTAACAAGAACCGAAAAGGAAGTAGTCTGAACACATTGATGGAGAATGTTGATGAACCGACTAGAGAAACCCAAGGATTCCATAGAGCTCTACATTCCCTCCCAAGACACATGATCATAAGCTTTAGAAAGATCAATCTTTAAACAAGCCTTCTTGGAGCTGCCTTTAACTTGGAAATCCCTCAGAAATTTAGTATCAAGGAGTACATTATCTGATATAGCACGCCCTTTCACAAAAGCACTCTGATGAGGGGATATAATCTCTGGAAGGATAGCCTTCAGTCTATGAGCCAAAAACTTGGAGATAATCTTATAAGTCACTGAATAACAAGAAATCGAGCAGAAATCATTCATGGTAGAAGCCCCCAGCATCTTGGGAATCAACCTGATGAAAGCACGGTTAACTTGACAGACCATCCTCCCACCAACAAGAAACCATCTGACCGCATTGCAAATATCTCGACCCACAATGTGCCAGCAGCTTTGGAAGAATTTAGCATTAAAACCATCTGGTCCAGGATTCTTAGAAGCACTAATTGAGAAGGTAGATTCTTTAATTTCCTCGTCCATCACCCTCTTAATCAGACCAGAGTTCATAGCATCATTAACCCTTCTATCCAGAGGTGAAACCTTATCCAAAGTGTTGACAACCTCTTGATTATATAACTTAGTGAAGAATCCCACTGCCATGTCCTCCACTTTAGAAACTTCATCGACTAACTCCCCTTTCTCATTAACCAGATTATGGATGTGGTCCTTCATGTTGTCTCTCTTCACGGCAGCATGATAAATTTTTGAGTTGCAATCACCATCTCTCAACCACTTGAGCCTGCTTCTTTGCCATCCAGCTATCTCATTGGCCTTCTCCAACTGGGTAACTCTTTTACTAGCATTAGACTCCTCTTCCATACATCGGTGATCCTCAAGATTCAACCTAAGATTAGACACCTTCAAGTCAAACTCCTCTCTAGCTTTCTTAATAAGATTAGGTAAATCTTCCAAGCTACTAGACCAGGCTTTAGGGTGACTTTGACCTGCTTAAACTTATCCGTCACAACAAAAAGGGGGTTACCAACAACCCTCTCATCCCAAGCTTGTTTTACCACTCCCTCAAAGGAAGGCCATGAGAGCCAATGATTAAGGAATCTGAAAGGCTGATTGGGTTGTTTCTGTCTCGTCAGAATCATCTCCATCCAAGAATGGTCACTATTAGGGTGACCATCCAATATAAGAGTTGCCTCAGGAAAAACCTCCAGTCAGGCTTCGTTAACCAAACCATGGTCCAGATTGCTAGATATTCTTCTAATCGTTATTCTTTTATTATGCCAAGTGATAAGGCCACCGCTCATGTTGAGTTCAAACATGCCTATAACATCGATTGCATTATTGAACCTTCTCAAAATAGACTCATGTATAGGAAGACCTATGACATTTGCTTTACCAGGATGATAGGTAATGGTGAAGTCATAATCTTTAAGATATTCCATCCACCTATGTTGTCGCAAGTTCATATCCTTTTGAGTCAACAAATATCTCAGAATCTTGTGATCAGAAAATACTTCAAACTTTTCACCATAGAGATAGTGTCACCAGATCTTCAAAGTATGAACTATGGTAGAAAGCTCCAAATCATGTGTAGGCCAATTAGCTTCATTAGGTTTCAACTATCGAGAAGCATAGGTGATCACCTTTTCGTCTTGCATCAAAACACACCCTAATCCTTGTTTGGATGCATCAGTGTAGATGACATAGGGTATGCCCTCAATAGGAAAATCAAGCATGGGAGCAGAAGTCAGGCTCTTCTTTAGCTTCTGAAAATTGTTCTCACATTCTGGTGTCCAAGAGAACTTGACCTCATTTCACGTCAGCTTGGTTAAAGGCAAGGTCAACTCATAGAAGTTCTTGATAAACTTTCAATAGTAACCTGCTAAGCCAAGGAAACTATGAATCTCTGAGGGATTCTTTGGAGATTTCCACTTGGTCATAGCTTCTACCTTTGCAGGATCAACAACTATATGTATGACAGAAATCACATGACCCAGAAACATCACTTCCTTTATCAAGAACTCACACTTTGAGAATTTTTCATAGATTTGATTTTCTCGTAGTGTGTTGAGTACAATCCAAAAATGCTCGTGATGTTGTTCTAATGTCTCAGAATAAACCAAAACGTCATCAATAAACACCACCATGAACTTGTCAAGGTATGGGCGGAACACTCGGTTCATCAAGTCCATGAAGGCAGCAGGGGCATTTGTCAAGCCGAAAGGCATGACCATGAATTTGTAATGCCCATAGCGAGTTCTGAATGTTGTCTTCAGTACATCATCATCCATCAAGTGCATCTGGTAGTATCCACTTCATAGATCCATCGTGGAGAACACAATGGCTGACTTAAGCTGGTCGAACAAGTCATCGATGTGAGGCAAAGGATAACAGTTCTTCACTGTCACTTGGTTAAGCATGTGGTAGTCCATACACATCCACATCGAACCATCCTTCTTCTTCATGAACAGGACATGGGCTCCCCAGGGTGAAACACTGGGACAAATGAAGCCCATGTTGAGAAGATCTTCTAGCTTCTTCTTCAGTTCGGCAAGCTCGGCAGGGGCCAAGCGGTAAGGCGGCTTCGATATTGGTGAAGTTTTGGGTACAAGCTCGATGGAGAACTCCACCTCCCAAGTTGGTGGAAAACCAGGTAACTCCTCAGGAAAGATTTCCTGGAAGTCCTTCACCACATCTATGTGGTCGAGAGAAGGAAGTGTAGTCTTGAGGACTATAGAGGCTAAGAAAGCTCTACACCCTTGCGAGACTAGCTTTTCAGCTTTGATAGCAGAGATAACAAATTGTCGACCTTCTCACTTTCTACCCTTGACACACAATCTTCCCTCAATAGGATGTGATAAACTAACCTTTGATTCTTCACAAAACAAAACAGTTTTGTACCTCTTCAACCAATCCATTCCCAGGATGACATCAAAGGCGGTCATGTCGAGCAAGATGAAATTTGAGGGAAACATTATACCAGATATACAGAGGTCCATGGTCAGAGTTTGGAGATACAAAGAGCAGATCTTACCACTAGGGGTTTTTACATCTAATATATGATGCATATACTCAGATTCTATTTCTAACATGGAAGGAAGCTGACATGATATGAAGGTATTGGATGAGCAAGAATCAAACAATGACTTTATAGGATGCATATTAAGATGGAATCCCTTCCTGACATAGTTCCTTTAGGTGACATAGTTGCCCTATAGTTGATCTATGAATGATGAATGGTTGATTTAGGACCCTATAGTTCCACATTAGTATCATGATGAATAAAACCATAAAATAATCATAACTAAAATATGCATAACTTAATGTTGTTTAGGTTTGTCTTTAGGAAAATATTAGGGCATGAAGTTGAAGCAAAGGTGCCTAGAAAGGATCAGGTTCTGGGGGATGGAAATATTTTCCTCCATGCCACTTGTTTGGTTTATGATGACACCCAGATCCATATGATACCAGCATGGCCTAAGCTGAAATGGATTGTCTGAAATAGTTTGCGTTTAGGCAATAGTAACCTTAGGCATCTATGTTGTATATCTTTGGGAACCCAAAGTTTTAGGTGTATGATGACTTGTTTGAGGATGGATACCAAGATAGTCTCCTTATGTCCCTTGGGGTCACATGCTTGGATAGTTTATCCCTAGAACCTAGACTATAAATTTTGGGTTTGAGTGAGCCATCAGAGTGCACAATGGAAGTGTGATGGATCTTGTACATGGTTTAGTTAGACTCATCCTTTAACCCTAATGTGGTTTGGCTTGATAGTTTGAACCCTTTAATGGGTGGAGTATAGTTAGTTTGATGATGTTGAGTGGTTAGATTTCAAGGACAAAATCCTCTTTACGGGGATGGAGCCCTATGACATCTTGAAATCTATCTACACTATCTTAAGAAACCCTAACCCCACACTTAGGAGGTTGTTGTTCTTGAAACCTTAGTGGGGTCCAAACAAGTTATAGTTATAGCCTAATGTGCTTGTTTATATATTAATGAACATATAATGATCATCTGAGGAATAATTTATATGTTCAAACCCTAATGAATACCTAATGCACATAATATGAGTAACTCACATATTAATCCTAATGGATATGCATGGTGTTCCCCATGTCATAAACCAATAAACCCTAATGAAATGACAAGTAAGATAATTTTAACCTAATCTTAGACTTAATACATGCTAAGTAAAATTTAGTGATCACATTAACCTGAACCCTAAGTTGTAATCATCTAACCTTAACAAATACATCCTTATTGCCTTTCATGATACATTAATGACATTAGGTTTCATAATCATTTAACATACTTTGATGCACATAAATGATAAATATAATCATCTAATCATATTAATCAAATCATCAATATGAAATGCATAGTATGTTACCTTGTTATCTAATACACACACGATTAGTCACTTAATGTGAATCAATTTGTAATATGTCCCACCTTGATCACTAAAATACATATAATGACTTCAATATGGATAAGTAGTAATTGATTCACATAAAAGTGCATAATCAAGCATAAGAACTGAATAAATATGAAAAAAAATGATTAATGATGACATTAATGTGAATAAGAAAGTTAATGTGACAATGTAAATATAAATATAAGTGATTAATGTGACATTATTTGGATTACTTGTAACAAGTTGGATAAAATGTCTTAATTCATGCAAAACAATTTTTTATAATTCAATATGTTGATAATAGAGACAAAATCCAATTATTAAGGATAATAATCAAGTATATTGATAATTGAGTAAACTCTAATTGCGTTAAAACTCAAAATGAGGTAAATAAGAAATATATATGGTTTCAAGCATAATAATGAAATATAACTCTTTTGGAAACAAAGTAAATATGACATGACACAATTAAAAGAATAATAATGATAATGTGATATCATAATAAATATAATCTTAATGATCCAAAAATGTAAATAATGTTAAATTTCCTAAAAAGAATATCTAAATAATGGAACCTAGGAGATCCTTCAGAACCTAACCTATGTTGAAATGCTTGTGGTGTATATGTTGATGAATTTTTTGGTGGAAGTTAAGGTTGGAGAAATAACCTGATGTTTTGTGATGATATCTTGTACACTCACCCTTCCCTTCTTGCTTGTGATTTCGGGGACGAAATCCTCTTTAAGGGGTGGAGTGTTGTAACATACCGATTTTGAAACTTTGTCTTTTGTCACTCTTTCCCATCTTTTACTTTCATTTCTATCCTTATTGGTCTTTCTATTTAATTAGTGGAATTTATAGTGGTTTAGTGAACATTTATTCACTAATTGTACCAATATAAGGGTTTATGCACAAATACCTCAGTGAAAGCTTAATTACCATAATTAAGTTCTCTAAACCTTAATATAACTTTTTGATATGATTTGAAAACATAATAAGAGCCTATGTTTCAAATTTGGCTTGATTTGGATGTTGGTTGTGCAAGTTATGCAATTTTAGGTACATTTTGGACTTTTATGTAATTTACCCAAATGGGAGGTTTTCTTTGCAAATTATCAACTGAATTTTAATCCTTAGATATTCCCTTACCATTAATGACATTTTAAACCATTGGAGAACCTATTTTCACCTTGGTTTGATGGTATTTCTTTCCAAGGGCATTACAGGGATTACCCTCTTTATAAAGATGCTTATCCTTAAAAGTTATGAACCAATGAGGTTATTTCTTTCTTGAAAAATGGTGGGGATGGCCTAGAACGATCTATGGGCTCTTAGGAATGACTTTTTATATGCATGAAGCATCTATGAGCTATCTTCTTGCATGGCCATCAATCCCTAGGCTAAAGACACATGGAAAGTCCCTTAAGACACCTCATGCTTCACCTCTTTCTATATATAGCCATGTATACCCCTTCCCAACTCACAATTAGAAAACTCTTGCTCTCCTTTTCTCTCCTCTAGCTTAGATAATAGTTCCTTCTATATTTGGCCATGAAGTTTCTATCCCAAGGTAATAGAGGGAGCCTACCTTGGTGAAGAAGGCTCCTAGGGCTTCCAAATTGCTCTATTAGGGTTTCTAAAGCTCCTCCTTGGTAATTTCGACCAAACCTAGTAAGTTTCCTCCCTTGCTTCCCTATTTTCATACTATTAGTCTTCCTTACACCCTATTACCGGTTTTAACCATGGACTTCCATGGTGAAACCCCACCTAGAACCCTAAAACACCTCATCTCTATGCTCTTTTGCTAGGGTTTATCACCTCTAAGTTGAGAAGGTGATCTTTGTCCAAGAAAGGATCTAGGATTGGAGAAACCAGACCTTCTATGCTCTGATCCTTGCTGTTTGGACCTTCTTATCTTCCCTAGAGGTGAGTTTCTTAACCCACTTCTCATATATTTCTTGCTACATGCTTAAAATCCATGCATCTATGAAATCACAGACGTGATCAGTGCAATAGGTGCTCTCGCCACCATCCTCCAGGGAGATGTCTTGTCAACAATATACCTGCTCGTAGAGACAACCGACCTCCGCCGACCTGCCATGAGTGTGGCCAAGTTGGGCATATCCGACCACTCTGCCCACGTTTCCAGCAAGGACAAAATAATGCCCAGCAGCCGCAACAACCAAGGCAGAATCTGCCTCTGCGGAATACTAACAACAACAACCAGAACCCAAGGCGACCGCCAGTGGAGAGGAGGAATGGGAGAGTGTTTTCTCTCAATGCTGAGGAAGCAGACGAAGATAATGAAGTTATTGAAGGTACCTTGCATCTTAATATGCATCCTATAAAGACACTGTTTGATTCTGGCTCATCCAATACCTTAATATCAAGTAAGCTTGCTTCCATGTTAGAAATAGAATCTAAGTATATGGATCATATATTAGATGTAAAAACCCCTAGTGGTAAGATCTTCTCTTCGTATCTCCAAACTCTGACCATGGACCTTTGTATATCTGGTATAATGTTTCCCTTAGATTTCATCTTACTTGACATGACCGCCTTTGATGTCATCCTGGGAATGGATTGGTTGAAGAGGTACAAAACTATTTTATTTTGTGAAGAATAAAAGGTTAGTTTATCACATCCTGTTGAGGGAAGATTGTGTGTCAAGGGTAGAAAGTGAGAAGATCGACAATTTGTTATCTCTTCTATCAAAGCTGAAAAGCTAGTCTCGCAGGGGTGTAGAGCTTTCTTTGCCTCTATAGTCCTCAAGACTACACTTCCTTCTCTCGACCACATAGATGTGATGAAGGACTTCCCAGACATCTTTCCTGAGGAGTTACCTGGTTTGCCACCAACTCGGGAGGTGGAGTTCTCCATCGAGCTTGTACCCAGAACTTCACCAATATCAAAGCCGCCTTACCACTTGGCCCCTGCCGAGCTTGACGAACTGAAGAAGTAGCTAGAAGAGCTTCTCAACATGGGATTCATCTTCCCGAGTGTTTCACCCTGGGGAGCCCTTGTCCTGGTCATGAAGAAGAAGGATGGTTTGATGCGGATGTGTATGGACTACCACATGCTTAACCAAGTGACGGTGAAGAACCGTTATCCTTTGCCTCGCATCGATGACTTATTCGACTAGCTAAAGTCAGCCACTGTGTTCTCCATGATGGATCTGTGAAGTGGCTACTACCAGATGCGCATGAAGAACCATGATGTACCAAATATGGCATTCAGAACTCGCTATGGGCATTACAAATTCATGGTCATGCCTTTCGGCTTGACAAATGTCCCTGCGGCCTTCATGGACTTGATGAACTGAGTGTTCTGCCCATACCTTGACAAGTTCGTTGTGGTGTTTATTGATGATGTTTTGGTTTATTCTTAGATGTTAGAACAACATCACGAGCATCTGCAGATTGTACTCAACACACTACGAGAAAATCAACTCTATGCAAAATTCTCAAAGTGTGAGTTCTAGATAAAGGAAGTGATGTTTCTGGGTCATGTGATTTCTTCCAGACATATAGCTATTGATCCTGCAAAGGTAGAAGCTATGACCAAGTGGAAAGCTCCAAAGAATCCCTCAGAGATTTGTAGTATCGTTGGCTTAGCAGGTTACTATCAAAAGTTTATCAAGAACTTCTCTGAGTTGGCCTTGCCTTTAACCAAGCTGACGCGAAAGGTCAAGTTCTCTTGGACACCAGAATGTGAGAACAGTTTTCAGAAGCTGAATAAGAGCCTGACTTCTACACCCGTGCTTGCTTTTCCTGTTGAGGGCATACCCTATGTCATCTGCACGGATGCATCCAGACAAGGATTATGGTGTGTATTGATGCAAGACGGAAAGGTGATCGCCTATGCTTCTCGACAGTTGAAACCTAATGAAGCTAATTGGCCTACACATGATTTGGAGCTTGCTGCCGTAGTTCATGCTTTGAAGATCTGGCGACACTATCTCTATGGTGAAAAGTTTGAAGTCTTTTCTGATCACAGGAGTCTGAGATATTTGTTGACTCAAAAGGATATGAACTTGAGACAACATAGGTGGATGGAATATCTAAAAGATTATCACTTCACCATTACCTATCATCTTGGTAAAGCAAATGCCATAGCTGATGCTTTAAGTCACAAGAAGGATGATGTTTGTGCTGCTTTGAGATGTTTAGTATGGGAAAACTTTAAACATGTGGCCAGATGGAGACCTCAGCCTATTGAATCAGTAGATGAAGACAAGTTGTGTGTTCATATGGCCAGCTTGACTGTTACTCCAACCTGGATCTCAGAACTCATGGCTGCATAGTTGGAGATTTCTGAGCTTGAGGAGATGAAAGCTTTAACTGAGAAACCGCAATCTGACTTCTCTGTCGGAGTGTATGGTGTTTTCCGCTTCAAACAAAGGTTGTGGATTCCTAATGTTGTTGATCTAAGATAGAAGGTTCTGAGTGAAGCTGATGGGTCCAAGTACATTATTCATCCTGGGACAACAAAGATGTATAAGGACTTACAACGAAGCTTCTGGTGGAAGAACATGAAGAATGATATAGCTCTATTCGTCGCGAAGTGCTTGACATGTCAACAAGTCAAGATCGAACATCAATGACCTAGTGGTCTTCTTCACCCTCTTGAAATTCTAGAATGGAAGTGGGAGAAAATCACAATGAACTTTGTTACTGGTTTCCCCAAGTCCAAGAAAGGTTATGATGTTGTTTGGGTGGTTATTAACCGGCTTACAAAATCTGCTCATTTCTTGCCTTTCAAAACCAATTACAAAGTTGTGGATATGGCTCAGTTGTACGTTGAGTGGATCATATGCCTGCATGGAGTACCTGAGGTAATAGTTTATGATCGTGACCCAAAGTTTACTTCTTGTTTATGGGGTCAGATTCAGGAGGATATGGGTATTGACTTGCGTTTCAATACTGCTTACCACCCGCAGACTAATGGTCAATCTGAGAGAACAGTTCAGATTCTGGAGGACTTTCTTCATGCTTGTGTGATGGATTGGGGTGGTGCATGGGATCGATATCTACTATTAGCTGAGTTTGCTTACAATAATAGCTATCAAGCTAGTATTGGTATGCCACCTTTTGAAGCTCTCTATGGTAGACCATGTCGTTCACCTTTGCATTGGGATGATGTCAGTGAACGTTCTCTAGTGAAGACCGATGACATGCAAATGATGATAGAAAAGGTGCAATTGATAAAGAAACACATGAAAGCTTCTCAAGACTGACAGAAGATGTATGCTGATAAGAAGAGGTCCGATGTTAACTTCCTAGTGGGTGACTATGCATTTCTAAAGATCAAGCCTATCCGTTCTATTTCTAGATCTAAAGTTATAGGCAAGTTGAGTCCCCGCTATGTTGGACCATTACAAAAGAAGTTTACTAATTGTAATCCAAATATGAGTTTGACGTTAAAATAGAGCTTTAACCTAAAAATAGTTTCGAGCAAGAGAAAATTGTTGACTCTACAAAAGAAGTTGAGTACCTTGCTATTTTCAAAACAACAAAGGATAATATACAGATCAAGAATTCATTTAGATGAAATTGTGGGAGGTTCCAACCATTGATGACACATTACAAATACCATGACAACAATGGAGATACTAGATAGGCAAGGAAACCCAGATTGCATACTACGACATTTGAATCTCATACGGGAGATTGTATAATGAGGAAATGAGAAGACTTGCAAAGTATTGACTAGAAGCTAATGTTGCTAATCTGCTATAAAAGCACTTGCACAATAGAAACATGATGGACGTGTTAAGATCACTCGAAATAACATTCCTAAGTGATTGGCTCCAAGTGCTAGTGGGAGTTTGTTGGTATTTATGCCCAGAGAGTCAATCATATGATGATGATACTGGGGCATCACATACTTTATTTGATTATAATAATAAATGTCATTTTGTCTATTGTGTTTGTCAAGTCATGAGATGATGACACAAAAATAATATATGTCTAAAGAATGATGTTATTCGATGACATATGTCCTCAGGTTGGGGACCTAAAGAATGAGAATATGTATGATAAGAGTATAAACATTCTTGATACGTCCCTAGTCAGATATTACTATGGAAGAAAAATTAAAGACACTAATACATAAGACTAGAATGTGTCTTTATTGATGACAGAGCCTCATTAGTCATGATATAGGATATCAAGTCAAACACATATGTACTTGTTAAAGAACAATTTATTGGACAAACCCACCTTGAGAGTGATACATGGAGACCATGAAATAGTAGTCAACATCAGATCCCATAGTGATAGTGGTGATAGTATTTCTTAGACCTGAAGTCACTACAATCATTGTTTGATGAACTTTGACACTACTAACGTTACGTTGAATAAGGTTGCCATAAAGGTGGTGTCCGGGTACATTATGACACATGGGGATTGCCTATGAGTGATGTAGATAGGTTTGTCCCTCCTATAGGAGTTGATATCCTGGCCACTTGTCAAGAGATACTTAGAAACATATGGCCATACTTATGTGACTCAATATGTGATATGTGAGCTCACATGTATAAAATATTGTTTGCTCTAGTTCGAGGAATAATGATTGATTATTAAAAGGATGATGATTGCATGCCTTGATCTCAATCTGGATATTAGAAACTGAGGAACTATATGATTACTGTAACATTGATCATAGATTTCAAATTGAATTTGTTCTCCAACTTTTCAATTACTTGGGTAGCAATGATGGGTTGCTAGATACTACTCATTGCTTGCAATATCATAATATTGTTATGGACATTCACTGTCAATGTAATTTGGAACGTATAGGATCACACACATAGGATTCAACTGGAATAGGAGTTTACTCATTAATAATGCTTGCCATTATTACTTAAGTGTTTAGGTAATAAACATAAAACAACATTATCGATAGTTGGTTGACTGGAGTCACAAAATTGACCGACTGGGAATTTGAGTCAACTGATTGGACAATCAGTAAGACTAGATCAAGGATTGAAGCTGACATCATGTTGTGCATTGATCATTGCCTTGAAATACAATATGTTTGTGAATAGGAAAACATTCCAATTAATCGATTGGAGTGTCCATTCATTCGACTATAGGACCATTCGACCGACTTAGAGCCTAGTCGGTTGACTCATGATTTGCAACAAACAAAAATTCATGAAATTTGACTCCTTGTGTCATTGAGTTTGTGGAAACCCTAACCCCTCCACTCCTATATAAAAGGAGTGGCCATGGTCTCAGTACAAGTCTTCTAATCACAACATTCTGGAAACATGAATAAGAATAGAAAAGATAAGGGCAAGGGAAAAAGTGTAGAAGGTAATAACCTATTACTTTCTAATACTTTACCTGATTTGATAAAAAAGGTAAGTATATGATATGTAGATAAACAATGTGGAGTAGAAAGTAACAATTTAGATAAAAAAAAGGAGTCTAATACACAAAAGTAAGAATTCAAAATAGAAAGTAACCATAGGGTACAAATAGTAACTACATAAATGAAAAATCATTGTTCCATACATAAAAGTGAAAATTGTACATAGAAAGTAACCATTTTGATCAAATAGTATCAAATCAGTACAATAATTGATTATGAAAAGTAACAAATAACTATACAAGGTATGAATTTCATAAAGAAAGTAAAAAGTATCAATTGCATACAGAAAGTAAACATCCAGAATTAAAGTTATCATTTCAATACATAATATAACTACTTGGAACATGAAGTATAGATCATTACAGGAAGTATGTATTGACTACAGAAAGTAAATATTGATTGGAAAAAGTAACCATTCAGTTCAAGATGTAATAATTAGATATACAAAGTAATTATTAAACATAAAAAGTAACTAATTAACACATGATATAAATTTTGGAATGAAAGTATTGGTTCATTATAATGAATAGAGTTACATATTACAATAACTAGTAAGAAACTAATTAACATCATATTTTCATCTTGTTACATGTACACACATTATATGTGATTGTTGTTACATAAAGAGTAACAATGACTCCATAATGGTGTGATGCTTAGTTGACATCAGCTTGAAATGTTGAGATCCATTGTATTTGCCAACTTGATAATAATGTCACATCTAACTGTAGGTGTTGTATTCTTATAGGACTTGATATAAAAGAATATTGATGGTGATAGATTCATGATAACACCTTGGTTTAAGGTTAGATTGAAAATATAATATGATGCAGTGATTCTAGGGAAACCATGTAGTAGTGTAGAAAATTTTTCACAAAAGAAATCGAGATAGTAAAACATGTTCGGATTGAAATGTTTCATAGAGGAAAAATATGAGATGAAAAGAAGCAAACATTTGAATTGAAGTAGGGAAAATAAGAACTAGAAAAGAAGAAAAGTGAGTTCCATAAGGAGACTTTGAGGAAGATGCTACAAGAACTTGCCATGATGAAACAAAAGAGAATTACTGGAACATGTGTATAGATGGATGATGTATCTGTCAGCGACATTCCTATTACAAGACACTAGTGATTGCGTTACTCAATATCTTCTCCACTACTTGTATGATGTAATTGTAACAGGGAAAATGGATTGGGAATATTTAGTCCACAAATATATCTCAAAGAAGATGAATGGTCTCAATGAAAATTTAACTAGAAAGAGGAGAGCGGAGATAGTATAAGAACATTTCATGCCAATGGATCAATTATGTACCAATATGCAAGTACACTATTTACAAAAATATATATGTTTTGTCTGTAATTATATATAATCTAATTGGGAAATCAACATCCCATATTTGCCCAAGTCTAGGATTTCAAGATTATAGGAATTTTAGATCCAAGGTGTAAGGATGCAATGCTAAGGATATGTAAAGGGGATTATCCTATTAAGAGAAACAAGGATCTGACAAGTTTGAAGACTGACATGATAAGTATATAACATTAATAAAATTGAATAGTTTAACACTTTAAAGGTACATAAAATATATGTCATATAGTATATTGTTTATCATAAAGTATGTGCACATGTTGAGTAACATGAACAAAGATGAGAATGATGATTGGAAGGCTACTAAGATAATTAAAAAAATACCTTAATACTTTGTACCAAAATGGGGAAAAAAGAAGGCAACAATATCAAATAAGGTAGTTTAACAGTTGGGACAAGATAGAAGATGAATGATGGCTTGGATCAAAAAGTGCAGTTTTTGGCGGATGAACTAAGACATCAAAAGGAAAACTGGAGTAAAATTTCACTAGAAGAATTTTCCACTTTATGGGAAGAAAATGAAACAATGAGACAGATATTATCAGAAGTTGAGGAAGAGAACAACATGTGTAGGAGAGAAATTGAAGAAGATGGGATTGCAATATTATCAAATATAAACACTCTAGTATTTGTTGATAGAGAAAGGTGGAATTCAGTAGATATAAATTAAGTAAGGAAGAAAGTAGAGGAGTTAATTAAGAACATTGGTAGTTTTTGAAAAAGTTGATACACATGGCATGGATAAGAGTTTCAAGAAGTTGAACATGACATATGATGATTCCATAAGTAAATACACCAAAGGATTTTCACATTGAAGAAACACCAATAATGAGAGTTGATATGAATGTGAAGAAGATGCCAAGGATGCATCAGTAAGACGGAAGGTGGTTGAAGAACAATAAGTAGTTCAAAAATTTGATGCCATATTTGATGATTGTCAAGAAGATGTAACACATTATGAAGCAACAAAAGGAGATCAACCTAAAGTAGAATTGGCTGCCAGAAGAATATGAAGGTGATGTCAAAAATATGCATATGGATGTGGAGATTGAAGATATACAGTAAGAAGATTTCATAAGTGACAGAGAAAAAGAAGAAGATATTGAGACTAGTCGGATGATATTAAGAAGCAATCTACTAAATTAATAATATTGATAAAGAAGACATTGCAAATGATATTGAAATCATAGAAAAAAATATCAAAAATAAGGAGGCATGCTTTGGTAAGGGTAAAATGCAATTGATTGTTCAACTTTTTTGTATTGGAAATAGTTTGAATAAGTAACTATAATATGCTACACATATAAATGGTAGTAGTAAAACTCCACAATCAGGAAATAACACTTCTCTCTCTACCCCCGACCTATGATCCCTCTCTAGGGTTGATGTGATCCACAACGTGTGGCAGGATAATAACTTCGGATCCTACCCCAACAACATAGGGGATGACCTCTCTTATGACCAAGATTTTCATTTCTAAGAACACGAGCATGAAGAAAGCCTTGAAGAAATTAATGGACCAAGCTCGGAGCTGATATCATTGTTGCATAGAATTGGGTGAAAGATGTAGAGATCCCACCGATGTGCATCCATAGTAGTGTCATGGGCAACCCAAAGAAGACATTCTTTAAGGAAGGGGGCAAAAGGTGGCAGACTAGATTGATAGAGTTGATTATAAGAGAAATGGGCAATTATCACTAATTCTCCACATTTGTTCAGACTGTGGGCATCTTAGTGAAGATTATCCAACTGAAGGGATTAATGATCAGGCATGGTGGCCAAAGGGGGATTTGGAAGTCTTCAACCTAATTGATGGCTTGTTATTTGTCAGATTTTCAATGAAGTTGAAACCAACACAACAATAAATTGTGGACCCTAGTTCTTTGAAGATCGACTAGTGTTGGTGAGAAGGTGGAATCTGAAGACATATATCTATAGGACTAATCTTAAATCATCTATGTTATGGATCTCACTATCGAATGTCATAAAAAACTAGTCATTGAGACCCATCTATGTCATTGCCCATGACTCTGGATACCCACAATAAATTGATCGTTGGGTGGATGACTCACTTTTGGGGTGTGCATGGTTCTATGTGAACATCTTGAAGGACAAGGACCCTCTTCAAGAGTGTAACATCCCTGACCTGGGTTATGAACTAACCCTAGGTGTTTTGCCTAAATATGTAATTAAATCCTTGTGATTAACTTTGGGCATGTAATTAAGTTCCTCAGAAACATATATTTCAATTTTTGCTCCTTTATATTTAAAGTTGTAGCATTGTTTTGTAATACAGGGATCTATGTGCAAATTAACCAGTTAAGGGATTAACTTGCAAATTTCACATGTTTAGATGTTTCTCTGATGTTGAGACATCATGAGGATGCTTATGATGAAGTTTGAGGGATTTCCCAAGCTTGAGCACCAAGGTGCAGCTGTGGAAGCAACCCCTGTACTTAAAAACCCTAAATTGGTGTAAAGTGCAATTTACCCAATTTGAGGGGTGCAACTTGTAAAATACATCATCTAAAATATATTTTATGACTCTTGGCATCATTTAGAAGAGAAATTATGAAAAGGTCACTTCATTTGAATAATCATATAATAAAGAACACCTTTGTGATTGAATAATCAAGGTGTATGTATAATAGCCCTTTTATGTGTATACTTTAGTGATGGGTTGATCCTTTTTGCCTTCAATTCTTGACCTTAGAAGGAGTTTGTCCTTAGAAATAAGATGTGGGGACGTGCAAAGAAGAAAGGAAGGACTTAGATGAGAAATGAGGAAAGCATATGTTCTTATGTTGAAATTTCACCTAAGTATATATACTACCTACCCCACTTAGCAACGGAACGATCCTCTTCTTTTCATTTCTTTTCCCCTTGCTCAAAACCGACTAAGGCTAAGCTCTGGAACAGAGGAGGATGACCAAGGGTCCTAGGTAAGTTTGGATCATCCCTTTTGCTTGAATTCATGGAGGAAACTCATTTTCAAGGTTGAATTCATGGCTAGCTCACCTAGCTTTATCTTTCTAGCCATTCCTTTCCAACTTTTCCTTGGAGAATTCACCTTGGACTACCTGTGGAGCTCAAAGACACCATTAAAGACCTGAAGCTTGGAAGCTTGGAGCTCAAGGAACAACCTTTAGGCGGGTTTTATAACTCTAAACCTTATTCTTTGATTATACATCTTTTTCTATGCATATAGTTGCTAGTTCTTCTTCTTCCCTATCTTCCCTTGCATCCTTGCAAGTAAAATCGTGAAGAACTGCTACTGTTCTTGAGGTATAAGATAAGGGCATTAATTCCTATGCTTATCTACGGATTTCCACTTTACTAAACGGTCCTAACCAATTGCCCATGCGGTTTGCACAACCGTTTGTTGGGCAAACGGTTTCAGGGTCGCATGGAGGCAAACGGTCTTCAAAACCGTTTGATCCAGTTGACCAAGCAACGACCGTATGAGAATCCTGTTCCTAATTATGTAGGCTCATGACCCACAAAAATTGAGGGGTTAACTCCAAAGGAATCGTGAGATATAAGCAAATCAATTAGCACATCCAATTGAAATAAGTTCTGATTTTCAATCTATTTAATTTGCCCTTTTTGGGAAAACGGTCTCAAGATAGTTTAATATGGTTGACCAAGCATTGACCGTTTGGGATTACTGTTCATAATGATGTTGATTAATGACTCACCAAATTTTATGGCTTAATTCCAAACGAGTCATGAGTTGAAGGCTAATCAATAGGGCAAACCCTAATTGAAATCAGTGCTGAAATTCCAATGAGTTAATTAGAGATTTTGGGTTGATTAGCCCAAACGGTCTCAAGACCGTTTGGGGAATCATCCAAACGGTCTCAAGACCGTTTGGGGATCACCCAAGACCGTTTAGAGGTATGGGGTCAAGTATAGTTGACCAATTGAAGGTCCAAAGGTACCAAACCATATTGCAATTAAGTATTGATGTAATGATTAACTCAATAGATCAAACCTTGATGAATTTTCACTAGAGTCCAAAGGATGGATGGGCAAACGGTCTCAAGACCGTTTGGAACTCATCCAAACGGTCTCAAGACCGTTTGGTGTCAACCCAAGACCGTTTGGAGGTCTAGGGTTAAGGTAATTTGATCAATTGAGGGCCCAATTATAGTGGGTTATTGAAATAATCAAATTGCTGATTTGTGACTTAATTAAGGTTCAACCCCTATCAAATCAACTTAGATTTTGATGATTCTTGGGCAAACGATCTCAAGACCGTTTGGGCCAAGTTTGGGCCCAATTGGAGGTCAATTGATAGGTTCAACCTTGAATTGATTCACATTGTTGAATATTGATGACCATCCGATTTGAAACTCTAATTGAGATGGACTTAACCCTAATTGGCTTTCAATTGAGGGTTAATTTGGTGTCCAATTGATTGAGGCTCATCCTAATTGACTCAATTTATAAGTGGTTAACATGGCTTTGGCCAATTGAGGGCTTCAACATACTTAATCATACACATTTGTAACTTTTGAACCATGTTGGAGGTCCAAACGGTTTGAGCCCATTTGGACCAAACGGTCTCAAGACCATTTGGATCCAAACGGTCTCAAGACCGTTTGAGGCCAAACGGTCTCAAGACCGTTTGGGCTCAAACGATCTCAAGGTCATTTGGACCAATCGATCTCAAGACAAGTTGATCAAACGGTTTCAAACCGTATAAGCTCAAACGGTTTGGAAAGTCAAACCTAGCATACGGTCAACGTACCCAAACGGTTTGGGCAAACGACCTTGAGGGCATACGGTCTTGAAGTCAAACCTAGCAAACGGTCAACGCACCCAAACGGTTTCAAACCGTTTGGTGGTTGAAGGTTGAAACCGTTTGGAGGTTTTCAAGGTTATTTATACTTAATCACTTGAAGTTGTAATTGGTTCAATGATGATCTAATCTAAACCCTAATGGTAATTTAGAACATTAAGGGACTAAGTGTTTAATGAATTGACCCATGATGGTGATCATGAGGTAAATTACCAAAATACCCTTGAGGGGTTTAATTGAGTAATATCTTTTTCTAATAAAACCCTAATCACATGTTAATGATGTTTTGGCTTATGCTAATCAATGAGGACTTAACCCAACCTGATCTAGAGTGGTGTTATCACCATCTACTAGTAAGAGGAGAGAGAAAGTATCATAAGAGAGAGAAAGTACCTTTTTATAGTGGAAACTTAAGTAAAAGTACCTTCAATTCACATGAATGTGCATGATTAAGGTATGATCCACCTATGTGAGATCATGGAAACCCTAATTATGATGTTTAGTGAATATTAATCTTATCTAGGAACTTTAATGATGATGTTTCTCATACATGATGATGTTATGAGTTCAATTCGCCATGAGGTGAATAGTAAACCCTAATTCTAGGGTGAGGACATGTTTTGTGAATAGTAAACCCTGATTGATGAATATTGGGGAACTTGACTCTTCTAAAAGTATGAAAGTGTAACTTCTAGAATGAATTGTTTACTGTTATCAGTTGAATTAACCATGCAGGTTGTCATGAGATGATGATCATATCCAGGTATGGATTATGAAACTATATTCATTGAAAGCATGCTTTAGCTTTATGAATAGTGATATATCCTGATGCATTGTCAATGGCAACTTATGGATTAAAATGGGCTGTGAGAGCCATAATTACCATCAAGGTCATGCTTTAGAGATGACTTGTGATGAATGTATTGAGATATGATGATTGATGAGAGTTAGGCTTGTTACATTTAGTATTCTCATTTCATAGCTGTTATGCTAATGTTATTGTTTGAAGAATAATGTATGATGTTAAAAGAATACTGAATGTACCTAACTAATCAAGTGTAATGTAGAGCCCTGATCATAGACCCATCATTGTCAGAGATCAAATGATGGTGAAACAGGTTTTCCTAAGGGAACTCCTAGATCACATACTTTTGAGTATGTGGGGTATATGGATGTGTAGAACCTTACATCCTAGTGTAGGTGTTTGATGTAGATGTGTAATCCATCAATCCTTCACTACAATCCTATACCGTATCAGTGGATGGTAAACATGAAACCTCCTGATGACGAAGAAATCACAGATATCTATATCAGTGGATGGTAAACATGAAACCTCCTGATGACGAAGAAAGCACAGATATCCGTATCAGTGGAAGATAAACATGAAATCTCCTGATGATGAAGAGAGTACAGAACGCCACTGTAACTCTAAAATAGCGAAGGACCAGATTACCCTGGTAAGCTATTATAGTAGAGGCACGAGATGTCCTACAAGTAATCCTCTTACTGACTGAGGAAGGTGAAGGTCATGAGATTCCGGCTCTTTCAATGACCTAGTATGATACCAAGGCACTTAGCAGTGATTGGTTGGAGGATGAGTGGTAAACCTCATCTCCACAGGGCATAAAAGTAATGTTTGAAAAACATAATCCACAACGTAGCACACCTGTTAGAGATAACTACGAGTTGATTGATTAATGTCACACTGTATAGTGCAAATGTCTTCATGTTTCATAACTGTTGAACTCATGCTTACTATTAAATCTGATGTTGAATACTTTGAAGCTTTTACTGCTTAAGTTATTCTTTGAGGTACTATAATAAAGCTTCTGGCGAAGAGTTATAACTCTCACTGGGACAATTATGTAAAATTGTCTCACCCCATAGACTTCAACTTTTTAGGTGGACGTCGAAGACGGAGGAACAGGTCTACAGGTGACCAGTCCCAGCAGCACCAGGAGTAGCAGTAAAATTTCAGGTGGAGATTTAGCCTGCCATGTGGTGTAGTTAGAGTCAGTCCTATGTGTCCTCTGTACTCTCAGGTCTTGGAGTCTTTTGGTCTGAGATTTTGGTTATGAGTTCTTGAGATTTTGTATCATGTTGTATATAATTACTCAAGAAGTAATTATCTGAGATGTAAACAGTTTATCTCCTTTTATGAAGGACGTTTTATGGTTTCAATGCTTTTTCTCAAAAAGTTTTAATTTCCGCTGATTTTTGGTATTCCGCTGCTAATCGAATTGCTTCCGCTAAGTTTAAATCGTGTTTATATCGTGGTTTGGAGATCAGAGCCCACAATTAAGTGGTATCAGAGCTCTAGGTTCGCTGAGTCTACAGAGGCATAGGACTTAGGATGTCGAGTCTATCCTTAGTATCTCTTCCTTATCTAATAAAATCTTCTGCTCCTCAGGAGAAGAAGATACATAAGGATGGCAGAGCCACATGATGAGTACGTTGCAGAGAGTATTGCTAGTGCACCTCGAGGCGGTGCAAGGGTTCTAGAAATAGAACAGCCTGCACCTGAACCACCCCAGTTTGACCTAGCTGATATGGGTAACCCATTAGTTCAGACGATGTTTGGGCAGTTTATGACTGCCATGACACACATAACTGACAAGATGCCCATGCCTGCACCTAGGGCACTTGCCCATCCTGAAGGACAAGGTATCGGTAAGATGTTCGAGCGACTTCGTCGTGTCGGAGCTACCGAGTACTTTGGGACTGCCGATCCCGCAGATGCTGATATGTGGTTAACAGAGTTGGAGAAGGCTTTCAGGATTCTTAATATCCCGGAGGCTGAGAAGGTTATACATGCTGTCTATCTTCTCAAAGGCAGTGCTGGTCACTGGTGGAACATGGAAGAGCAGAAGAGACATGGGATAGAGTTCTCGTGGGAAGAGTTTCTTCGGGAATTTATCAATAGATATTTTCCAAAGACCTTCCTAGATGAGAAGATCTCTCAGTTTGAGAGATTGAGGCAGGGTATGATGAACATTAGCAAGTATGAAGCTAAGTTCATGGAGTTGCTGTGGTTCTGTCCGCACATGGCTGCCACAGAAGAGGAAAGAATTAGGAGGTTTGAGAAGGGTTTGAATACTGATATATCAACCCCTGTGTCTGCCTTAGAAAACCGAGAGAGATTCTCTACCTTCGTTGAGTCAGTCCGAAGGATAGAGAGATCTGTGGTTGAGAAGAGGGAAACCCAGAAAAGATATCCATAGTTCCAGGGTTCTTCATCTAGGGATTCCAAGAAACCTAGATTCTCTACACCTGATCCTCCACCACCCAGATCAAGTTCCCAAACTCAGTGGTCACCAAGTAGAGGCAGGGGACGAAGCCTACCTCAGCAAGAGACTCACAGTTTTGCATCAATGTCAGTTACTGGACCACCAAGACCACAACAACTGGAAAGAAGTTGCTACAACTGTGGGAAGGTGGGACACTTGATGAAGGACTGCCGATCTAAGCCTGTCAATATGACACAGCCTCTGAGACAAGTGTCTCAAGCTGGATCATCAGCTCCACCTCAACCGCAGGCGACAACGAGGTTCTATGCTATGAACCCACCAGAGGCAGTGGTCGGTCCACGAGTTATGACAGGTCAGATGGAACTTTTATATTCTGATATGTCTAAATCATGTGTTGTATCTGTTCTGTTTGACCCGGGTGTTACGCACTCTTTTATCACTCGGAGAGTGATTCGTAACTGCAATATGACGGTTAGTCATAGGGTAGATAGTTTGTTGTTGGAGACTCCGTTGAGTGGGTCTGCCGTTTTGCAGGAGGTATGTTCTCCCTGCATCCTCTTCTTTTCTAATCATCACATTCAAGTGGATATTATACCTTGATATGCAAGGGTTTGATAAAATCCTCGAACCATGATTGGTTAGACAAGATAAATGGTATTTCATATAAATTTCTTTATGATCTTTTGGATAAATGTGAAATAGTAGTTGATTGAACTTTCCTTGATTAAGTCTTATAAAGGCTTATAATGTTGCATCAGATAGATGTTTTATGTTACATGCTTACTTCTATAAGAAGATAAGATATTAAAGAATAGATCTGAAAGATAGAATTCATTCAAGATAATATTTATGTTTGTGAGAATGGGAAAAGAGAAGGAACATAGTAATATATAAGTACATATTTTTCTTAACCTCAGTAATCGTATACCCTGGCCAGGTATAGAATTACTGATGATAAAGTAAATATGGAAACTCTGAAATTGTTATCCTTTTGATTACTCTGATCAAGTAATCAATCTGAAACAATTTAAAGAGCATCACAAGATAAGAAAAATGAGAATAAAGAATATATGTAATAAGCCATGTCCCATGATAAAAGGAAGAAAGAGATATAAAGTGTTGATAACACAAATAATTAGTACCAAAGCAAGAATTTTAAGAACATCCCTTGTTAGGGGTTTATGTTCTTAAAATAAACATATCCTTTTCCAAAATGACTATTAAATAAATCCTTGTTTGACAAGAAAACTTTTCTTATGATAGGAATGTATAACCACTGAGATAGTTAATGCATATAATAAAGGAAGTTAATATGCTGATTATCAGATATAATAATACAACCAAAGTGCAAAGGCACATATATGATCTCAAATAAATACCAGAGTTTGAATTTGATCTTCAGGAGTGTTGATCAAAATTCTATAACATCTTCTTGAAAATGAATGTTACCTAAAGATGTAATAATATAATGCTGAAACAATATATGCTTTCCCTTTTCTTCTTGAGATTTCGGGGACGAAATCCTTGTTAGGGGTTTATGATTTGTAACATCCCTGACCTGGGTTATGAACTAACCCTAGGTGTTTTTCCTAAATATGTAATTAAATCCTTGTGATTAACTTTGGGCATGTAATTAAGTTCCTCAGAAACATATATTTCAATTTTTGCTCCTTTATATTTAAAGTTGTAGCATTGTTTTGAAATACAGGGATCTATGTGCAAATTAACCAGTTAAGGGATTAACTTGCAAATTGAACATGTTGAGATATTTCTCTGATGTTGAGACATCATGAGGATGCTTATGATGAAGTTTGAGGGATTTCCCAAGCTTGAGCACCAAGGTGCAGCTGTGGAAGCAACCCCTGTACTTGAAAACCCTAAATTGGTGTAAAGTGCAATTTACCCAATTTGAGGGGTGCAAATTGTAAAATACATCATCTAAAATATCTTTTATGACTCTTGGCATCATTTAGAAGAGAAATGATGAAAAGGTCACTTCATTTGAATAATCATATAATAAAGAACACCTTTGTGATTGAATAAATGAAGGTGTATGTATAATAGCCCTTTTATGTGTATACTTTAGTGATGGGTTGATCCTTTTTGCCTTCAATTCTTGACCTTAGAAGGAGTTTTTCCTTAGAAATAATATTTGGGGACGTGCAAAGAAGAAAGGAAGGACTTAGATGAGAAATGAGGAAAGCATATGTTCTTATGTTGAAATTTCACCTAAGTATATATACTACCTACCCCACTTAGCAAGGGAACGATCCTCTTCTTTTCATTTCTTTTCCCCTTGCTCAAAACCGACTAAGGCTAAGCTATGGAACAGAGGAGGACGACCAAGGGTCCTAGGTAAGTTTGGATCATCCCATTTGCTTGAATTCATGGAGGAAACTCATTTTCAAGGTTGAATTCATGGCTAGCTTACCTAGCTTTATCTTTCTAGCCATTCCTTTCCAACTTTTCCTTGGAGAATTCACCTTGGACGACCTGTGGAGCTCAAAGACGCCATTAAATACCTGAATCTTGGAAGCTTGGAGCTCAAGTAACAACCTTTAGGTGGGTTTTATAACTATAAACCTTATGCTTTGATTATACATCTTTTTCTATGCATATAGTTGCTAGTTCTTCTTCTTCCCTATCTTCCCTTGCATCCTTGCAAGTAAAATCGTGAAGAACTGCTACTATTCTTGAGGTAGAAGATAAGGGCGTTAATTACTATGCTTATCTACGGATTTCCACTTTACTAAACGGTTCTAACCAATTGCCCATGCGGTTTGCACAACCGTTTGGTGGGCAAACGGTTTCAGGGTCGCATGGAGGCAAACGGTCTTCAAGACCGTTTGGTCCAGTTGACCAAGCAACGACCGTATGAGAATCCTGTTCCTAATTATGTAGGATGATCACCCACAAATATTTAGGGGTTAACTCCAAAGGAATCGTGAGATATAAGCCAATCAATTAGCACATCCAATTGAATTAAGTTCTGATTTTCAATCTATTTAATTTTCCCTTTTTGGGCAAACGGTCTCAAGACCATTTAAGATGGTTGACCAAGCATTGACCGTTTGGGATTACTGTTCATAATGATGTTGATTAATGACTCACCAAATTTTATGGCTTAATTCCAAACGAGTCATGAGTTGAAGGCTAATCAATAGGGCAAACCCTAATTGAAATCAGTGCTGAAATTCCAATGAGTTAATTAGAGATTTTGGGTTGATTAGCCCAAACGGTCTCAAGACCGTTTGGGGAATCTTCCAAACGGTCTCAAGACCGTTTGGGGATCACCCAAGACCGTTTAGAGGTATGGTGTCAAGTATAGTTGACCAATTGAAGGTCCAAAGGTACCAAACCATATTGCAATTAAGTATTGATGTAATGATTAACTCAATAGATCAAACCTTGATGAATTTTCACTAGAGTCCAAAGGATGGATGGGAAAACGGTCTCAAGACCGTTTGGAACTCATCCAAACGGTCTCAAGACCGTTTGGTGTCAACCCAAGACCGTTTGGAGGTCTAGGGTTAAGGTAATTTGATCAATTGAGGGCCCAATTATAGTGGGTTATTGAAATAATCAAATTTCTGATTTGTGACTTAATTAAGGTTCAACCCCTATCAAATCAACTTAGATTTTGATGATTCTTGGGAAAACGATCTCAAGAACGTTTGAGCCAAGTTTGGGCCCAATTGGAGGTCAATTGATAGGTTCAACCTTGAATTGATTCACATTGTTGAATATTGATGACCATCCGATTTGAAACTCTAATTGAGATGGACTTAACACTAATTGGCTTTCAATTGAGGGTTAATTTGGTGTCCAATTGATTGATGCTCATCCTAATTGACTCAATTTATAAGTGGTTAACATGGCTTTGGCCAATTGAGGGCTTCAACATACTTAATCATAAACATTTATAACTTTTGAACCATGTTGGAGGTCCAAACGGTTTGAGCCCATTTGGACCAAACGGTCTCAAGACCATTTGGATCCAAACGGTCTCAAGACCGTTTGAGGCCAAATGGTATCAAGACCGTTTCAGGCCAAACGGTCTCAAGACCGTTTGGGCTCAAACGATCTCAAGGTCGTTTGGACCAATCGATCTCAAGACAAGTTGATCAAACGGTTTCAAACCGTATAAGCTCAAACGGTTTGGAAAGTCAAACCTAGCATACGGTCAACGTACCCAAACGGTTTGGGCAAACGACCTTGAGGGAATACGGTCTTGAAGTCAAACCTAGCAAACGGTCAACGCACCGAAACGGTTTCAAACCGTTTGGTGGTTGAAGGTTGAAACCGTTTGGAGGTTTTCAAGGTTATTTATACTTAATCACTTGAAGTTGTAATTGGTTCAATGATGATCTAATCTAAACCCTAATGGTAATTTAGAACATTAAGGGACTAAGTGATTAATGAATTGACCCATGATGGTGATCATGATGTAAATTACCAAAATACCCTTGAGGGGTTTAATTAAGTAATACCTTTTTCTAATAAAACCCTAATCACATGTTAATGATGTTTTGGCTTATGCTAATCAATGAGGACTTAACCCAACCTGATCTAGAGTGGTGTTATCACCATCTACTAGTAAGAGGAGAGAGAAAGTATCATAAGAGAGAGAAAGTACCCTTTTATAGTGGAAACTTAAGTAAAAGTACCTTCAATTCACATGAATGTGCATGATTAAGGTATGATCCACCTATGTGAGATCATGGAAACCCTAATTATGATGTTTAGTGAATCTTAATCTTATCTAGGAACTTTAATGATGATGTTTCTCATACATGATGATGTTATGAGTTCAATTCGCCATGAGGTGAATAGTAAACCCTAATTCTAGGGTGAGGACATGTTTTGTGAATAGTAAACCCTGATTGATGAATATTGGGGAACTTGACTCTTCTAAGAGTATGAAAGTGTAACTTCTAGAATGAATTGTTTACTGTTATCAGTTGAATTAACCATGCAGGTTGTCATGAGATGATGATCATATCCAGGTATGGATTATGAAACTATATTCATTGAAAGCATGCTTTAGCTTTATGAATAGTGATATATCATGATGCATTGTCAATGGCAACTTATGGATTAAAATGGGCTGTGAGAGCCATAATTACCATCAAGGTCATGCTTTAGAGATGACTTTTGATGAATGTATTGAGATATGATGATTGATGAGAGTTAGGCTTGTTACATTTAGTATTCTCATTTCATAGTTGTTATGCTAATGTTATTGTTTGAAGAACAATGTATGATGTTAAAAGAATACTAAATGTACCTAACTAATCAAGTGTAATGTAGAACCCTGATCATAGACCCATCATTGTCAGAGATCAAATGATGGTGAAACAGGTTTTCCTAAGGGAACTCCTGGATCACATACTTTTGAGTATGTGGGGTATATGGATGTGTAGAACCTTACATCCTAGTGTAGGTGTTTGATGTAGATGTGTAATCCATCAATCCTTCACTACAATCCTATACTGTATCAGTGGATGGTAAACATGAAACCTCCTGATGACGAAGAAAGCACAGATATCCGTATCAGTGGATGGTAAACATGAAACCTCCTGATGACGAAGAAAACACAGATATCTGTATCAATGGAAGATAAACATGAAATCTCCTAATGACGAAGAGAGTACAGAACGCCACTGTAACTCTAAAATAACGAAGGACCAGATTACCCTGGTAAGCTATTATAGTAGAGGCACGAGATGTCCTACAAGTAATCCTCTTACTGACTGAGGAAGGTGAAGGTCATGAGATTCCGACTCTTTCAATGACCTAGTATGATACCAAGGCACTTAGCAGTGATTGGTTGGAGGATGAGTGGTAAACCTCATCTCCACAGGGCATAAAAGTAATGTTTGAAAAACATAATCCACAACGTAGCACACCTGTTAGAGATAACTACGAGTTGATTGATTTATGTCACACTGTATAGTGCAAATGTCTTCATGTTTCATAACTGTTGAACTCATGCTTACTATTAAATCTAATGTTGAATACTTTGAAGCTTTTACTGCTTAAGTTATTCTTTGAGGTACTATAATAAAGCTTCTGGCGGAGAGTTATAACTCTCGCTGGGACAATTATGTAAAATTGTCTCACCCCTTAGACTTCAACTTTTTAGGTGGACGTCGAAGACGGAGGAACAGGTCTACAGGTGACCAGTCCCAGCAGCAGCAACACCAGGAGTAGCAGTAAAATCTCAGGTGGAGATTTAGCCTGCCATGTGGTGTAGTTAGAGTCAGTCCTATGTGTCCTCTGTACTCTTAGGTCTTGGAGTCTTTTGGTCTGAGATTTTGGTTATGAGTTCTTGAGATTTTGTATCATGTTGTATATAATTACTCAAGAAGTAATTATCTGAGATGTAAACATTTTATCTCCTTTTATGAAGGAAGTTTTATGGTTTCAATGCTTTATCTCAAAAAGTTTTAATTTCCACTGATTTTTGGTATTCCGCTGCTAATCGAATCGCTTCTGCTAAGTTTAAATCGTGTTTATATCATGGTTTGGAGATCAGAGCCCACAAAGAGATTTTGGTTGGGCTCCCAAATAGAGATGAACAGGAAGTAAGCACCAAGCATGAGTATTATTTGACTATTGCAACACCTATAATGTGTTTGGTCATAGTAATGGTGGATGTCTGGGGCAACAGAACTCTACCATAATATTGCCTTCCACAACCATTGTTCAAGAATATATACAGACTCCAAAAAGGTGGTAGCACCATTCAAGACCTCCCTCTCCTGACATTAGTATGATTAACATGACCCAAGACAACCTAGACTGATGACTACTATGAATAAAAAAACAATTTCCACCACATAGCAGGTGATGATAGTCCTAGAGGAAGGGAAAAGTCAGGGTGAGCCATAAAAATTATGCTTGAGTAGAGGTGTTGATCACCCAACTCAAGAGGAGAAGGATATGAATACAATAGCAGAGGTGCATACTAGAGTAGGTAGTGATTAACACGGAGAATCAATTATGTATGTTGGACCACATCAACATATAGCAACACCTTGTGGTGGTTGAAGGTATCCATAGCCAAATCTCGAGGAAGCTCTATAGTGATCTTGCAAAGAGAAAGAATAGACCCGAATCCACAGGAGGGGATGGGTCCCAATCCATGAATTGATGTCGATCCTACCTGGAATGTGTAGGGAGATTCCATTCCCATTAATTAAAGGAAGTCGAGGAAGATCTTGAACATGATCCAAGTGGAGAATTAAAAAAAAAAGATTAAAAGAAGCATTTTTGTGTTAAATTCATCTTCTCCCCCACTGGAATCACCTCTCCAATATAGACTAGGTTGATGCAGGTATAATTGTGATTGAGTGGAATTCGGAGACTTCACAAGTAGATTGATTAGTTTTCCTGACCAAGGAATCACTATTAACTGCTTCAAATAGTGTGGCATCTCATGTATGATTTTTATTGTATACAAGGAGAACCTAGAAGAAGGCATTCATAAGTTGAATACTATCAGAGGGATTACCACATTGCCTAACAAGCAAAGACCCATTAATCACATCACTAGCTAGCTTGAGATAGTGCTAGTCAACAACACATGGCTTGATATTGTCTCAGTGTCGTGTTTAGATTGGTGTCCCACCATATCAATGACCAAACATGGATGAAGGTGAACATCAACAATAATAAATACCTTCCCCACCACTTTAGATTTCCAAATCTATGTTGTGAGTGGAACGGATTCAAGGAACTGGTCGATGACTGATAAGGTACTCATGGGGTGGCTAACCCCCTGTTCTGAGTTCTCTAGAAACTAGAAATTCCTTAGAGGAGGATAAATAAATGATACAATGAAAAGGTTAATATACCTCACCATGTGAAAGATGCTTACGAGAAGGCCTCCCTTTCTTTGGGAGGGAACCTGTTATCCCCTAAGGTGATGGCTGATGAGAAGAGGTGTGAAGAACAATTAAGGAACATGGGCAAAGCAGAGGAGATATTTTTATGGAAAACAAGTGGGCTGAAATGGATCAATAACAGGGACTAAAATTTAAAGATCTACCTTACTACCATCAAGAATAGGGAGATGAGGGACACTATCCACGAAGAACAAGGTACAATGGTAGTTGTCAGAGAAGATTTTTTTTAATATGATTGCAACTCAGACATAGTTATTGCTTTCTAATTATAATGTAATATGTTTACATTTTATGCAAGATAAAAAATTGTTGTGCATTTATACACCAATTTTTTAGATATGAAACTATGCAAAAAATCACCAACTTAGATCTACAAAAGAATGGTAGTTTATAAAAAAAAATCTTTGTACAAAGGGAAGAACTTATCAACTCTATTATTTGAAGACAAAAGATATAACCACGCTTATGAGAGGTTGTCATGGCATTGTTTGAGCACTTATATGCTAGAAAGAAAAACCACTCTTACACTAGACTACAAAAAATACTATAATACAATAAGGATTAAATTTTATAGCTTTTAGTATTGTACTAAAACAAAAAGTAAATGTGATGGTGGATAACTTAACACTAAAAGAAATTGATCTACTATCGCACCTATTCAACTCCACATACAATGAGTGTATGTCAGTGATATATGTATTTACAATAATGAACAATGACAATCATTGGTACTTACTAGAACTAGGTTTTATAGATGAGGTGTACTTGACTTATAACTTGATACTGAGAAAATCCATTTCTATAAAAGATGCCATTATATTGGTAAAATAAATGAACATTTATACTACCATAATGAATGTAATGGAATCTGAAGGTGTTGTATTGAATAAAGTTTCTTTTCATGAATGTGGGTTTCATTTATGAGTTTCTCATGATAGTTCCAGAGCGTGGAAGTCAAATGTCTTAGTGGAAAATTTAGTATCATGAACTCCCTAAACAAGAAGATGATGGTATTGATTGTGGACTCTACATTATGAAGTATCTAGACTATTTAATAAATAGGAAAAATATGACTTTCACAAGTAAAGGCATCCCCATGATTTGGGTAGACATCTGGAAAAGGATGATGAATAATGTAATATTGCATGTATTTAGAAATGACACTCGTGGTCAAGAAGAAGAAAAATGAAGGGGGGACAAGCCAAATGAAGAATAGTTGGATAATGAAATGCCACGCCTAAATTCATAGATTGTATTGGCTTTAATCCAACTTTAGATGTAACTTGGAGATGAGTTTTCACAAATCAAGTCTAGTAGTAGGTAGTTACTCATAGTTATCACATGTGAGTTATGGGTGTAGTAGTAGTAGTGCCAAACCTATTTACTTGGGTTTTGGGGAGTTTTTATATGTTTGGAGCTTGAGTTTGTACTCACCATTGTTGATTACATGATTCGTTCAATTGATGTTTTTTGTGTACTCTTAAATTGTATACTGAACTATTTTTTATATATAGTACTTGAGTAGGTTTAGTACTTGATAGATACATTTTTTTTAAAGTTAGTACTTGATATATACATGATCATTCCCTAGTGGAAGTTATGTGGATAATTTATGTCTAATTTCATAATCTATTAGATTTATCTACATTAAGATTAATTATTCTTTTCATAACATATAAAAGGATGTTTTTTGGTGGATTAATTTATATATTGGTAGTATATCATGTTTTCCATGTTATCTCAGTACCTTGATTTCTTTTTTGGTTGATTATAGGGTTGAGGTACATATTTTGTGAGTGGTTTGTAGAACATGTCATTTTACAAACCCAATTTGTTGAAATTTGTGTTGTTGATTTGTATAAGAAGGTCATATGCATTTATAAATTTCTATTCTAAAAAGTGATAATATTTTCATAGAGGGTAACCAAAACGTATCATTGTTGTATTCAATAAATACAACTCATGCCAAATTCAATTTATTTATTTATTTAGAAATCTACTAACTAGTAAATTATCAATAGTTTGGCTCCTCTTATATTTCTATATATTATGCATTCACCTAAAATTAAAATGTGTAACTTGGAAGTAGCATGATTTTTGTATTATTTGGATCCTCTTTCACTACAAATTTATTATTAGATCTTCTTATGGTGCAACTTGTAGAGAATTACTAATTTGAAGTTATTGATACTAGGTTGAAAGTTGTGCTATCTACTATCTTGTAAATTGAGTCCAAATATTGGACATCCATAGGTTGACCCATTTAAGTTGGGTCTGTGTGATAAAATTGCCACCTATTTAAAATCACACAAATACATGCCAACCAATTTAATTACTGTATTTTTAGGGTGGCACACAAGCACCTGTGGGTTATCCAGTTAATTAAAATAAATGTACTAGTATACATAGAATACACATATGCGTATTAATAAATGTTGTTGAATATAGCACATGTTATTTTAACATGGAGTTCCAATAGTTATCTTCTATTTTATTTGTGTTTTGTAGTATGCAACCACAACTACTAGTTATACTATAAATGCCTAATTTTAAATGAACCAAATTAAGTGTTGCTTGTTGGGTATATTAGTTATAGCATATATTTTTTCTTTGACATTCAACATCAGAACACAACATCTAGATCTTTTCCTTTTTCTTTTGATTTCATATAAAATTTTTTAGTTAATTCATTGTATTTGATATCAAATATAGTAGTGTATTAATTTCTTTGCACTACAATTTACATGTCATTTATATTACCAAACTATTTTTATTGTTGTTTTTTAACATTAAGAAACACAACTGCCAATTTATTTATTCTTCAATGCATTTTGTATGAATACCTGTGGGTCAATCCACAACTTACATTATATTGCTCGAGCCCATTGCCTAAGGCTCTAGTAGATTTTTAGGAGTAACGACTGGCCCCAAAGACCATCAATCACCTTGACTACACACTTTGTCCTCACTCACGCACAATCCATTATCAACTTCTCAACTGGTCACTCATTCTAGTACTATTTTGGGCTAAGAATGCTTAACCACAAAGTTCTTTAGTGATGGACTCCTTGAAAAAGAGGTGCACTTTGGTGATATTCATATTCCAATCATTTCTTTTAAGATCATTTTATCTGATACCTCAAGTCCTAAGATATTACAATCATCCTCCACTTAGACTCTTGATATCCTCATCAAGGCTCATTATATGGCCTCTTAATTTCTCCCCATATCAATGCTAACCTGAATGACCCATGAACACCCAGATCTTGATCATGGCTACTAGTGCAATAGTGGTTCCATCACGATGGATAGCCCTTTCCAACATGCTTGGACTACACATCTCAAAGACTGGCATGCCCCACACCCATGTGGGCCCACCTATTGGAGGGGTTATTTCTCTGATACCATTTGTAATGTCAGGGACCACTACCCAAGGCTCTAGTAGAGGTTTAGGAATGACGAATGGCCCCACAGACCATTTGAATACAATATCACTATACTTTTCTTGGGTGATAAGAAATATTGAAGTTGTAGTCTTTTAGGTATTCCACCCACCTTCTTTTCCTTAGATTTAGATCTTTCTGAGTCATGAGATATTTAAGATTTGTATGATCTATAAATATTTCAATTGGTACTCCATAAAGTAGTGATGTTGTATGATAGAAACTAGTTCCAAGTCATGTGTAGTTAATTCATCTCATGCGGTTTTGATTGTCTAGATGCATAAGCTATGGATCGATCATCTTGCATGGCTAAAAATCCTATCCCAACTCTTGATGCATCAGATTACATGACATATGACTTACCATCTTGTGGTAATGTCAAAATTGGAGCAGAAACAAGTCTACTTTTTAATCCCTTGAAAACTCTTTTCACATTCTTCTTTCTACTTAAAGGTTACCCCTTTCTTTGTTAACTTGGTCAGAGGATGCAAAAGCTTAGAAAAATCCTTTATGAATCTTCTATAATATCATGCTAGTCAAATAAGACTTCATATTTTAGTTATAGACAACGGATGTTCCCAATTCATCACTGATTCAACTTTTTGTGGATCCACTGATATGCCAGTGAAATATATGACATGTCCTAGAAAATTAACTTTTGTCATCTGAGGCTAAGCTGAAGTCCAGGTCTTTTGCACTCAAAATACGAAGAAGGTTAAGGAAAGATAGGAAGATGAAGCAAGGGATATAAGTCTCTACTTCTGGTACATATGTAATTGATATTAACTTCAATACTTATTCATCTTGGGCACTTGATACCGGACGTGGATCACACAATTGCTCAAATGTGAAGGATCTGAAAAGATGTATAAATTTGAAGAAAGATGAGGTTGAACTGCATATTGCTAATGGGGAAAGAGTTGATACTAGTGCAGTTGGAACCTATGAGTTATCTCTGCCAACTAGGCTTATAATAGAGTTGGAGAATTGTTATTATGTACCTACCATTTATATGAACATCATATATGTGTCTTGTTTGGACAATAATGGATTCAAATTTCTTATACAGAATGGTTGATGTTCTATCAGTAAAGATAAGATCTTTTATGGTAGTGCCCCAATGTCTTATGGTCTATACTTGATAGATTTGGAGACAAGTGTGCATAACATAAATACCAAAAGACAAAACTTGATAACTCAAACCAAACATACCTTTGGCATTGTCTTCTAGGGAACATAAATGAGAAACACATCTCCAAACTCCATAAAGATGGTTATCTGGAATATTTTGATTTCGAATCAATATAGACATGTAAATCTGGTTTGATGGGCAATATGATAAAGAATCCCTTCACTGGTAATAGTGAGAGGGCGAGTTGTCTATTAGAACTAATACATAATGATGTGTCTGGCCCTTTTAGAACAAATGGTATAGGTAGTTATCAACACTTCATTACCTTTACTGATGAGTTCATTAGGTATGAGTATGTTTACTTGATGAAACATCAGTCAGAAACTCTTGAAAAGTTGAAGGATTTCATGATGAAGTGTAGAACCAACTTGGTAAAAGTATTAAGGCACTTCATTCTAATCGAGGTGGAGAATACGTAAGTCAAGAGTGTGAGGACCTTCTGCAAGCTTGTGGTATCGTATCACAATAAACTCCACCTAGAACACCACAGTACAATGGCGTATCATAAATAAGGAATCACAAATTGCTAGATATGGTGAGATCAATGATGAGTTTTTTTAATCTTATGACTTCCTTCTAGGGTTAAGATCTAGAAACCATATTGTTTACACTTAACTTGGTACCAGCTAAATCGATTCAAAAGACACCATATGAGATATGGTATGGAAAATGTCCTGATGTGTCTTTTATGAAGAGTTTGGAATGTGAAGCTTATGTCAAGGAAATGTTTCCTAAAAAGCTTGTACCCAAATCAGATAAATGTTATTTTGTTGGATATCCCAAAGAAACAAGGGGTTACTACTTTTATACTCCATCTGTCAACAAAGTGTTTGTTGTCAGGACTGGTATATTCCTTTAAAAGAAATTTTTTTCAAAGGAGTTAGTTGGAGAAAAGTAGAACTCAAAGAGGCTCGAGACCAACAAGAAAACATTGAACATATAGACATCAAAGAGGAACAAGGAGACTCCAAAATTGTTGTCGAATCTCAAGTTCCTCATGTAACACAAGAACCTCACAGATATAGCAGGAAACACTTTGAGTCTAAAATATTCGGTTATATTGTGACTCAAGAAGGAGGTGAGTTGGTCCTAGATGACGAGACAACTACCTACCTAAAAAGGGACCAGGGTTTGAGAAATGTCTTGAGGCCATCCTATCTGAGATGGAATCGATATATACCAACAATGTATGGGCCTTGGTGGATCCAACTGAAGGGGTAAAACCCATAGGGTGAAAACGGGTCTCAAAGAAGAAGACCAACATGAATGGTAATTTAAAAACCTATAAGGGTAGATTGGTTGCAAAAGGATTCAAACAAGTTCAAGGTGTTGACTATGATGAAATATTTTCACCAGTTGCATGGTTAAGTCCATCAGGATCATGCTTGCCACTGCAGCTTATTATGACTATGTGATTTGGCAGATGGATGGCAAAAGTGCATTCCTTAATGGGAATCTTCTTAAAGATGTGTAAATGACACAACCTAAGGGATTTATAAATCCAAAGGATGTAAATAAAATTTCTAAGCTACAAAGGTCAATCTATGGATTGAAGCATGCATCTCGAAGCTGGAATCTTCATTTTAACGAGACAACAAACAATTTGTTTTTTCTCAAAATGAAGATGAACCTTGTGTTTACAAGAACGTTAGTAAGAGCATAATAGTATTCCTCATATTGTATGTATATGATATACTATTGTTGAGGAATAACATTCCTTGTTTATTGATGGTAAAGAACTAGATGGGAAGTACATTCTCTATGAAGGAATTAGGCAAAGCATCCTATATCCCTAGGAATCAAGATCTATAGATATAGATCTAGAAGGATTCTTGGGTTAAGAAAGATCACAAACTGTTGAAGAGGTTCAACATGGAGAACTCAAAGAGAGGAAACCTACTTATGTCTCATGGTCTCAGCATCTCTGGAGCACAATGTCCCAGTTCTTGTGAAGAAAGGTAGCGCATGAGTAAGATTCCATATGCATCTGCAATTGGATCTAACATGTATGCAATTTTATGTACTCGTCCAGATGTCTTGTATGCATTGAGTAGGACTAGAAGATATCAGTCAAATCCCAATGACGAGTCACTAGACTATCATGAATAACATCCTTAAGCACTTGCGTGGAACTAAGGATCAGTTCCTTGTCTACAGTGGTGAGGAAGAGTTGGTCATAAAGGGTTACACCAACTGAAGCTTTCAAATTGATAAAGATGGTTATTGATCACAATCAAGATTTGTGTTTTGCCTCAAAGATAGAGCTATGATATGGAAGAGTTCCAAGGAAGAGACAGTTACATATTCTATAACAAAGGTTGAGTATATTGTTGCATCTAATGCATCAAAGAAAGTTGTCTGGATCAAGAAGTTCATCAGTGAACTTGGAGTGGTTCCAAGCATTTGTGATGCAATTGAGTTATTTTGTGACAACATTGGAACTATTGCGCAAGCTAAGGAACCCAGATCACATTAGCGTACCAAGAATATACAAAGGTGGTTCCATCTCATTTGAGAAATCATAAAGCAAGGTGATATGAAGATTTTTAGAGTACCAATTGAAAGCAATGTGGTTGACCCCTTGACAAAAGCCCTTTCACAGTAGAAGCATGAAGGTTTCTTTAGATCATTTGGGATTAAGTTCATGGGTGATTGTCTATAAGTTCAAGTGGGAGTATGTTGTTATGTATGTCCAGTGAGCCAATCATATGATGATTGTAATGGCATAACTTGTAAATGATTTGACCAATAATAAAGGCAATCTTCCAATTTATTCTATTTTGTTAAGTTATGAGATAATTATGTAACATAATAAATGTCTAAGAACAATATTAATTGATAACTTATGTATTCAGTTTGAGGACTTGAACAATGAGGTGTCGCTGAGAAGTAGCCTTGTTGGTCGCAGCTCGGGGCCCCTCATGAAGGGTCTCAGGTTCGACTCCTGCTGGAAGCACTGCTCGGAAATGAATTTCCCACAGTGTCAGCTGGCCTCTGATGCAACTTATTGAGATACCGGTGTGCAGGCGCGCGGGTCTCCTGGGTTTACCATCCCTGCTATCTGGGCCTCCGCCTAGGGGGGTGGGTTTCCCCCGACAATTAAAAAAAAGAATTGAACAATGAGGTAATATGGATGTTAAGAGTATATACATTCATGTTATGTCCCTCGTCGGGTGTTATTATGAAAGGTTGATAGACATCGATAACACTTAAGACTAGAGTGTGTGTTGATTGATGACAAAATCTCATTAGTTATGATATGTGATATCAAACCAAACACATAGATAATTCTTTGAAAACAATGTATCAGATAGACCCACCTTAAAAGTGATACATGGAACCATAGAGTGGTAGTCCGAATTACCTCCCATAGTGATGGTATTGATTGTGGTTCTTAGACCTAAAGTTGCTACACTCATCACATGTCATTCAATGTACTTTGACATCATCCACCGTGACCTTGAATAACGGTTGCCATAAAGGTGGTGCTCGGGTGGGGATGACTGTGAGTGATGCAATTGGGAGTTGTCCCTCCTATTGGAGTTTCATATATTGGCCACTTGATAACCAAGACTGAGAAATGTATGGCCATGCTAATGTGAGTCAATATGTGATATTGAGCTTACATATATCTCAGATGGTCTACTCTAGTTCAAGGAATATAGATTGAACATTGAAGAGGATGATGATTCCATGCATCAAGTTCAATCTGGATATCCGAGACAAAGGAAGTATATAATCACTATAACACCAATCACTATTTACAAGTTGAAGTTGTTCTCCAACTTTCCAATTAATTGGGTAGCAATGATGTATTGCTAGATACCGCTCATTGTTTGTGAAGTCATAAACCAGTTTTGTACATTTACTTCCAACGTAACTTGAAACATATAGGCCCACACACATAGGATACACCTGGAATAGGAGTTTATTATTACTAAAATTTTTATGTATTCCATTTAAACAATAATAACTAAAAATTGACTGACTGGATTGTGGACTGACTAGCTCAAGTGTTGAACTGATTCATTCAAGTGTCGAGTTAATTAAATCAAGATTGGCAATAAGATCCATGAGATGATCAATTCAACAAGTGAACTAATCAGTTGAGGTCTCTGGATTAACTAGTTTAGGTTTTGAATCGACTGATTGGTTGATGAATTGTAGTTGGGAAACATAGTGAAATGACTGTATCAAGGATTGATGCTGACATCATGTTTTACATTAATTGTATATTAATTTACAATACAATTGTGATTGGGTAACATAGTGAAATGATCAGTTCAAGAGTTGAACTAATTGTCCCATGTGTGAACTAACCGGCTCACTAGTGAAACGACCAGTTCAATGTTTGTTGGGCCAAAAAAATCATGAAATTACTTCTCTTTGACTGCCAGATGAACTGGAATCCCTGACCCTGGCCCTCCTCTAAATAGAGGGTTATTGGGGGTCTTCTATAGACACAAAAATACACACTAAAAATTTGTGTCCTCTGTAGTTGTAGTAACCAAGAGAGCCTAACCAAATCCTACTCGTCAAAGACAATTGGGAGAGCAAGTCAGTGCTAGAACGTTGAATACAAGGGACAACTCCTTCTTGTCCATTCATATAGAATGACAAGAGTTCCTGGTGGTCCATTTGGAGAGAGTCAAGGAGTTTGTTTCCTACCTCTAGGAGGACGAAATCAAGTGTCGTCTATAGTGATCAACCAATAGGTTGTTGATGATGATGTCCAGATGTAACTTGAAGAAAGGTGCATGCTACTATAAGGGATAGTCATAGGACTCGCTCTAATACTAGGTATAATCCTTGCAACCATCCTTCCCATTACCTAGTTGTTGAAATGATAAACTATTCAAAGGGGCTTATGGTAGTTAAAAAATTGATGTAATTGATTCCATATTTCTCAACAGAAGTACCAAAAAATATCATAAAGAAATTACATAATCACCAAAAAATAGGTTATTGCTCAAAACAATGTGAGGATGCCAATAACAATAATTCTTAGATATAAATTATTCATTTATTTCTAATGTAATTTATTTACCCATAAATCATACTTTTTATTAATTAAGTGGTCTAACCCTACATAGACTTACTTAATTTTTCACTATTTATGATCAGTAAGATACCCCTTGTGATCTTATGTGGTAAATATATTAATATTGACTTGTATGATTGAACTTATGCAAAATATTGAATGAATGTAGAGGATCTTATAATATACTCTTGACATAATGTTCACATAGGGTTTTATTTAATCAGATTGGACCTAGTTTACCATATCCATGATGTGACCCATTGTAATACCTTCTATGATTTTTCATTCCACTATCTTGATCTTTGATATCTAATATTCGAGTCCAAATTTGCTATGCTACTCTTTACTCCAAATCCCAATTTTATTTTCATTGGTTGACCATAGGTATTAATAGCATTTCGTGTGTATGCATCAATGTTTTTCATTGGCCTATTATATTGTCTAAAATATTGTTTCCTATAATGAAATTGTGATATTTAGCATGTTTAAATTTGTAAACCTGACAATAAATTGTAATTTCCATTAGATTATCATTATTTCGGTTACTTGTGAAGTATGATAACACTAATGAATGAAAACTAATGATCAAAATATTGTCTCTTTGAGTTTATAGCTTGTACTTTGATACTTGAAATACTAAGTTCTTCCTATACTCTTTGCTACATAGCGAGTGACACTATTGACCATGTGTCGACACCCATTCCGTCTAATATTTTGAAGGATATCAATAAAAAGGTATACCAAATATTTTAATTGGACTAAGATATGTTTTTAGTCGAAAAGAAACTATTCCTAAAAATTAATTCCGAAGCATTTAATATACGCATTTTTTCAAGCATGCTTACTTTTCCTTAATATTATGATTTTATTTTATTTAACAGTTTCAATGTGATTGGATTCACTATTCTTTCTTTAATATTTATATTTCTCTTCCCAAAATGTTGTTTACTACTTAGCGAAGGAAAATGTGAGGCCATAATAGAGCACCATGGGGTTATATATATATATAGGCATACATATGTATATATATGTATGTATGTATATATATATATACATATATATATGTCTATATATACAGATATATATATGTCTATATATACATATATATATGTATATGTACATATATATATATATATATATATATATATATATATATATATGATGAGGTCTTCTTATCTATATATGACTCTATTAGAAAATATCATGTATCTTTTTTTTCAGTTGCTTTTAGGTCCATTTGTATTGGCGCGCACTTGGTTTCTTTATGGAATGCTTGTTTATTTTGTGGCGTTCATATTTGCTTGTTCAATCCACTAAGGAGCAGAAACCTTATAAAACTTCAATATTATGATTCTGGATTTAGGTAATAGTAGTAGTTAAGTATTCAAGAATTAACACATGACATATTGTATCATAATAAAATACACAAATCCAAGTGTGGTGTATGGATAAATTTCAATTCCATTGAACTTAATTTAAAAGCACCATGATGATGTCTACCATTTTTAACCCAAACAAAGATATATTAATGTTTGTTAACATTACAAAGGTGTGTGTTACATTCATGTGGGAAGTTATCAAGAAGAAGAGTGTCATTATTCTACCCCAACCCTTCTTAGCTAGACTATGCTTATAGTGTTGCTTTGTCTTAAGGTATGAATAAACTCCACATACTTGAAGGAAAGTAGGAGATGTTCAATCTGGTGGAAGATTTGATCCCACAAACCTTCACCCCGATCTGAAGTATACATTCTACTAATCACCCCAAGTGCATCTGACTAAAATACAATGTTAAGGTGATTGTATTTGGCTGCTATCTCCAAAACAAACATCAAAGCATAACTCTCAACACAAAAAGGGCTCCATGTTCCCTCCAAATCTCTCACAACCAACAATTTGCATTTGGCTTGATGATCACTACAAACCACGCCAAAACACATCGATTTTTCCTTTTAGATCACAACATTAGTGCTAATTTTAACAACTGTAGGTGGGGAGGCAAACAACTTGTAACATCCCTGACATGTGTTATGAATTAACCCTAGATGTTTTGCTTAATAAGGTTGAGTATATTCTTAATCTTATCTTGGGAAGAGTAATTAGAGCTCATGAGAAACTTATGTTTCAATTTTGGTCATGTTTGAACAATGTCGAAGCAATGTTTGCTTATTTTGGACTAAAGTGCAAATTACCCAAGTTGAGGGGTTAAATTGCAAATGTTGCATGATAAGATATTCCTCTGATGTTGAGACATCATAAGAATGAATATGATGTAGTGGTATGGTGTTTACAAGCTTGGACATAAAGTTTAAGCTTATAAAGCAATCCTTGTGTATTAAAACCTAGTTTTGGTATAATGTGCAATTTACCCAAAACTTGGGGTTCAATATGCAAATTACAACTTCAATAAGGTCCATAATGTTTCTTGTCATCATGTAGATCAAATAAAATGAGAGGGGCACCTCATTTGAATTAAGTTGGAGGAGAGAGAATCTTGATATTAAAATAATCAAGATTTAATCCTAAGTGAAACCCTAATTTAATTTAGGGCAAAAATGAATGTAGTAATTAAAGGGCCTTCAAACAAAATTAAAATGGTTTAATTCAGATGTGTTTGGATGAACTTAAACCCTTGCAAAGGCACGAGCATATCCAAGGGAGTGGATAACTCACTCACAATTTTATATGAAAAATAAATATCCACTCACATATGGATATTAATATAATATGATTTAAGGTACTTGATTTGCTTTTCTTTAAATCATGGATAATTGAGAGGAATAAGAGGCAAAAAAGATAGCCTCGTCCCTAAGGAAGATAAGGGGGGAAGAGGCGGCCATCTTTTTGGGATTAAATGAATTTTTATAAGGCACTTTCTCTCTCCTTGAATTCCTTATAAAAGTGCCCTTTCCAAGCCAAAACAAAGGCTTTTTCGGATTTCTTTCTTTCCCTTGCTTGCAAAACCGACCAAGGAGATAGGGAGGATCAGGAGGACGACTCCCTACCTGTTGGTAAGCCCTTGACCTTCGTTCTCCTTGATTCCATGGTGGAAATCGAAAATAAATCATTGATTTCTTCTTATTTCGATCTCCTCTTCAACCCTAGCCAACTTTTACAATCAAAAGCTTAAGGACGAGCCTAAGGGGAGTTGCAAGATCTTCATACACCATTGATGGCGTGATCTTGGAGCTTTGGAGCTCAATTGGAGGCGGGTTTTATAACTTGAACCCTTTTACATTGTTATTCAACCATTAATCTTGTGATTTCAATGATTTCTTCATTATCTTGATTAATTGCTAGTTTAAAATGGTTAATTTATGAAATAAGAAGTTGTTAGAACTTCAGGGACGAAGCTTGATTATTATTACATCATCATAAGCACACACCTCCCAAAATATCTTTGGAAAATGGTTTGGAAGTTGGGACCAAACGGTTTCACCAAACCGTTTGGTGACCAAACGGTTTGCAAACCGTTTAGGAGAAAATGGTTTCAAAACCATTTGAGATGGTTGACCAAGGGTTGACCGTTTGAGATTACTGTTCCTTATTATGTTGGTTAATAACTCACCATATTTTATGGGTTAACTCCCAAGGAATCATCAGTTAAAGGCAAATCAATTAGGCAAACCTAATTGGATTAAGTACTGATTTTTCAGCTTGATTAACTTGACCTTTTTGGGAAAACGGTTTCAAAACTGTTTTAGAGCATTGACCGTTTGAGACTCCTGATCCTAATTATGTTGGTTAATGACTCACCAAATTTGAGGGGTTAATTCCCAAGGAATCATGAGTTGAAGGCTAATCAATTAGGCAAACCTAATTGGATTAAGTACTGATTTTTCAGCTTGATTAACTTGACCTTTTTGGGAAACGGTTTCAAAACCGTTTGAGAGCATTGACCAAGGGTTGACCGTTTGAGAATCCTGATCCTAATTATTTTGGTTAATGACTCACCAAATTTTAGGGGTTAAATCCCAAGGAATCATGAGTTGAAGGCTAATCAATTAGGAAGACCTAATTGGATTAAGTACTGATGTTTCATCTTGATTAACTTGACCTTTTTGGGCAAACAGTTTCAAAACCGTTTGAGAGCGTTGACCAAGGGTTGACCATTTGAGAATCCTGATCCTAATTATGTTGGTTAATGACTCACCAAATTTGAGGGGTAATTCCCAAGGAATAATGAGTTGAAGGCTAATCAATTAGGAAAACCTAATTGGATTAAGTACTGATTTTTCAGCTTGATTAACTTGACCTTTTTGGGCAAACGGTTTCGAAACCATTTGATAGCATTGACCAAGGGTTGACCGTTTGCGAATCCTGATCCTAATTATGTTGGTTAATGACTCACCAAATTTTAGGGGTTAATTCCCAAGGAATCATGAGTTGAAGGCTAATCAATTAGGCAAGCCCTAATTGGAATTAGTGCTGAAATTCCAATGAGTTGATTTGAGATTTTGGGTTGATTAGCCCAAACGGTTTCAAAACCGTTTGGGGATCACCCAAGCGGTCTCAAGACCATTTGGGGGTCACCCAACACCGTTTGGAGGTCTAGGGTCAAGTATGGATATGTGTTTGAAGATCCAAAGATGTGGTATGAACCCTAATCAGCTAAGTGCTGATTTTGCAAGTGATTGAGATGATGTTTTGGGTTGATTAGCCCAAACGGTTTCAAAACCATTTGGGGATCACCCAAAATCATATTGCAATTAAGTTCTGATTTGTTGATCAACTCGATAGACCAATTCTTGATGGAATTTCACTAGAATCCAAAGGTTGTATGAGCCAAACTGTTTCAAAACCGTTTGGAGCTCATCCAAACGGTCTCAAGACCATTTGGTGGTCACCCAAGACTGTTTGGAGGTCTAGGGTTGAGTATGGTTAGGTGTATGAAGGTCTAAAGGTAACAAGTTGATTTGCAATAAATTGCTGATTTGGTGATCAATCCAATGATCCAAACCTTAATTGGTTGACTTGGATTTTGATGATATGATGGGCAAACGGTCTCAAGACCGTTTGGAGATCATCCAAACGACCTCAAGACCGTTTGGGGTCAGGTCATACCCAATTTGGATGATGGTTCTATGGTTTCAAAGTAACTAGTCTTACATCGATTAGTATTGAAGGATCATCGATTCCAAACCCTAATTCAATTGAATCAAACCCTAATTGAAGACCAATTGAGGGTTAATTAAGGTTCAAATCAGTTGAAGGCTGACCTATTTAACTCAATTGAAGTATGAGTATAGGTCCAATTGATGATTGGTTCCATGAATTCAATGATTGAAGGAATCAACATTGAAAACCCTAATTCAATTGGATACCTTATGTAATGGAGGTCCAATGTGATTGAATCTTTGAGAATTAAGATGATGAATGTTCTATTGATCCAATAATGATTAGTAATGATAATAAATGATGGTACAAAGGTTGAAACGCTAATAGTACCTAAGTGATTAGTATCAATTAAGGGACGAATTCTTAATTGCTTATAGGATCAATAACTTGATGCACTAGGATAATCATAGTTGTATGTACTTGATTGAAGGGTTTATGTGACCTAATCAAGTTGAAAGGATGAAAGATTAGAATTCATATATAAGTATGAATCATGTAGTGATCTTCTGTAGCACGACTGTGCAAGGTAGCATGGCCGTGGTATCTTCCCTTTGCACGACCGTGCAAGGTAGCACGGTCGGGGTGGCTTCCCCTCGCACAACCGTTCTTGGTTGCACGGCCGTGGTGCTCTAAGCTTGACTTGAAACTAATTTGTAAGTGACCTAACATGGCCATTTTGTTAGTTCCTAACTTAAGGATAAATCCTTTATATTGGCAATGGTTGTATTTTCTAAGTAAATGAATCATGGCCAATACATTACATGATAAATGTGATGATCTGGAGCATAAAGTATTAGGAAGGGGAATACCCTAATACAAACTAAGTGTACAAACTCAAGTAAGATAAAGGTGTTGAGGGAAGTGATACATAATGATATGATAGATACCACATCAAACACCCCAATACTGGTATACCTTGATGTGTTATAAGTTCAATATAATTCGATGAATGATACATGAGATGTGTCATGTCAATGGTTACATTGAGATGTAATGCACCCTATTGAATGTAGGCTAGCATGCCTTATGAAAAGGTTAGTTCAAACCTATAAACTATGATGTGATCATATTCTGGTAAAGATGAGAGAGAAACTCATGTTGTGTGTTGATAATTCATTTAATGATGAATGATGAGAATAAAGAGTATGCTTGAATACTTATGATTATTCATATTGATTCCTTGCTATGTGAACCCTGATATAGAGTAATGCTATGTGAAACTTTAATACAAGTCAATGCTATGTGATTCCGAATACAAGGTAATGCTATGTGAAATCCTATGACAAGTTAATGCTATGTGAATCCTAATACATGGTATTACTATGTGAAATTCTAACACAGGGTAATCCTATGTGAAGCTCAAATACAGATTAATGGGTTATGAATGTAATAAGATAACCCTTGTATTGCATGATACTGATATGTAATTGTGTCATGATTACTAATCATGCAGATATGATGAAAAGATGAGCATAGCCAGGTATGAGCTATGATTTTTTGTTATTGAGAATGTTTTATAGGCTTTATATGCCTTCATATGCTTTGTGTTGTAAGAATCATTGAACTTAGTGTATTATGTGCAATAACTTATGTAGTAAGAATCATGATGTCCTTGGTCAGGTGATATGAAAGTATTAAGTTACCTAATAAGTGGTAACAACTGTTCTATGACGAGATAAGGGTTCAAATACTCTGATTCTGTAATTATGATGATGAACCTGTTAAGAGGTGGAAATGTACTTGATGAGTTGAGGGATTAAGATCCCAATACTTTGTGAGAAAAGTATGGCTACATGCCATGACTCCACTATGACAATACCAGGTATTAGATATATGATCTAAGCCTGAAGAGAGTTAATGTTCTGGTGATGATTCTATAGTGAATAAATGTTATACATGTTCTTCATATTCCTTAAAGGATAAGTGACATGTTGTTCATTCAAGTTACATCTGCAATGTTCTTAGATAAGAATAATATTCTAATCAGTTAGACATTGAATTAGCTATTTTCCATTAATTATGAATCCTATGTGCATAATTATCTTCTTAAGATGCAATAATAATGTTTCTGGCGGAGATTTATACCTCTCGCTGGGGCAATTTACAATTGTCTCACCCCCGTGGGAACTACATTTTTAGGTGGACGCGGATGAAGAGGCAAGAATCCTTCAGTAGGTGAAGGACAACAACAACAACATCAGGGACAGCAGTGAAGTCTCAGGTGGAGACACTGGATGTTATACCTAGTATAGATGTAAATAGAGTCCTATGTGTCGTCTCTGTAATCTCAGATCCTCGGAGTAGTAGTTAGTGCTTCCGAGATTTTGGCTTAGTGCCTCGAGATTTTATACTGCCTGTGTTTAGCTTGATAGGACAGTTAATGCTTGTAATTCTCAAAAGGAGATGATACAAAATATGTACCTGTGAACAAGAATGTAATTATGTTACTTTGGTTCTATGTGAGAAATTTTTCCTTCAATGGATGTTTTGATAAAAAGGTTTTAATTTTTAGTGATTTTTGGTAATCCACTGCTTAGTGAACACTTCTGCATTAGTTAAGCTTGTTTTTGTGAGACAGATGTCACAATTTAGTGGTATCAGAGCTCTAGGTTTGTTGAGTCTACAGAGACATAGGAATAAGGTTGTAGAGTATGTTCTAAGTGTCTTCCAGTTTATCTGATAGTATCTTCTTCTCACATAGGAGGAGGAGAACTTGAAGATGTTTGGACAACATGAAGAACATGCTACTGAGGGCAGCACTGCTGCACCAAGAGGAGGTGCAAGAGACCAGAACAGGGAAGGGCATGTACCTGAACAGCCCCAGATTGACCCAGCTGTGATAGAAAATCCAACTCTCCATGCTTTATTTGAGAAGTTCCTGACAACCATAACACATATGGAAGACAGGATGCCACCACCTACACCTAGGGTATCAACCCATTATGAGGGTTATGGAGCCGGCAAAACTTTTGAGAGACTTCGTCGGGTTGGAGCCATAGACTATGCTGGTACATCTGATCCAGTAGATGCTGATCTGTGGCTGACAGAACTGGAAAAGGCTTTCAGGATCCTTGATATTCCTGAAGCTGAAAAGGTAAGACATGCTGTGTACCTCCTAAAAGGGAGTGCTGGTCATTGGTGGATGATAGAGGAAGATAAGAGACCAGGTGAAGAAATTGGATGGGAGATATTCCGACAAGAATTCGTCAGTAGATACTTCCCTAAGACATATCTAGATGATAAGATTTCTCAATTTGAGAGAATCAAACAAGGACAAATGAACGTTAGCGAGTATGAAGCTAAGTTCATGGAGTTGTTGCGGTTTTGTCCGCAAATGGCATTTAATGATGAGGAAAGAATTCAACATTTTGAAAAGGGACTGAACGCTGAACTGACCACTCCTGTCTCTAATTTAGAGAATAGGGAGAGGTTTCCCACCTTTGTGGAATCAGTAAGGAGGATAGAGAGGTCTGAAATTGAGAAACGACAAACTAGTGGCAAGAAAGTGTACACTCAGACTCAAAAACAAAGGTCTGAAAGTTTTAAGAAGCTGAGATTTTCTACATCGGCAGCATCATCGAGATTCCATACCCAGACGCCATGGATGTCAAGTAGGGATAGGGATTGTAGTACTGTTCCAAAAAGAGCCTCCAATATAGCATCAACATCGGTATTTGGACCTCACAGACCCCATTTTCTACCTAGGATCTGTTATCAATGTAGACAACCAGGACATCTAGTAAAAGATTGTCCAGGCAGGAATCCAATAATGACTCAACCTCAGGGGCAGAGTCAGCAAGGATCACAAAGGAAGTAGTTTCCTAGTAACAATAGAGGACGTGAACAGACGTCCCAGACAGGTCAGATGAAATAGTTTTGTTATGATATTTCATATCATGATTCTATGTGCTAAAGATATGAAAGTAGTTGTTTTTGAACTTCCTTTGACTAGTCCTATAAGGACACAAAGGAGATGAGAACTTATATCTTACTCAGTATTCCTTAAAATGTTTTATAATCTTCCTTATCTGTGCATTGAAAGATGAGATATAGAAATGATGCCTGAAGAAAATTCAAGAATGGAAAATCTTGTGTGTATAATGATATGAAAAGTGAGGAATATGATAGTAAATAAAGTGCATACTACTTAATCTCAATACTTATATACCTTGGCCATGTATATGATTATTGAAGATAAGGCAAGTATGAAACTCTTAGATTGTTATCTTTTTTATTACTCTGATCAAGTAGTCATTTTGAAACAATATAGAGAGTATAAAGAGACAAAAAGGGAAGAGCTATGTGACATTCCCAACCAATAGGGGAAAGCTATGTGACATCCCCAACAAAAAGGGAAGAGCTATGTGACATTACCAACCAATAGGGGAAAGCTATGTGACATCCCCAACAAAAAGGGAAGAGCTATGTGACATTCCCAACCAATAGGGGAAAGCTATGTGACATCCCCAACAAAAAGGGAAGATCTATGTGACATTCCCAACCAATAGGGGAAAGCTATGTGACATCCCCAACAAAAAGGGAAGAGCTATGTGACATTCCCAACCAAAAGGGGAAAGCTATGTGACATCCCCAACAAAAAGGGAAGAGTTATGTGACATTCCCAACCAAAAGGGGAAATCTATGTGACATCCCCAACAAAAAGGGAAGAGCTATGTGACATTCCCAACCAATAGGGGAAAGCTATGTGACATCCCCAACAAAAAGGGAAGAGCTATGTGACATTCCCAACCAAAAGGGGAAAGCTATGTGACATCCCCAACAAAAAGGGAAGACCTATGTGACATTCCCAACCAATAGGGGAAAACTATGTGACATCCCCAACAAAAAGGGAAGAGCTATGTGACATTCCCAACCAAAAGGGGAAAGCTATGTGACATCCCCAACAAAAAGGGAAGAGCTATGTGATAGTCCCAACCAAAAGGGGAAAGCTATGTGACATCCCCAATAAAAAGGGAAGAGCTATGTGACATTCCCAACCAAAAGGGGAAAGCTATGTGACATCCCCAACAAAAAGGGAAAAGCTATGTGGCATTCCCAACTAATAGGAAGAACTATGGGAACATTCCCAATTACATACAATTTAGTAAATAAACATTATGAATAAAGGATTATTGAGTAAATTATCTTTGTTAGATATATATGTTTTTCCCCTTTGATAAATGTTCTGAGGTGATGATAGATGTATGTTCTTTTATGCTTCTTCCTTTCAATAATATGGATATCATATGTTAGGGGTTTATGCTCTGCATAAACATAAACAATGATAAGGTTGAATTAATGGAAGGAACTTTGTGTGAGCTACAGACCCATGGTATCTCCTTAACATTAATATGAGATGTGGAGACTTGAGGGCATGATTAACGAACACTCTGTCCCTCCTTTTCCTGGGATTTCGAGGACGAAATCCTTGTTAGGGGTTTATAATTTGTAACATCCCTGACCTGGGTTATGAATTAACCCTAGATTTTTTGCTTAATAAGGTTGAGTAGATTATTAATCTTATCTTTGGAAGAGTAATTAGAGCTCATGAGAAACTTATGTTTCAATTTTGGTCCTGTTTGAACAATGTTGAAGCAATGTTTGCTTATTTTGGACTAAAGTGCAAATTACCCAAGTGGAGGGGTTAAATTGCAAATGTTGCATGATAATATATTCCTCTTATGTTGAGACATCATAAGAATGAATATGATGTAGTGGTATGGTTTTTACAAGCTTGGGCATCAAGTTTAAGCTTGTAAAGCAATCCTTGTGCATTAAAACCTAGTTTTGCTATAATGTGCAATTTACCCAAAACCTATGGTTCAATATGCAAATTACCACTTCAATAAGGTCCATAATGTTTCTTGGCATCATGTAGAGAAAATAAAATGAGAGGGGCACCTCATTTGAATTAAGTTGGAGGAGAGAGAATCTTGATATTAAAATAATCAAGATTTAATCCTAAGTGAAACCCTAATTTAATTTAGGGCAAAAATGAATGTAGTAATTAAAGGGCCTTCAACCAAAATTAAAATGGTTGAATTCATATGTGTTTGGATGATCTTAAAGCCTTGCAAAGGCACGAGCATATCCAAGGGAGTGGATAACTCACTCACAATTTTATATGAAAAAGAAATATCCACTCACATATGGATATTAATATAATATGATTTAAGGTGCTTGATTTGCTTTTCTTTAAATCATGAATAATTGAGAGGAATAAGAGGCAAACAAGATAGCCTCGTCCCTAAGGAAGATAAGGGGGGAAGAGGCAGCCATCTTTTTGGGATTAAATGAATTTTTATAAGGCACTTTCTCTCTCCTTGAATTCCTTATAAAAGTGCCCTTTCCAAGCCAAAACAAAGGCTTTTTCGGATTTCTTTCTTTCCCTTGCTTGCAAAACTGACCCAGGAGATAGGGAGGATCAGGAGGACAACTCCCTACCTGTTGGTAAACCCTTGACCTTCGTTCTCCTTGATTCCATGGTGGAAATCGAAAATAAATCATTGATTTCTTCTTATTTCGATCTCCTCTTCAACCCTAGCCAACTTTTACAATCAAAAGCTTAAGGACGAGCCTAAGGGGAGTTGCAAGAGATTCATCCACCATTGATGGCGTGAGCTTGGAGCTTTGGAGCTCAATTGGAGGCGGGTTTTATAACTTGAACCCTTTTACATTGTTATTCAACCATTAATCTTGTAATTTCAATGATTTCTTCATTATCTTGATTAATTGCTGGTTGAAAATGGTTAATTCATGAAAACAAAAGTTGTTAGAACTTTAGGGACGAAGCTTGATGATGATTAAATCATCAATCACACACCTCGACAAATATCTTGGGCAAACGGTTTGGAAGTTGAGACCAAACAGTTTCACTAAACCGTTTGGTGACCAAACGGTTTGCAAACCGTTTAGGAGCAAACGGTTTCAAAACCATTTGAGATGGTTGACCAAGGGTTTACCGTTTGATATTACTGTTCCTTATTATGTTGGTTAATAACTCACCAAATTTGATGGGTTAACGCCCAAGGAATTGTGAGTTAAAGGCTAATCAATTAGGCAAACCTAATTGGATTAAGTATTGATTGTTCAGCTTGATTAACTTGACCTTTTTGGGTAAACGGTTTCAAAACCATTTGAGAGTGTTGACCGTTTGAGACTCCTGATACTAATTACGTTGGTTAATGACTCACCAAATTTTAGGGGTTAATTCCCAAGGAATCATGAGTTGAAGGCTAATCAATTAGGCAAACCTAATTGGATTAAGTACTGATTTTTCAGCTTGATTAACTTGACATTTTTGGGAAAACGGTTTCAAAACCGTTTGAAAGCATTGACCAATGGTTGACCGTTTGCGAATCCTGATCCTAATTATGTTGGTTAATGACTCACCAAATTTGAGGGGTTAATTCCCAAGGAATCATGATTTGAAAGTTAATCAATTAGGAAAACCTAATTGGATTAAGTACTGATTTTTCAGCTTGATTAACTTGACCTTTTTGGGAAAACGGTTTCAAAACCGTTTGAGAGCATTGACCAAGGGTTGTCAGTTTGAGAATCCTGATCCTAATTATGTTGTTTAACGACTCACGAAATTTTAGGGGTTAACTCCCAAGTAATCATGAATTGAAGGCTAATCAATTAGGCAAACCTAATTGGATGAAGTACTGATTTTTCTGCTTGATTAACTTGACCTTTTTGGGAAAATGGTTTCAAAACCATTTGAGAGCGTTGACCAAGGGTTTACCGTTTGAGACTCCTGATACTAATTATGTTGGTTAATGACTCAATCAATTTGAGGGGTTAATTACCCAGGAATCATGAGTTGAAGGCTAATCAATTACGCAAGCCCTAATTGGAATTAGTGCTGAAATTCCAATGAGTTGATTTGAGATTTTGGGTTGATTAGCCCAAACGGTTTCAAAACCGTTTGGGGATCACCCAAACGGTCTCAAGTGGGGGTCACCCAAGACTGTTTGGAGGTCTAGGGTCAAGTATGGATATGTGTTTGAAGATCCAAAGATGTGGTATGAACCCTAATCAGCTAAGTGCTGATTTTTCAAGTGATTGAGGTGATGTTTTGGGTCGATTAGCCCAAACGGTTTCAAAACCGTTTGGGGATCACCCAAACGGTCTCAAGACCGTTTGGGGATCACCCAAGATCATTTGGAGGTCTGGGGTTAAGTATAGTTGACCATTTGAAGGTCCAAAGGTACCAAATCATATTGCAATTAAGTGTTGATTTGTTGATCAACTCGATAGACCAATCCTTGTTGGAATTTCACTAGAATCCAAAGGTTGGATGAGCCAAACGGTTTCAAAACCATTTGGAGCTCATCCAAACGGTCTCATGACTGTTTGGTAGTCACCCAAGACCGTTTGGAGGTCTAGGGTTGAGTATGGTTAGGTGTATGAAGGCCTAAAGGTACCAAGTTGATTTGCAATAAATTGCTGATTTGGTGATCAATCCAATGATCCAAACCTTAATTGGTTGACTTGGATTTTGATGATATGATGGGAAAATGGTTTCAAGACCGTTTGGAGGTCATCCAAACGACCTCAAGACCGTTTGGGGTCAGGTCATACCCAATTTGGATGATGGTTCTATGGTTTCAAAGTAACTAGTCTTACATTGATTAGTATTGAAGGATCATCGATTCCAAACCCTAATTCAATTGAATCAAACCCTAATTGAAGACCAATTGAGGGTTAATTAAGGTTCAAATCAGTTGAAGGCTGACCTATTTAACTCAATTGAAGTATGATTATAGGTCCAATTGATGATTGGTTCCATGAATTCAATGATTGAAGGAATCAACATTGAAAACCCTAATTCAATTGGATACCTTATGTAATGGAGGTCCAATGTGATTGAATCTTTGAGAATTAAGATGATGAATGTTCTATTGATCCAATAATGATTAGTAATGATAATAAATGATGGTATAAAGGTTTAAACGCTAATAGTACCTAAGTGATTAGTATCAATTAAGGGATGAATTCTTAATTGCTGATAGGATCAATAACTTGATGCACTAGGATAATCATAGTTGTATGTACTTGATTGAAGGGTTGATGTGACCTAATCAAGTTGAAAGGATGAAATATTCGAATTCATATATAAATATGAATCATGTAGTGATCTTCTGTAGCACGGTCGTGGTATCTTCCCTTTGCACGACCGTGCAAGGTAGAACGGTCGGGGTAGCTTCCCCTCGCACGACCGTTCTTGGTTGCACGGCCATGGTGTTCTAAGCTTGACTTGAAACTGATTTGCAAGTGACCTAACATGCCCATTTTGTTAGTTCCTAACTTAAGGATAAATCCTTAATATTTGCAATGGTTGTATTGTCTAAGTAAATGAATCATGACCAATACATTACATGATAAATGTGATGATCTGGAGCATAAAGTATTAGGATGGGGAATATCATAATACAAACTAAGTGTATGAACTCAAGTAAGATAAAGGTGTTGAGGGAAGTGATACATCATGATATGATAGATACCACATCCAACACTCCAATACTAGTATACCTTGATGTGTTATAAGTTCAATATAATTGGATGAATGATACATGAGATGTGTCATGTCAATGGTTACATTGAGATGTAATGCACCCTGTTGAATGTAGGCTAGCATGCCTTATAAAAAGGTTAGTTCAAACCTATAAACTATGATGTGATCATATTCTGGTAAAGATGAGAGAGAAACTCATGTTGTGTGTTGATAATTCATTTAATGATGAATGATGAGAATAAAGAGTATGATTGAATACTTATGATTATTCATATTGATTCCTTGTTATGTGAACCCTGATACAGAGTAATGCTATGTGAAACTTTAATACAAGTCAATGCTATGTGATCCCGAATACAAGGTAATGCTATGTGAAATCCTATGATAAGTTAATGCTATGTGAACCCTAATACAGGGTATTACTATGTGAAATTCTAACACACGGTAATCCTATGTGAAGCTCAAATACAGACTAATGGGTTATGAATGTAATAAGATAACCCTTGTATTGCATGATACTGATATGTAATTGTATCATGATTACTAATCATGCAGATATGATGAAAAGATGAGCATCGCCGGGTATGAGCTATGATGCTTTGTTATTGAGAATGTTGTATAGGCTTTATATGCCTTCATATGCTTTGTGTAGTAAGAATCGTTGAAATTAGTGTATTATGTGCAATACCTTATGTAGCAAGAATCATGATGTCCTTGGTCAGATGATATGAAAGTATTAAGTTACCTAATAAGTGGTAACAACTGTTCTATGACGAGATAAGGGTTCAAATACTCTGATTCTGTAATTATGATGATGAACCTGTTAAGAGGTGGAAATGTACTTGATGAGTTGAGGGATTAAGTTCCCAATACTTTGTGAGAAAAGTATGGCTACATGCCATGACTCCACTATGACAATACCAGGTATTAGATATATGATCTAAGCCTGAAGAGAGTTAATGATGTGGTGATGATTCTATAGTGAATAAATGTTATACATGTTCTTCATATTCCTTAAAGGATAAGTGACATGTTGTTCATTCAAGTTACAGCTGCAATGTTCTTAGATAAGAATAATATTCTAATCAGTTAGACATTGAATTAGTTGTTGTCCATTAATTATGAATCCTATGTACATAATTATCTTCGTAAGATGCAATAATAATGTTTCTGGCGGAGAGTTATATCTCTCGCTGGGGCAATTTACAATTGTCTCACCCCTGTGGGAACTACATTTTTAGGTGGACACGGACGAAGAGGCAAGAATCCTTCAGTAGGTGAAGGACTGCAACAACAACAGCAGGGACAGCAGTGAAGTCTCAGGTGGAGACACTGGCTGTTATACCTAGTATAGATGTAAATAGAGTCCTATGTGTCGTCTCTGTACTCTCAGGTCCTCGGAGTAGTAGTTAGTGCTTTCGAGATTTTGGCTTAGTGCCTCGAGATTTTATACTGCCTGTGTTTAGCTTGACAGGATAGTTAATGCTTGTAATTCTCAAAAGGAGATGATACATAATATGTACCTATGAAGAAGAATGTAATTATGTTACTTTGGTTCTATGTGAGAAAGTTTTCCTTCAATGGATATTTTGATAAAAAGGTTTTAATTTTTAGTGATTTTTGGTAATCCGCTGCTTAGTGAACACTTTCACATTAGTTAATCTTGTTTTTGTGAGATAGACGTCACACAACTAGTTGGCTTTCACATCCTTATTCTTCAAACATAAGTCTCCTGATGATCCTAAAACTCAATGTATTTCTTCACCCAATAGAGTAGCCTCATAGAAATAGAACAAGGGTGTTCCCTCACATTAGAGTAAAGTTGGTTGTTGTGGCATTTCCAAACTGTCAAGCATCTGGTTATGAAGATAGCAATCTCTTACTCAGAGAATTTTCTAAACACCCAACTCTAGGTCTCAGTCATACTAGTGTAAGGCATATCATCCAACAAACCTTCAAAAAGACCATCGTCCCAAATATAGGTAGCCATAGGGCACCTGAAGAAGATGTGGAATTCATCCTTGCAATCATAAGCGCAATGCTCACACCCTGCCTCCTCCACCATATGTTTATTATATAATGTTATCTTTGGCAGTAGCTTTCTAACATAGGTTTTTGACAAGAAATGTTTGAGCTTTGGTGGGAAAAGGAGCTTCCATATTTCATTCAAAATTGAATTTGAGGGGTTTGTGTGAGAGTTACCAGTGGTAAAGGGGTAGTTGCACCCTAGGTGATAGGCAAACTTCATAGATTAATTGCCTCCTAGGCTCGGGTATGAGTACATAACATCTTCACTATTACGGGATAGTGGAAGGGAAAGGATTTCCATATAGTTTTCATAGAGATAGTAGAAGTCTAGCTTATCATTGTTTTAGAAATTATAGTCTATATCAATATCTTTCTTTGTAAGGACCTCATAGCCAATCCTCCCATCATGATTGTTGGTGCAAACCCCTTTCTCATTTGGAAGCCACATATCCCCCCATATTTGCACCTAATTTCCCTTGTTGATCTGCCACATAAGGCCTTCTTTCAGTAAAGATTTGGCCCTCCAAATTTTGTGCCAAACCATAGTAGGGTTGTAGACTTTGTATGCCTTGAGCACCTTAGAGTTGTTTAATATCTATCTTTAAAAAATCTACTAACAAGTGACCCATGTTTTCTACATAACCTCCATACCTACTTAGATAGGAGAGTTTTTTTGAAAGTGTCCAGGTCTCTAAAACCTAAGCCTCCCTCCGCTTTGGGTGGAAACAAATTCTTCCATGTCATCCATTATATTCTTCTGTTCACCTCCTTTGTGCCCACTAGAAGTTCTCAATAAGCTTATTTATCTCTTCAATGATGTTTCTTGGAAGTTGGGAATAAGCCCATCATGTACATGGGTATAGACTCTATAAACGATTTGATTAGGACCTCTTTCCTCACATGGACCAGTCATTTTTCTTTCCATCCCTTCATCTTGTTCCACACTTTGCCAATAATAATCTTGTAAACCATCTTCTTCAATCACCCAACCACCGTAGGCATCCCCAAGTACATCTCATATTGATCCACTCATTTCATGTTTGTGATACCTAGGTCTCTATCTCTCACCTCAGCAATAGTGTTTTTACTAATAACTACATCTTACATGTTATAATTAATTCTTGAATTGGTGGCTCTTTCATATAAGTATGTTATGTCAACAATCACAAATGGATCTTGAGGAGTAGCTATAGAAAATAAGATAATCTCATCGACAAAGACAAGTGGGATATTTTGGGACTCCTTTTTCTAGCATTAACACCATGGATTTTACCATCATTGGCCACCTTTATGAGGAGGATAAAGAAAACATTTGCACATAGAATAAACAAGTAAGGTGAAATGGGGTCGCTTTGGTGCATCCCTCTTTTAGGTTTAATTAGACCCTTCCTGACACTGTTGATAATCATGGTACACATAGAGGTAACACTCACTTACCTTGTTCTCCATACAGCACCAAATCCCATTTTTTACAACACCTTATCTAGAAAGCACCATTCAAACATATCTTAGGCCTTACTCATATCCAGCTTCACCCCCATGTAACCACATTTTTCTTTTCTTTTGTTCTTCATTGTGTGGTGCATCTCATATCCCACAATGGAATTATCAGATATGAGATGACTAGGGACAAAGATAAATGTGATATTATGACTTTTGATATAGTCCTCAATGCCCAACTTTTTTGTGGTGGTTAGAGTTTCCCCCATGTAACTAACTCATTTTAAGTTAACTACTTGTTTAATAAGGTTCCCAAGATTTTTTTTTATTTTCTTCTATGTGAACTAGGAATTAACTAAAGCACCCATGTAAATTTTTTCAACATAGTTCCCTAATCTTTTTACTCCCACACATGGACATATTACTCTCTTTATTTCTATAGACTAAGAGGGTACTAAAATGTGCAAGAATTCAGAAAAAAGTAGGATTAATGATACTCATGTCCATATATTTTTATATCAAATAGAATGATTTGTAACCTATACCCTAAAATCTTGCATTTAAATTAAAAAAATGTGCAAACAAACAAATCCTTGATCTAGAAGTAAAAACTTGAAAAGGGTACATGCAAGAGGGATGGAGAGGAAACTCAGAATACTTATAAGTCAAATCCTTAGTCTATGTATGTGATGGATTGGAAAAAGAAATGTGTGTATTAATTTATTGTATGAAGATTTTAGTCATCATATTGCATCAGTAACAATAGAAACTAGTGCACCCTCCAAACTCAGCCCCAAAAGAAATAATTGTATCCTACATCCTAAAATTGAACCACTAAAAGTTTAACAGAGAGGACCTAGGTTAGATCATTACCTAAACCTTTCCTTATACTCTATCCATGGGTGTGGTTTTGAGTCTAAAGTGCATGATGTTTATAAAATTCACTTTTCCTCCTATAAATTTGTGAGTCAGTGATGATATAATGGGGGAAATACCTTTAAATACAAGAGAAATGTCTCATAGATTGATCAAATTCAGAACTCATTTTCGCATCCTACTTCATGCCTATTGTGGTAGAAAAGAGATAGAAACACAATTATACTACCTAACCCAAAGGACCCTCTTTGTAGTTGATAGTGGCTGGTCATTTTGTCTTGTTACATTGCATTCCCTTAATTGTAAGGAGGAAAATAAGTTGGACCACTTCACTAGGGGATCATACCTTTCCATTAAAGCTTTTTTTGTCATTTACAAACTTAACAATTTTATTGTAGTTTACAACATGGTTTTCACTATTGAGTGAATTTTGGTACTTGGCACCAGGACAAACCTAGTGTATCCTAAATTGGTCTTGTGAATGTGTCACTTTTAAAAAAAAGTGCAAAAAGGTCAACCCATAACCTCAAAATAGAAATAGTAGTAGGATAAATGGCCCCAAAAACTCTATGGTACATACAAAGGTCCAGATCCATGCCTCAATCAAGGACCAAATAGAGGAAATATTTTCAAAACCTAGTACTCCCATGTGTTTAAAGTGTGGATTCTATCATCATAGAGAATGTAGGTTTGAAAGAACTAGATATGATGGCATAGTTCTACGCATTGCATACATAAATGGATACCAAAATATTTAATTACAAAAAAATAGGATAGTAGAAGTGATTCTCTTGTCATCATAAAACATTATGAATGAAGTCTTGTCCACCTAAGGGACTACATCAAGAAAACCAAAATAGAGAGATAGATTGAAGGGTCACAAAGGACTCCTAGCCACGCTCCTTGCTTATTTGGAGTAATCATAGGTGGAAGAATCCAATTGTGCATGACCCTAAGTCCATGTACATCCCATAGGGATAAACCGTTAAGCATGTACACAAAGAGAAAGTGGATCAACCAATGATAGTACTAGGTCCTTACTATTGAGTTGTTATAATATATGCAACACATGTAAGGATATATACACTTCATAACTAGGCAATACTATCTAGTTTACTTTATTCAATATGTTAAAGTTCTCACTTTCAAGGTTTTCAAGATTCAAGTTATATTTCTAAATGTTCAAATGTATCAATTTTCAAGATAGCAAGTAGTTCAAAATATATCATCTATTCAACATTGTCAAGTTTTATATTGTTCACAATAGAAAGATCTCAACCATTCAAGATTATAAAGTTTCTAAATATGTCTACTATGAAATTTGGCACCTTCATGTCATACATTTTTGAGGTCTAGGTTCCTTGTGACACTATAGTAAAGAAAATATCTGGTGCCTAATTAACTAATTTTGATTAATTGGGGGAAAGATAATCCCCCAAGTAGTGTGAAAGGTATTTGGTAGTGACCTTCTCACAGAGACAAAGATATATATAAGGACAAAGCCAACAAGGGATTCATAACTCCAAATATATTTATTTCTAAGAAAAATATTTAAGTATATTTAAGATTTGTGATATTATTGGTGACCTTCAATTATTCAAGATATAGAATTAAATATTTTATGGTTCATCAATTTAAAGAGTTCATACATACTTTATAAGAAGGAAAAAATAGTGCAATAATTGAATATAGAATCTAATACCTAATTCTGATAAGTTTCCAAAGTGTACACATGATTATTAGATATTTATATCCAAAGTTTATTAAAACAAAATGTAATAATGTCACTACAATATTTTTGAATTCATTAGGTGAATTTACCATCTTCCCTCCATGACTGGAAACCTTAAATATTAGATTTATGTAAAGTTAATAGTGTTAATAATTTTAATTTAACAAATGTTTTGCATTTAAGTAAGGTTGATAAGGACCACGTGAGGAGAGTTAATTTAATAAGAGGGATCATGGATCCTCCCACTAATAGAAACCACGATATGTATATCTATTTGTTACAACATATTCATAGAACACATTGGGTTCATCAATGTTGATAACTTCATGTGCATGCTACTTGTAATAACATATAGACCATTTAATAATTAGCTCAAGCATTCATCAAATATCCATGTACATATAAATATATGTATACCTACCAACTTAATTTAACAATTTCTTTAATGAGATAGGAATAATATACAATTCATCATGCCATTTACAATATCCAAAGATAACAAGATAATTGATAAACGGAAAAATAAACCCAACTACATTCCTTTTACCAATTTTCACTATTCAAAATAATATTCAACCATTGTTTCACTTTAGTAAGAACTTAGGTCCAAACTAATTAACTTGGAAAAGAAGGTCATAAAGTGTTAGACTTAGCTGAGTATGACCTAAAACACAATTTTTAGTATATAAAATTCTAAATGATTCTCCATATTGTAATCACTTATTTTACTACATTAGATACATATGAACATGAAAACCAATTAATTAGCATTTAAGTAAGTAAAATATGCAAAATCATTCATGTAGGTTTTGTAAGTTTGATTATGTATGTGAGTGATTAGTATCATTACCATAGTTACTTAATTTCGATCAAAATAATAATAAAAATAACAATAATAATAATAATAATAGTTTATATGTCTAAATTGGAAAATAGAAGAAGAAAAATAAGAGATAAAGAAGGTATACTTGTTGATGGAGCATGGGAGGTTAGTATATGATGTATTTTTTGGGGATTGGGAGCTATTACGCTTGAGCTAGTTGTCATAGAAGTTCATGTGTAGGTGTTGGATTGAATGGTTGTAGTGGTTGGCATCATTGAGCAGATGATTCTTGCATCTCACTATTGTAAGATATTTTGGAGATTTTAGGGAGAATTTGGGTTGGTCTCATTAGATAGGGACCTAGATAGTGGGTTTTATGAGTTGGAAGACATCTTCTAGTGGAGAGGGAGAGAATGGTGGTGGTAGTAAGGTTTGTAGTTGGATGAATCTCATCAATAGATGATGTAGTCAGATATGGAGGTGGAAGTGGTTGATGAGGCTTGTGACAATTCATAACATGTGATGGACATTGGGAGGTCTGTGAGATTGAGGTGGTGGTCATCATGGAGTATAACTGCACTGGGAAGGCTTGGGATATGAGGAACAAACTCACCATGGGTTGGGGTTCACCAAGGTAGCTGGGTGGAGAATTAATATTCATCATTAGTTATCAACATTATTAGATTATATTTTTATATCATTCTTGAATTTGAGCTTCAAATTAGGGTTGAATTTGGATTTTTACACCCTTGCTCATTTTTATGTTTCTAATGATGATCATTTCCTTTTAATAGAGATGTTTCTCAAATTTAAGCCATGACGCAAGGCTCATTAGATCAAGTCATTAGGCCTCATCTATTGAGAGTTTACTCTTACATATGTATATAAAAGGAAGATTCATTAAGGGTTTAACAATCGTTCCTCCCCTTGCTAATTGTGTCTTAGATACTATGATAGAAACCACATTCAAAGGTTGTTCTTACATCATGCCTTGAAACAATAATAGCTTGATATTGATGAGGCATCACACTCAATTGATAATGCCATAACTCTGACTCTCTACACTTTGATAACCTCTGCAAACCACAATCATTCAAGGCCCTCCCACAGTCATTGTCTATCAAGAAACCATGCCAACTGCCAAATGATCCATTGAGGAAGAGACCCTTGACAACCTTAAGTTAATCACAAAGCCTGCACATGAAACTGATACCATCCTCCCTTCGACTCCCACACTACAAGTAGCAATGACCAAACATTTATAGATATCCCAACTAACAAAACCCCCCAGCCCCTAATAATAGCTTGAAAACGCATTCATTAATGACTCTAGACCTAATGGAGGTCGCACACGACCTTCACCTACCATTCGATAGTGAGCTATCCAGCTCCCTTCAACATGCCTTGGCAAGTAACCATGTTATCAAGGCCAGACTAATTTTTATCATCAAACTTAGCAGTCTATACACCAGATTTCTTTGTAGGACCAATGAATTTCCATGACACACAATAAGGCATGTCTCAATCAACTTCTTCCAGCTACATCAAAACTAGGTGTACAATAGATATAACTAGGTGTACAATAGATATAACATATGCAACCCCTTGACAATTATGCCACCAAGTATCAATATTGGATTAATTGATGTCCAACATTGATAGTATTACCGCATTGTACATTTATTGATCCTACAATCATCATCCTATTAAGACATGGTTCTTGTGCACACTCAATCAAAGATTATTTTTGAATGAATGATTGGCAACATACTGCATATGTTGCTTCTACACCGCCACCAATGGAGTATAAGACCCTCGATACCTCTATGACATTGATGCTCACATTTGTTGATCGATAAGTAGCAAACTATTGATCCCCTGCACTTTGAAGTTAACATGCATCAACTTACTCACTTTAAAGGTTGGGGACCAACCTACAAACCCTAATTTTGATGGGGTCCTCTATAAATAGCAGCACATAATCTGCCATGGAAACACTTGGACTCAACATATCCAAATCACTCCCCTATGATGTGGCCACATTGTTTCCACCATACAATGTAAATAAAGTTTTTATTTATAAAGTATCTATCATAGCTCTCTTAGGATCCTGGACACCAAGGATCGATAGCTATAAGTTAAGAGAGCTTAGCGCTTCAATACTTTCATATCCATGGAAGCCATTCAACTCTATTGTTGTTAGTTTTTTCTATCATCTAGATAGTATAATAAGAAGAGAGAAAGAGATAGTCCATTTACACCACTCCTTGCTATTTTCCTCCCTTACTCATGTCTATTACTAGATATTCTTCCTCCATTAACTATCTTGAATTCTCCAAACATAGTTAGTAGTTTATTCATTGAGGTTGAGCTTTAACAACGCTATCCATATTAAACTTTTTTTACTATTTATTGTTGGTATGATCAATTGATTTTGGTGGCATTCATTGCATGTTACACAATATGATCACTTATGTTGTATTTTTATTATAATTCTAGGCCTAGGGAACATTGAATCCTGAAGTTAGAATATTTATATCCTATATGAGAACTTTAGATGAGTGACTCCTGAGGCGATGAATACATGATTCATAGTTAACACTATGACAAGCCCTCATTGGTATATGTCCTTACAATATGCTCGAACCGGGAGGATTGAAAATTATTTAGCCTTATTCTAATATTCATTGGAGAAGTGATTAGATGTGAGTTATGGAATGCAAGTAGTGGTTATAAAACTTGATTCAACCCTAGAATTTCCCATTATTAATATATCTCAATTAAAATGTGACAACCAAATTGAATCATATGTGTTAAAAAAACAAATTGAATCATGTATCTACATATTGATCTTGATCCAAACTGGATAATAATTGGTGAGATTAGTAAAAGTGTTGTCAACCACTATTTTGGTAAAAAAATATAAGGATTTTGTATCCTTAGTGAGTTTTCACATGCAATAATTTCATACACAACAAAATTTGGTGCCATGTCATGGACAATTGAACTATATAATTGAGTCTATCTTAAAGATTAATTTAATATATTACCTTTTAGTTGAAAACTTAGCTTCTTAAATTGAATCTTTTTCATTCATTTGACTTGTTCTAGTCCTTCTATCTCAGATACCACCAGATGGTACATGCGGCATTTTTTCAGCATTGACTCTATAACAAGATTTGACCTAGAGATAGTCCATAGCAGCAATAGACAACCCAGAAAAGAATTGGACATGATGGAAATTTGGTGTTGGGAGGATTATGATCTTGCATCCTAGTGAGAACACTATTTCAAGAGACTAGGGTTGCAATGTAAGAGGAGGATTGGATACCTTAGGTCTAAGACCAATAAGTTGAAGAAAAGAAGTAGCTTAGTATTTTTCTATCCCTAAAGATACAGACTTCCACCACCCTATAACTCCCCCTTCCCCCCGCACTACAATTTTATATAAGAGATCAATGGGTGCAAATGATGCAAGGGAACACCTTTACAAAAAAAAAGTGAAGATTCTTAGAACCACCTATAAAGATTTTTTGACTTGTGTACATTGAACAAGCAACTAGTGTATCATGGTATAATATTGTGTTTATTCAAATACACTCTATCAGGTAGAGCCATGATTTGGAACAACTTGTTAGAATGGGATGACAATAACATGTTATAAGGGCTAAAGAGTAGATTTTTGGAAGAAAAATATTACCCACCTTCCCTCACTTACCATATCCGAGGCTAGATCACATAGTGTCCCATGTTCCCATGCAAATCTTTAGTTGAGTCTTGAGAAATATACAAGGAACTATGACATTGATGCCCCCACCATGTTACATCACTAGTTCAACTCGCATAATACTTTTGTAGTGGATTAAATACACAAAATGAATTTTGATTCCTAAGAGGAAAAATATATGTGATAGATCTATGGAAACACATGGGTGATTGCTCGCCATGGAGTTGAAACCCATGACAATTGGTGAAGGTCTGAACTTGAAAGCATTGCAAAAGTTTATAATGATGAAGACCATTATAAGCTCAAGCCTGTTGTTGAATCCTTAAAGTTATAGGCAATAAATAAATAAAATTTGGAGGCCTCATTTAGCTTACGTAAGGATGAGTCAACCACAATAGCAATAGGTGAAGGTAGTCACAATATTTATTAAATCCTACAAGTCTAATGATCATTCTATGTTAGATGTCTACTTATTATGATGTAATGGCGAATAACCCTCAATTAAAATGTGATTACAATCAAGTAGAGAACTTCATATCTATTTAAATAACCCCAGGTCAAGGATGTCACAATCCAAATCTAATCAAGAATCTCCACGGGCTAGAATATGGTAATACTACATGTGTAGAGAATTCTTGACAACTCGATCATCGACATGTCAATAACCATGGTCGGGTTACTCTATGATTTCTGAATAATATCCAACAGGAATCATGTCTAGAATAGTAACAACAAAGGTCAGAATAGAAACTATAATGAATGAAAATAGTTTTAAAAATATTAACCAAAGCCCATAATTGCATCTAAATGATCAGTAGGGGAACCTATGTTATTCAAACCAAGACACCTTTTTTTACATTGGAAGGAAACTCCTAGTCCAAGAAGCCATACATGTAAATCAATTGGATCATATTAAATCCATCAAGACCTCTATGGTACAACTCACAATTTCACTACTCCCACCACCTTAAGCTTTATCAAGTAAACCACAAGATAATCTAAAATACATACAATAACTTAAGGTTGTAACCAGTCATTTTTTCTTTATCTTTACTAAAAAATAACCCCCTATCATTGTGAGAGCTAACTAGGATGATAAGAAAGGAACATGTACTACAGAATAAGGAATCAAATTAGTTGGAAAATGTTACACCTACCTTATTACAACAAGATGTTCTTATGTATAAGAAGCATATGCCATATAAAAATGACTGATTTGGACCTAACTAGATGTCATATTAAAAAAAATTGAAGGATCTGATGAAGAAGATGAATGTCAATGTCCCATTCCTAGATTCCACTACTAAGATGACCTTGTGGTCGAAATTCTTCAAGACCTTTCCTATTCACAAATCAAAAATTGAAAACATGTATTAGCAAAGCTGAAGAGAACTACATTAAAAAGTATTCGAAATAAGATGCATCAAAAGAACAAAGTTCTAGGTTCCATTCAAATTTCATGCTTTATAGGCAATTATACATGTCAAAAAGGGCTAGTGGATCTCAGGTCTGTCATCTTCATTGTAGCCCTTACCTATGCAAGCAAAACTGTGACTGACTAGTTACCCATAGGGATTATTGCCCAACTTTTAATTCTCAATGACTAATCTAGTTTTCATAATAGAGGGTATCTATGTTAATATTGTCCTTTCTATGTCCAATGTGATTTAGTAGTAGTGGATATAAAGGAGTATCTCTTCTATCCTCTCATTTTTTATAGGCCATTCCTTACCATCGTTGGATATTTAATTGATGCTAAAGTAGGAAGTTAACTCTACAAGTGGGGAACCAATCTTTAGATTTGAAGGCACATGGTGGCAGTAAGAAACCCATACATGTAGAAGAAGTATATTTTCTCTATTGCATACATCAACATACTCAAATGCATTAGAAACTCCCCTCCTCAAAAAACCCAGTAATGACCAACTTCAGAGTACCTCCAGAAGAAGCCCACAAAAAAAGGATAGAGACTATACCAGTCTATTAGATCTAAAGGAAAATATTCCAATTGTAGAAAATATGTTTTTCTCTCTTGTCTCTATTCCTACAATACCTTCCTATAATATCCATGACCCATATCATCCATAGAAGTCATCTACTTGCATAAGCTAATGTCTTAGTGGATAGTAACCACTCAATTCGACTTTGTATTACAACCAAACCCTATTTATGTGAAATATTAGTTGCATTATAGTTTTGTAATGTCCTATCTCAACCAAGGAGAACCGATTGGGAAAGAAGCTTCTAAATTATATCATGGCAAGGCCCCAGATCCATATACTATAGACACTAGTCATCATCATGTCTATGCCACATTAAATATGCATCAACAGATAAAAGTCACTTCTACATCTTCACAATATAACCACACCCATGATCATATGAGGAGTCTTACAACTATTAACCTTCTTGTATGGAGAAAAAATGATCGGTGAAGGACAACTTGAATTGCTTGACTTTTCACTTCAACATTTTTGTACCATATTCAATAAAATTCAAAATGCATGACTATAAGAATATATAAGGAAAATGTTCTCAATTAAACCAAAAAATGACCACCTATTTTGGCCTCCATCAAAATTAGAGCACCTCCATGATGTTGAGCTTCACACATTGCACCAGCAACATAGAACTCAAGCACTTATTAGGAGGAAATATATCATTATTTATTAACCTTCATTAGATTTTTACATTAGATACATCATCATTTTGGCATCATTGTTCCAAGTAGTTCAATAGTGCATTGTGTATGATTTCAAGTTATGAAGTTTATTACCATAGGTTGATAACTCTTAGTTGATATGATAGAAAGAACAAGTCATGATCCATCTAGCATGAGTTTTTCCTTACATTTTGAATTATGTGTTTGCTTAGGGATAGCATATTCATTAGTTCACAGTGGATGATGGGGTAGAATGTATTTAGCACTTATCCCACACCTATCAATTTTTGGATTAAGATTTCACAATTGCAACTGCATTTAGTTAATCCATTTCAAATTTTAAAGTTTTAAAATAATTAAATCCAATATTGAGTCAGGTTAGATTCAAATTTCTTGAATGTTTTTGTCATCCACCTCCTCTTACTCAATGCAATGCCTCAAAATAACCAACTTTTGAAACATATCAATTCACAAAAATTACCCTATGCGGCCTTCAAACCCAAACAACATGTTTCTTTGGAAAATATGTAAGGTGTTATAGTAAGTGAAAAGGTTTAAACACATCATTCTTCCTAATGACTAGTGAAATAATTCCATGGAATTTCCATTCCTTCCCTCTTGCAGTTGTTGATAGGGTGCAGTTTGACAAGGGGAACAACATGACATAATGAATGGTAAATTAAGTTACATAATTATTTAAACCCTCTTCTACACTTCTTCTTCCATTTCCTTACATTCCATCCCCTAAAAAGAAACAAAAAAGCCATAAAAGACTGGCAAACCCTAAGTTTGGGATGACATGTCCCTTTCTACTCTATCTTCCTTTTTGATACTCCTCTTTATATAATAGGGACATACGGGTGGAACATATTTTCTACTCTACCTAATTTTTACATACACCTCTCTATGCATTAGGGGCATACCACCAAAAGAAAAAAATTAAAGATGCCAATGTGACCTACATGATAATCCTATCATCATTCAAGGAAGGAAGAAAAATAAAAATGCAATTTCAAGTCAAACACAAGAGATATTCACATATTACCTACACACATCCATTCACTCCCTTTTAACACCCAAGGACACAATGAATGTCTTACTTTACCTTATTTTTGGATGCACCCTAGTGTTGGATCATATGTATACATATTGTTCTATGGGTTCATGTGAACTCTCACTAAAATCTTTGACATGCTTGATATTGCAGATGGTGGTGAGGATGTATTATTTTGAAAAAATATATTAAGAAGACATGGATAGATCTCAATAAGTTAAGGGCATCCTAGACATATTCCTTGGTGGGAAAAATAACATGAAGTGTAGGTGAGGCAATCACATGGTATGAAAATATTAATTCAGTGAAGAGATAAGAAACATTTCAGTTTAATATTTTTGATGAATATGTTTTCATCATTGATTATATACATTATTATATTAGATTTTTATATCATTCATGTATTTTAGATTTCATTTTGGATTCAATTTGGATTCAGCCTACCATATTTGTTTTCTATGTTTTCCATGATAATCATATGTTTTTAATGCAGAATTCTTGCCTAACAATGGCAAAGCCACTATCTCCACTAGATCAGGGACAACAAAGTCTTTTCTATAGAGAATTTCCCAATTTGATACGCCTATCAATGTCAAATATATTGAGTTTGTAACACTCATTCCCCCAGACAACCATGGTATACCATACCAACACCCAAATGCAGAGGTTGCTTCAGCCAACACACCTCCACAATGCAACATCTTGATATTGTTGAGATGAAACACTCAATTAATCTTTCCATGACTCTACCACTCCACTTTTTTATAGGATATGTAGACTGGAGGAGTCAAGGCCCACCCACAAATGTTGTTTATCAATACACTAAGCCATCCTCCAAAGACTCTATCAAGGAAGATACCCTCCACATCCTTACATTGGTCCCACAACCTCCACGTGACACCAACAATGGACTTCCTCATGAGATTCCTCAATGGACACTGGCTTCTGCATAGAGAACAACAAGAAAATATGCCATCGACAGTTCCCAACATCTATTTAAACCATATTATTGATACCCTCTACTAGACCTTGATAACATAATGATCTACGACACCTCTATAACCAAGTAAATACCTAACAGAGGTCCTCACATGGCATCCACTTACCAATAGATAGTGAGCTATGAACCTCACTCATATGTTCTTTGGTAAGTATTGCACCCTTCCCAAAAAAAGGTGGAAAGGAGATATTTAGGGAATAAAACTTTGCCCTTTTTCATAGTGAAATGTCCCATAAAAAGGTGTGTTTATATTTAACACCAAATTTTGTATGAAAAATGACAAAAAAAGAAGCTATGGTGTCAATCTAAGTGACCATCTATTTTGGATAAAAAAAGAAAACTAAAGAATAGAACCAGGGATCAAATTCAGAGATCTAGTTATGAATGGGGAAGGATTAGCACCCCCATCTTTCCTGATTAATCAGATACCAAGACTTTATTGAGTTGTGAGGAGTCAAGTGATTCGTGATGGTCAAATCAAAGAAAATAGAATAGAAAATGTTTTTCTATTGGTTGGTAGACTTCCATGGATGGAGGTGAATTTGTTCTTCTAGTCATTTCCCTAACATTATTAATTTCATAGGTGTTTTTTGGTCCTAATCACCACATGATCTCCCATGGTGGAGATCCTTCATTCATGATTAGGACCAATGCATAGGATTTTAGAGGATTACTAGAAGATGTGTAGTTAGAAAAACTAGATCTGATTTTCTAAATACACATTTATCAAAAACAGAAACTGAAACCCTAGCTGATGGTCCTGGCTGGGAGAGGAGACAGCGGAAGCCATGGCCGCGGCCATGGAGGCCGTCTAGGAGGCAGGAGAGGTCACTCTGCTGAAGGAAATCATCCCCCATCGCAACCCACACCGCCTAACAACACTGTGATCCAGGAAGATACTCCAAAAGGGGATCAAGCAATGAGAATCGACAACGCATCGGATAAGGTGTCGATGGTCTCCAACAACCCGAGAACCCTACCCAAGCTATCTTACGCGGCTGCGATGTCTGGAGAGGACCCCCGTGTCCCCCAGACCATTAAACGTGTTTCGCCAGAAACCCTGAAGCCAGAGGACATCTTTGTTGATCGCAGTGGTGCCATCCTTGCCATCATGGTGAATCCTGCGGTTCTTCAGCCACTCCTAGAGCCTTGGAAATTCGCGGTGATCATGAAGGTCATCAGCATCAACATCGGCTTCCAAACCCTCGTCAATCGTCTGCAGGATCTTTGGAACCCGTCTGAGATGTTTTGAGTCATCGACCTGGAACTAGGTTACTATATCATCCAACTAGCTAATCAGGCTGACTTCATTGCAGCAATGACGGGTGGCCCCTGGACAATCTTCGACAACTATTTGTCCGTGCAATCATGGACGACAAAGTTTCGGCCCTCTACTGTTATCCCTAACAAACTAGTAGTATGGATGAGAATCCCGGACCTCCCAGTCTATCTTTTCCAGAATCATTTACTAGATAGCATCGGTGATCTCATTGGAAAGACAATCAAGGTCGATGAAACAACCATTGCTGGCTCTAGAGGGAAGTTTGCTAGAGTCGCAGTAGAGGTGGACACTACCAAACCTCTCCTTCCGGCGATCACGATCAATGGAGAACAATTTCACATTGAATACGAGAACATGCCCACAATTTGTATGAGGTGTGGACGTGTTGGCCATGCTGACAAAGATTGTGCGTTTGTCCCCTCATTCTCGACTCCAGGAGCGTCCTCCTCCACGTCCCAACCGGTGGTGGCTATCACCCCATACTCGCCGACTATTCATGCCAAGAAACATGAGCGCAGACAGCCCACAAAGAAAACCCTACCACGCTCTAAGGATAAAGAAGTGCCCCAAAGTGATGACACCCCTGCACCCCATAGCCATGAGCCTACAGATGATGGCTGGGAGACGGTAACGTCCAAGAAGAATAAGAAGAAAGCAGCAAAGAAGCCTGCTACAGCACAGGCCAAGCCACCGCCTGAGAAAGGGCAATCCACCAAGAGCTCTCAGGATAAATAAGACACCGCAGTTGTGCTGGTGGATGACGAGACATCCATGGGCCGTGAAAGCGACGACCCCCCATTCCAATTCAACAATGGCACTACTGCCATGGAGCAATTCATGCCCTCCTTCAACTGGGGGGGCAAGGGAATTACCCCAAAGGGAGTCCTTCTACGGAACCGTCATGTGGTCTACCAGCCTGTGATGACTAGTCCAGGAAGGGAAAGAAAGAAGGGCAAGATTGCTCAACACCTTGCCCAAGCCAATAGCACCAGGGAAGCCCAACACATCCTTCAATTTAATGAAAACCAGGCCATGGAGGATGACTAGGCCAACGATGGCAGCCAAGCAGTAGGGCTTGTCACTGCTATCAACTAATTTCTTTCTCAAGTCTCTGAATGCCGAACATTCTCTGCTGGAATGTTCAAGGGGCCAAATCGGACGACAAGATTAGGCTTCTGAAGGAATACAAATCCTTATATAAACTCCATATCATTGCTCTCGTGGAGACAAGGTGCAGCGGCTCTACTGCTCTTGACACCATAAGAAAGTTGGGCTATTCCTCTTCTCATCGAGTGGAGGCTATTGGCTTTTCAGGAGGTATTTGGATCCTCTGGGATCCTAGACATTGCGACATTACTATTCTACTCAATCATCGACAACTTATCCATTGTCGGGTGAACAACAGATGGTTCCTTACTGGAGCCCTAACCCCGGTAAAAGACCTTTGCTCTGGAAGCGACTACTGTAGATTTCTCAATGTATTCAGTGTGCTTGGGTTGTGGTAGGTGACTTCAACACCATGTTGGACCCTACGGAGAAGAAAGGCAGCAGGTACTTTGATAGGAGAGCATCCCAACATTTCAAGGACACACTTCTTGCTACGGGCCTTGTAGACATCAAACCCAAAGGCAAGTTCTTCACCTTCAAACACCTACAACTTCGTAAGAGGCTGGATAGAGTCATCTCCAATGATGCCTGGCTGAGTTTAGACGGTGGACATACTGTCACGGTCTTTCCCAGACTCTACTCGGACCACAATCCCATCCTCATCAGCAGCGCTACCACCAATAAATGTACCAGACATCGCTTCTACTCCAAGGCTAGCTGGAAGCTGTCGCCGGACTTAAAAACTGAGCTTCTGCCCCAATGGAACAAAGACCTCACTTTCCATTAAGCACTGCCACCCTTTCAAGTGGCTGCTGTCTCCTGGGAGTCCCACAGACGCAATGCAAAGAACAAGGAGAAGCTTTCCACCCTACGCCAGTTAGACAAGTGTCAGGTAGACGCTAACCTTTGTTCATCTGTTTCTAACGATATTGAAACTGTCCTCCTGCAAGAAAAGTACCATCAGATCCTTCTGCAAGAGGAGATGGACTGGCGCCAGAAATCTCACGTCCAGTGGCTGAAGGAAGGAGATGGTGATACTCGTTATTACCAAACCTATGTTCAAGCTAGAAGACTGGGAAACAAAATCACTTGTCTGCGCACAAACTCAGGCGAGTGGATCACAGAACCAAACGCAATCAAGGTGGCCTTGCTCCACTACTTCCAAACTCTGACATCTTCGGATCCTATGGCGACGACGAAAATGGCGGCCATCGTCGACTACATCGGGGACTTCCCTGGTATTAGCCCACAGTCTAACAACTTCCTAGCTCGCATGTCGGGACATGAAGAAATCAAGCATGTGGCCTTTGCCATGGCACCTAATAAAGCATGTGGACCTGATGGTGTTCACGCGGAGTTCATTCAAACCAACTGGTCCACTGTTAAGAGATCGGTTGTGAAAACGATCCAGAAGGCCTTTAATACTGGGACAGTTGAACCTGCAATGGCGGATGCCTTAATGGTGTTGATTCCTAAAATTCACCAACCTCAAAGATGTGCTGACTATCGCCTGATATCCTTGAACAATACCTACTACAAGTTGATATACAAAGTGATCGTGGAGCGTCTAAAGCCCCTAATCCCTGCTTGGGTTGCTGAAAACCAATCTAGCTTCATCCCCGGGTGCCATATTACTAGTAACATTCTCATTGTGCAAGAAATCATCCACTCTATGCGGAATAAAACCTCCAAGAAAGCTCAAGTCTGTATCAAAATCGACCTGTCCAAGGCGTTTGACAGAATGAATAGACAGTTCATCAAAGACACCTTAATCAAGGTTGGGCTGCCAAATAACTTGTTCAGTCTGATCATGGACATCATCTGCAGTGGATGCACGTCTATTCTTTGGGAAGGGGAACCACTTCCACCATTCAAATCCTCCCTTGGAGTTCGTCAAGGGGACCCAATAAGCCCCTATGTCTTCATTCTTTGTATGGAAAGGCTAAGTCAGGCCAGTACCCATGAGGTGGAAACAACTCACTGGAAATTGATCACACTTTCTAGAGGAGGCACAAAGCTGAGTCATGTCTTTTTTGCTGACGACATCATGTTAATGGCCGAAGCATCCAGATCTCAGGCAGTGGTCATTGATGCAGTCCTGAGAAACTTCTCTGCAGTCTCAGGCCAGGAGATATCCAAGGAGAAATCACGTTGTTTCTTTTCTCACAATACACCCAGGTCGACACGGCTATCCTTTCGTAACAAGCTTGGCATCACCCGCACCGACGACCTGGGGAGGTATCTGGGTGTCCCTCTGCTTCATAATCGTCTGAATCAATCAACTCATGAGAATATAGTTGCAACGTTGAGTGACCGCATAAATAGCTGGACCACCAAACAATTGTCCTTAGCTGGGAGGATCACCCTTGCCAAATCGACTCTACAAGCCATCCCGACGTATGTGATGCAATCTTTTAGAATCTCCCCATCCGTCTGTGATAAAATCAATCGACAAATTAAACATTTTATCTGGTCTAGAGGACGTGAACAAAAGAAGCTTTCTCTAGTCTCTTGGAGGAAAATTACCTCACCAAAGAAGCAGGGCGGAATTGGCCTTAAGGATGCTCGAGATTTGAATGAGGCGCTCATGTTGAAGAACGTCTGGAATTTCCTAAACAACCCTGACTTGTTGTGGGTACGTGTCATGAAGGAGAAATATATGTGACAGGGACATCTTACGAACAAGCCTTGTTCACCTGCTTGGTTCTTCATTAAGAAACATCTTCCCAAACTTAAAGAAGAATGCAGTCGAATTGTGAATTCAGGCACTGATGTGAACATTTGGGTTGATCGATGGATCACCGGCCTCCGCCCCCAAGACATCGATCCATCCTGCCATGCGCCACAAGGACTTGAAGACCTAACTGTCAGCTCAATGGTCCAAACCAATGGCTCCGGGGACAGTGACTTCATCAACACGTATATGTCTCCCGCTGTGTTCTAGGTGATACAGCATATCGCACCGCCGATGCCCTCCTCTGGCCCCGACAATTGGGACTGGCCGCACGAAGATGATGGTCTACTGCGATCCAAATCTACTTATGCTTGGATTAGGCAGGAGAAAGATGTGAACATACCCGAGAAATGGGATACAATCTGGCATTCCAAGGTTCCTAAATGGATCAAAGTCTTTGCCTGGCTTCTCCAACACAAAGCTCTTCTGAACAATGTGGAAAAGCTCCGACGGCATATGGAAGTCGATGTGACTTGCTCAGCTTGTCAAAATGCTACAGACACTTTGCTCCACAACATCAGGGACTGTCCAATTATTAAGCCTATATGGCATGGTCTCCCCATCCACCCAGGGTTCTTTGAGCTCGATGAGGACGCTTGGATTGAATCCATCTTCGAAGGGAATACCCTCTTTATTGTGGCTTTTTGGCATATATGGCAGGTCCGGAACTCGCTTATCCATGACAGGAAGCAACCCCGTATTGACTCCTGTATTGCCTTCATCAAAGAACGAACTAATACAATTGCTTCTGTGCTGCATGCAACAAACGAAGCTATCGTCCGCAATGCTCCCGATCTAGTTTTCCGTCTGCAACAATCATCCTTCTACGCCTTCACGGATGCAGCCTTCCAATATAACTCTAAAGAAACTGGATATGGTCTCCACATTGTCAACAATACTGGAACCTGCATGCTTGTCCTTGGCTGCCATTCATACGCCCACTCACCCCTTGATGCTGAGCTGAGGGGCATTCAACTAGCAATAAATACCTACAAGAACAAGGGCTTACTGCCGGTCACAGTTCTATCTGACTCCCAGAAAGTAGTAACCTTGGTGACAAGCAATCTCCCTTTGACACCAAGAATAGAACCAATTCGGAGATCTATCTGGAATGAACTGAATCTGAGCACAGGCATCAGGATTCATTTCATTTCCCATGCACTGAATCTTGTTTCAGATGCACTTGCAAAACATACCCTTTCATCCTTAATGTCTTTTCAATTTACAACTTCTAAGCCTCCTTGGCTTCATGTAAGCAGTGATATTAACTTTGCTAGTCCCCTCTGGAATAGAGCCCAGAATGAATAAGATATAATGCTCTATATTCCCAAAAAAAAGAAAAACTAGATCTGATTTATGCATTAATAAGAGAAAGTTATAATAGCGGAAGGGAAATTATAGTAGAGAACAGATCAAATCTAACAATAGATCTAGTCAGACACAACAATTATTGAGCATATATCATGAAACATTAGATACAGTAGTTAGGCTGAGTAGTTAAAGAAGTTTGTTTTTCTACCGATCTAATAGGGTAGGGGGAGGAAGGATTCTTTGATCACAATAAATATGAAAAATTAATACATATATAATAATTTCTCTAGATTTTAGCTTTTGCAGATATTTTGCTTTGACTACTTCGATCCAGAATTTTTTGTATTAGGGTTCAAGGTTTTGGGAAAAACCTTCTGGACAGGAAGTGAATCACTACGATGTGCCACATAGGAGGGTGCATAGAGAAAGGCAATCTGCCATGTCGCATGTGACAGATGGATCTAATACCCCTAGTGTCCATGGGTGATCAAAAGGCAATTTCCCATTTCTCAATAATTTTAGAAATATTCTATAGAAAATCAGAGAAAACTTATGTAGAAGAAAACTCAGAGTTACCTTTTGGATTTTCCTAGAAAATGCAGTTGAAAAAAAGGAAATATTTTATTTTAGATAAATCGATTGGGAAATTTATGAGAAATTGCTTATTTAAAGAATAATTGAAGGACAATTTAAATGTCAATCTGAAAGAATGTTGCTTTGTAAAAGGCCCCAAAGTGGGTGAAAGTGGAAAAAATGGATGGATAAATATGTGAAAAAAAATGGAAAAATAGTATGTGTGGAGATTGGGTGGAATGTGGAATGGACTCCATAATAAGCTATAGATTTTTTGTTGAATTGTGAAAATTTGTTGAGTGATACAAAATGGGGTATCAATAATTTTATCCTCTCAAGGCAAGGTTTGAGATAAAAGTGAGAATTGTATGCTTGAGCCAAGTCAGACCCCCATTTTTTGTCATTGAAAGCCAAGTTAAGGCTCATCAAAGATGTTCTGACTAGCCTTGTAGAGGATGAAAAAAGTGAGTTTGGTGTCCTTTCCTTCTAAAGATGAATTAGTGATGAAAAAAATGGGAACAAATGAATTCTCTAGAAGCAATGTGTCCTCTCACTTAGGAAGATTCTTATGTATGACCAATCATACATTCCCTTGGAGTTTTTAGGATCCTTAGGAGGCTTATAGGATGCAAAAGGGAATCTCATCATTGTTTCAATTCTTAAATTATTACATGCCTAATTCTCCCACTAACTCATGCCTTAGTGAGAAAAATATCAATATGAAAAGGAAAACTTAGGCTATGGTTTGTTAGAGACATTTAGGATCAAGAGTCTATGATCATTGAAAAATAATGGAAATCGATATGCCCTAAACAAATAGATGTTGGAAAAAAAGGGTAGTCATCCCTCTTCCAAGACGTCTTTAGTTGGGACAAATTAGAGTCCATACCAAAACTGTTTCAACCCCAGTTTTGGGTTCATTTGATGAGAAATGTAATCTCTCATATTGGAGATATTTGGACAAATAATGATGTAATTTCGTTTACAACAGCCTTGCTGATTGTGTTGTGGGCTTTATTGGCTATTGGGCCCAATAACAAGGAAATTCAATTAATTAATGAAAAATTGAGAATTTGAGAAAAGAAAGATGTGGAAACCTCTAGAAGGCAAAAGAATGTAATCCAAAGATGGATTTCGTGCCTCTTGGGTTCCTTGGGTTCCAAGGAGTCCAAAGTTGCAAAGAAAAGGCAATAAGAAAAGAAAAGAAAAGATTAATTAAGTATTTCTTTATTGAGAAAGAAATTGAAAACAATGGTAAAATGTGGAAAATAAGTAAAAAGAGGTATAATTGAGTCATCCTTGGTGGAATTTAGTATCCCAAGGATTCCTAATGATAAAAGGAATACTAATGAGGAAATAAAAGAGAAATAAAGAGAAATCCTCAAAAAGAGATATTTTAATAAGAATAAAACAAGATAATGAAGAATAATGCATTTAGATGCATCGAGAAGGATAATGAGTATCCAATAAAAAGGATTTCGAAATAGAAGAGTTTCTTGGGATCCAAGGTGTTCCAATAAAGAGGAAAGAAAGAGAAAATACCAAAATTGCAAAATAAAAGAATAATGGGAATACATAATTAATGAATTATGTGGTTTTGTTAAGAAGAAAGTATTTCCTACTTAAGGAAATTATAATTTCGAGGCCAATGATTTTAAAAAGGGCAAGTACAAAGAAAATGAAAGAGGAATTTTGAATTCCTAATATCCATATAATAGATAATAACCAGGATAAGAGAGAGAATATTACTTCTCTTTGAAGGAATTGACTTCCTACTTGGAAAGGGACTCTTGAATTCATGAATAGTTGACCTAGGCCTTGTTTACTCACCCCTATATAATGGGAGACCCTTTGGTTCGAGTCCAGGAAGAATCCCACGATCCCTCTCTTCCTTCTTCTTCTTCTTCATGATTCTTTACGTCCAAACCCTAGCATAGAGGGTAGCTTGAACCCTGAAGCAATGTGAAGCGGCGGATGGTCACGATGAGAGTACGATGCCCACACAGCTAGAGAAAGGCTTGACCGACATCCTCATGCTCTAACCCAGGCACTGCAGCTACAACTTGGCTGCATGAACGACCGCAAGTCACGGGCTTTGTGTACGCAAGATCGGTCCCCCTGGCTGTAGCCAAGTAGTGCCCCAGGTGCGCAAGGGGGTGGCAGACCTAGGGAGACCATCGGCAATAAGTTTTGTTCTTCGGAGAGGATGGAGGCGGACCCCCGAACTACAACACGGTTGTAGTGATGGCCATGTGTTGCAGGTCACACAGCCTGAGCCAAACACCCTAGCTGTGAACGGAGGGCACCCCTGCGTGCGTGAGAATAGGTCGGAGCCAGGGGAGGCTCTCCTGGTGGCCGACGTGGCCTGGGGACGGGCGGCAGAGCCGATCCCGCTCCTTGTTGTGGCCGCAGCTAGGGTATCGGTAGGAAGAAGAAGGAGAAAGGCCAATTGGACAAATTTGCCCCTCCACAGGCTAGATCACAGATCAACTTACCAAGGGTAAAAGGGTCATTTCGATATGTTTCCATAAACCGATCGCATTGCATGAGAATCGGATGACATGGGGGCTTCTGTTTGGTCCAAAGTAAGTGAACTTTACAAAATTCATAGTTAATTATTCGTAGCTCGGATTAGCACGCATAAAATATGAAAGTTTCTCAGAAAAATGAGGGGAATCAATTAAAAATATAATTGAAGCTTGATTCCTCTTGCAATTAGAAAATTAATGGAAGATGTCAACTTTAATGTATTAATGTTTAAAGAACCCATTTTTAGATGAATAATATATTTATAAGGATTTAATGGATGAGTAGAGTTGGTATTAACCTGTTAATGATGAAAGGGTACATTAGGAACAAAAAAAAGATGAATTTTGCATGTAATTAGTTAATTTAGAGTTTCCTGTGCGTGAATATACTTTAATGGGCCTTGAAACCATAATATTGGCAAATTCGACTCTTAATGGCTTCAATTACTCAAAATCATGAATAAAGTTGAAACATTGTGAATCCAAGCTATTTCAATTATAAAAGTTCCTAATTGTGGATAAATACCCTTAATGTAGAAATTAGGGTTTTCTAGTGGATAAAAGGTAGAGTTAATGATAAATAGCATTTATAGAAGTATTAGAGCATGATGAACTATGAATTGATGATAAAAGAGCATAATAACTTTGTCATAGATTGAAAAGGATAAAAATGTTAGCTTTAATGTAAAAGAGGGTTAATGGACTTAATTGATGGTTAAATGTTGTTAAAGGATAACTTTAATATCTTTTGTGAAGAATAGATGAGATAATTAGGGTTTGTGATCAATTGTGGTGTAAAATAGTAAAAGATGAAGGGAAACCCTAATTGCAATGGAAACCCTAAAAGTGGACTAGAAACCCTAGGAAGCGAGCTAGATTTAATAGATCTTAATGACATGAGTAATAAAAGGAAATTGTATAATTGTTTTAGGATCTTATTGAATGCTTGCTTGCCTATTGATTGATTGGACTATTTCTGTCTCACATCAACTTGACAGGTATGTGGTTAATTATGAATAACTGCCTTAGTTTCCCGGGGATTTTCCAGATGGTTAATCACATTGAATACAAATTATCAGTTTGGATGTTCATACTTGCAAATTATAAAGTCACTATGGTTATCACAATTATAAAGAAGTGTGCATTCTCGCACCTACATGCCACCCTGATGTAAGATGCCATAAAGGTCAGGCCCAAGCGGGTAGACCCATGGGCACCATGAGAGGTGACCCCAGACACCAAGCTCGGGAATGAGAAGGTGGTCTATGATACATGACTATGGAGAACCATGAGAGGTGACTCCCAGGCACCAAGCTCGGGATTGAGAAGGTGGCCTTAAGTCAATGGCAAAAGAGAAACCCTAGAGGGGTATGCCATGGTTAGGGAAAAAGCGGTGGAGAATGACACATTGAAAATGTAAACTATCTTGTTAAATAATTTGATTGTGATTATTAAATTGTTAGCCATATCTATGAAATTTTGGATGTCCCCACATACCGACATATTCTGATATGCTGACCGACATTTTGTTTGTCGGTGTTTTAGGTACAAGCTTGAAAAGGACAAACAGTAAAGTGGCATATGTGAAATTAATTAAGAGTTAAAGTACAAAGGAGGATTAGTTAGAGTAGACTCCTGATGCAGATAGATGTAGATATCCCAGTTTTGAAAAAGGTATGCAAAGTTTTATTTTGTACCAGTTTTAAGTTTAATTAGTAAAATTTGTTAACTGTTATTTATTAGTTGTCGAACCTTTGATCCGGGTTATTGGTTAACGGCTCTGACCTTTCGGTCTCCCTTAATTGGGGGTTACCGGGAGGCAGGGTCGTTACAAAAACTCTTAAAAGGCACAATATAAGGAATTTTTCTATCGGGATAGGGCTTTGGTCATCGATATTAGTGTTTGAATATTAGATAAGCTTTTAAGAATTAAGGTGACCATTTTGTCCAGTAAGTGCATCAATTAGATGTGTGTGAGGCATCTAGGAATGAGATGACATTGGATTTCTTGGCCATTATCTAGCCAAAGGGAGTCTTCATGACATGGTTCATCTTCAATCCTCTAGAGATTCAGTGACTAATCCTTGACTTTCAATTTCTCAGTCTTGGAATCTAAAGATTTGAGCCATAACTCAAGGTCATGTAATGAGGTGGGCAATTTGGTTCATCTATAAGTCATGATATGATATTGTTGAAGGATGAGTTCATGAAAGCAAGGTTGGTAATTTTGTTCATGATACCTCTAGAGGGTAATTTGGATTCTAGTTGTAGGTCATGAGTAGGGACCCAAGAAAGATTTGGCAATATATAGCATAATGATAGACCCCCTGTATATGTATGAAAAATGTATCTTTGATTTGGTTCACTTTTACATGATCTAGGACCCTAGATTGGATAAGAGTGATTTAGGAATTTGGCCTAATTTTGGGTCATAGTCCAGGATCCTAGATAGGAAGAAGGCAATTTGGGTTTTTGGTCAAGTTTTAGGTCATAGTCCAAAACTCTAGATTTGAAGAAGTAACTTAGAATCTTAGTCCAATTTTAGGTCATAGTCTAGGACCCTGGATGATAGTATATAGATTCAAAAACTATTTTCAAGAGGTATAAAGTTTTTTATTGTATTTTTTTATTTAAAGCCAAAATGTAGCATTTTTATTTTACCAAGTTTTTGGTAGTGTTTTTTATTTTTCTGTGATTTTTATAAGGTTCTAGAAATTTTGCTAAAAATATAGGTACTTGTTTGTAATATTTGAAGAATTGTTTTTATTTAAAAGAGGGGAAATGGGAGGAGACTCAAGCACTCTTCCCACATTTCTTCTTCACTCAAAAAAATAGCACCGGTGGTGACTATCTTAGGGTGATTAAAGCAACGACGACACTAAGGAAAGAGGGAAAAAAGGGCAATGGATTGAGGTGATCCACCAACTCAGAGCCAGAAATTTAGAGTGTTTTTCCAACCTTCCAGGTGGCATTCCAGACATTGATGTCATAGAAGAGGAGATGCTTTAGATCTTTCTCTTTGGTGATGCTTCAGTGCAAATTTCAGCTACATCCATCTTAGGGAAGGTATAACTTTCATTTTTGGACTTTAATTTGGTCATTTTAGCCCCCAATGATGAAATCTAGTTTCTGAATTCTTTGTGGTCTACAGATTTCAAATGACATGGATGTGTGATCTATTTTTCAATCTGGATGATTTGTCATTTTGTCATTTTCGTCATCCATTGTCTAATCAAGCTGATTTTAGATGTTGTAAAAAGCTTGTGATATTGCCATTGTTTCTGTGTAGATGGTATCTTATGAATGGCATGAGGCAGATCCTTGTGTCAATGAGCAAGATGTTGACGATGATGCAAGGACTAAGGCGTTCCCAAGGTATCTGTACTTGCCTTTGGTTGTATTTTTATGTTCTCTATGAATATTCTGACTTAAGATTTTCTTGAGTAGGTGTTATGATGGTACGAGTAGGATCATGGGGGAACTATTTCCAAATGCATGATTCTTCCATCATCTGGGGTCTTTTGGATAAATTTACATCACTGGTCCATCAATGGGGCGATGAGGTATAACTTGGAAACTTTTCTCCATATTATTTTCTCTCTACATTGTCGGGATTGAATCAGGATTTTTCTCCATGTTGCAATGATTTTGACTTTGCCTTCCTCCTTATTCCTTTAGGGTTTCAAATTATTATATGTATATTGGGAACTTTTTGGAATGATATTGGGTATCTGTATGATAGCCCGGTGGTCTAGGAGGTGAATTTGTTGGAGGGTAGTGACTTTTGTGGCATTATTCAGTGTGGAACCATAGATGGACCCTATCTCCTTCCATGTTTAGAACTTTCATCATGAGACTAGTACTTCTCATTTTGATTTTGGCGAGTTGGCCATCACCCTGAGTGAGTTTGTTGAGGTTACTAGGTTAGTGGGTTTGGTGAGACCCCCATTAGTTCTCTTTCAGATTTATTGGAGTGGGGTTGTTATGGCCTTGGGGATTATAGGAGTGAAACATGTAGATATTGAAATGGGCTCTAAGAAATAGGTCAAGTTTATGGTTGAGGTCCACCTTCTATAATGAGGGCAAGAGGTGGGGTGTCAGTTATCCTTTATATGCAACCTTTGGGGTTTAGGTGTTCTTGTTTGTCTTGAGGTGTATACCCATCTACCAATGCATTTGTTGAGATGCTTCATGGGTTCCTTCAAAGGGGAGATCGTATAGGATACAAAAGGTTGTGGAGGCTTTGTAGGTTTGGTTGCAGAAATCTTTTACCTACTATTTCTATTTTTCATGATTTGAAATATCTACACTGGATGATTCCTTTGACATCTCTTTTGCAACTGTGGGGCTATGAGCACTTCTTCAAATACTAGTTACTATGAGTGGTCTACAGGGCCATTTGTATGCTCCCCTACCTATTTGTTGCCACTAGGCTAGATGTAACAGTAGGGTGTCATATGAGTAATGAAGAGGTAAACTGGAGACAATGACCATGTCTAAGGTATGCGTAGTAATTTAACATTGTATTATATCGATTATCTGTACATTAGTTGACTCCAATTTCTATTCTCAAGTCGAATTCAACATCTTCTCTAGGTTTTAGTATGGCAAGGTGGCCATGTCTTTTGCATCTTTCATTAAGATGTTGTCTCAAAATTCCTATCAGATCTAGTTCTAGTCTTTATCTGGGAGTATGTTGTTTATGGGAGAGTATGTTGCTCATCAGTGGGCTGGTGGCTGACACATTCATTTTAACCCTTTTCTGGGGTAGGTCCCTGCTAGGCTTGAGACTTTTTCAAATTCTTGGGAGCTAATGAATGACTAGGTGATGCATGATGGTTTCTTAAGGTGGTACAATGAACATAGTCAGCCTACTCTCTTTTGTAGAGAGGCATTCAATCATCAACCATGCCCACTACTGGTGAGTATTTGAGCTTGATGTTGTATTTTTTCTACTAACATTATCTTTGACATGTTTTTGTAGGTGATTGATTATGACTTCGCTTAGGAGCAGGATGATAAGGGGTATGAGTTTCGTAGTCCACCCCCCTAAGGAAATTTCTTTTCCTAAGACTCCAACTTCTCGACCAATTGATGATTGTGGCTTCAATGACTTTCCTGTGTTGCAAACTCATTGATATTTTTGCATTGGAGGATCGTGTAATTTTCGAAGTGACTTTGGTTGGACCTCATCCTTTATGGAGGAGTGTGAGGCTTTATATGTGGCAAGCAGACTCTTTGTCTTGATTATCACATTGAGATATGTCTGTAGTAAGCATTTTGGGGAATTTTCTTATGCAGGAGACTTCTCTTCAGATTTCCCAATTTAGAGTGCATATCCTTCTTTAGTTGGTTCTATAGCAGGTTCCTCTCAGCATAGAGATGTTTCCTTGGTCGTGGAGGTGTCTTATAGTAGCTTCTCTTCTTGTCATCATTGGTCTACCAGTGGCATTTTCTCTTATGCGAGCGGAGGGCGTCATCCTTCTGGATCTTCTCCCACTGATCATCAGCCTTTGAAAAATCACTTCACAGGGTGGTTAAAGAATAAGTCCAAGAAGTATTAGTTGTCTTTAGCATTTTCATTTCATGATTTACTTTCCTTTCCTACAAGAAAATTTTTTTATTAGTTCATGCTTGTATTTGTAAGACTCTTTTTTAGTATTAAAAAGGTATGAATTTGAGTATAAAATTTTGAGGTTTTTTACTACTACACCTCAAAATTGGATTCTTGAAATTTGATGTTAAAAATGCTAATTTGCCTGATAAGATTAGAATTCTAGAAGCTCAACCTCTTAGGCTTAGTTCTAATGAAGAGCATACTAAAAGTTTAATTCTCTCATGCTTGATATTGATGTTCTTAGAACTGAAACTGAGGACAAAAACTTTGTTTTTTAAGGAATAGAATCTAAAAATACTATACTTAAAAATAAAATGCTTCCTTGCTTGCTAAAATTAGTGTCCTTGTATCTTGTTCTTGTTCTACTACTAGAGAGAATGATATGGGTACTCTTTCATATTGAAAAAGATTCTTCAATGACTAATTATTAGAGATTAAACTTTTACATGCTAGAGAGGATATTAATCGATTGTCTTCTATTATTACTTCTCTTATTCATGATAAACATAGTTTGAGATCCTTGTTGTAAAGATTCTTAGATAGTAAAAAGAATCTTAATGAAATCCTAGACCATATTGATAAATAAATGGGTAGATATGGTATTGGAATTGATAGTATCCAAAGGAACAAAAAAGGAAATGGACCTAATCCTCTAGTTCCAAGTCTAAGGGAACTTAAAATCAATGAAATAATACTGGTCATTATTCTACATGTTGTCCTTTTAGGAAAGAACCCAAAAGTAATAGGATTTGGATGGCTAAGATACCCCCCCTGACCCAAACATATGACTGAGGACCATTACATCTTTCTTCTTGTAGGTCATTTGCAAATGGATTCACATGAGATATTGATTTGCAAATTGGTTTCACAATCCACATTAAAGAATAAAGGTATGATGTTTTTGGGTTGTAAAAAAGTGGAAAGAAATGGTAAGAATATAGGTAATGGTATTCTTGCTTATACCCAATCATTGCTTGTATTTTCCAAGTTTATTTGCACTTTACATATGGTTTTTGAGTTAAAATTGGCATATCGTGATTCTCACCACTTTCTTACTCAAAAATTATCCTTGATGCTTTCATAGTGCATTACAAACATGATTATACATTTATATTTTTATTATGAATGTAGATGTGTTTTTCTAAAAAAATGTGTGCTTTTGGACAAAAGCTTTTGTTGGACAAGTTTATCCTTAGGAAACTCGACCAACAGGCTTCCTTTGTTTTCCAGTAGTTGTTTTCAGCTAAGTTTGACTTGAGGAAACTTGATTGACAAACACTTGTAGTGTAACAACCTCTCTTTTCGGTAACCCCCAACTAAGGACTTAAATTTGAGAGTGATTAGCTAAAATTCCCAAGAATCCATATTTAACCAAATTATAAATAATAGTAAATAATTTCCATTAGTTCAAATCTTGTTTACAATATGCCCCTCAAAAGAGTTACATGAATTCCATAGGCAAGAATTTGTACATATGAGAAGAAGTATGTATCTAATCCTCCTTGCAACATAACTTTAATGTCTTCAAGTAATTTTATTTGTCCATCATATCTAGATATCATCTTATCTAGCATGTACTTAAATGCCATGCAACAAAAGCACAAATTAGCATATGAAAATATACTTTTGTACGTGGGATGCATGCAAAAGTTTGTAAGTACATAACAACATATATTCAATCAATTACTTGCATATGAGAAGTACCATTTTCTTCACATAATCTTTCATTATGTGGTACTCATAGTGTCATTATAAATGAACATAATGTAAATAAACACCCAATAGTTTAGTTGTTGAAACTTCGAGAAACACTCAGGAAACACTGACAAACTAATGCAGGTAGTCATAAGGGTAACCATGTACCTTTTGTTAACCATGCATATTATTATGCATAATATACTTCAAGTACGTTAAGAAATCCAATCAACAAAGATGAACTCAAATAATCAATCATTAAATATACGAGTATGTAAATCCTAAAGTGTCACCATCATGTTATACATATTAAATGCTACTTAGGTCCTAATCTAGGGTTTGTATTTCCTTGGTATCGAGTTATCATTAAGGTTATGCTTTAATATCTTAATCCTAATGGTCATTGATTTAATGACTCAGAACCCTAATTCATATTAAGTGTTGCCATGATTATCAAATCTGCCATGTGGTTATATTATGAACACTAGATTCAATTATGTTCCTTAACAATATTTCAGGATATGATCTTTAACCCTGATTATTCACATGTATGGTTAACCATTTAAGAAACACCAGTTATCATCATCATTATCATGGTCATCTTGATTTCTCATCTTATTTAACTATATCAGATAATAGCATAAAAGAACAGTTTTTAAGATATTCAACATGTCAATACACCACATCTAGGGTTTTCATTCACTAATCACCTACTAAACATGTATTAGTACTACTTTTAGGATAGGAAGCGTTATTAGGTCTCAAACTTATTTTATTTGTGTTCCTCTCATTATCCTAATTAATTTTCATATAAGCCTTATTTCAATCTGAGATAACAATTATTTATTATCATTGTTTCAATTTAACAATTATCTAGACCAATTGCCAGCAGCCATATCATCAAATATAATATCATTTTTTCATTTATTCGGCCAACTTAAAATCACGGGAAAAGACATACATGTCCTTCACTCCTGACATTCTTTGGGGGTTTATTTGAGTCATTTGACACTAACCCACCCCCTTCCTCGTGCTAGGGCGCCTCTCTCCTGAGGAGTCCTGACTCCCAGCCCTAGGTGACTAGCCGCGAGGTTGGTTCCACTGAGCCTGATCCTGATCCTTGACGTCTAGAGGAAGATGGGGAACTTCCATAGGGCTATGTCAGAGTCCTTCCAGGGTGTGGTAGAAGAGCAGGCACCCTATTCCAAGAAAGTCGGGGTGAGAACATGTTTGCTCAGGATACTATAAATCCCATTTAGGCACACATTTTAGGGTTGTGACTCTCTGACTCACACACATGCTACCTCACCATAATATCGATGATACTATGATACAACCACCTTTCTATCATTGTTAGTCTTGCTGGGACGGGGGCACAATTAGTTTGTTGGTGGAAGGATGAAGGAACCAAGGAAGGATATGTAATGTCTCATTGGCACTTCTCTAGGAACAACAAAACTCCCTTCAACTCTCTGCTCTATCATCTCATCCAGTCATGCACAAGGTGCGAAGCACGATGGACAGGAACCAACTGCATGGTTTACAGAAATTGGGTACCTCCAAGAGACGAAGACTCTGGTCCTTATATATACATATATACCAGGAAAAATCCTAAAGGTTACAACCAAGAGGGAATGGAGGCAGTGAGAGAGAGGCCCCTAAGAGGAGGTGTCTGGGTTTCCTTTCTAATACTAGTGACTTTCCAACTTCTTTGCTCCCTGAAAATTATATAGCTTATCTACATATTCCCTTTTTACTAAACTCTTCCTTATTCTCATGGTTACTACCAAAACTCATGGAAGTATGTATAGTTTTCCAAAACAGAGTATTTATAACTTTTTAAATATGGTGACCATATATATATATATATATATATATATATATATATATATATATATATATATATATATACATATATATACATATATATACATGTATATATACGCACATATATATACATATATATATGGGTATATATTCACTGCCCACTCGGGTAACTAAATTTTTTTACCCATGGATCTATTTTGTAATAGAAAGACACCTAACTATAATGAGACAACCAAAACTGTAATATAAAGACTAGTTTTGTAAATACATCGTGAAATTTTCATTAACCATCTGCATAGAGTAAAAATTATGTTTATGACAATAGTTAGCATAGTATTACAAAATGAGTCTTTCTATTATATTTTTGGTCATCTCATTACAGTGTTGGTTGTACCATTACAACTATGTGTCTTCCTATTACAAAATAGATGCACGGGTAACTAACCTTATTACTTGCACAGATAGTGAATGAATGGCATACACACACACACACACACAATATATATATATATATATATATATATATATATATATATATATATATATATATATATGGGTATATCTTCGCTACCCATGCGAGTAACTAAGATTCGCTACCCGTGCATCTGTTTTGTAACAGGAAGGCATGAATTTGTAATGAGACGGTCCAAATTGTAATAGACAAACTCATTTTGTAAATGCAGCGTGATGTTTGTATTTTCCGTCTGGAAACAGTAATATATATATATAAATATATATGATTGTAACAGCGATGTAATACAAAACGAGTCTTTGTATTACAATTTTGGTCGTCTCATTACAATTTGGACCATCTCATTACAAATGCATGTCTTCCTATTACAAAACAGATGCACGGGTAGTGAATCTTAGTTACCCGCATGGGTAGCGAAGATATACCCTATATATATATATATATATATATATATATATATATATATATTCACTGCCCACACTGGTAACTAATTTTGTTACCTGTGCATCCATTTTGTAATAGGAAGGCATCTAATTGTATTGAGACAACCAAAATTGTAACATAAAGACTCTTTTTGTAAATATAGTGTGAAATTTTTATTCTCCCTCTAAATACAGTAAAAATGATATTTATAACAACAGTTACACAATACTATAGAACGAGTCTTTGTATTACAATTTTTCTCATCTCATTACAACATTAGTTGTCTCATTACAAATATGTGTCTTCCTATTACAAAACAAATACACAGGTAACTAACCTTAGTTACCCGCACATGTAGTTATTGAATGGATATATATATATATATATATATATATATATATATATAGTGAGAGAGAGAGATTTATATATGTCCTTCAAGTGTTTCTTTACTCAAAATACAAACTTCACATAAAAATCCATAAGGGAAAACATATGGCACTTTATTGGATACTTTGATCATAGATTCTAGATTATTCACCTATTTCTCTTTTTTCTATATTCTTCCATTTTATTATCTTGATCCCATGGAAACTCACTTATGCCTTTACCAAATTATATTTAGTAATTGGAATATACCAAACTTGCTCTTTTAGATATTATATAAAACAATATCATCTCCTTCTTCTCCCAATTTCTAGAATTCTCTTCTTGTCCATATTATTTTCAAGTATATAAAGGTTAAATCCAAAATAATGTTATTTCGTCCCTCGACATTGTATTGCCATTCTTGGCCAGATAATTTCTTTTTTAGTTATCTAGGACACCTTATATTTTATTTTCTCTTGGAAACTTACATATTTTTCAATATTTCATTTATGCAATATTTCAAAAACCCATTATCATTAATTCATGTACAATTTCCTTTCATTAATTTAACTTATTCCACAAACACTCATCTTACATAGGTGATTAACATTATTATTCCACTAATAATACCATTAGATAAAATTATTTATAAAATCATGCTTTATATTTATATTATTTATATTACCAAAATTAAGGATATTACAAATGGGGTCTTTCTATTGGTTATTTTCATCCAAGAATTTCAATCTAGAAACTCAACTGAAAACAAATATCATTGAATATATGTGGCTTATTGGATGAGAATTTCCCTCTGAACTAGACTTTCTCAATGAGTAGACTTATTCTATTGACACTACTCTTTTTTATTCTATAGGTACCTTTTTATGATATGAATATGTCCATGCTTTGAATTGCTTATCTTGCATACAACTATATCCTTCTAGTTGTTATGCATGTTTTGATGATGATCTCTTCAGATCTCTTGGTTGGGATTTAAATCACTTTTGTTGTGCTCTAACTTGATACATCTGTATGGTTGTATACCCTATTTTGGTACAACCATGAGTTTCTTATTGGTAATCATCTTATGGTAATGATGCATATTTTGTATTAAGAAATATTCATTAATGCTTCTAAAACTAGTATTTCTTTGTTTGGATATTTGTTTACATCTACACATATCTTATTCTTAACTTGTGCATGTTTTTCTATGATCTAGATCCTATTAGTAGTCCAAATTTGTGATATCAACTACTAAGAGTCCATCTACATGTAGTTCTAGTTTTATTCATTTATTGGTATCCAAATATATGTTATGCTTATATCTAGTTCATACATAATCTTGTTCATTGATTTGCAAATTAACTATCTTGTGTTACTTGCTTTTTTATTATTGGCTTGATATATTGCTAGAATTACATCTATGATTGTTCAAATGCATGTCTTGATTAGATTTATGTACATTTCTTGGACAGACCCTTAGTTTTGATCTTCTACTCTTCCTTTCTAAACATTTGTGTTCTATCTCTTCAAATCCCCACCTTTTTGAAATGACAAAGGGGGAGAAGACCTCTATGACATCCCCAGATTTTCTAAAACTTAATATGATGTGTGACGTTCAAAAGTGAAACCCTCACCTTAGTGAGAATCCCAATTTCAATACCACACACTAGGCTAAGAAGAAGAAAATTAGAGGAAGTCAAAGGAAACAACAATAGCACATGCACATGAACAATAATAAAACCATACAACATATGTTCACCATTCAACATATAATTACATAATGAATTGTTACAACATTTTATATTACATATTGAACAGAAAACTTTTACATATACATGTACTACCACTAAACAATAGGATCTTAAGACAACAGGTCCACCTGTACATCAGCTTGCCACACAACTCTCAACTATCTCGGTTCTTCAAGAGCATGAGCACATACCTAAAACAAAGATTACATGTGGTACACATCAGCACAATATTCAAGAATATTGTACTGATTACGCCTACGCGTATTTTATATACCTCTCATTACTAAGCTTGGAAATAAGATAAAACTAATACTTGGCAGTTATAAAGAAATATAAGAAAAATCATATACTTGCACAAAGATGTTCATTAACAAAAGAAAACACATATTTTAAGCTCATTTTCCATTATATCATCCATGCATTTACTACCTTAGAGTTGAATGCATTAAGGCCTTTATGATATACTACCAAAGAGTTTGAGATCATTATAAATGTGATCTACTACCATAGAGTTTGAGATCACTTCCAAGTACTTTAGTGCCAAAGAGTTGAAGTACTTTACTTTCCTGCACTTTACTACCAAAGAGTTGAAGTGCTTAGATATAATGGAACATATATATTATGTTTCATGTGTCCATAGCCATAAGTATGGAAAATCAAGCAAGATATCATACAAGAACAATCATTTCATCCAATGTCATATGCCAAGTGTTTACTACACATATAATGCAACCATATTGTATAATAATCCAAGTAAGAGGTAATGGCGTACCTTGATCAAGAAAGATAAACCTAATCATATCTTCCTGATGTCAACTCTAATCTTGGTCAAACCCTAGAAAAGACAAGATCATGTATCATCAAATTCTCATCATCTTAACCCTAGTTATGTCCATTAGGGTTTAGCTTAGCTCATTAAGATATGTGCATCGTTACTTGTCTTATCTTCTTGTAATTAGGTTATTGAACTTATATTCCTGATTAGGATACATAATCTGATTCTTTGATTACATAAAATTGTGTACACATATTAACCCTAGGTAACATGTATTAATCATGTTAGGGTTTTCTCATCATATTAGGATAATTTAACATGTAACATTACTTATATGCATAAATATGATCTCAAAGTTATTTATTAACTTCAAATTGTTGATCTAAGATCATACTGTAATTTTCATAATTTCATGAGAATATGTATAGCTATTGCACATTAATTAGGGTTATTAGCCCTAATTAGTCATATTAAGCAAAAGACATAATTTTGTGCATGAACATTATAATCTCATACCTTAAATGGATTATAAACATGAATATAGATTTACTAACATTTTATCATAATTTTAGAACATTGTTTGATATTTATTATCTATGAAATAAGCATTTCACAACTTACATGATATCACTAAGATTAGTGCATCAAAATCCTAATATTATGCTTTCATATTGTTCTACATATTTTTCTAAACATTTTGATACATTGTTTGTATTTTTCTGACAAGTGGCCTATTTTATATGATTTATCTCAGAATTCAGAGTTTTTGAGATATTTACCTTAAGCGGCCAATCGTGTTCCGCCACATGGCCTTAAGGGTGCGGCCACCAGCTCCTTGCCCGCACTGAGTCGGCGGTTCACTAAATCTGGTCGGTTTGGTCTGGGTAGAGAACCCAATCTTCTTCTCAATTATTCTCGCTTGCGATCACACTCCCACGCGACAACGCTCATGAAGAGCGTTCTCACGGCCGCCGCCACAGAGTCCTGAAATGGAGAGACATGAGAGAAGATCTATGGCTCCTTGTAGAAAGTTGAAGGATTCATTAGCTTCGTTGTCTCCTCTATGACCTACATGGATCATCTCTATCTTGTCCTCATATACAGATCCTACCGCTCAAATTTCACTATAGGAAAAGTTAACAATAACGACGAAAAAAGTTGGTCGTAAATGTGAATAAGTTTGTCGTTAAAACTAATAACGATGAGAAAAAAAATTGGCACGTCTTGTCATTATTATTCTTGCCGTTAATAAAGATAACGACAAATAATTTCAGTTCGTCACTATTACAAATCACGACGACTTATATAGTTTGTCGGTAATAGTTTTAATGACTATATAAAATGTCTAACGTTGATACTAGTTGCGACCACCCAATCTTGTCGTTGATACTAGTAACAATGACTAGCAGGCTTGATCACAAAGGTCAATGTAAGTCATACTTGTCAAGGCATGAAGGTGGCATGGCGTTCCAGCTGAATGCCTTGTGACTAGGCGTGACTAGGCATCGCTTAGGTGACCTTTAAAAATAATAGTTTATGTATATATACATGTGTCATGGTTTCCCCCCACTCATATACACACATTGTATAGTTATATATGTAGCTATCTACATATTTATGGTTGATCTCCTCATATATATATATATGTATATATATATATATATATATATATATATATGTATGACTAAATAACCGATTACATTTCTAATATATTAACATTGACAATAATGCCAAGGACACAAAAAAGAATTATTGTAAAGAATGTAAGAGAGTGATAAAAAAATAAATATATATTTATTGTCATACATACTACAAGTATTGAGCAATTTAATCACCATCTTTCATAGCATAGCTACTTAATACAATCTGAATTGAAGATGCAAACTAAGAAAAATCAAATCCGTACTAAGAGTATTAGATCCAGTCACAAAAAGAGTATTAGATCCAGTTAAACCCAAAAAGAGTATTAGGTCTAATTAAAAGTGATATTTGGCACATAACATAGGCAACAATGCTTATTTTGAACATTAGGATAGCTACATTAAACATTAAAATATGTCAACATACAACCAAATCCAAAAAACTAAGTCATCTTGGCATTATAGAAAAAGTTGTCTCGACTAGGCACAACCTTGGGATGCCTTACCTCTTAGGCGGCCGCCTAGCCGCACACCTTAATAAGTATGGTGTAAGTAATGGTGAACATGTACAATTAGGAGGAAAAATGAGAGGGTGTAAGGAAATATGTTGGTGGTGATGGAGAAGATGAAAAATAAGGTGCCTTGGAGATTGAGAGGGAAGAAAGAGAAGAGGCATACATTTAAGTGTTACTTAAGATGCACAGGAAAGAGACGAGGAGGGGAGATGGAGATGTAGAGAAGCAAGAAAAGAGGAGGCATAAGGATGACAACACTGGTGTAAGTAATGGTGAACATGTACCATTAGGAGGAAAAATGAGAGGGTGTAAGGAAATATGTTGGTGGTGATGGAGAATATGAAAAATAAGGTGCCTTGGAGATTGAGAGGAAAGAAAGAGAAGAGGCATACATTTAAGTGTTACTTAAGATGCACAGGCAAGAGATAAGGAGGGGAGATGGAGATGTAGAGAATCAAGAAAAGAGGTAGGAGGAAGAATGAGAGGGTGTAAGGAAATATGTTGGTGGTGATGGAGAAGATGAAAAACAAGGTGCCTTGGAGATTGAGAGGGGAGAAAGTGAAGAGGCATACATTTAAGTGTTACTTAAGATACATAGGCAATTTGAAACTTCTGTCGTAGGAATTATTAGCTGAGCAGACATCAATTCGTGTAGGAAGCGGCCACCCTGACCGCTTTGTTAATCACTGGTCGTGTTTTAAAGAATTGCTCAATGCACTTAGTTAATTATAAGGTCCAATATCTTATGATTTAGATAGCTATGTTCTGAACAACTAAAGATGTGACTAAAAAATTATATAGTGTAGATAATTGATACGTGTAGCTAAGTGTATTCAACATCGATTATTATAATGTTAAAATACTAAATTTATATCAATTCTGATAGGAAAAAAGAAGGAGTACTCACAATTGTTTATTTTAATGAGTAAGAAAAGAGTACTTACCTTTTGATTGCACATATTTGGTTTATCTTGATCCAAAGACAATGAGACACTCAAAGTGAAGAATAAGTGGAAGAAGAAAACCATTTATAGCTAAATCCCATAATAGAGTTTAATATATAATCTAAATACCAATCACCATCACCATAAATGAAACCTACAAAAGAGATTTTAAGTATTAGAAACACAATTCATGGAATGCACATATCTCCGGATGTGCGTCAGACACATAAAGTTGAATGTGCAACAGACACATATCTCCGGATGTGCAACAAACACATTTTCTGCATGTGCAACGGACACATATCTCCATACGTGCAACAGACACATTTTCTGCATGTGCTACAGGGCATATTTTCCATATGCTCACTCAAAAACCAAAACAACATATACATTGTGCGTTGAAAAACAAAACGACATGCGTTTAGAAGTTTAGGGGATAGGGAGGGGTTTCCAAGAAGTATTTCAGTACAAGACTCTACTCAATCTTTTTCCATGTAAAATCATCAAAAAAACCTGAAAATGCAAAGAAGCGTATGAACATATAGTGAAAGTAACTATGAATCTATACATATTAAAGAAAAAAATGAGTTAGTTCATGTTTGAAAACTTACTTATTTGTAATAGAAGGTTGGCCTTTCAATCAAACATGTGTGGTATATTCATATATAAAAATTGCTCTCAAATTCATACTTTGCATAAGGAAGAATTTCTTTAATGGATGTGACATTCTCTTCTTGCATCAAAGAATTTACTGTGTGTTAACCGAAGAATGAATCGAGGAGAAAATAATATATAGCTCCTTCCATAATGAGTGTGCACATATCATATGAAGAGAAATCATCATCACATATATAAAACTATGTACCTGCAAAAAAATGATATATTAGGGGCACATATCACCGAATGTGAAACAAACATATAACTTCAGATGTGAAACATATACATTTTCCGCACGTGCAACGGATATGAATGGCTTATACCGATACAATGAGTACTCATAGTTGTATATTTTAATGAGTAAGAAAAAATTACTTACCTTTTAATTGCACATATTTGGTTTATCTTAAACCAAAGACAATGAGACACTCGTAGTGAAGAATAAGTGGAAGAATAAAACCATTTATAGCTAAATCCCATAACAGAGTGTAACATATAATCTGAATACCAATCACCATCACCATAAATGAAACCTACAAAAGATATTTTAAGTATTAGAAACACAATTCATGGAATGCACATATCTCCCAAGATATCAAAATTGTGCAAATCGAACTCATCAATTTTTATAACCTGAATTTAAAGCAAAACATATGAAGATGAGGATAATAAAAGAGAATAACCTACATAAAGAAATATTGATATCAAAATAAAGTGAAAGAACGAACCTTGTGAAATTTCATCCACGAGTATGTTGTAACAAAGAATTCTCATTAGTTTCTTCCAAGAATAATTGCAGATTTCATTAGAGCATCCTCACATTCAGTAACATTAATAAACATTGCATGAATGAATTTCAAACCCTGGGATGCATTTTATCCATGAGTATAATCTAAAAAAGAAGGCTCAATAGTTTCCCATATCCCTAGGAAATATGGCTGTAACAGATCATCACTCTGCTAGTGTAAGATCCTTTAATACATCTCATGCATATATCAAAGAGTATTGCTTGGCTTTGGACTAAGAAAATTCTGAAAAAAGAGAGAACAATATAATCCGAATTTTTTTGGACATATATTCTGGAAAAATATAATATAGATGTTGGTGGAAACAAACCTGAAAAAAGCATAAGAAACTTGATAACTCTTTCATCTTCTGATTCACTTGGAATAATTAGCATAACCCAAGCTGTAAAAGAAAACAAGTATAATCTATAAGATGCCTTTTGATAAACTTTTTAAACAACACTATCTTATTAATGGAGCAATGTAAAATGTCATGTTCAAGTAATAAAACACTCCCAATTATAAGTCCCATCTCGCCATGATGATACCAAAAGGTATAACTCCTCATGAAACCATAAATCATTAGGTGTGTTTTGACTAAATCACGATGCATAGATACAACATTAACACAACGAACACATGGGCATATAATTTCAGTTAAGGAAATTCTTTGACATGCATAAATCAGAAACTCTTCGACACCAAATTTATATGATGGATCATTAAGTCAGTCATCAACAAGTCTAATCCATTGCTTACATGGTGCCATCTTCTACATAGAAACATAGAATTTTATTAAAAATAGGGATATAAATTTAGCATTATTGTTGTCGTTCGACTATTGTTAAATAAAAATGAATCAGAAGACACTTCTATAAATAATACATCGTTGTTGTATGTATCATTTATTGTACGGGGAAATTCCAAGAGAAACACATCATTGTATATCCACTAATGTTTTAATAGAAATTAGAATATGTTTATTGTTTGAAGAAATATCTCTTGGCATGAGTTTAAATGAGTAAAGATCTAAACCTATTTCTCACAATTGTATATTAATTTGTGCAATTACATATTTATACCCTAAAACTTTAACTTCGTTCAAATTTCTAGAATGCAATCTAAAATAATATAAGCATAAACTCCAACAAAGCACACATGTAATGGTTTAACACAAGCACATTACATAACAATAAAGACTAAAAAAACATATAAAAGATGCATGCATGTCTCAACGATCCAAAACAAACACTAAAGAAGCATGTGACTCATGTCCAACACATGCAACAAAATAGAACATCAAGAGAATGTAATCAGTAAATATGTAGTAATGTCCAGCAATCAGTGTTTTAAAAAGTGGTATGTGTTATGCGTTCAGAGAGGTCACCTTGTAGAGTATATGCAGCATGCGGGAGTATATGCGGGGATATATGTAGTTTCGGGTTTATTTTAAATAAATTAATTATTATATATAAATTAATCACATAATTGCATATTTAATTTGTACAATCACATATTTAGACCTCAAAAACTTGAGATAGATTCAAATTTTCAATTATGAAGTTGAGAATAGGCAAAGGCAATGGATCGACACTCAACAGTAAAATTGAGAAATGTAATGGGAAATAGGGGATGATAAAATTGGGAAATGTAATGGGAAATATAAGAAAGGGAGATAGGAAAATGGAAGAGGAATAACAACACATGGACGACAGTAAAATTTGGAGTTGAGGGGGTAGGACAATGGGTTGTGAATGAAGGAAATCAAATTGAGAAATGGAAGAAAGGGAAGAAAGGGAGTTGGGAAATGGAAAATGGGCAATGGAAGAAGAAAGAGAAATTGTGAAACAGAAGATAGAACCAGAGTAGGAGAAAAAGAGGGAGTTTGGGGGTCGACAGTAGGTGGGAATGAGGGGAATGGAAAGAAAAGAAGGGGGAAAGGGGAATCTAAAGGAAAACAACTTTTGAGCCCCCTGGGTGCCACTACCATCTACCATATCTTCGCGCTCGCCAACTAACATGCCGCCGCATAGCCGTGGGAGCAAAGGAGCTTCCGTCATGGCCTCTGACTCGAGAAGAAACTGCTCGTACAGACACACCATGAAAGCTTCCGTCACGGCCACAGTGCATATAGTCGCATCTTGCCCTTTTCCTTCAAGCGGTGCCTCACAAAGAAAGCTACCAGAAAAGATAAAAGATAAGAAGGAGAGCAATTTTTCCATTTAGATACCAATGAAGATCAAGAGATGAGACCGCAATTGATTTTTCTGTTGTATTTTTCTATTCTCATTTGTCAAAGTTTAGAACTGAAACATCTTCATTTAAATTTAAGGAGGTGTAGACTTTAGGTGAGTTTAGAACTGAAATTGCTTCAAACAGAAAGGGGGTGATGATTTATTACTCTGATGAGGAAGAACTGAGAAGAACTGAGAAAGAACCTGTCAGACCCTAAGAGAAGAATTGAGACAGAAGAGAGGAGGAAATGATTTACCGCACCTTTGGAAGAGGGCCGCCGCTAGAGCAACGACGATGCCGCCGCCTGCTGGGGAGAGCTATTGTCACCGCCACTGTAGAGAAGCAAAGTCGGCGTCTATGACATCCCCGGATTTTGGCTTCTCCAAACACTATTGGGAATGAGACGCCAGAATCCAAAAACATCATCCAATCATATCAGAGAACGATGCGGAAGTGACATACGCATACATGAACATACAACCATAACATTTCTCAACAATAACATGTATATATATTACCAAGTGAGTTATTACAACATGATTTACAATTACATATTGAATGAAAATTCTACAGTCTAAGAACATGTATGCTAAACTAGGATCTACACAAAAGGTACAACCTCTACAACTTTCTCACATCCTATTATGTTATCCCATTCTAGCTCTGGACCCAAAAAATATGAGAAACAAAATCATCAACAAAAGTTGGTACATGGAATTAAAAGTTATACTATGATGGCATATAATATACTCGAAATTGAAGAAAGAGAAAGAAAACATTACTTAAAGGTAGAAAATAAGGTAATCCCAAGTTATTAGCCACATTTCGAATGAATATACATTACTATGGTGGACTTAGCACAAACATAAATGGTGGGCCCTTCCCCGTGTACCTTGTACTCTAGGGATCTCCCGATTAACCGTGTACTCTAGGGAGGTGCTAGTCAACATTAAAGCTTTCCCTCTCTAATAGGGAGTTTAATGAGAACCACTAGTAACTACATTTCATTTATCCTCATTTATGTTCTTTTATGTTCAAGGTGGAAAATTGTCAATATACATACATCTACATCCAACAATGTATTTCAAATACAAGCAAGCAAGTACATATATTTAACATCCAGCAAATCTAGTCATATAATTATATCCATGTACCTGAGTTTAGATATTCCTCACATATCCATGATCATCTAGATAAACTGGTCAGCACCTGATTAATAGAAATTAATCATAATTAATAAATGTTCATCATATTCAAGGTGTTTTAGATCCAAAATAGGGTTTTGGTGAAACCTAGGTCAATATGATGTTAGTATGGTATCTAGTATTTTTAATCTAATACATACGTCATTATTATGTTCTGGTATGAATTTCATAATTTTCTGGTACTTTCTCTATTTTCTACAATTAATATAAGGATTAAACATGTAATTAGGTAATAATGACAAAAGGCCTTAAATTACTCAATAATATCAAGATAGGAGTCCACATTTAGTTTCTAGATTATATCAGGGTTCAAATTTATTATTATCAGATTTAATCTCAACCATTTTCTAATTATACCATTTAAATGAAGCTTTATCATCTAAATTAAATATCATCATTACTTGTTCATCAAAGGTCTGATCTAAGGGTCCAGTAATGTAGAGGATATTATTCTGAGTCCAGGGATATTTTTGGGTAATTATTTGGATAGAGGAGCTATTTTTAATCAATTATACAAGATCTAGCTGTTGGATCAATGGGTTCTAGAAGGGGGGGTTGAATAGAGCTTCACAAACTTCACAAAAGTGATTAGACCACCAAATTATATTAAGTGCAGAACTTAATTCAAAACAGTAATTTGATGTCCTAAACTAGCATACAAAGCAAGGATAAGAGACAAGGAATAGCATGCACTTGGACAGGTGGTTTAGAGTGGGTCCATGTCCTAAACTTAGGAGCAATGTCAGTCCACTACCTAGAGTTGGTTAGGCTCTAGGATTTGTAACTTGGTTCTCTTATATATATCACACAATAAGATTACAAGCTACAACTACCAACCATCCAAGGACTTATATATATCAAGCCAAGATCTTCTACCTCACCAAGGACTTACCCACCAAGCAAGTAGTCTTCCGCCTTCTTCAAAGGACTTACCCACTCTTGCTCTAGTCTTCGGCCTTGCAGGATTTACCTATCTTGCTTGAGCTTTGCCTTGCACCTCTCCTTCACTTGGAGAGCTTTAGCACCTTCCTCCTTCACTCGGAGGCCTGGAGCAGCTAGCCTTCTTCTCCTTCACTCGGGGAAGAACATCAACCTTCTTCTCTTTCACTCGGAGAAGAAACTTCAATCAATCTTCATAGAGAATGGAGATGGGAGAAGTGGAAAGGAGAGCTTTACAAGATTACAAATGATAGCTCTCATACATGGGATCCTAACTCACTCATACTCATGAATTTTCTTTGAAGGTAGAGAGAGAAAGGGGCTCAAAGGATTAGAAACCACTCAAGTAAGGCTAGGACCAAGCATATGTGAATGAGCAACCTTGGAATGAAGTCCAAGAGGTCCTATTTATAGTTGAGGGTGTCCCTTTGAGGTTGGGAGAGTTAAGTGGCACAAACTAGCCGTTTTACAACTTGCAACGGATCTATTTTGAGTCCCACCTACTCCTCTAACGGTTGGAATTGCTTTTTCTGCATTCCAGTACAGTCCGATCGGCCGAGTTTCAATAAAGGCAACTCGGCCGAACCACTAAGCGACAAGTCTGAAAGATAGACTGTCGGCCGAGTTTCCTTGGAGAAACTCGGCCGATCGGTTGACTTTCAACTTGGACCGATCAGTGGATCGGCCGAGTTTCCCACCATAGAAACTCGACCGAACAGGGATCGGCTGAGTTGGTAACTCGGCCGACTGCCCAGAAAATTCCAGAATATATGGATCGGCCGAGTTTGGAATTCGGCCGACAAAATCCCTGTTATGGGTATTTTGGAATTTTCATAAACTGTACAAACGATGGATTTTTGAGTCCCAATCAATTTATCCATCTTAGTTACAATACAAAACATGAGTATAAGTGATTACATCAATTGTTCTAAGCCTCTAAGGGCTATATTACAAAACGGTCAAAAGTCACATGTTTTGCATGTGCTGGATAAGTAGCTTTGGAGTGGAATGAGATTCTTTTCTTGTACCTAATGTCTGAAACAATCTCAAATAGATTTGTTAGATACATATGAATGGAATGGTTAAGTCATTATCAAAATATGGGCAATGTGCGACACCTAGGTCAACATTCTCCCCCTTTTTGACAATGACAAACCATTCCTCAACATATTGAAAAGAATGTGAAAATTATACCTTTTCTTAGGGAATTGCAAGGGGATGCAAAGATGATCAATTTGTAATGCTCCCCCTCAATTCATGCTTACTCATCCCTGCATGGTTAGTTAAAAAACAAGCAACCACAACACATATGTATATTATATGATTCTAAGCAAGTCTAGATGTATTTCAGTTAATTAGACAAGAAAAGAACCATACAAGCAATAAGAACAATATGATTGAGCTATTTTTCCCCCTTTGTCATCTCAAAAAGGTAGGGGGGGTAGAAGAGCATAAAAGCAAGGTCTTCTCCAACAAAAAACACTCAATCAAACATTTCCACAGAAAGATAGATTAACATCAAGATAAACCATGAAAGCAATGCATTGTCATTAATCAAAATATGGAAAACACTACAAGATAAACCATACAAAGCGTTTCCATAAACCATAAAACAAAAACTACACGGATATCATAGAGTAGAAATAGTACAACTCAGATGATGTGCCTAATGTAGATAATACAATCATAGTCCAAAGAGATATAACATGGTCATCTGAGACTAAAACTAGACACATCAACTCCTAAGCTAAACTACTCTATGTCGATATCATCAACAGCAGCATCCATGTCCTCGTCGGGCTGGTAGTCCTCATCGCCATCATCAGAAGGAGGAGCAGCAGCTGGTGTAGCCTCGGCATCATGATCAGCATCGTCATCCTCATCCTCGTCTTCAGCATCCGTCGCAGTAGCCTCATCAGCGTCTGTCTCAGCATCCTCCGGGTCAGGCATATCCTCGTCTGGAGGACCAAAAGCACGCCCGGGCCACCTCGCACTCTGCTCAGCCCAAGACATGCCTAGAGCATGTAACTCATAGGCAACCTCAATGGGAGGAGCAGAAGAAGTGTACTGGGCCAGAAGCTCGGACAGACGACCACCGGGGAGCGCCAGAACCGGAGAAGGGCATCCACCTACAGAGGATTCAGCGGAAGCAGTAAAGGGTGGAGTAGGGTAAAACTGGCTATACGCGTAAGAAGCGTAGTCACCACCAGGGTAGGGCTCGTAGGTGGGGTAGGGCTGAGGGCAAGATAAAGACATGGAGGACATGATGTGGCACAGATCCTGATGATGGTGTTGCTGGACCTGCATGTTGTAAGCCTGCTGGTGCATGAGATACCCCATGAGGGCCTCATTTGAAACATGGAAATCAGCAAAGGCAGGCTGCGGAGGAGGCTGGAAGGAAGGCTCAGGTGGAGGAGGGGCAGCTGTGGAGGGTGGAGGAGGAGGTGCAGCTGAGGAAGATGGAGTTGGAGGTGGAGGTGCAGCTGAGGAAGATGATGCACCAGGGGTAGGCACACTCTTTTGAAGAGTGGTCTCACTGATATAAACTCCTTTACGATCAGGGCGGTAGAGAAAATCGGTAAAGAGAGATTTTCCAGTGGCATGCTGTAAAAGACCACAAATTAGGGCAGGATATGGAAGATGTGTGCCCTTTGTGTTCTTTCCCGAGTCAAAACAGGTCATATGGTGAAGGATGTAACGGACCCATTTGACTCCTTGGTTTTTCAACAGAAGATACATCATCATAGCCGTATTCTCGGCGATGTCCGTTTGATTCTTCTTTGGATGGACATTGCAACTGAGAATAAATGCCAAAACGCGGCGAGGAGAGGAAAGGGCCGAGGAAGGCAAAGTACCCTTTTTTCTATAAGGAAAGTTGGGTTGCTTGAGAAACTTGTGGATATCGGTCAAGTCAACCTCAATTGTCTTATAGACATCCTCGGGAGACAAAAGATCAAGATAGAGAGGGTAGTCGGTGATCTAAGCAGCCGTGCCAACATTGCCATTGAGATAGAGATTGAACGAGCGTTCAGTAATATGGAAAGGTTGTCCGGCGATCATGGACGTCAATACAATAGAGGTGTCCGCGGAGGGGACCAAAGAGTCGTAGTTCCACCGCAAATTTGCGTAGAACTCACGGACGGCTTTGGTACTGTATTTCAAGTTATAGAAGCGGGCATCCTCTATGCAAAATGCCTCAAGATGATGGGTACGAAAGATTTGATAAGCTTCTAAGAGGTCAGCGTGAAAGCTATTGGGTTGATTTAGAGCTCGAAAAGGGAAGGGAGAGCGAGGAAGGAGCTCTTTGTAACGAGAAACAGCAGCATTGTCAACAAACGAGAGATTATCGAACGTCATATACCTAGGAGCAAGAGGAGTCACCATGGCAGGGGCAGGAACGACGCGTTTCCGGCGTTGTGACCTCATGGAGAGGAGAAAGAAGGAAAAGGGCCGATCCGCACAGAGAGAGAGAGTAGGCGACGCCCCTAGAACAGCAAAAATGAAAGCACAAGGTCGATTGGAGGAGAAAATGGCCGGAATGAGGGAGGAGAGGACCAGGGTGAGGAAGGGTCGGGGTTTGCGGCTAGGGTTCGGTCGACTTTGCTCTAGTTGAGAGGGAGCAAGTCGGCCGATTCCTATTAATATAAAACCAGTCTGCCGCCAATCGGTCGAGATTGGGAAATGGAAACTCGGCCGATCGAGCGCACAGGTGCCCTGTACCCGATCGTTCGGCCGAGTTGGAAACTCGGCCGACCAAAACCCTGATGTGGAAAAACCTAAAATCTAGCCCTAGCCTCAAATGACTGAATGCAATTTTTCTTTTTGGTCTAGATTGTATATTAAGCATATTTAGGCACATTCCCATCATCATAGGGTACTATTTGTCGATTAAAACCCGATTTGTGAGAAAAGCCCGAAAAAGAGATAAAAACTAGAGAAAAATATGCAAAAACAAGCATTTTTTAGCAAACAAAGAATTTATAAGAAAGAGCAACACATATAAGATGTAACCAACTAATTAGAGAGCAATTCAACATCATCAAGAGAAATTATGAGCAATTTTGATCTAATAAAATTAAATTGTTCTCTAGCAAGCGGTTTAGTGAAAATGTCGGCCAACTGATTTTCCGTATCCACATGTGCGATATAAATATCCTTTTTGACAATGTGGTCACGGAGAAATTGATGGCGAACTTCTATGTGTTTAGCTCTACTATGCAATATTGGATTATAAGAAAGATTGATTGCACTAGTATTATCACAGAAAATAGGAGAAGCATCAAAATGAATGTTAAAGTCTTGGAGCATTTGCTTCATCCATAGGACCTGGGCACAACAACTTCCGGCTGCAATGTACTCAGCTTCGGTAGTTGATAATGCCACTGTGCTCTGTTTGTTGGAGAACCAAGACACCAAGCATGGTCCCAAGAGGAAGCAAGTGCCACTTGTGCACTTAGTCAGCATCACTATATGCACAAGAGTAAAGTCCCTTGACTTAGGGTACCATAGTCCAAAATTTGGAGTTTTGGCTAAGTACCTCAAAATCCTCTTGACAGCAATAAGATGTGATTTCCTAGGGCTTGATTGAAAGCGAGCACACATGCCAACACTAAACATTATATCAGGTCTAGAGGCAGTTAAATAAAGTAAACTTCCGATCATACCTCTATAGAGCTTCTCATCTACCTTCTCACCTTCTTCATCCTTGTCAAGTTTGGCAGTGTTTGACATGGGTGTATCCATCGGCTTCATGTTCTCCATCCCAAAGCGTTTGAGTAGTTCAGTTGTGTATTTGCCTTGGTTGATGAAGTTGCCTTCCTTGGTTTGTTTGATTTGGAAGCCGAGGAAGAAGGTCAGCTCACCCATCATGCTCATCTCAAATTCACTCTGCATAAGCGAACTAAACTCTTTGCAAAGATCAAGGTCAGTTCCGCCAAATATAATATCATCAACATAAATTTGAATTATGAGAAAATGGGTAGAAGTGTGTTTTAGAAATAAAGTACAATCAACTTTGCCCATGATATACCCATTATCTAACAAAAAGTTCTTTAGTTTCTCATACCAAGCTCGAGGTGCTTGTTTGAGTCCGTAGAGAGCTTTTTGCAATAAATATACATGATTGGGTAACTTATCATTTTCAAAGCCTAGAGGTTGAGAAACATGTACTTCCTCCTCGATTGTACCATTTAAAAACACACTTTTAACATCCATTTGATAAAGCAAGAAATGTTTATAACTAGCAAAGGCAAGTAGCATACGAATAGATTCTAATCTAGCAACAGGAGCATAGGTTTCATCAAAATCAATACCTTCTTGTTGATTGTAACCTTGTGCTACTAACCTTGCTTTGTTCCTTACCACTTTTCCTTGCTCATCAAGCTTGTTGCGGTAGACCCATTTGGTACCAATGATCTTTCTATCATTTGGTCTTGGCACTAAGGTCCACACACGGTTCTTCTCGAACTGCTCAAGCTCTTCTTGCATGGCAAGGATCCACTCATTATCGCCAAGGGCCTCTTTGATGTTCTTTGGCTCCAGTTGAGAGATGAAGGCACTGTCTGCTTGTTCTTTGTTGTGTGCAGCTCGTGTCCTCACTCTTTCAAACGGATTGCCAATGATCAACTCCTTGGGGTGATTCTTTGCAAAGCGGGGAGTGGGATCCTTCCTTTCTTCTTCTTTTTCTTCTTCTTCAACCTGCTTACCTTTGTCTTTGATGTTGAGCTCTTTTAAGATAGGAATGATTTCATCTGCAACATCATCATCACCAATATGCTTGCCAATAACAGGGTTAGTTTCAATAAATTTAACATGTATAGATTCTTCTATTTTAGATAGTTCAATGTTAAATACTCTAAAAGCCCTGCTAGTAGTGCTATAGCCTAGGAAGAAAGCCTTGTACGATTTCGGATCAAACTTGTCGAGAGAATCCTTGGTGTTCAAAACAAAACAAGGACATCCAAACACATGAAAGAAATCAATTGACGACTTCCTACCACGCCATAGTTCATAGGGGGTTTTCTTAAAAGTCGGATGAGTGAAAACTCAGTTTTACACAAAACATGAGGTGCTAACGGCTTCAGCCCAAAACTTCTTAGGAGTGTCATACTCAAGAAGCATGGTTCTAGCCATCTCTTGTAGCGATCTATTCTTCCTCTCAACAACTCCATTTTGTTGGGGTGTGCGAGGAGAAGAGAAATTGTGCGAATAACCCGATTTTTCACAAAAACGTTCAAAGAGATCATTTTCAAACTCTCCCCCATGATCACTACGGATGGAAACAACATGACAAGAAGCTTCGTTTTCAACTCGTTTACAAAAGCTCGAGAAAACATCGAGTGTATCGCTTTTAGAAACGAGAAAGAAAGTCCAAGTATATCTAGAAAAATCATCGACAATAATAAGACAATACTTGGAGCCGCGAAGCGTTTGTGTTCTCATAGGTCCGAAGAGATCAATATGAAGAAGCTCTAGAACTCTCTTGGTACTCATGACTCCTTTGGATTTGAAGGATGATTTGGTTTGTTTCCCTTGTGTACAAGGTTGACATTCCTCATCCTTTTCAAAATCCAATTTAGGAAGTCCTCGAACCAAGTCCTTTTTGTTCAGTTTCTTCATTTGATGCAAGTTCACATGACCCAAACGTCGATGCCAAAGCGAAAGATCATTTTTATCCACGACTAAGCATCTATTTAGTATGGGCTTTAAAGCATCGAGAACAATCACATATAGATTACCATTTCTAGTTCCCTTATATATAACATTATAGGACAGGGAATCTAGAAGCAAGCATTCTAAGGAAGTAAAGAGCACAAGATAACCATTATCACATAATTGGCTAACACTAATTAAGTTGTGATGTAGGCCATCAACAAGAAAAACATTTTTAATGCACAATTCATTACCTACATCACCCTCACCTATAACCTTACCCTTTTTGTTGTCCCCAAAGGTTACCGATCCTCCTTTCTTCTTCACAAATTTGTTGAAATGGCTGATTTCTCCAGTCATGTGCTTAGAGCAGCCACTATCAACAATCCATTTCTTTGTGAACTGCAAGAAAAGAGGATGTCGGAACCCAACTCAAACTTTGGGGTCCGGGGTTAGCTTGGGGACCCATTTCATATTTGGGTTGGTCCCCTTAGGCTTGTAAGGACAATAGGTAGAATAATGATCATCACATTTGCAATGCATACATACCATGGGGTTTTTAGAGTCGGAAGACTCTCCATTGAAAATTGGAGTTTCCACACTCTTTTTCTTACCCTTCTTCTTCTTCTTACCTTTTGGAGTAGTCGCATTGTATCCTAGACCACTAGTACCAACTTGTTTGGTAGAGTGCTCTAGAACATCATTTAGAGACTTCTTACCCGAAAGAAACCTTTGCAAAGTAGATCTTAATTTAGCATTATCATCACTAAGATTTGTAATGGTAGTAGATAAACTAGCAAGATCTTCTCTAGCATGCAAAAGGTCGGCCTCAAGACAGAGGGCTTTAGTAAGAAGAGAATCTTTTTCAAGAGTTAAGTTTGCAACTTCATTTCTAGGCAAGATAGGTCTAGAAGATAAATCATTTGTTTGTGCAAGAAGTTTAGCATTTTCAGATTTAAGGACAACAATTTCTCTTTGATAAGAATACACTTCATCTCTCCTAGCATCATCAATAAGCTTAAGTTCAACATTTTCAGTTTTTAGAACATCTAGCTCATCTAGGCAATTTTGGTTCTCTATCTTAAGATTTTCAATAGTTTTAAGATAAGTACCATTCTTAACCTCTACTCCATTATATTGAAGTTCAAGGTCTAGAAATTGCCCTTGCAAGGAATCTATGCTATCAAGATGTAATTTCTCATTTTGATCTAGAATATCAATCTTGGCATAGAGATCATCAACTATCTTTCCTAATCTTTTTCTTTTAGCTTTACATTTAGCAAAAGATGATTGACAATCATTAAGCATTTCAATGAGGGTTTCCTTAGATAACTCAAGTAAACTTTCATCACTTACCTTTCTTACCTCACTTACCTCAATTAATTCTTCACTAGTAGAAGCCATGAGTGCAAGGTGACATTCTCCATCCTCGGAGCTTGAGGAACTTGAAGTAGAAGACTCCTCCCATGCCGCATGAGCTGCATCTTTGGATCGTCTTTCCTTCTTGTCCTTCTTCTTGTGCTTGGCTTCTCTTTTGTATTTGTCATCCTTCTTGTGGCTGCTCTTATGATAGCCCTTCTTGGATTTTGGGCAGTCATTCTTGTAGTGGCCCTTTTGACCACACTCGTAGCACCTAGGAGTGGAGGAGGATGGCTTGCCCTTGAAGTGTCTTCCTTTTGAATAGTTGGCTTCATGATCATTTGCACCTTCATCTTCGCTTGAGGAAGGGCAGGGAGACTTCATGGCAAGTTGTTGTTTCCGCATCATTTCTTCAACTTGAGCTTTGAAGGCTGTGTCCTTCATCTTCTTAGACTCCTTCTCTTCTCTTTTCTCCTCTTCCTCTTGCTTGTCGAGCCTTGGTTCATGTGCTTGGAGATTACCAACCAGCTCCTCGGTTGACAACTCGCTCAGCTTGTAGACTTCTTCAATTGAAGTGACCTTTGGCTCCCATCTCTTTGGAAGTGATCTCAAGATCTTTGCATTGATGGTACCTCTATCCATGACACTCCCAAGGGCTGCAAGGCTGTTCAAGATGACATTCAACCTTGTGTACATGTCCGCAACTCTTTCATTTTTCCCCATCTTGAAGTTCTCAAGTAGGCCGCCGAGCATATAGACCTTGGCCTCCTTGACTTGCTCCGTCCCTTCATAGGTGACACACAACTTATGCCAAATCTCATGCGCCGTGTCCCAAGAAGAGATGCGGTTGAACTCCGATGGTGAAAGGGCGGCGTAGATGATGCTCACGGCTTTAGCATTGAGTTGAGCACGCTTCATCTCATCTTCCGTCCACGTGGTGATGTTCCCCTTCGGCTCTTCATACTTGAGATGGACTATCTTCCACATCTCGTAGCTCACGCCTTGGATGTAGAATTGCATCCTTCTCTTCCAATATAGGAAGTTTGTGCCGTCGAAGACCGGGGGTCTCATGGAGAAGCTTCCTTCAAGATTGAGTGACCCAAGAGCTGAATCGCCCATCTTCTCCTACTTGTTGAAGTAGCTTGGAGAAGACCTGCTCTGATACCACTTGTTGGATCAATGGGCTCTAGAAAGGGGGGGGTTGAATAGAGCTTCACAAACTTCACAAAAGTGATTAGACCACCAAATTATATTAAGTGCAGAACTTAATTCAAAACAGCAATTTGATGTCCTAAACTAGCATACAAAGCAAGGATAAGAGACAAGGAATATCATGCACTTGGACAGGTGGTTTAGAGTGGTTCCATGTCCTAAACTTAGGATCAATGTCAGTCCACTACCTAGAGTTGGTTAGGCTCTAGGATTTGTAACTTGGTTCTCTTATATATATCACACAATAAGATTACAAGCTACAACTACCAACCATCCAAGGACTTATATATATCAAGCCAAGATCTTCTACCTCACCAAGGACTTACCCACCAAGCAAGTAGTCTTCCGCCTTCTTCAAAGGACTTAGCCACTCTTGCTCTAGTCTTCGGCCTTGCAGGATTTACCTATCTTGCTTGAGCTTTGCCTTGCACCTCTCCTTCACTTGGAGAGCTTTAGCACCTTACTCCTTCACTCGGAGGCCTGGAGCAGCTAGCCTTCTTCTCCTTCACTCGGGGAAGAACATCAACCTTCTTCTCTTTCACTCGGAGAAGAAACTTCAATCAATCTTCATAGAGAATGGAGATGGGAGAAGTGGAAAGGAGAGCTTTACAAGATTACAAATGATAGCTCTCATACATGGGATCCTAACTCACTCATACTCACGAATTTGCTTTGAAGGTAGAGAGAGAAAGGGGCTCAAAGGATTAGAAACCACTCAACTAAGGCTAGGACCAAGCATATGTGAATGAGCAACCTTGGAATGAAGTCCAAGAGGTCCTATTTATAGTTGAGGGTGTCCCTTTGAGGTTGGGAGAGTTAAGTGGCACAAACTAGCCATTTTACAACTTGCAACAGATCTATTTTGAGTCCCACCTACTCCTCCAACGGTTGGAATTGCTTTTTCTGCATTCCAGTACAGTCCGATCGGCCGAGTTTCAATAAAGGCAACTCGGCCGAACCACTAAGCGACAAGTCTGAAAGATAGACTGTCGGCCGAGTTTCCTTGGAGAAACTCGGCCAATCGGTCGACTTTCAACTTGGACCGATCAGTGGATCGGCCGAGTTTCCCACCATAGAAACTCGACCGAACAGGGATCGGCTGAGTTGGTAACTCGGCCGACTGCCCAGAAAATTCCAGAATATATGGATCGGCCGAGTTTGGAATTCGGCCGACAAAATCCCTGTTATGGGTATTTTGGAATTTTCATAAACTGTACAAACGATGGATTTTTGAGTCCCAATCAATTTATCCATCTTAGTTACAATACAAAACATGAGTATAAGTGATTACATCAATTGTTCTAAGCCTCTAAGGGCTATATTACAAAACGGTCAAAAGTCACATGTTTTGCATGTGCTGGATGAGTAGCTTTGGAGTGGAATGAGATTCTTTTCTTGTACCTAATGTCTGAAACAATCTCAAATAGATTTGTTAGATACATATGAATGGAATGGTTAAGTCATTATCAAAATATGGGCAATGTGCGACACCTAGGTCAACACTAGCCAATCAGATAATTTCTAACGAAATAAATAAAAAAAAATGCGAGCTCTGCTTCATAGAATAGGTGAGGGATTTGACTAATCAGATCCTCCCACTGAACCCGGAGTGGATGTTCATCTGAAGAGAAGGTCAGGCGGGTGAAAGGTCAGGATTGCCCAGGGGCTTTCAATTGGATCAATTTGTCTGGTATGGGAAAGGTGGAGAAAACACCCCTACGAATGTTCCCCGCTCACACCATGGTTGTAGTGAAGGAACAGGGGACGGTAGATCAAGGTGAGGGTGGAGTTCGAGGGGGTTTTGGGCATTGTCGATGGGTTGGTTGAGATCGCGGGCTCATGGCGGTTGTGAGGAGGTCAAGTTCATCGGCAATGGTGGTTTGGGCACTAATCTCCCTGATCCGAGGGCGAGGGGGGTTGAGTGAGGGCTTGTTGGGTTCGGTTTGGGGAGACGAGGGCATCTAGAGGGATGAATCTTTGGGATTTGAAGTGAGGTGGCAACTCACTGATGATCGGCCTTGTTCTCACCTCCCCGCCCTTTGTGGGAGGTTGAAGATGGATTCCCAGCCCTTGGATCCCCGCACGATCCAAAGGGGCAGAATCCTAAGGTCAGAAATGCGCTGACCAACCATAGAAGTCGCATGACACATTTATGTGTCACGGCCTGGTCATTTAAACCAAAACTTAGGTCCTAGGGTCCAATGTGTATGAATATATGCACCAAAATTCAACTGCTATATCTCCTAATTGGATAATCCATTTACAATGAAATTTTAGGTGTAGCTTTATAATGTCATGATGTAGTTGTGGCATAAGTTTGGGAATGAAATTCGAAAGTTAGGCATGGTTATTGAATAAGTACATTAATACCTAAAGTTCACCTTCATGTGACACTTAGGGTTTTACATTATGCAAATTTGGTAGGACATTTAGTCAAGGTTGACACCAGAACTTCAACATTGGTTCATATGTATATAATTCCTCAAATGAATTTATTTCTCTACTCAACATATCACTAAATGAATGATTGGTCTCATGAGGACATAATCAATCAGAAAGGGTATTCATTCACAATTGAATTCAATTAGGCATCATAGTCCTTTATCATATCTCAAATCACCTAATTTGGGTGAAGGAATCCATGATTGTATTACTAATTCCTCAATTTGGTATTTGACCTCTACATAGAATTCTTGTCTCTCAAATAATATATTAGTTATTAAAACTCAAAATCTAGGTTATCAAATTCACCCCACCTTATTTGGAATTCCGTCCTCGAAATTCAACTAATCTCATCCTTAAGAGGCTATTTAGGAGTTCAACTTCATATACATCATCATTGCTTACATTCTAAGATGACCATAGTTGCATGCACTCTAAGTTGTTAGCTTAGGGTCTAGATATTTTTGGGTGTGTCTACCCCACCACATATATGTGGAAGCATCACTTAAAGTCTTATTCGTAACATGACATTATGATATCTTAGGATTACATCACCCCTAAGGATACGTGTTTTGTTCATAATTTTAAAGTTCAAGAGGAATTCATTTATATGACATGATATTCAGATCGCTCAAATCTAACATCATTAACATCTTACAATGATTTCATCATTAGAGGAGATTTATCTTCATCCTTGATATTAGAATTTTCTACTTAAGAAGGGCTTACGTAACATGCTTGACCATTAGGGATTCACCCTATGGTGTGATATTCATACTTAACTTAGAAGCATACATTGAGAAGGATCAAAGTTATGAAATATATTTCTGATCATGTATCCTATGATCCAAAAATATCTTTAAATCAAGTTCATGAGTTCAAATTGTTTGGTCTTGCATGTATTATGTGAAGGGAAAAAGAGAATATACTAAATTTATCCCATGATCTCAGCATCATATCTTTTATGTTTCATATGAAGTGGAAGAGAATATTTTAAAGTCAAACTTATGATGATTTCAATCTTGGGTACTACATGTATGATAGGGGGGGAATATAGAATCGGTCAAGCTTATACGAGTGACTCCTCATATATAAATCATCTACATAGCTCAAGTAAGGTTTCTATCTTCGTATATTAAGAAGGAGAAGAAGAAGGGAGAACATGTATGTTGAGTACCTTTTGCACAAAGCATCATACTCTCATAACTAGAGTTCATATATTACCTCACTTGCAACTAATGATGAGATTCACAAAATATGTCACTCCCGCTAGGACCTAACTCAGCCAAAGGATTGACTTTGTCATATGGGTCATCTACCCATCCTTTTCTTTTACCCAATTCTCACATATAGATTTGAATCATGCATAAGGACTCAACTCAACACTCAAGAGTAATCTAGTGTAGGACACATTTTTTAACACATATCTGATATATTGGAGGCTAGGTCCTATGACCTTCTCCCTGTAGGTCTTACTCCCTCTAGAGTTCACCACATATCTCATCCTACCACTAGACATCCTCCTTGTATAAGAGCTTGAGGCTCATACATACTCATCTCTATATTAACTTAGCTTATCTTAAGTAGGGAAAAAGGGAATGTACTTTCATCATCAAGACTTAGCATAGATCCTCTAAGAGTGGATTTGGCTCATATATAACTCAAATCTTAATAAGGAACTTATACCATCATAGATCAACTTAGATAAGATTCTATATAGTTATTTCCTTCATCTTTCTTTTGTCTATCTATCTATCACATAACCTTATGAGGCTGTAGACATCAAATCTATATCTATTCTCTCTTCTAGACTGATGTCACTCCCTTTCACTTAGACTGTATGAACACTAACTACTCTCTAGTGTGAGGGACACATTTTATATTTACATATAGTTAATAAAATATTATATAGTTTTTCTCCGAGAAAGAAGACGTCAGAGAAAACTATCGAGGCTCAAGCCGATTGGAAAAACAAAACCAAATCAACAAAATGAGTGTCCCACACACAGTAGATAGTCTAGTGCCATGCCACCTAGTGAAATGGTGAGAACATGATGTAGCTTAGTGTAGCCACCCAATACATATGAGCTCTATATGGAGAGGGTTTCATACACTTGACTAAACCTAGTTCTCGAACATCTAGGTTCTAACCTAGAGGCTAAGTCGGACCTAATCCTTATTCAACAACTCACTAAGTTTCTAGTATTTAAAGTGAAAGGTGAAATTTGGTTTTTATGTTTTATGGTGAGCAATTCTTAGGTGTAGCTATTGTTCATGCTCTGATACCAATGGTGACGTCCCCGGATTTTGGCTTCTCCAAACCCTATTGGGAATGAGAGGTCAGAATACAAAAACATCATCCAATCATATCAGAGAACGATGTGAAAGTGACATACGCATACATTAACGTAAAACCATAACATTTCTCAACAATAACATGTATATATATTACCAAGTGAGTTATTACAACACGATTTACAATTACATATTGAATGAAAATTCTACAGTCTAAGAACATGTATGCTAAACTAGGATCTACACAAAAGGTACAACATGTACAACTTGCTCACATCCTATTCTTTTATCCCATTCTAGCTCTAGACCTAGAAAATATGAGAAACAAAATCATCAACAAAAGTTGGTGCATGCAATTAAAAGCTAAACTATGCTGGCATATAATATACTCGAAATTGAAGAAAGAGAAAGAAAATGTTACTTAAAGGCAGAAAATCAGGTAATCCCAAGTTATGAGCCACATTTAGAATGAATATGCATTACTATGGTAGACTTAGCAAAAACATAAATGGTGGGCCCTTCCCCGTGTACCTTGTACTCTAGGGATCTCCCCATATACCGTGTACTCTAGGGAGGTGCTAGTCAACATTAAAGCTTTCCCTCTCTAATAGGGAGTTTAATGAGCACCACTAGTAACTACATTTCATTTATCCTCATTTATGTTCTTTTATGTTCAAGGCAGAAAATTGTCAATATACATACATCTACATCCAACAATGTATTTCAAATACAAGAAAGCAAGTACATATATTTAACATCCAGCAAATCTAGTCATATAATTATATCCACGTACCTGAGTTCAGATATTCCTCACATATCCATGATCATCTAGATAAACTAGTCAGCACCTGATTAATAGAAATTATTCATCATTAATTAATGTTCATCATATTCAAGGTGTTTTAGATCCAAATTAGGGTTTTGGTCAAACCTAGGTCAATATGATGTTAGGATGGTGTCTAGTATTTTTAATCTGATACATACATCATTATTACGGTCTGGTATGAATTTCATAATTTTCGGGTACTTTCCCTATTTTCTACAATTAATATAAGGATTAAACATGTAAGTAGGTAATAATGATAAAAGGCCTTAAATTACTCAATAATATCAAGATAGGAGTCCACATTTAGTTTTTAGATTATATCAAGGTTCAAATTTATTTTTATCAGATTTAATCTCAACCATTTTCTAATTATACCATTTAAATGAAGCATTATCATCTAAATTAAATATCATCATTACTTGTTCATCAAAGGTCTGATCAAAGGGTCCAGTAATGTAGAGGACATTATTCTGAGTCCAGGGATATTTTTGGGTAATTATTTGGACACAGAAGCTATTTTTAATCAATTATACAAGAGCTGGCCAATCAGATAATTTCTAATGAAACAAACAAACAAAAAAAAGATATGTGAGCTCTGCTTCACGGATCAGGTGAGAGATCCGACTAATCAGATCCTCTCACTGGCCCATGAGTAGATTCTCGTCTGAAGAGAAGGTCAGGCGGGTGAAAGGTCAGGATTGACCAGGGGCTTTCAATTGGATCCATTTGTCAGGTATGGGCAAGGTGGAGAAAACACCCCTCCGAATGTTCCCCGCTCACGCCATGGTTGCAGCGAGGGAACAAGGGAGGGTGGATCAAGGTGAGGGTGGAGTTCCAAGGGGTTTTGGGGATTGTCGATGGGTTGGTTGAGTTCGCGGGCTCACGGTGGTTGCGAGGAGGTCGAGTTCATCAGCAATGGTGGTTTGGGCGCTAATCTCTGACCAAAGCAGGTGGGGAAGAGAGTAAAGGCATTTTGGGGATATACCTACCCTCGGGTTGGATTGAGGGGTCACAAAGCTTGGTGCGAGATTCATAAGGCTCGGTGATAGCTCCCTGCAGCTTGATGTGCTCCGGACCGTGCCCACAATGAAGCTTTCGAGCTTGGTTGCGGCGGCTTGTCGACCCGAGGATCTGGGCCTCCGTGGCACCAACCGAGGGTGCTAATCAACTCGTCGAGACCCCATGATGGTGTAGCCATGGTGGATTGGAAGGAGGAGGCTAATGGAGTGAAGGAGGAGACTGTGGTCAAGCGAGGTGAGGTGCTCGAGGTCAGGGAGGTATCAGTGATCTTCGTTGCAATTGAAGATGAGGGATGATCAAAAGAAGGTCGGCGGAGCTTTTGGGAGCCTTATATGGGAGTGAGGCGGTGTAGAGGGAAAATCCCTAAAGGGGCGCCACCGCCTGTGAGAAGCGCGGAGATAATGGGAGCTCATTCTCCCTGATCCGAGGGTGAGGGGGGTTGCATGAGGGCTTGTTGGGTTAGGTTTGGGGAGGCGAGGTCATCTAGAGGGATAAATCTTTGGGATTTGAAGTGAGGTGGAAACTCACTGATGATCTCCCTTGTTCTCACCTCCCCGCCCTTTGCGGGAGGTTGAAGATGGATTCATGGCCCTTGGATCCCCCCGCGATCCAAAGGGGCAGAATCCTAAGGTCAGAAATGCACGGACCAACCATAGAAGTCGCGTGACACATTTATGTGTCACGGCCTGGTCATTTAAACCAAAACTTAGGTCCTAGGGTCCAATGTGCATGAATATATGCACCAAAATTCAACTTCTATATCTCCTAATTGGATAATCCATTTGCAATGAAATTTTAGCTATAGCTTTATAATGTCATGATGTAGTTGTCGTATAAGTTTGTGAATGAAATTCAATGTTTAGGCATGGTTATTTACTAAGCATGTTAATACCTAAAGTTCACCTTCATGTGACACTTAGTACATTATGCAAATTTGGTAGGACATTTAGTCAAGGTTGACCCCAGAACTTCAACATTGGTTCATATGTATATAATTCCTCAAAATAATTTATTTCGCTACTCAACATATCACTAAATGAATGATTGGTCTCATGAGGACTTAGTCAATCAGAAAGGGTATTCATTCGCAATTGAATTCAATTAGGCATCATAGTCCTCTATCGTATCTCAAATCACCTAATTTGGGTGAAGGAATCCATGATTGTATTCCTAATTTCTCAATTTGGTATTTGTCCTCTACATAGAATTCTTGTCTCTCAAATAATATATTAGTTATTAAAACTCAAAATATAGGTTACCACAGCGTCACCGGTGTTGGAGAGAGGTGAGGCCACCGCTGCACCTGTTGCTCGAAGGAGAGATGGCGAGAGAAGCCGCCGCTGCACCCTAGCAAGTCGCCGCTCGAGTGAGGGTTAATTTTCTACGTGCTATTGTTGGGGGAGGGGGATGAGAGTGATCAGAGTCGGGGCTGAGTGATTGAGGGGTTGGGTTAGATTCAAGGGGTTGGGTTTTAAGTGGGAAGAAAAAGGTCCAACTAAAAAGCAATGTATAAGTGTGCTAATGAAAAAGGAAGAGTTTTAACGGCGGAAAATTAGTTTATTTATGACAGATAAAAAAGTTGTCATTGTTGCCTACACCAACAACGGTGGAAAATTTATTTATTTACGACAGACAACAAAAGTTGCCATTGTTTCCTACACCAAGAATGGTAGAAAATGTTGTTTGTCGTTACTACTGTATTTATTACGACATGATAATAAAGTGGTCGTAAACATTGATGTTAATACACCAGTTTTCTGTAGTAAAAATCTCTCTGTCGAGGGTCCTTCGTCTGCTAACTATCGCCGCACAAGGGACTATTGTGGTAAGGAATTGCGATCATCGAGGTTATAATTGACACACTTCCTTCCACCAGTAGCTCCGGTCGGGCCACCTATGCTCCTCCGGCCTCTCTGGATAGCCGCCAGAACCTCCTCATGGGGGCTTAGATATCCAGCCGCCATTGGACAGGAATGATGGAGAGATGTCGGCCATGGCCTCCCACTCCTCACATGTTCCATCCGCAACCATATTCTCGTCTTTCCTTAGAACAACTAAGTAATGGGTCGGTTTGTAGTTCTCTGTGCTAAGACAACCACCCACTCACCTGGTTGAACTCCCGGCTTACACCCATGATCAATGATCATGTAAGCATGATCCAACAAGGGATGAACTACCTCCCATGTTGTGGCTTTGAACTAGAGTAGGGATAACTTCTCAACCCTCTTGTGTATCCATACAAGGGCCAACATACCTCCAAGCCACTGATCAATAGCTTGATGGTTGTGTACGACTACACTGCCTGCTAAGGAAAACAACCACGTCACCCTCCCACTTCACCAAGGTGTGACAAGGGACATGTCCGCAACTTAGGCTAAAGGGTTCTACACTTGTTCATCATATACATCAATTATTAATCATTTAATCAACATTCAAACATCCATATCTCTCACTAGGGACATCATAGATTAGTGAGACTTTGAATATAGCTTTATCATAACTCATGCTACACTAGACTAAAAGTTGGTTCCAAGCTACCATTATTGACTAATCCATCACTTCTTTCAAAACAACACCTAGTTAAGGGTGTTTATCATGATATTAACATCAAAAGACTTCAACTAATGTCAAATCAATTGGAGTACCTCCATATGATCAAAACACACTTCAGGTACTATGACATTGTAATGTAAAACCAATTAGGTTGCTATTATTACGATGTATACATCATCTTCATCATACATACATACAAACCCATGGATCATTCCAATCTCTGATCCATGATCTCATTATTGAATTGAATAACCAAGAACCTCAAAGTTTCACTCTATCACATCCTACACACCTTAAAAGAAATTTCATCCTCAAAATTAAACAAAAAGGTTCAGTCTATCACAACATGTCTTATGTAAATGATAGAAGACATATATGTAAAGAATATATGAGAAGAAGACCTAGTTTCAATCAGTGTTAGGAAACCTAACCATGAAGGAGATATAGCATCAATTGAGAGAGAGTATGTCAACTTCATTAGCATCAATTTAGGGGGATCATATGGACTCAATTCTATTAAAACCCCTAGGTTTTATCAAAGGTATGATTTTACTTAAATGCTTTCAACACATTTATGGAATAGTATGTCATCTTCAAAAAGGGGAGAATGTTGACTCAAGGTTAAACTGACCAATCCCTTTTTCTTTTGATGACTAAACCATTTCACTTATTTCTGTGTAATGCTTCTACTTGAGTGATTCAATATTAAATATTTATGTGCTAAAACTATGCATATACAACACAAGTGTATCTATCATGTAATATAGGCCTATGAGACCCAAGTATCGAACTCAAGGAAATATTTTCTAGAGACTACTACTAACTGTAACCTAATTAGCTAGGCCTAGAAAAATGGTTGAATGGTTTTCTTATGACTAAGAGCAAATAGTTAAATCAAAATTCAATGATTTTTATAAAAAATGGATGGATTCCTTAGAATTGTGGTTTCACCATGGTAGTCACTGCATTCGAATTTCATTTCATCAACAGCTATTCACACTTAACTATGTATTAAAGACATGTAACAAGTATTACTCGCTCTTGTAGATTAATACACTACCTATACTAAAATAAGCCCAACTCCCATAGAGGTTTATGAATTATCTAGGTGCATTATTTATATCTCTAGGTTGTTATTTCACAACCCTAATCCCTCACTCGAGGCATGATATGATCAGTGTGGACCACTGAATTTTCCAACCCTTAATCCCTCTCTAGAAGTAATTATTAGTGTATTATATTGATTATGGTGATTAGGCATAAGCAATGCAATAAGAGATCATAGATTTATGTAAAAATGAAGGAAATAGATTGTTAATTTATAAAATTTCTATTCAAAGCAATATTGGGATACTCCTAGGTCCTAAGGAATATTGGGGGGAGAAACTAGTAAACATTAGAAAACCATGCAAAAACCCCTGGAGAAGTCATCTAGGCGATCTCCTCTAATATACACTATGATCTACAATGTTCAATCTGCAAATTTACCCTCTGTAAGTGCTCAAAGCGTTCGGTCCATGTCTATCTCATTTGTCTCCTCCTATCCCTGCTTCATGCTCTATTACAATGTGATAGAACGGGGTATCCTCTTTTGGCTGAAGTCCCTTTAGGTCATAAGTGGGGCTTTGGACGTCATTAAGTCACAATCACTGATTTGAAGTGGTTTTCAATCTACACTAATTGTGTAATGTTGGTACCATTAGCAAGGTGTCGGTGAAACTGAGTTTTCGATTGACTTGAAACCCTCAAAATATGTCATTGCAAAGAACAGATGTGTCAGTATCACTGAGTATCTTTTTGTGAGTTATGATGTGATTTGAGTGATGAAGTCGGTACCACCAGATGATGTGTTGGTGGCTCCGAGGAAATTATATTAGTTACCTAAGCTCTCTAGAAGTTGAGGCAGTAGCACTGACTCCTAGATTCTTAGCATCGACTCCATGCTCGGTAGCACTAACATTTTTTACTTTCCCTATTGAAATGTTGTGTGTTGTCGATACCACAGACACATATGTTTGTAGCACAGAACTGTCATATAGGTGCTTGATTTACCTGAAACAAAGGGAAAATAACATAAGTCTGAATTATAAATGGTAATTTAGCATGATTTGGTAGAAATACTCAATAATTGATGCAATAGTGATTCACATGTTAATAATGAGAAACAATGCCTAAATTAAAATGAAAAAATGCAATAAATGCATGGAAAATTAGCCTATGAAAAGTAATTAAAAATAAGTGCATCAAAATCCCCTAAGCTTGACTGTAGCTCGCCCTCAAGAAACACTACCTTTGGATCTATTTCAAATAGTCAGCAAGAGGACAAATCCTATGAACTACATTTCTCAATTACTCCCACTTGGCGGTCCCAAGTTGGCCCTTACCAACCACTAAAAAAATTACTACTATGAAGTGATAAAAAATGTTCATTAAAGATGTCCACACTTAGATCAATGAAACACGGTTAACAATTAGTAGTAAAATTCATAGTCAATAGGGCATATTCTTGACGCATCATATGATTCCTTATCTACATTGATTTCATCTACCTACACAACTATGTTGGAAGTAGTTTCATGTATAGAAATTAATGAGGGGAATAATCATATATATGGTCTACCTTACATGACAATGGGTGGAAACAAAATAGGTGGCTATGAACAAAAATCACAAGTAACATCCAAACTATATATGCATAAATAAAATATGATGAACCTAAAAATGAAGGGAATGAAAACTACATGACTCCTAATACCTACTATTATAGTGGAATGATGAAAGCATTGAATGTCTCATCCTAATGATGCGTGTGGGTGAGTGAATGCATACATATAAACTATTTTCACCTTCTCCATGAAGAAAATGCAGATTGAGTTCAAGGCATCATTTTCTCTCTTTTTATTTGATTTTTATTTTCTTCTACCCTCTTATTTTAGCATGCTTTATGATTCATGCTCATCCTTTCTTCATCATTTATTTCTTTTGATGTTTATTTTTTCATTGGTAGGGATATGGATGTAGATCCTTTCACTCTTTATATGTGGAGAAATCTACATAGATACATGTGCACACAAAATGAAACTTGATGGAAAAGAAAAATACAATATGCATGATGTTTTTATGCAATTACAATTTCTCTACTAAATATAGTGATATGAACATCTTTATATCTTTTTGTTTTTCTAATGCATTGCAATTAAACTAGCTTTACCTATTATGTTATGCAATGAAGTAAAGATAAAATAATCTAGATTACTTGTTCATCTTGTGGGGGTGAATGAAATATCATGAAAGGTGGGTGCACATGATTAAGAGACAATGCCTTTCTAAACTATGATATATCCCTCTCCTATCAACCTATGTACAAGGTGACCTTAGAATTTCTTTCTGAGAATTACATTCAAGATATTGTTATTTGTTTGATTTATTTTGGCTCGAACCTCTTCATCATACACAACTCTTAGATAAGTAAGATTTTCATTTATATCTAGTGTCCTAAACCTGACTAACCCAAACACTTCCTCCAATTGGTGTTGTCATAGACTTCACAAATAAGCTTAAAAAGATTTGATCCTTTTTTACATTTAATGGAAGAGCATGAAACACATTTATTTTAATGAGAGATTCAATCATGATAAACTAAGATCCATGATTACACTAGATAGACTATGCATCCTATTACTTGAAAATAAGAAAACTAAAAAATATAGAAAATAATATAAGATAAAGTTGTCTTGCCATCCCCCAAAGATAGAAGTTGAGTATATACTCGTAGTCAAAACTCAAACTAATAGGTGGAATGGGGGTACCAGGTGCTCAACATGGTGGTAGTGGCTGAAACATTCCTGGAGAAATATGTGGGTCTGGAGGGTAGAAAGTGTCAGTGAATGTTGGTGGGTTGGTCGGCATATATGGTGGTTGCGGGTAGCTCGTGAAGTTTCCTTGACTCCAATAGTGGTGGTACAACAACTGTTGATGATACTCGATGTGTTTTAAGAATGTGTATATGTTCTCCTTGGGTCAAGGTAGATGACTGCTACTCCTGGACCTAGTGAATGGATTGAAACATCCATACATGCCCTCCATGGAGAAAGTGTTTCTAGGCGGTGGAGGTGGTGGTGATGTGGAGTTGGATGCTTCATAGAGGCTTATAATTTGATGCATACATCACATCAATGTATAAGGCATAGTAGCCTCTACTTCTTCTACTTACTTTGTCGATTCCTCTTCTACTCCTTGGCCTCTACATCCTCCCCCTAGGGTACGACCTAGGCCATTCAAGGTACCACAACCCCAGTAAGTAGAATATGGGGTTAGGAAGTGTCCTTTCCTTAATCTTCCCATCTACATTGCAACAAGTGTACACCCTTCCCCCGTACTTGGTGACAAGGTGTGCCCACTTGAAGTGCTTGAAATCAAGCATAGAATATGTCTTGAGTGCATGGGTTTTGAATATGTTGAGCTGAAGGTGTAAGGTGAGTGGTGTATGCAAACCCCCAAAGTGAATTATGGGTTTTCTTTGGGCTTACCTATTCATCACCAACATTTGCTAAAGATAGAATCACCCGAGGTTGATTGTATCCTTTCCAAAGGTCTAAATGACCGCAAAATGAAAAGGTATGCCTTTAATACCATCCCTTGTCCCTGGGTGGACCTAGCGAAGATGGTGGTTGTCAGGTATTGGTGTTGAATCATGGTGAATGGATTCTCAATGTCCATCATAGAGGATTGGATCCAGTTGAAGATGAACCCTTGAGGAAGGGTGGTCATCTATCACCAGGCCATGTTGTTGTTGAAATCAGCTAGTCTGAAGCATAGCCCGCCCATTAGCTAGTGATGTATAGAGTCAAAATATTCTTGATTGAGGTAGTGATTCACGTTGTAGATTCAGAACTTGACCCAATCTTTTTCACAACCTTCCCCATGGTTGCGGGTGCAGTAAATCTCCATAGTTGTGAGAACTCACAAACTATCTCCTAGTAGGTGAGCTAATCACCAAAGAATGGGTGATCACCCACCATACCCTGCTTGGTGCAGACTCAGCAAAGATTATCGGTGAAGCCGATATCATTGAGGAATGCATGATCACCATACTATTTTGGTATAATCTCCCTCTTCATCATGGAATCATATTGCTTCTTGTCTTCATCTAGGAAGGACATCCTAGATGACTTTGGGACCATTTGATTAGACATGCATGCTGATGAAGCTTGTCTCCTTGTGTTGTAGAGAATAGAAGAGAGACAAAGAAGAGGATCTTGGTTTAGACCTATCACTATTAGGTAATGTCGTGAAGTCTCCACTTGTCACCAAGTTCCTCATGAATGAGAGTGGATGTATTGGGTGTGATTTGAGATCACCCATAACCTCCCTTTATATAGATATAATGTTGCATGGTCGTGTCATGTTGGTGCCAACGACTTTTTGTGTCGGTGGTACTTACTTTTATCACTATCTGTGAAAGTCGGTGTCATGCATTGATACCGACAGTCATAGGTCGTTGATGTATTGACCCTCAGGTCCTCTCCAGTCAGTGGTACCAAGAGATGTTGGTGGTAATGACTCAATGAAACATGTGTGCAGATTGGTGCCACCGACCTTTGGATGATGAAGATCCTAAACGTCATTGTCAATGCCATAGATTTCTGAGTTCTTATGTACTGAGCTATTTTTGGCACACCTCTTTATGTCTGAGTTAGTTCCACTGAGTCATATCTCAATGGTACTGATACCATAAGCTTTAGGGGCCAATATAAAAATGTTAGTGTCATCTTCATGTCATTTTGGTGTTGGTGGTACCAAGATGTGTCAATCCTTGTCATTATGGAGTTGAGTGAGTTGATAGAACCAAGTAGCCTCTCGGTGTATCGAAGAGAAGTTTTTGGAATTTGCTATCTTGCCTTTGAATTTTTTGGATCTACGGAATCTTTTGTTAGTGATACTGACTTTCTATAGACTTTGTCCTGTTAGGGATTTGGTGTCATTAACCCGACTATTGTTGGTGCCAAAAAAAATTTGAAGTCCCTGTTGAAAATTTTAATAGGTCGGTTCCATCGATTGTAGTTGGTGGTATCAACAGTTACTCTATCTCCATACCACACAAAATCATAAAGGTACCTTTTCTATACTAATTAAAATCTATACATAGAAATATGAAATTTAATTAATAGAAACTCCTAAATAGGAGATAAATGACATAAATGAAAAAGAATGGGTTGTTTCTCATGAGTGCCCTTCTTTACTAATGTAGGCATGACAATCAATCTAGATCACTTCTGAAAGAAGATCAATGAGCTTCAACTCCTCCTCCTCATTGACCACCTCTCCTTTATAATAGTTTTTTAGACATCCATTTGTCAATAAGGTCTTGGAGCCATCATTGATTTTCAATTATGCCAGGAGGAAATGCCTTGACTATCACATAGGGTCCACTCCACTAGGACCTCAACATTCCAAGATGCAAATTCATCCTCAAACTAAACAATAAAATTTGTTCATTCAGTAGAAACACCCTATAAAGAATGTGGCGGTCGTGGATCTTCTTAGTTTTACCTTTGTAGTTTCGAGAACTTTCAGAGGCATCTAGCTTAATGTCATCTAATTCATTAAGTTCTAGTCCACTACTTGGAGAAGTTTGAAGACTCGTTGCAAGAGTTGGTAAGTCCTTGGTAAGGTGGAAGACTCCTGGTCATAGACACATAAGTCCTTTATAAGGTTTTTGGCACCCTTGTCCACAAAGGGAAGGCTAGTTATCCCTTGACCTATAAAAGGTGGTCTTATGTTGTAACTCTTATAATGGAATATAAGGAGTGAGATATGGTTGAAAATCCTAGAGGTTGACCTCTATAGATAGTGGATGTACATCTCCTACTTTGGAGTTAGTAACACCATAAATAACTTGTATTATTTGGTGCTTGTTCAATCTATCTCCCCCTTGCTATGCATGTTTAGTTGCATTCAAATTTCATATATGCAACTTTATCTTGGAATATGACTTGCAGGTATAATAAATTTTGTTTTAGTTGTTTTAGCTCTATTCAACCCCCCTATAGAGCCCTCTGTACATCCAACAAAGTCGTCTTTTGCCACCATTCTCCACCTACTTTTCCTTCTTAGTAGTAGATTCATTCTATAAGAAAAGAGAGATCGACAACCTAGAATCCCACCTCCAATGAACATCCATGAGGTACCTTGTTATTCATTAGACACCATTGTTCTAGAGTTTGAATAATCATTCTTGCACATCAATGTTGATATTTCCTCACTTGTGAGATGACTTCTTCTCTTCTTTCCTCTATTGAACTTGTATTTTCTTCCATGAGAAAGTAGTCCTCTGTCTAGGGTGCGGGGAGTAGCCCTAGTACATGGTTTTTTCTCCTTACTGCATATGTTGTTGTATGAACCATATATTTTGGAATTAGTCATTTTTATGCCTATATTCTTTCCAGATCATCAAGTTCATATGTTAATCAGATCTTGGATGTAGATAGCTTTGAACGTAGGATCTAGGATATCAATTGATTTTTGTTAAACCCTTGAGTGAGAACTTTACGTAGGTGTTCTGTAAGGTGATAGATGTATGCACTCTAGGTAACACAATAGCGACCTTAGAGGGATGTTTGTCTAGGTTTTAATCCTAATGCTAAAATGGGGAATTCCTTTGCCTCAACATATACATTTACATGCTTAATATTATGTAGTGGGAGAGTTAATGATAGGTAGCAGTGTTGAAACCCATTCCACTCTAGTGTTCCCATCCATTGATAAAACCTAGACTTCAATCCAACTTTTTGTTATTTGCAATCTTAGTGTAAAAAAATAATCAACCATCTTTGTGCTAAATACTAGTTCTTGCATGGTTACATTGATCATTTTATCCTTAAAATCATTGTCCTTTGGGTTCAATCCTTAACTATATTGTAGTAAGACATGTCCACTTGTAGGTGGTGAATATTCTATGCTTGTTAAAATAACACTCTGGGGATTTCACCCCTACTTAATTTTCCAGTGCAATATCATGCATGTCATATTCCCCGGTCTGATTAGTGTCTTAAAGGGACAAACATTGAGGCATGTGATGTTATCAACAAAGAATGCGGGTATCTTGATGTTGTTGTATATTGTAGTGACTAATAAGAGATGGTTATGACTTCCTACTAAGGGAGTCTCATGCTCAGAGAATGAGATTAGGTGTGGGGTTGTGATTAACCTGATGGTGTTTGCAAGAGATTTTGTCTATATTCCTCTAGAGATGTAGCCTCCTTTTATAGTTTTAATGACTACTTCTCAATGTGTTGGGGAGTTTTGCATCGCTCTTAACAATGACACATCTCCTTTTAGTTTGCTAAGAAATTGGATAGTATGTAACCTTTGGGATCAGTCTCCATGCAAAGCTCATGTGTTTGTGGTACCTTCTTATTACCTATCGATGGAATGTAGACCTTACTTGCCCCCTCTTCTATGGTATCGGTGGGGACTTCAACGTAAGTAGTCACCTTCTCTTTTCTCTTTTTGAGAGGCACTGGCACCATTGGTGGGATAGATCATGGACTCTCTTTGATGTGACAAGTGAAAATGTTGTGGCTGTGACTATAATTGCAGGGCAAGGTTTTCTAGAGATCGATGCATTTAGGAACCAAATCTTCTATACTTTTAGACTTTTATGGGCTTTCGGTACACTAATTGCTTGTGCCTTCTACTCCTGGTGGCACATAGGTATGATGATCATTTGCACTTTTTTACCCTTGTAGACTCTCATTCTACTAGCTGGTCTTCTGGTTCTATTATAATTATAGGCTTTTCTTAGATTGAAGTGATGATCCAAATATTTTGAGACTAGTTCCTGATTGCTTGATCCATTGGAAGGATGAGTCTGCAATGTGAGTCTTGTAGTGATGTCATTATAGACATCATATTAGAGGATGAGGGGACCTCGTCTGATGCGATTGTGTGCACCTCACTAGAATGTATTACTTCTTGTAATACTTGTTAGAGTGTGATGCATGAATATTTCTTGTGGGCCTTTGCTTTGTAAGTCATAAAAGGTGTTATCGTCGTAGCTATTTGGCAAGGGATTCGACAGATCCCTTATGGCTGGACATTTGAGTAGATACTTGATGTCTAGTAGGATAGTATTAAGAGAATCTCCCAAGGGGGTGAACTTCCATTTCAGTTTGGAAGGCTCATCTGCATATGTAGTAGCACTTGCTGGCTCGACATGAGGGGTTAGACTATCTATTGTTGGTGGAGTATTTGTAGTTGTTTTCTTTGATGGCGGGAATGGCAGTGACACATACCCATAATAGTTTCTTGGTGGCCACATATACTGTGAGTCATGTACTGAGGCTAATAGTTGGGTGATAAGTGCATATTTATCCAATCAACCTACATGTTTTAGATCTCTATTTAGGAGCATTTTGTTATTTTTATTTCGTTTTAAAGTTATTTTGTTTTGTTTAGCTTTTCTCTCTTTTATTTGGAATTTTTACTAGTTTTCACTGACTATTGCAGGGAAATGATAAAATCAATTCAAATCCCAAGAAAGCCTATGATACAACAACTCAATTATATATCTTCCTCCTCCTGGAACTCCCAATTGATTGACTGACTCATCCTGTCGGTCGACTCAAATGCCCCAGATCTTCCAACTTCCCACAGTCCAAAGATATATACCCCATGCCAAAAGGATCATAACTTTAGCATTCCAAGGAGGAATTTGGTGATAAAGTATGCATTGGAAGGAGAACTTAATTTTCTACATAAAAAAATATATCTTTGAAGGTTTTTCAGTCAATCGACTATTCTTATGAGTTGATCGACTTGACATAGAGGGAATCAGTGAAAAAAATAGTCAAATATTCATAATGTTAAAAGAAGGCAATTCAATAAATATCTTCATTTAGAGAAATCAATTAATGTTATAGAAGGGCCAAGAATTAGACAGTTCAATTCTCATTCCAAGTCTCCCAGTCAACCAACTCAGTTCCCCAATCGACTGACTCATATCACCAATCAACCAACTTGTATTCCTAGTTGATTGACTCATGTTCAGACTTGGCCAAATCACCTCTGCCAATAGTCATTCTAGGGTTTCATCTTACCAACATAGAAATTAAAGTGAATCAATCAATTGGACCCCTAGATAATTGACCCAGGGGCTTCCACCAAGCCATTTTTAGGGTTTATCTCCCTCTTTTCCCATATAGAAGGAGGGGGACTCCAAATCAAAAGATGTCTCTTCTTTTGGATTTGTCCTTGTAACTAAGCTAGATTCTTGTTCTCTTGTTATTATGTTTGAGTAGTTTTCTACTGGGGTATGGGAATTAGCCCCATAACCTATTATTATTTGATGTAATCAATTCCTTTATTTTAGTTAAAAAATGCATACCTTCTATTTCTACTTTGATTGTTGGTTAAATTGATATATTCTTGTGGGGTGAGGTGATCTTGGATCCCCACAAGAATAAACACATAATCCCATAATTGCAGTTGTTATCTTTTTATCCATTTGATATTGTACTTGTCTTCTAGGAGAATGTTTATATTCTAGTTGGTGTGCCCAGATCTCAGATTATCACAAGAACTAACCCATTATGTATTGAAGAAATTTTTTGATAGATTTTATGATTTTGACTCATTTGTTATAGCTTATGCTGACTTGATCACCTGACAAACAAGTTCAAACATTGGAATAGAATTCACATGTTCCTCAATGAGATCTTTGACAAGGACATGCTGGATGGTTGGACAAGGATCCACAAGAATTGGGATCAACATGTTTGTAGGAAGTTTGCCCCTTGTGAGATTTGTCTAAAAGGACATGAATCCACATGGTCCTAATTTGATCATTGAAACCTAGGAGTTGATTTCTTGAGTAAAATCTTGGCTATTGGTGGTGAACCCTCAAACCCCTAGTTCTTTATATCATTTGATTTGTTAACTTTTTTCACTTTTATTTTCTATTCTTAGCATAATCAAACTCTCACAATTTGGATTTTACATTCTTCTTCTCACAATTGGTTTTGGATTCCAACCATCTTTTCACTATCCCTTTGATCAATACCTTACTACCAAAAAGTTGATTCATTATTTGCAATCAGTTGATTGCCTCTTTAGAAGGTTAAACACTAGGACTTGTCCTAGTGATTTGGTGTGCAAACGATGGGCATCAAATTTGGTACCATTATCGGGGAAGGCACACGCTGTTTTTTGAATCTGATCACTTGTGTATATAGGATTTTTCTTCTTCTTCATTTATAATTTTAGTTTGGAGTTATAGTTTTTATTTTGTTACATGATTCTAATCTAGTTTAGAATTTCTTAGCTTATTTTTAATTTCTAAACTTGTTCTATAGTTTTGTTTCTTCTTTCCTTCTCCTACTAAGCTCCATTTCGATAGTGATTCTCCTTTTTCTACTTAGTTTCCATTCAAATAGTGTTTCTTTCTAGTTTATTTTGTAATTTTCATTGTTCTGTAATTTTTATTTACATTATAATTTATTGTTTATCTTGTAAATTTCCTATAGTATATTTTCATAATTGTTTTTCTTGTTCGATAATTTCTTTTCTTATATTTATGTAATTTATTTTCCTACCGAGACCCATTCTGGTAGTGTATCACCTCCTTCTATCAAGTTTCATTTTTGGTAGTACCACTTTCTAGTTTGTTGTATACTTTTAGTCTTGTTTATAATTTCTTAGCTTATCTTTGTAATTTTAGTTATTTTCATAATTTTTATTTTCTTATTTCTTAGAGATTATATTTTTTTCCTTTCTTTCTATATTAGATTCCTTTTGTAAACATTTTCTTTTCAACAAAAAAAGATCTTTTCAAATGGAGTGGTCAACATATTCTATTTCACAATGTCAATTATGTGGTTATCATGACCATACATAACTAGATTGTCCAAATGTGACCCCTCATATTATGGTGGCGCCTTGTAATATCAAGTCTTCTTACCAAAGTGGATATAGTGGAAATTACAATCCACAAACTTCTGAAGACTATTATGAGGAACAATGCTACACATATCAATCTGAGGGATTCTATGACCACCAATGTTGTGGGAGTATGGCAAGGATAACCAAAAAAATTTGGGGGCTTGAAAGTCAATATACACTTCAGTAGGAGGAATGAATTGAATCCCTACAAAGAATACTAGTAGAGAAATAGGAAATATTAAAAAATTGACAAGCCATGTTAGCTACTTTACAAGAGGCCCAATCAATGAAACCCTCAGAGAAGTTAGAGCAGTCTAAGATGTTTTTTCTTAACAATGATGATGATGATCTCATGTATATGTCATTTATGTCAGATCCTACTAGAATAGCACAGAATGAGGAATCGTAGCCTTCATGCATTGAGTATATTGATATTTAGACCCTTCCACTAGACTCTTAATAACTTGAGTATGAAAAGTCATAGTAGGAGAGTCATCCTTATCCTGAAGCCCCAACAACTCCTCCTATCATTGATCAAAATCTAGATGTTATCAATGACCAATCTTCTTGGATTGAACCCTTTATGGATAATCAACCGCCACTTTACCATGATAAATTCATAGATATTTTTGGAGATAGCTTCCCCATCAAGAGACTTACACTCCACCACATCCAGCTTCTTTTTCACATACGATTGATATTGATGGTGAACCACCACCACTTGAAGAAAGTCACATTTCCCCACTCCTTGATTATAAAGTTTATATTACCATTTTATTCAACCCAAACCCTTGGGAACATCTTGCATAGAGGAACTTGAGCCACATGTTATATCAACAAGAAAACCCACTAATCCTTTTAACCAAAATGTTGATTGCATGTTTTTTAGGGGAACAAAAAAATTATAATACTGATTTTTGTGATTTCATTCCTTTCATACCAGCACCACTTTGCCTTTGTGCAAATCTAGGTGATGAAAAGAAACCCGAGTCAGCTCCTCTACCTAATCTTACACAATATGCCCCTCATGAACTCCAGACGGGCTCAAATTCCACCTTGAGTCAATCCTTCTCGATCCACATATAGCGATAGCACTTACTTCACTATTTAAGATTGATCATAGATCTTATTGGAAGGATAGTGGGGCAAAAAGTAAAATCATTTATCGCTACCTGAAAGCCCATCCGAGCTTCCAAGACCACCCAATCACTATTTGTACTATGAAGCTCCTCTTAACAAGGTTCCAGCCCTAGTAAAAATTCCTTTTAGTTGGACATTTTTTGAGTTACTAAGGACTCCTACTAACCCCATAGAAATTCATCCCTCCATTCCAAATTTAACTTTTGCTCTGGACGAGCAAAGTTTTAAGATCGGGGAGGTGGTGGGTGGTATGTACCCATTCCACCCACTCTAGCTTAAACCTAAGCTATGTAGTTTAGATTTAAATTTTGCAAAAAAGAAGTTATTTTTTTCCCTTATATAGTCGGGCAGGCCTTTATCTAGTTGGCCATGATGATATTCCTATGTATCAATATATCCCCTTGAATGATGCAACCTTTTTTGCAACATAATTTATAAAACATGACATTGATAGAAACTATCATGTGACCTATGATCTTAACTAACATCATTCCTTAGAAAACATGGCAAGTCGTAGAGGAATGATAGGATCGAAAAAATGTTTCCCTATCTAGAGTTATAGATTAACTTAAAAATTTATACACATTTGCATAACTATGAATTAATGGGCCTAAAGTATGTTACTCATAATGCACTTAAATTTAAAAGAAAAATGAGTTGCACAAAGAATGACATTTTTCACAGTTCTTCCACCATATTCTTATCTATCCATCTATAAAATAAATAAAAAAGGCTATAGTGCCAAAATCCTAAGTTTGGGGTGGCACCAAATTCTCCCTCTTATGCTTCCTCCACATCCCTTGCAATTAGTTGGGGCATACCATCAAAAAGATGCCAATCAACACAAAAATAAAAAAATGTGGTCAATATAACTCTAGTAAAAAAATCTCAAGATTAATAGAGGAGAGATCATTCTTCTTCTGACTTTTTATACCCAGGAGAAAGATACAAAAATCCCAACCAATCAAATAAGTCATGTTTGTGTGCAATGACTCCTATGTTTATGCGGAAGTGATAAATACAAAAAGGGAATATGAAATATATTTTGTTTCTTCTTTGCTTGTTGGTTAAATGGATATATTCTTTTGAGGTGATGTGATCTTAGACCCCAATAAGAATGAACCCATAATCCCTTAATTGTGTCAATTTATCCATCCAATCTTGTACTTGTCTTCTGATATAATGGTAATTGTTGGATAAAGGGCTCTAGTGGGGGTGAATAGAGCTTCACAATTCTCACAAAATGGATTAGACCTTCAAATTATATTAAGTGTAAAAGCTAAAGCATATAGCCAATTTGAAGTCCTAACTAAGCATAGTAAGAATGAGAGACAATGACAGCAAACACTTGGACAAAGTGGTTTTGAGTGGTTCCACACTTCAAACTAGAAGTGAGTCAGTCCACTACCTAGAGGTGGTTAGTCTCTAGGACTTTGCAATCTTGGTACTCTTATATTCATTCATAATATTACAAGACAAAACCACATTCATCCAAGGACTTAATACTTCAAGCAAGGATCTTCAACCTACCGAAGGAACTTGCCCACTTGAGCAAAGGAGTCTTCAGCCTTCAATAAGGACTTACCCACTCCGTCTTCAAGTCTTTGACCTTCTAGGAATTACCTATCCATATTGAACGTCCACCTTTCCTATCTCCTTCACTCAGAGATCTTGATCACCATGCTTTCTATAACCTTGAACAACAACAACTCCTCCAACACTTGGAGAAGATCTTCAAGCCTTTTCTTCAATGAGGAAAGGGGGTAGGAAGATGGAGGTGGAGAGATTTACATATATACAAGGGATAGCTCTCTTACAATGGATCCTAACTCACTCATATTCACATACTTGAATTGAAAGTACAGAGAGAAAGGGGCTTAAAGGGGTGCAACACTCTCAACTAGGCTAGGACCAAGCTATGCAATGGAAGAGCAAACTTGAGATGAAGCTCAAGGGGTCCTATTTATAGTTGGGGGTGCCTCTTTGATAGAAGGAACACTTTAGGACGAAAAATAGCCATTTTACAACTTACAATGGGTCTATTTTGGGTCCCAACACATCTCCAACTGTCGGTATTGTTTTTTCTTCATTTCTAGTATAGTCTAATCGATCGAGTTTTCATAAAGGTAACTCGACCGATCGACTATCTAACAAAGTTGATTTTTGAAGTGTCAGTCGAGTTTGTCTGAGGAAACTCGACTGATTGACCAAAATTAGTTTTGGACCGAATGGTTGATCGGTCAATTTCTGTGAAGTGTAAACTCAACAAAATCATCCCGATTCCAAAATCCCCACAGTTCGATCGAGTTGATAACTCGACCGATAGAGTGCCTGTGAGAAATTTTAAGGAATTTGATTTCGATGATCAAACCATGGATTTTTGTGTCCCAATCATTTTTCTCATCTTATTTACAATACATAACATGTATACAAGTGATTACAAAAATTGGTCTAGGTCATTTGGGGCTTTTTCCCAAATTGGTCACTTGCATGTCTTTTTGCTTAAACTTGTTGAGTTTGATACATGTAGAATTTGATTATTTTCTTGTACCTAATTCCTAAAATCGATCTTAAATAGATACATTAGATACATATGAATGTAATGGTTGAGTCATTATCAAAATATGGACAATGTGCGACACTTAGGTCAACATTCTCCCATTTTTTAACAATGACAAACCATTCCTAAACATATTGAAAAGAATATGAAATGTATACCTTTTCCTTGAGAATTGCAAGGAGATGCATGTTTTAACAATCTGAATTTCTCCCCCTCAATTCATGTTTACCTATGCCTGCATGGTTAGTTAAACAACAAGAAACCATTTCACATATATAGTCTATATGATTCTTAAACAAGTCATGTTAAATTTCAGTTTAGTAGACAAGAAAAGAAGCATATAAGCAAGAAAACTATATGTTTGAGCTATTTCTTCCCCTTTGTCATCTCAAAAAGGTAGGGGGGTAGCAGATCTCCAAAAGCATAGGTCTTCTCCATAAGTAATACAAACCACAAAACAAAGATCACCTCAAGCTCAAAATAGACAAACAGGGAGAGAAACACAAAACAACAGTCATAATCAAAATATGGTAGAAACATACTCCAACTAATAAGATACGATAGATCAACAAGTCATGGTACATAAAGATTAAGATTACAACAATGAAGGTGTTCTCACAGATGTGAAATAAAAATAGCATACAAAGTAGAAAACAAAAAATAGTACATCTCAGATGATGTGCCTAATGTCATAAGTACAAAATAGTCCAGCAAGATAATATGATCAGCATACATGACTAAAAACCTAGATATAAGACATCTATATCATCTATATCTATCTGGTCATCATCATCTGCCTCGGGCTGGTATCCCTCATTGCCATCTAAAGGAGTTGCATGAGTAGCCTCGTCTCTAGACACTCCAGCGAAACCATCATCAGAACCATCAGAGCCACCATTGCCATTGTCCTCATCAACAACCTCATCAGCAGCCTGGTCTGGCATGTCCACGTCAAGGGAACCATAGCCACGGCCCGGCCATATAGCATTCTGCTCAGCCCAAGACATGCCAAGTAAGTGTAACTCATTGGCCTCTGGTAAGGAAGGAGCAGAAAAACCGATGCTAGAGCGAAGCTCAACCAAGCGACCTGGGGTAGGGATCAGCGAAAGCAGCAGGGGTGGAGCTAGGTAGAAGTGATTGTATGCATAGGAAGCATAGTCACCACCAGGATAGGGCTGGTAGGTGGGGTAGGGATGGTTGCAAGAGAGGTTCATGGTCAACATAATCAGGCAAAGGTCCTGGTGTAGATGTTCTTGGACTTGTAGGTTATACGCTTGTTCATGCATCATATAGCCCATAAGGGTTTCATTTGACACATTGAAGGAGGCGTGGCTAGGCTGTGGAGGGCTAGCTAGTAGAGGAGGTGCATGGGTGCAGGTCGAGGTGGAGGGTCCAGGTGTGGTAGAGGTTAGGGTAGGAACACTCTTAAGAAGTGTGGTCTCACTGATGCAGACTCCCTTTCTTGGAGGTTTGTAGCGGAAATCCTAAAAGAGAGACTTGTCAGTGGCTTTCTAAAATAGACCACAAATCAAGGATGGATAAGGAGGATGGGCCCCTCAAGTTTTCTTGCCAGAGTCAAATCAAGTCATTTGGTGAAGGATATATCAGGACCACTTGACTCCGACATTCTTAAGGATACAATTCATCATAATCATAGTGTTTTCTATAATGGCCATATGATTCTTCTTGGGATGGATATTGCAGTTTACCACTAGGGCTAGGATGCAGTTTCTAAGGTCTGGGGAATAGGATGGTAGGGTTCCCTTCTTCCTATATGGAAACTGAGGTTTCTTCAGGTACATGTGAATGTCAGACAAGTCAATGTCGAGTTTCTTGTAGAATTTTTCAGGATCCAAAAGGACGAAGTACTCATGGTAGTCACACCTCTAGGAACCAGTCTCCTCATCACCATTGAAAAAGATATTATGGGAATCTTTAGTGATTTGAAACTTCTTACCAGCTATCATTGAGGTAAGAACTACCTGAGTGTCAGGAGGGGGAACTCTAGTGTCGTAATTCCACTACAGATTAGAGTAGAATTCATAAACCGCTTTCGTGCTCATTAGGGCATTATTTTAGCATGGACATTTGACACACAGAATGAATAGGTGGTGATGGTATAGGTTGGTATCTACCCTTTTTAGCACAACTTGCTTGATCGAATTAGGCTCATAAAGAGGTCAGAAAGGAAAGGGGCTCCTAGGAAGGAGGTCCTTGTATAGATTCACAGCCTCAGAGAAGATGAAGAATGTATCATCAAAAGGGATGAGCCTAGAGGATGAGGAAGAAGAGGGAGCACCAGCGAGAACAACACATTTCCTCCTTTGAAATGCCATGGAGATGAGAATGGAGAGGAGGAACAAGCAATCCGCGGAAACAACACCACCAAAACGGTCAGCAGACCTAGGGGAGCAAGGAACAAGGTTGAGGGAGGTCACACTAGGTCAGATAAGGGCTAGGGAGAGGAGGGTCATGGCTAGGGTAGAGGGAGGTGGAGTATCTCTTGAGGATTCGGTTGACTTTTTTCTAGTTGAGAGGGAGAAAAGGTGACCGAATCAAGATATATGTTGCATCTCTACCGCCGATTGGTCGAGTTTTGTCACTGGGAACTCGACCGATTGGTTGCAAAAAGTAAGCCCTCAGCCTCGATCAGTCGATTTAGCAACTCAACCAATGGTAAACCTTACCAAAAGCTAACATTTTTTATTTCTAGCTGCATACATTCTAATCAAATTTATTCTGTTGGTCCATTATGCATATAAAATATATTTGGGCACATTCCATTCATCTGTAAGGCCCCTAAACTTGCTTAATGAGTTGAACAAGCTTAATTTTCACAATGTAATGCTTAGAACCCTAATCTAACCTTTTTATATGCTTTGAAATCACAATACAAGATTAAGTTTCAAATTTGGTCCAATTTGGACACTGTTTGAGCAAGTTATGCAATTTTATTCACATTTTGGACTTTTCTACAATTTACCCAATTGATAGGTTTTCTTTGTAATTTATCACTTGCATTATGTTCCTTGGATATTATATCATCATTCTTGAGCTTTTTGAGTCATGGAGAGCCTATTTAAACCTTGGTTTGAAGGTGTTTGCTCCAAGGTTATCATAGGGTTTTCCCCTTCACGGATGAGCTAACTTTATTAGTTATCAACTAATGAATTATTTGATTGGTTTGGAACAGGTATATACACATGTTGGGGGATCTTATTGTGTGTGTGCTTGTATATTCTTAATAAATTAAGGCCATGGAAACTTGGATAGATACTAGAACTTCAACTTTTCCTTTTCTTTATCTTAAAGTGTCATATACTTATCCCCAAGCACCAAAACGAGACATTTTCTCTCCACCACATCCATCCTTCTCGCAACCTTGTTCTCCCTCTATTCAGCTACGAATTTTTCTACCCAAGGAATAATAAAGTTGGGATCTTCTTGGAGAAAGGCTCTACGGTTGAAATTGACTTCATTTTAGGGTTGAAAAAGCTTCCTTCTAGTGATCTTGACCTAAAAGTGTAAGAATTCCCTTCATTCCTCTGTATATTTCTTTTCTATCCTTCCTCTTAGCTTTATCCAGGTCATAACCATGTTTTCCCATGGTGTAAATTGCTCTAAAGCTCTAAAACCCTACCTTTCTTGCTCCTTATGCTTAGGGTTTGCTCATTTGATGAAGAAAGGTGCTAGATGGACGAATTCATAGCTTACTCTTGGATTTTCTATCCTACCTACTCGAGATTTCTTTTGTGTGGGGTTTATCTTCTCATTAGAGGCAAGTTTTATAAATTTCTCCACATTTATTTCTTACCATAAGCTTTCTAGCTCATGCTCTTACTTGAAAATGAGGATTCATGCACTAAAAAGCTATGCTTGACTTGGATTTTGATTTTTATAATGTTCCCTATTCTGATTTCAGTTCTATATGAACCTGTGATCATGTGTAAATTATTAATAAGGTATAATTTGACTTGTATCAGGTTGGTTTGACAACCTATGGTGCTAAGAACCTATCAAACAATGGTCAATTTTAGGGTTTAAAGCTGATTTCTTCTATAAACCATGACCCGATGATGGTACCATTGCAACAACCATATGGTGTTGTCTTCATAACAAGTCATGGTCATGATCAAGGGTTTCAAAGGATGGTGAAAACCTATGGTCAGAGCCTTAGGTCAGGTTTTGGATCAATTAGAAATATAATGATCAACCATTAAGTACCCTACTGATGGTATCAATCAATAATGGCATCAACTTAATATTTGATGTTGATTAATGAATATAGTGTTGATCTAATAACCTATAGTGATTTAATGATCACTAATGATGATGGATCAGGTCTCTACAATCTATGGTGAGTTAATCATATAGTTTTAGCATCAATTAAGCCGTATACCAATGGTATATATACTGGGTCACTTGTTGCAATGGCCAAACCTATAATGTAATTGATGGTTTTAATATATGAACTTGACCCAATGGTCAAGATCTAATATTTATTCCTCCAATAAAGTGTAATGATGGATAATGTAATATGTTGGTCCTAATAATGGGATTTATATGGTTTCCTTTATATGATCAACTTAAGGAGCTTACTTGTTGACAATGGATGTCTTGTTTTAACTGAACAGTCGATTGTGGGTTTTACCCTACTCTCAATGGAACTTTTTGTGTTGTTAATCAAGGGATGTATAAGGTTAGATGGTGAATCTTTATAGTACACAAATCAAGGACTTCATATGTGGTTAATCTAAGGTGTTTACTTATGTAAACAACCAATGGTCTTACCTTTTAAACATCCAATGGTTTTTGGTGACATTGTGGTATGGTGATATGGGTTGAATGATGATGGAACAAATGGAGGGTTATTCTAAGTAAGGTATTATTACCTATTCACTCATATGAATAGAAGGGATTATAAACATATTTTGTTGATATGTAACCCTAATGAGGTATAGCTTTTTATACCTAGCATTAATATAACTAAATGATGGTAATTGGGTATGAATACTCCTTGAATGACTACTGCAATCATGAAGTACTCTGTTACTGTTGTTGAAACCCTAGTATGCTATAACCCAATCGTTATACCTTGATTTATGTGTGGGTTCATACTTGAGAATGGTATGGAATGTGATGGTGATGCTTCACCTTATGCATCCATGATCCAATGCGGATGTTGTGAGTTAGGGTTTGGGTATGAGTGTTGTTTAGTAACATTGGTATAATTTCTCATGTTGAACCTAACTCTAATGCAAATAGATAAAGATGAGTATTCATGTTTAACATTCTTATATGATGGAATAATGGTGGAATAACCTCATTAACATCATCATAACCTTGGTATGTTAATTGGTGGTTATCATAGCCACATGGTTGATACTTTCTTATGCTAAACATGTGCATTATGAATATGATGAGAGTTAATCCTATCTAGATTCATTGCATGTTGATGTAATATAGGAATGTTCTTAATTTTAATATAACCATACTATGATTGTTTATGAATATAACCTAGTTCATTAATGCAATATTGTGTTGATCTGGTGTATTATATATAAGTGATGTTGTTGAGCCTTGTAATAAGGCATGCAAAGATAATGATGATCTTGTAGGGAATAATATGATGGTCTTAATGACCTTTGGGCATGGTTGAGCCCTGAATGAGGTGTAATCCTCTTGTGTTGATAAGGGTTAATACCATGTGATATTGTGAAAAGGATTTATATCATGTGATAGTATGATGCTCTTAATGACCTTTGGGCATGGTTGAGCCCTGAGTGAGGTGTAATCCTCTTATGTTGATAAGGGTTGATGCCCTGTGATATTGTGAAAAAGATTATTATCTTGTGATAGTATGATGACTAGTGTTGTCTCATGAATGGAAAGTGAATAGTACCATGTGATGATGAGATGAGAAATAATACTTCACACGTTTTATATCTTTTCAAAGTTGTGATATTTATATGCTTGCTAGAAGTGAATTAGGGTTTGTATGTCCACTTGTTTGATGCAGCCTTAATTCACCCAATTGGCATAACTAATCAAGTGAAACTCTAATCATGTAGCGCCCTGTGCCATAGATCCATCTGAGTGTCAGAATTTGCCAGATGGTGAAATCAGTATTCCTAAGGGAAACTTGGAGTGCATACTGTTGAGTATGTGATGGTGGCAAGTTGAGGATATATCCTTGTCATCCACAATGCAGATTGTGGAGGTTGGAAATGGTCATGCCTCATACATCTTGTGTGATTGAGAATGGTTGTGGTCATGTTTCAGTGATTATATATGTGACAAGATTGGAGGACAACTGTGATTGTACCTCGGATGGTAGGGTATGCATACCCACCTCCTTTCACTAGTGTCGTGACCTATACCAAGGACGAACTAGGCTATTAGCAGCTTGACCTTACGTGTCACTATGGAGGACCCATACTAACTGGGGGCGTAGAAGATCCTAGGAGTTTGACTCTTCCTAGATATTGTATGGCACTGATTTTGACTTAGTAGTGGTTAGTTGGATTTTGAGTGGTATCCTCAAATTCCTCAGGGCATAATAAAAGATGTAATACAGCCGTATAGCATATCTGTTTAGGGTTATACATGATGCTTCACATTGGATGATAACCCTTGTTTATTCTCTTTACATAAAGATGATGCTCAGTGCAATTAAGAGATAGTAGATATACTTATGTTGTAGATATGCTTAAGATTGTAGATGTGTACATACATTAGCCATGATTATGTTGATAACTATACTACTACTACTGATTATAATCATGATGCTAGCTATATCATGTTGTTAGTTATGTTTAGCATGCTAGCCATGCCTTTGTAACTAGAGATGCATATATTGTTGATCATGCTTATCCAGATAGTTGTGCTTATGGTGTTAGCTCTTTTTATGATGTTGATATGTTCAACCTATTATACATGCTAATGTTGTTATCTATTCTTATGTGGCTAGACTTATTCATAATGATAGAGATGCTATGTTACTAGACTTGCTCATGATGCTAGATATGCATATGCTACCGAATTGCTTATGTTATCAACAAGATAAAGGATGATAGTCTGGCTAATGATGATAGTTATTATCTGCTCCCTTGTGTATTTTGATAATCATCAGTGCTGCTGAGCTTATTTGTTATATCTGATTAATTTGCTTAACTGTTTAATTACTTAAAATTTTTGTTATCAATAAATGTTGTTGGAGGTTATATCTCTTGCTGGGACATGGGTCTCACCCTTGTGGTTCGCCACATTTTTTTAGGTAATCAGAAGTGACAGAAACAAACATGTGGCAACAAAGATGAGCTATAGTAACGAATATTTGATAAAGTTGATTATATGTCTAGTATGTACTAGAATCGTCCCTGTACTCTCAGGTTTGGGCAGGAAAAGTTTGTATATGGTGTTTCAAATGAATTGCGATTTTATTAGCATGTTAATGCTTGTTTGTGTGACATATACGAGTATTGTTCTCATGTGTATATATGTTGTGGCGAAGGCGATAGATCAATTTGTATCAAATTCTTGGCATAGTATGGATATATGAAAGATTTTGGGATCTTATGCAAGTGTTTATGAGTGGGTGTTGACGCTGAAATTGGTTTCAATTTACCCATATTTTTGGGTATGTGATTAATTAGTGATTGATTATGTTTAATGTTTTGGGTAATCTCATTTAGTGTAATGGGTTCTCACAGGTTGGTATCAGAGCTTTAGGTTCACTGAGTCTACAGGGACATTAGGACTTAAGACTAGGATGACGTCTAAGTTAAGAATATGACACAACAATATGGTGCAAACTGCCTAATCTCAATATTTGGGTGCCCTGGCTAGGTATTCAATTATTGAAGAAAGGTAAGTATGGAACTCTTAGATTGTTAACTTTCTGATTACTCTGATCAAGTAGTCATTTTGAGACAATCTAAAGAGCATAACGAATCAGAAATCATGATGTGAATATCTCAATCCTACCATAAAGAAGATGAGAATTGCATCATTATCTATCAAACCTTGAATGTTTGGCAACGATAAGAGAAAGATACAACACCATGGTATCTAAATCTGAATACAAATAAGAAAAAGAGGAGTTCTTGAAGATGTGATTCATGAAGATAATAAAGTAAACAACAGATAAGTCTATGCTTATAAAGTGATTCAAGGTATGAAATCCACATAAGATGGAGATAACTCCAATGATAAGTATAAAATGAGAAGATAAATGAGAACAATGAAAAAGAAATAAGGTGGAACCTGGGTTAATCTCAGACAAACCTATGTGGGTAAGAAAGTGTTAATGAAAAATCAGCATGGCATGTGAAAGAAATTAAGAGATGATCCCTATTTAATGAAGAAAATGAAGAATATGATGATTTACTTGCTGATAAGTGGTTGAAAAATATAATAAAATAAGAGAACATACCCAAGTGTGATAAATAGTCATCAAGGAAGGAGTAATGAGATATGTTAATCATGATGATTCCTATGCTAATGGTAAGGAACCTCAAATGAAAAAGGTAAAATGATACATAAGAAGTTGTAACATGCATAATGAAAGTAAAATTGGTTACCTTTTAGCTAGTAACCCTTGAAAAATACTACTATGGCATGGGAAGTGTGTTTCCCTTTGTGTCTTTCCTTTCTAGGGAACAACTTTCAAGTGGATCATTGCCACTTGGTACGTGTGGATTCACTACAAACATGAAGGTGGATCACTTATTATAGCATAAGGTTGCTTGGACTATGGTTCCAAGATCATAAAGTTTGTGATGAGTTTGCTTTTTAGCCTTCCAATAATTTGGGTGACTCCTCTTATATGTTTTGAAATTTATTATGTTTGTAAACGTAGATGAGATAAGGATGTGAGTTTGTTATAGCATGTGGTGGATACCAAGGTAATGAATCCTAGTATCCAAGATGTGTCAATTGTATGGGAAGTATGTGAAGGTTGGAGATGTTGATTAAATGAACATTACAAGTATTCCACTCCCTTAGAGAGAGAGAGAGAGAGTTGATGATGACCCTTTAAATGTTGTTAGGAAGGAAAAACAAAAGTCATTCTATAATGTTGTCTATGGTTTAGTGATAGTTGGATAAGACCACTATCAAGAATAGAAGGTTGATTGATCTATAGATATGCGATATCATGTTCCTTTAAGATAAACCTATAATCAAATATCAATGCATAAGATTTAGATTGGATGACATAATTCACATGGCCATGATGAGTTTAGAGTTATGTCCTATAGACTAACCGATGTACAAATAGAATTTATGAATATGAGGAACAAAGTGTTCCAGACATGTCATACAAGTTATATCAAGCTTTGAATGATGACATGTCAAACTATTTCAAATATGGTCAAAAATATGATCAATATTTCTTCAAAAACCTTAGGGTTGCTGAAGTACCAATAGCTATGAGACAAGTTGAACAAGAGTGAGTTGGGGGTTGACTAGGGTATCCTATAAGAGTTATGATACCTCTGTTAAGTATGTTATGTGAGTTATGATAATATGAAGACAATCTCGTTGCTCCACCCCTAACAAGGTCAATCAGGAAGTTATATTTGTTAATAGTTATATACAGATGTATGATTCTTCAACCAAATAGATGGCCAGTCCACCATTGATATGATTGGATAATCTTATAAAAACATATTCCTCATAATTTCTTGAAAACTAGGGGGTGCCTACATGGTTGATTGAGTTGTTGATTACAACAATCATTAAAGGAGCATAGAGTTGAAACCTTGTAAAGTTGCATATGATAATAGATACCTAATGTTTTATGTTTGGTAAGATCCAGTGAGTGTGGCCTCTGAGTGATGTGTGATACAACATATATAATAGTTCAAGATGACAATTGAGTCCCAAAGTTGAAAGTTACTATTAGATTTGTACAGGTGGCATAATAAGTTTCTATGTTCCATATTTGCAAATGTCTTCTTATGTGGGGTTTTTTGTGTTGACCCAAGATGAGATATGTATGAATGATGTGACATCACCATGATATGCAAGAACCATGTGTAGGTAATAGGATGAGGTGCATAGGAAGTACCCATCTTTGTTTACCTTGGATTTTGGGGGCGAAATCCCTATTAGGGGTTTATAGTTGTAAGGCCCCTAAACTTGCTTAATGAGTTGAAAAAGCTTAATTATAATAATTTAATGATTATAACCCTAATATAACCTTTTATATTCTTTGAAATCATAATACAAGCTTAAGTTTCAAATTTGGTCCAATTTGGACACTGTTTGAGCAAGTTATGCAATTTTATGCACATTTTGGTCTTTTCTACAATTTACCCAATTGAGATGTTTTCTTTGCAATCTATCACTTGACTTATGTTACTTGGGTATTCTATCATCATTATTGAGCTTTTTGAGCCATGTGGCGCCTATTTAAACCTTGGTTTGAAGGTGTTTGCTCCAAGGGTATTTTAGGGTTTTCCCCTTCACGGACGAGCTACCTTTAGTAGCTATCAACTAATGAATTGTTTGATTGGTTGGGAAATTCGACAAAGGAAAGATAATTAGGTCTATACACATGTTGGGGGAGCTGCTTGTGTGTGCTTGTATATTCTTAATAAATTAAGGCCATGGACACTTGTATAGATACTAGAACTTCCAACTTTTTCCTTTTCTTTATCAATACAATATGCATCAATAACGAGATCTATCAGATTGAATATGAAGTGTTCCCTGACTCCTATGACTTCTATGGGAAGCTAGGACATTTAGTTGGTAAATTTCCATCCAATACGACAACAACTGGTCACAAAGAGGACTAGGATCACCACAGCAAGGAACAAGGAAATAGTGTTGATACCCAAAGAGAGAATAATGGCTCTAAATGGCAGACACAATTTTGAAAGACAACTGTATAGAGAACGAGGCAAAAACAAAAGGTTATAGAAACTAGCAGTGGATCCAATGGTCAAAATAAATTTGCTAAACTTGTGGATCTGGCTAAAAACGAAGAGGATGAAGATACAACAGCTAAAAAGAACACTACTGCAAACATGACTAAATAGGCAAAGACGTGGAAAAAGAAGATTGTAGTAATAGTGGATAACAAGGGAGAAGTCTTGAAGGACATTAATAAAGCAAGGGCCACCAAAACAAAGGAGAACAAAGACCATGTTGCTATGAATCTTGAGGTCGATGAGGTGATTAATGTGGATGACACTGAAGTCTCTAATGGAGTAACTTGGGAGGCAGATAGCTCTAAGGAAGAAAATACATATGAGAATGACGAAGCATGAATGAAAGATATTACTAAAACAATAGACGATGAAGAGGTAAATAGAAAAAAACATAGAAGAAACTGAAATGGAGGATCCAGATCCTTTTACTGACCTTGACCCCAATGTGATCCCGACTCGATTACCCCCACGAAGAAAATTAAAAGGGTCAGGACCGAAGATGAAGACGAACAGACCCAAACCTCCTGATGAACAAAGGAGGAAGAGCCCACGTTTATACTACGAGCTCAAAGGGGATGTTGTTGCTCATGAAGATTAAGATACAGAAAATCCCATGGCGGCATAGAGTATCTGTTGCAAGACCTCAATCTATTCTCTTCTTTTATGTTTAATGATAGATACAATCTGCTGGAACACGAGGGGAATCAGAAATGATGATACTTGCCATGTCCTCAAAGATATAATCTCCCATAAGAAACCCAAATTAGTGAGCATTTTAGAACCTAGAATCAGTGGAGAAGAAGCAGTCAAAACCATAAAAGGGCTCAGTTTCAACAAATCCTTCTGATGTGAAGCTCGGGGCTTCTCAGGCGGCATTTGGATTTACTGGCAAGAGGGTGAATGTGATGTCCATATAATAAACTGCCACCGTCAATTCATCACATGTCAAGTGAATAATTTTGCCCTTATCATTTTTGTTTACACTAATCCTCACATTAATGTGTGGAAGCTACTCTGGAAGCACCTTTCTGAGATGAGCAAATCCTTCAAGCTGTCGTGGGCAGTTGTAGGAAATTTAAATACCACTTTAATTCCAGAAGAGAAGTCAGGGGGCAAACACTACAACTTCAATGAGGACGCCATATTTAACAATACTCTCCTGGACGCTGGCCTATCTAACCTTGGCTCCAGTGGGCCCAAATTTACTTACATACATGGCACACTACAAGAACGGCTGGATAGGGTGGTGGCTAACACAAAATTCATTCACGCACACCCTCACTTTGTGGTGGAACACCTTCCTAGAGCCTGCTCTGACCATAGCCCTATCTTCATAAGGAATACCATGAGGCCCCAGAACCCGTTGAGGTTCTTCATAAAAGAATCGGGGTCCAAAGACATAGATTTCCAGAACCTTATTACCAATTGTTGGACATAGCAACTGGACTTCCATGATGGGTTAAAACTCGCAAAGGGCGCCATCAACAAATGGGCTTCTGATCATTACAAACAGATTACACAAAAGAAGAAAATTATTCTCAGAAACCTCAATATGCTACAGTAGAACCTTGCGGATAATTATGATGATACTACGGTGAACATGATAGCTAGCATGGAAACTCAATATAACGAAATCTTAAAAAGTGAAGAGGATGATATTAAGCAAAGGAGTCACATTAACTGGCTCATTTTAGGTGACTCAAACACCAAATTTTATAATGCCTACGTCAAGAAGTGACACAGACAAAATATAGTCACAACCCTGAAGGATGCGAATGGTAACTGGATAATAGAAACTGAGGCAGTAAGCAAGTTAGTATTTGAGCACTTCAAGAATTTATTCACTGAACCGATTATGTCGAATAAAGACAAGATCAAGAAGTTTGTGGGAGTCTTTAGCAACATGGAGGACTTGGCACAACGAACTGTAGGGATGGCACCTATGCTGAACGAGATCCACAAAATCCTAGCAAAAAAAAATCCTCACAAGGCCCCTGGCTCGGATGGAGTGGATGGAAGCTTCATTTTAAAGAATTGACATGCAGTGAAAAATTCACTTCTGTCTACAATTAAGAATGCTATGCAGGGAGGCCCTCTTGATAAAAGACTGTGCGATGCTAGTATGGTTCTCATCCCCAAGAAATCCAATCCAGAGATGTGTGAACACTATCGGCCTATATCTCTAAATAACATCAGCCTGAAACTCACATACAAAATAATTGTGGAGAGAATTAAGGGCTATTTGTCCAAATGGGTCTCCCCGGAACAGAGTGTGTTTGTTTTGGGTATAAAAATATATGATAATATCATTGTTGCCTAGGAAATCCTACATATTATGAGGAGGAAATCATCCAAGAAGATGATGGCAATAAAGATTGACCTTTCAAAAACATATGACAAGATGACCTAGCCGTTTATCCTGGATATGCTTGAGAAGGTGAACATCCCTTGCAATATCAGAAACTACATTCTAAACTCTATCTCTGGAGGAGAAGTCTATATTCTATGGAATGGTAAAGCTGCAAGCTCATTTAAAGCCGTGAGGGGTCTGAGGAAGGGTGACCCCCTCTCCCCCTATCTATTTGTCCTTTGTTTGGACAGAATGTGTCAATCAATTCAAAGCCTAGTTTTAGAAAAGAAATGGCATCCATTTAAGCTATACAACCATTTTCTGAGCATCTCCCACCTATGATTTGTGGATGATATTCTTTTGTTTTGAAAGGCAGAGGAAAAAGAAATCAAAACCATTCTCAAATGTTTTGAGAGTTTTGGCAAGGTCTCGGGATAGGCCATTTCAGTAAATAAGTCATCTATCTATTTCTCAAAGAGCGTTCCAAACAGAATTCGAAAGCATATAGGAAGGATCAGTGGCTTCATTGTGACAGAAAACCTAGGTAAATACCTAGGTGTTCCCCTCATTCATGGAAAAGTCAGAATGGACACTTACAGTAACACTATTGACAGAGTGACATCATTAATTAACTCATGGTCCGCTAGAAGCCTTAGTCTAGCGGGAAGGGTTTGTCTTGCTAAGGTAACTCTAACTGCAATCCCTAGTTACGTAATGCAAACTGTTGTCATACCCATGAAGGTGTGTGACCGAATCGACAGCAGTATAAGGGCATTCATTTGGGGAGGAAATCACAAATCTCATCCATTGTCTCTGGTGGCTTGGAACAAGATGACATGCAGAAAGGAACATGGTGGCTTGGACTTAAAAATGATGTGAGATTTCAATGCCTCTCTTATTGTGAAACACACTTGGGAAATTGGTGTAGGTAGAAAATCCAACTGGAATAACAACCTACTATCCAAGTATGTGAAGTATAAAGAAGGCAATAACATGGGAATGTCTAGATTGGGATGAGCAGTCTTACACTATAAACAATTTATAGAAGAAAAATCCTTTTTCATCCCTATCAGTGGACATAGAATCAATGTCTGGACGGATAAGTGGTGGTGCATGGAAAGAACACTAGCGGAATATACTATCAGACCCATCTCGGAAGATCTACAAGATTTAAAGGTGGTGAGCCTCATCAACTTGTCCAATAACAGGGATTCCAACTTTTTGAATGATTGGTTACCTCACGACATCACTTAGAAGATTACGAAAATGGAAGTCCCACGTACTAAGGAGAACAGGGACGTGCTTGCTTGGAAGCATACGGATACAGGCAACTTTACCTCCAGAAGTGGTTATGATATCATGAGGAAAGACAAGGAAATACGAGTCGCAGGAAAGTGGAACCTTATTTGGAAGGCCAAAGTAGCTATGAAGGTGGGTATTTTTTATAGCTTGTGGTTCATAATGCCATCTTAACCAAAAGCATAAGAGTTGCACGTCAATTGATTGCAGATGCATCATGTCCTATTTGTGGTGCACTCAATGAAACAACCCTACATGCCCTAAGAGATTGCTTGAGGGCCTCGGAGACATGGAAGGCTCTCCGTGATAGATGTATATGGGACAGATTCTTCAGGCCTGAGAATACTTGGGAGTGGTTAAGTGACAACCCGTCTCATAAAAAAGAAGACAGTACCAAATTCATGATTGACTGCTGGAAAATATGGCATTATAGAAACTTGCAGGTATTCAAAGGAATTCATCAGCCTCACACTTACTTGAGCTTCCTCATCAACAAAGATTGGACTATCAATGCCCAGGCATGGGCAAAAGTGGAAAGCATCAAGGTTAATAGTAAGCAGACAGGCATGAAGTGGGAGAGACCAGGGTCGGGCTGTTTGAAGATGAATTCAGATGCCACTTTTAGCAGTAAATACTAACCATCCACAATCGTTGTTATCTGTAGAGATCACCAAGGGAAATGGATAGGTGGATGGGCAAAAATGGTGAAGGCAAGTTGCGTTCTTGAAGCCGAAATACAAGCCATCGAGTTAGCTACTGAAGTTGGTTAGTCCCTGAACTATGGAACAATTATCTTTGAAACAAACTCTAAACTAGCTAAAGAGGCAATTGAAGGAGATGGTGGAGACTACCCTAAGTTGGCTAAGTGGTTATCCAAAGTCAAACATAGATGGCAACCAAATTGGTCATGTTGGTACATCCTGAGAGAGGGGAATGTGGCTGCGGATATGCTAGCCAAAACACACCAAAAAACACAAGGAGGAGACTATGTCTATAGACAGACACCTAAAGAATTAGTTCATTTAATAAACCAAGAATCATGTAATGGAAGTAGTACTACCAAGTTTAATTTTGTTAATAGTGATTTGAATTGTAATGTCAACAATGTTTTAGCTTCCACGAGAGGGGCGAGATGAATAAAAACCCTCTAACTTTGAGAAAAAAGTGTCATATACTTATCCCCAAGCACCAAAACGAGCCATTTATTCTCAACCACATCCCTCCTTTTCCCAACCTCGTTCTCCCTCTGCTCAGCTGCGAATTTTTTGCCCAAGGGAGAAGAAAGTAGGGATCTTCTTGAAGAAAGGCTCTAAGGTTGAAAGTGACTTCATTTTAGGGTTGAAAAGGCTTCCTTCTAGTGAACTTGATGTAAAAGTGTAAGAATTCTCTTCTTTCCTCAGTATATTTCTTTTTTATCCTTTCTCCTAGATTTCTCCAGGTCGTAACCTTGTTGTTCCATGGTAGAAATTGCTCTAAATCTCTAAAACCCTACCTTTCTTGCTCCTTATGCTTAGGGTTTGCTCATTTGATGAAGAAAGGTGCAAGATGGACGAATTCATAGCTTACTCTTGGATTTTCTACCCTACCTGCTCGAGATTGCTTCTGTGTAGGGTTTTATCTTCTCATTAGAGGAAAGTTTTATAACTTTCTCCATGTTTATTTCTTACCATAAGCTTTCTAGATCATGTTCTTGCTTGAAAATGATGATTCGTGCACTAAAAAGCTATGCTTGACTTGGATTTTGATTTTTATAATGTTTCATGTTCTGATTTCAGTTCTAGATGAACCTGTGATCATGTGTGCAACATTAATAAGGTATAATTTGACTTGGATTAGGTTGGTTTGACAACCTATGGTGCTAAGGACATATCAAACAATGGTCAATTTTAGGCTTTAAAGTTGATTTCTTCTATAAACCATGACTTGATGATGGTACCATTGCAACAACCCTATGGTGTTGTCTTCATAACAACTCATGGTCATGATTAAGGGTGTAAAATGATGGTGACAACCTATGTTCACCCCCTTAGATCGGGTTACAGATCAATTAGAAGTATAATGATCAACCATTAAGTACCCTACTAATGATATCAATCAATGACGACATCAACTTAATATTTGATGTTGATTAATGAATATAGTGTTGATCTAACAACCTATAGTGATTTAATAATCACTAATGATGGTGTATCAGGCCTCTACACTCTATGGTGAGTTTATCATATAGGTTTATCATCAATTAATCCTTAGACCAATGGTTTCTTGGGTCACTTGATGCAATGGTCGAACCTAAACTATAATTGATGGTTTTAATATATGAACTTGACCCAATGGTCAAGATCTAATATTTACTCCTCCAATAAAGTGGAAAGATGGATAATTTAATATGTTGGTCTTAATAATGGGATTTAGATGGTTTCCTTTATATGATCAACTTAAGGAGCTTACTTTTTGACAATGGATGGCTTGTTTTAACTGAATAGTCGATTGTGGGTTTTACCCTACTCTCAATGGAACTTTTTGTGTTGTTAATCAAGGGATGTCTAGGGTTATATGGTGACTCTTTCTAGATCACAAATAAAGGATTTCATAGGTGGTTTATCAAAGGTGTTTGCTTATGTAAACAACCAATGGTCTTACCTTTGAAACATCCAATGGTTATCGGTGACATTGTGGTATGGTGATATGGGTTGAATGATGATGGAACAAATGCAGGGTTATTCTTAATAAGGTAGTATTTCCTATTCACTCATATGAATAGAAGGGATGATAACCATATTTTGGTGATATGCAACCCTAACGAGGTATAGCATGTTATACTTAGCTCTAATATAACTAAATGATGGTAATTGGGTATGAATAGTCCTTAAATTACTAATACAATCATGAAGTACTCTCTTACTATTGTTGAAACCCTAGTACGCTATAACCCAATTGTTATACCTTGATTTATGTGTGGGTTCATACTTGAGAATGGTATGGAATGTGATGGTGATGCTTCACCTTATGCATCCATGATCCAATGGGGATGTTGTGAGTTAGGGTTTTGGTATGACTGCTATTTAGTAACATTGATATAATTTATCATGTTGAACCTAACTATAATGCAAATAAATAAAGATGAGTATTCATGTTTAACATTCTTATATGATGGAATGATGGTAGAATAACCTCCTTAACATGATCATAACCTTGGTATGTTAATTGGTGGTTATCATAGCCACATGGTTGATACTTTCTTATGCTAAACATGTGCATTATGAATATGATGAGAGTTAATCATATCTAGATTCATTGCATGTTGATGTAATAAAGGAATGTTCTTAATGTTAATATAACCCTGCTATGATTGTTTATGAATATAACCTAGTTCATTAATGCAATACTGTGCTAATATGGTGTATTATTTATAAGTGATGTTGTTGAGCCTTGTTATAAGGCATGCAAAGATAATGACGATCTTGTAGGGAATAATATGATGGTCTTAATGACCTTTGGGCATGGTTGAGCCCTAAATGAGGTGTAATCCTCTTGTGTTGATAAGGGTTAATAACCTATGATATTGTGAAAAGGATTTCTATCCTATGATAGTATGATGGTCTTAATGACCTTTGGGCATGGTTGAGCCCTAAATGAGGTGTAATCCTATATTGTTGATAAGGGTTGATACCCTATGAAATTGTGAAAAAGATTATTGTCTTGTGATAGTATGATGACTAGTGTGGTCTCATGAATGGAAAGTGAATAGTACCATGTGATGATGAGATGATAAATTATGTTTCACACATTTTATATCTTTTCAAAGTTGTGTTATTTATATGCTCGGTAGAAGTGAATTAGGGTTTGGATGTCTACTTGTTTGATGCAACCTTAATTCACCCAATTGGCATAACTAATCAAGTGAAACTCTAATCATGTAGCGCCCTGTGCCATAGATCCATCTGAGTGTCAGAATTTTCCAAATCATGAAACAAGTATTCCTAAGGGAAACTCAGAGCGCATATTGTTGAGTATGTGAGGGTGGCAAGTTGAGGATATATCCTTGTCATCCACAATGCAGATTGTGGAGGTTTTCTATGGTCATGCCTCATACATCTAATGTGATTGAGAATGGTTGTGGTCGTGTCTCGGTGATTATATATGTGAAAAGATTGGAGGACAACTGCGGTTGTACCTCGGATGTTAGGGTATGCGTTCCCACCTCCTTTCACTAGTGTCATGGCCTATACTAAGGATGGACTAGGCTATTAGTATCTTGACCTTATGTGTCGCTGTGGCGGACCCGTACTGGCCGGGGGTGGAGAAGATCTTTAGAGTCCGACTCTTCCTAGATCTTGTATGGCATTTATTTTGACTTAGCAGTGGTCAGTTGGATTTTGAGTAGTATCCTCAAATTCCTTAGGGCATAATAAAAGATGTAAAACAACTGTATAACATATCTTTTTAGGGTTATACATGACGCTTCACATTGGATGATAACCCTTGCTTGTTCTCTTTACATAAAGATGATGCTTAGTGCAATTAAGAGATAGTAGATATACTTATGTTGTGGATATGCTTAAGATTGTAGATGCGTACATACAGTAGCCATGATTATGTTGATAACTATACTGCTACTCCTGGTTATAATCATGATGCTAGCTATCTCATGTTATTAGTTATGTTTAGCATGATAGCCATGCCTTTGTAACTAGAGATGCATATACTACTAATCATGCTTATCTAGATAGTTGTGCTTATGGTGTTAGCTCCTTTTATGATGTTGATATGTTCAACCTATTAGACATGCTAATGTTGTTATCTATGCTTATGTGGCTAGACTTATTCATAATGATAGAGATGCTATGTTACTAGACTTTCTCATGATGCTAGATATGCATATGATACTGAACTGCTTATTTTATCAACAAGATAAATGATGATACTCTGGCTAATGATGATAGTTATTATCTGCTCCCTTGTGTATTTTGATAATCATCAGTGCTGCTGAGCTTATTTGTTATATCTGATTAATTTCCTTAGCTGTTAAATTAAAATTTTGTAATCTATAAACATCGTTGGAGGTTATATCTCTTACTAGGATATGGGTCTCACCCATGTGGTTCGCCACATTTTTTTAGGTAATCAAAAGTGACGGAAAAAACATGTGGCAGAAAAAAGGAGCTATATTAATGAATCTTTGATACATTTGATTAGATGTCTAGTGTGTCTTAGACTCATCCTTGTACTCTCAGGTCCAGGCAGGAAAATTTGTATATGTTGTTTCAAATGAATCGGGGTTTTGTTAGCTTGTTAATGCTTGTTTGCATAGTATGGATATAAGAAAGAATTTGGGATCTTATGCAAATGTTTATGAGTGGGTGCTGATGCTGAAATCGATTTTAATTTACCCATATTTTTGGGTATGTGATAAATTAGTGATTGATTGTGTTTTATGTTTTGAGTAATCTCGTTTAGTGTAACGGGTTCTCACATCATCATTGGGTACTATTTAGTGATAAAAACCCAAAATTCGAAAAATGCCCAAAAATAAGTGAAACTAAGCATAACAACAAGCAAATTTTAGCAATATTTAGGCAAGAAAGGTTATATAAGCATGAGAAAGACATATATAATAAAAGAAAATATCTAGATAACATGTCAATATCATCTAAAGCAATTATGAGCAGTTTAGATCTAATGAAGTTAAATTTCTCTCTAGCTAGAGGTTTGCTGAAAATGTCCGCCAACTGATTTTTCGTGTCCACATGCGTGATATAAATATCCTTTCTGGCAATGTGATCATGAAGAAAGTGATGATGAACATCTATATGTTTAGTTGTACTATGCAATATTGGATTATAAGATAGATTGATTGCACTAGTATTATCATAATAGATAGGAGAAGCATCAAAATGTATGTTAAAGTCTTGAAGAATTTGCTTCATCCATAGGACATGCGCACAACAACTTCTATCTACAATGTACTCAGCCTTGGTAGGTTATAATGCCACGATGCTCTATTTCTTGGAAAACCAAGACACCAAGCATGGTCCTAGGAGGACGCAAGTGCCACCTGTGCACTTTCTATCAATCAAACAACCCACGTAATCAACATCACTATATGCTACAAGAGTAAAGTCCATTGACTTGGGGTACCATAGTTCAAAGTTTTGGGTTTTGACTAAGTACCTCAAAATCCTCTTAACAACAATAAGATGTGATTTCCTAGGGCTTGATTGAAAGCAAGCATACAAGACAACACTAAACATTATGTCAGGTTTAGAGACAGTTAAGTAAAGTAAACTTCCAATCATACCTCTATACAGATTCTAATCTACCTTCTCACCTTCTTCATCTCTATCAAGTTTGGTGGTGTTGGACATGGGTGTGTCCATCGGCTTCATGTTCTCCATTCCAAAGCATTTAAGTAGCTCATTGGTGTACTTGCCTTGGTTAATGAAGTTTGCATCTTTGGTTTATTTTATTTGGAAGCCGAGGAAGAAAGTAAGTGCACCCATCATGCTCATCTCAAACTCACTTTGCATAAGTGAACTAAACTCCTTGCAAAGATCAAGATTAGTTCTACCAAATATGATATCATTAACATAAATTTGATAGATAAGGAAATTACTAGAAGTGTGTTTTAAATTTAAAGTAGAATCAACTTTTCCCATGACATGGCCATTGTCTAACAAAAAGTTCTTTAATTTCTCATACCAAGCCCGAGGTGCTTGTTGAGTCCATAGAGAGATTTTTGTAGCAAGTAAACATGGTTAGGTAGCTTGTCATTTTCAAAGCCCAGAGATTGAGCAAAAAATACTTCCTCCCCAATTGAACCATTCAAAAATGCACTTTTAACATCCATTTGATATAGCAAGAAGTTCTTACAACTAGCAAAAGCAAGTAGCATTCTAATAGATTCAAGTCTAGCAATAGGAGCATAAGTTTCATCAAAATCAATACCTTCATGTTGATTGTAGCCTTGAGCCACTAAACTTGCTTTGTTCCTTACCACCTTACCATTTTCATCAAGATTGTTTTGGTAGATCCATTTGGTGCTAATGATTTTTTTGTCACTTGGTATTGGCACTAGAGTCCACACTCAGTTCTTATTGAACTGCTCTAGTTCCTCCCGCATGGCTAGGATCCACTCGTCATCACTAAGATCTTCCTAGATGTTCTTTGGATCCAGATGTGAGATGAAGGCATTATCTGCTTGTTCTTTGTTGTAGGTAGCTCATGTATTCACCCTCTCGAATGGATCACCAATGATTAGCTCTTCAGGATGATTCTTTGCGAAGCGAGGAGTGGGATCCTTATTCTCTTCATCTTCTACTTCAACCACCTTCTTATCTTTGTTTTCGATGTTGAGGTCTTTTAAGATAGGAATTAAGTCATCTCCAACATCATTTTCAACAACATTCTTTTCAATTGTAGGGTTAGATTCAATGAATTTGACATTAATGGATTCTTCAATTTTAGATAGTTCAATATTAAAAACTCTATAAGACCTACTTATAGTGCTATAGCCTAGGAAGAATGCCTTGTACAATTTTGGATCAAACTTGTCGAGAGAATCCTTTGTGTTCAAAACAAAAAAGGACATCCGAAAATGTGAAAGAAGTCAATGGATGGCTTTCTACCACGCCATAACTCATAGGGGGTTTTCTTCAAAGATGGATGTGTAAAAACTCAATTTTGCACAAAGCATGAGGTGTGAACAGCTTTAGCCCAAAACTTCTTTGGAGTGTCATACTCTAGAAGCATGGTCCTAGCCATCTCCTGTAGTGACCTATTCTTTCTCTCTACTACCCCATTTTGTTGAGGTATACGAGGAGAAGAGAAATTGTGCAAGTAACCAAATTTTTCACAAAAGCACTCAAAAAGATAATTTTCAAACTCTCCCCCATGATCACTACGGATAGAAACAATCTGGAAAGAAGCTTCATTTTCAACTTATTTACAAAAGCTTGAGAAAACATCTAGAGTATTACTTTTAGAAACGAGAAAGAATGTCCAAGTATAGTGAGATATATCATCGACAATCACAAGACAATACTTGGAATCATGAAGTGTTTAGTTATCATAGGTCCAAATAGATCAATATGAAGAAGCTCAAGAGTTCTTTTGGTGACAAGGACTCCTTTGGATTTGAAGGAGGACTTGGTTTGCTTTCCTTGTGTGCAGGGTTGGCATTCCTCATCCTGTTCAAAATCCAATTTAGGAAGTCCCCTGACCAATTCCTTTTTGCTCAATTTCTTCATTGGATGCATATACACATGACCCAACCGGTGATCCAAAGAGATATATCATTTTTATCCACCACTAATCATCTATCAAGTACGGGCTTTACAGAATCAAGCACAATAACATATACATTACCATTTCTAGTTCCCTTATATATAACATCGTAAGTGAGGGAATCTAGAAGAAAACATTCTACAGAAGTAAATAGAACAAGATAACCATTATCACAAAGTTGGCTTATACTTATCAAATTGTGATGTAGACTATCAACAAGCAAAACATTTTTAATACAAAGCTCGTTGCCTACATCACCCTCACTTATTACCTTATCCTTTTTTTTGTCCCCGAAGGTCACCGATCCTCCTTTGTTATTTACGATTTTTTTGTAATGGATCACTTCACCTGTCATATGCTTTGAGCAACCACTATCAACAATCCACTTTATTTTGACCTCACCTACATCATCACTTGTAGAGTCCATGAGAGCAAGGTGGCATTCTCCATCTTCAGAGCTAGAAGATCTTGAGGAAGAATCCTCCCAAGCTGCATGAGCTGCATCCTTGTTTCTTCTTTCTTTCTTCTCCTTTCTCTTGTATTTGCCTTCCTTCTTATACTCCTTGTCCTTCTTGTGGCTGCTCTTGTGGTAGCTCTTTTTGGCCTTGGGGAAATCACTCTTTTAATGGGATTTTTGACCACATTCAGAGAACCTAGGAGTAGATAAAGTAGACTTCCCTTTGAAGTGCTTTCCCTTAGATTAGTTAGCTTCATGCTCATTTCGGCATTCATCTTCACTTGAGGAAAGAGTTGGGGACTTGAGTGCAAGTTGTTTCTGCCGAACCATCTCTTCAATTTGAGCTTTGAAGGTGGTGTTTTTTATCTTCTTGGACTCCTTCTCTTCTCTCTTTTCTTCTTCTTCTTACTTGTCAAGCCTTGCCTCATGAGCTTGGAGGTTGCCAACCAGCTCCTCAGTTGCCAAGTCACTAAGCTTGTACACTTATTCAATGGAGGTCACGTTGGGCTCCCATCTCTTTGGAAGAGATCTCAAGATCTTTCAGTTGATTGTGCCTTTATCCATCACATGACCAAGATATACCAATCCATTGATGATGACATCAAGCCTTGTGTACATGTCTGCCACTCTTTCATTCTTGCCCATCTTGAATTTATCAAGGAGACCACCAAGCATATAGATCTTTGCCTCCTTCCCTTGCTCTGTTCCCTCATAGGTGACACATAGCTTATTCCAAATCTCATGTGTGGTGTCCCATGAGGAGATCCAATTGAACTCGGATGGAGTGAGGGTTGCATAGATGATGCTCACGGTGTTGGCATTGAGCTAAGGTTGCTTCATTTGGGCTTCTATCCATGTAGAGATTTCCCCCTTTGGATCTTCATACTTTAGGTGCACCACCTTTCACATCTCATATATTACTCCTTGGAGGTATAACTACATCCTTCTCTTCCAATAGAGGAATTTGGTGTCATCAAATACTGGAGCTTGCATGGAAAAGCTTCCCTCCAAGTTGAGAGATCCAAGTGCTAAATCACCCATCTTCTCCTACTTGTGGAAGTAGCTTGGAGAAGACCTTCTCCGATACCACTTCTTGGATCAAGGGCTCTAGAGGGGGGTGAATAGAGCTTCACAATTCTCACAAAATGTATTAGACCTTCAAATTATATTAAGTGCAAAAGCTAAAGTATATATCCAATTTGAAGTCCTAACTCGCAAGCATAGAAAGGATGAGAGACAATGATAGCATACACTTGGACAAAGTGGTTTAGAGTAATTCCACACTTCAAACTAGAAGTGAGTCAGTCCACTACCTAGAGGTGGTTTGTCTCTAGGACTTTGCAATCTTGGTACTCTTATATTCATTCATAAGATTACAAGACAAAACCACATTCATCCAAGGACTTAATACTTCAAGCAAGGATCTTCAACCTACCAAAAGAACTTACCCACTAGAGAAAAGGAGTCTTTATCCTTCAACAAGGACTTACCCACTCCATCTTCATGTCTTTGGCCTTCCAGGAATTACCTATCCTTCTTAAACATCCTACTTGCCTAGCTCCTTTACCTGGAGATCTTGATCACCATGCTTTCTTCAACCTTGAAGAACAACAACTCCTTCTCCTTCACTTGGAGAAGATCTTCAAGCCTGTTCTTCAATGAGGAAATGGGGTAGGAAGATGGAGGTGGAGAGATTTATATGGATACATGGGATATCTCTCTTACAATGGATCCTAACTCACTCATATTCATGGATTTGAATTGAAAGTAGAGAGAGAAAGGGGCTCAAAGGGGTGCAGCACTCTCAACTAGGCTAGGACCAAGCTATGCAATGGAAGAGAAAACTTGGGATGAATCCCAAGGGGTCCTATTTATAGTTGGGGGTGCCCCTTTGATATTGGGAACACTTGGGGACGAAAAATAGCCATTTCACAACTTGCAACAGATCTATTTTGGGTCCCAACACATCTCCAATGGTTGGAATTGTTTTTTCTACATTTCCAGTACAGTCCAATCAGTCGAATTTTCATAAAGGTAACTCAACCAATCCACTATCCGACAAAGATGATTTTTTAAGTGTCGGTCAAGTTTGTCTAAGGAACCTTGACCGATTAACCAAAATTAGTTTTTGACCGAATGGTCGATCGGTTGAGTTTTGTGAAGTGTAACTCGACTGAATCATCCAGATTCCAAAATCCACACAGATCGGTCGAGTTGGTAACTCGACCGATAGAGTGCCTGTGACAAATTTTAAGGAATTCGATTTGGATGATCAAACCGTGGATTTTTGTGTCCCAAACATTTTTCTCATCTTAGTTACAATACATAACATGTATACAAGTGATTACAAAATTTGTTCTAGGTCATTTGGGGCTATTTCCCTAATTGGTTACTTGCATGTCTTTTTTCTTGAATTTGATGAGTTTGATACATGTAGAATTTGATTCTTTTCTGTTACCTAATGCCTGAAATCAATCTTAAATACATACATTAGATACATATGAATGGAATGGTTGAGTCATTATAAAAATATGGACAATGTGAGACACTTAGGTCAACATTTATATTCTTGTGGGGGTTTTGAGATCTCAGATTCTCACAAGAACAAACCCATAATCTCTTGATGATATTCGTTGATAGATTTTATGATTTTTCTACCTATTTGAGTCATTTGTTATAGCTTATGGAGACGTGATTATCTGACCCACAAGTGAACATCTGGATAAAATTCATGTGATTCTCAAGGAGATCTAGGATAGGGATGTGTTGGACGACTGGAAAGGATAGAAAAAAGCCAAGATCAATGGGTTGCATGAAGTTTGTCCCTTGTGAGATTTGTTTGAAACGACATGAATCTACATGGTCCTAATTTGATCATTAAAACTTGGGAGTTTATTCATTTAGTAAAAGCTTTCCTATTAGTGGTGGTCCCCCCCAAAACCCTAGTTCTTTCTATCATTTTATTATTCAAATTTTATTTATGCACTTTTATTTTTTGTTCTTAGCATAATTAAACTCTCAAATATGGATTTACTTTCTTGTTCTCGGGGTTGGTTTTGGGATCCAACCATCTTTTTGTCATCTCTTGGATTAACACCTAACTACCAAAAAGTAGATTCATTACTTGCAATGAGTTGACTGCCTCTTTAGAAAGTTAAACTCTAGGACATCTACTATACCTTTGGTGTGCAAACAACACGCATCATTGGGTGGCATCATCTGAGACTATTTTAGTTGATGTTCCAGGGTGTGGACAATCTGGGTTATTGATACCTATGATGGTGAGATTTGTATGGTTGGTGGTTTTCGCTTATCCATCCTGATGGGGATGAGTATTACCCCTATTGTGCCATCTATATTTTATTCTTTCATCCACTTGGACTTCCAACTAGGCATTGAAGATGTGGATGAAGGATGGAAAGTGAGGCCTATGTTTTGATAGTCCCCCCTCTTGAAGGAATTTTCAATTTTCACACCTACTTCTATGTTCTCTAGGAGGGTGGTATACCTTTGCAAGGATAAAAGGGAAGTGACAGTTGGTGTGGTGGCACTAGTCCCCATGTCCAAGACCTCCTCATCCATAGGCTTAAATTCTAGTTGAGTAGATAGCTCCCTCCACCATTTCACAATCTCAAAGAATCTTTCATCTACTTTTTATTGTATAGATTTCAAGTCTTCTTTGAGTGGGATGTGGTCTAGGTTCTAGGCATACTAATCAATATATATTTCTCATCCATCATGGCCCATGTGGTGATGGAGGTCATGTTGTGATTATTATACCAGGCCAACAAGGGTCCAGTCAAGGTTCATATGAAACAACATATTAATACTTAATCTCATCCTGGACCTCCACCATAAATGAGAAATATGGCTCGACGTGAGCCATGAGAACCCCTTTTTGGAGTAATCATGGAATTTTGGCATGTTGAAGTGCTAGGAAGCTTCACGTGTGGGAAGTTACTAAATGTCTTTCCACTATCCTTCTTCCCTTCTAATTGTTTGATTATTTGCATAATCTAAAGCATTACAATATCTGTGGTAGTCTGTGCAACAGATTTTGTATGTGTGGCCTCCATGAGTACTACTAGTGGTATGATTATTGTTGAAGGCACCATGAATATAGGTGGTGGGAATCCATACTCTCCACTATGTATAGGTTACACTTGTAAGGGGTTGTTGGATATAAAGAGTGCATGTTGGGGACTAGTCCTCAGTCAATTATATGTTGTATTTAAACCTTTGTATTGGTGTCAGCCTTCTCAAAACCTTGGGAGTCTCCCTATTGATGGATGCATATTCATCATTTAGGATAATTAATCAAGAGTTCTTTGGTAATTTTATTTTAAATCAGAAATCAATTGCACTTTCATTCTCTCAATATTCATTTTATGAATTCTTATGAGATTTCTCTCAATTTTCAAGAATTATTGAAGATAAGAAAAGATGAAGGTAGGATGCATTTCAGTTTTCCCATATTATTGATTTAAATATATATCCTACACCAAAATTGGCATAACTCATATCCCAAGGTGGAATTTAATGTTCAAATATGATTTGGAAAAGAAATTCAAAGGCCTACAGGAAAATCATATTTTTAGGTGTACTTTAAATTCTCTGGTTAGTGGGAATTCGCTCGAAATCACTATTGTGAGAATCTGCATTAAAGAGAGTTACATTGTCAAGATAATTAAAGACAATCAAGAGTCCATTGACTATATCTAGAAAATTCAAACTTCTGGTCCCCCCCCCTTTTTCCCCCTCTTTAGATAGAAGCCTACCCCATCCTTATCCTATAAAAGGAGGGGGGTTCTCCATCTTTCACATCATCTCTTATGTCATCCTTTGTACTAGAGATTTTCGAGATATCATTCTTGTGTTCTTATGTTCTTGTTTTTTATTCATCAATAAAGATTGGTTATTTGCAAGTTAAGGGTGTTGTTCAATCATTGTTCTTTTACCTTGCTCGTTTAGATCTAGTTTACTTCTTCTTCTTCTTTTGACTGGAGTAAGGAATTAAGCGTCGGTCATTTCATTGTTTCTAGCCTAAGGATCCAATCCTTTGATAAGTCTAGACTATGGCTAGAACGTATCTTTCCTCTATCTCCCTTTTCTCCACAAGCATGAGCGAGTAGTTCTCTATCAAGGCAAGGGGAATAGCCCTTATCCATGGTTTAAATCGATTAATTCCTTAGAATGACTTCTAGATGGCTTTTGGTTCTAATAATCGTTGATCTATCAAAGTAATTAATTGGTTTGGTCACTTATTCATTCGGATGGAAATGACCATGGAAATCCAGATTTAGAACAATGGAATCAATCACATAGAGGTTTTGAAATGATCGTGGATCTTCCTCTTTTGGGATGATGTTTAAGAAACATGAGCACCAGGACCAATGGGCTCATGTGGAGTCCATCTTTTGTGGATTTTTATTAATTCACATGCCTTCATTGTAATCATCATTTTAAAGGAGTCTATTCTCACCTAGGCTAAGGTGGTGAAAACCCCTAAATCATCAATTCTCCATCTCTTGATTTATTCTTGTGTTTGGTCCACTCTCTTTACATTCTAGTCTTTCATTCATAATAGTTTACTTGTGTTAACAATCATCTCAATTATACTTGTGACAGGGAAAATTATTTCTTATTAAGTGCAATATTGTTCTTATATTTTCTTTCTGTCTTAATGATAATCATCAAGCCCCAACCCGATCTTTACTTTATGTTCTAAAAATAAAAATACTAAAAGGAAATAAAAAGTTCTTCAAAACCATTGGGATTAGAGTTAACAATCTTAAAAACATTGTCCTTTGGGATCAACCTTTCTATACTAACATTAATCAGAAAGTAGAAAAAGGATTAAATTCTAGGATAAGTATCTTAGTGATTGTAGTGCACTTCGACGCATTAACAATTTGGCATCATTGCCAGGGACAAAAGAATGTCTTCTCAAACCCCCAAAAAAAATTTTGAAAAACCTTTTTTTTCATTTTTTTTATGCCTTCCGAGTAACATTCTGGAAGTGTTACTCCTCTTTCTGCTGAGTTTCCATTCTAGTAGTCCATTTTTTTTTTGCACTCGATATTAAATATCATATTAACTGTGTATGTGATGCTCGCCAAATGCCAATTCTATGCAATCATTTTTTAATCTGGAACCAGAGAGGCTAAGGACAGTTTTAATCGATGATGACGATGATGATTATATCATCTTAAATCAAGTAGAACCAACTCCAATACTTGATCCTCCACCAATCACTTCCATTGTGGATGCTAATGTAGTTGACGTTAATGACCAATCTACTTCATTTGAACCCTTTCTGTATAATGGACCACCACCCTTAGAAGAAGTCTAATGTGAAGTAGTTGAGATTCCACACAACCTTGATCAGGATATGGATAGGTGTTTTAAAGAAATGAAGGATGCCACAAATGAAGAACTTTGTTTAGCTAGGGCCGCAGATGTATGGGGCCCTGACTATCTGTATAAGTTAGAAAATGAGTGGACGGAGGCCTATGTGGACAAATTCATGAATCAAGAATCTTTTCACAAAAAGGTTAAAGACTGGTGGGCTCAAAGAACGTCCCAACAATCTAAGGCTCCACCACCTTTCTCAGTTGTAGACCCATATTTGGATTTTTACAATAATCATCCCATCTTAGTTGAGCCTATTGTGACCAATGTACCATCACCTCCCCAAGATGCACTGATGGATTCTTTTGAAAGTCTTCCTCATCAAGAGCACTATGACCTCACTCAACCACCTCTTTTTCCACATCTGGTTGAACCTGATGAGGTGATTCCACCACTGCAAGAACCTTACATTCCACCGTTATATTGTGAGATGATCCCTTCTGAGCCCATTGAGTTGGGCACATGTCCTATAAAGGAATCAGATCTCCCCTCCAACATAGTACATGAGCTTGATGACTCCATAGACATCCATGTTGATGGGATCTTTTATGAAGAAGAAATGGACAATTCCTGAATAGAGATGGAACAACCTAGCTTGATCATTTTTTATAATTATGATGATAATTATGCCATCTGTGAGTCGTCCACACCAAATCCACGGGTTTCCATTTATGGGGCAAAGGATTCGGATGCACCTTGTTGCATAATCCACCAAGAAGACATACATCTCCGTGTGATTGTTTACTCATCTAACAAACCAGTTATTCCAATAGTGGCACCCTCTATACTACATGTAGATCTAGGCGGCAAAAAGATACTCAAGCTAGATCCTCAGCCCAATCTTCCAAATCTGACACTAGACTTGTTACCCAACTGGCACCCACCAATCTCCCCCAATCCTCAATCATCTCCAACACTATTTTCACTACTGAAGGAAGATATGTGGATCCTACTCGAAGGACTACGAGGTGACAAGAAACATTATTCAGAAAACCTCTTCAAGATTCCATGACCACCCATCCATTAGGTGTACCATGAAGATCCTCTATTCAAAGCCCCAGTCATCATCGACATTCCCTTCAGATGGACATATTTTGAGCTACCAGGGCCTCCTGGTGAATCCATGAATTTTCTTCCCTCCATCTTAGATTTGGGTTTTGCTCGGGACGAGCAAAAATCTAAGTCCAGGGAGGAGTTGGGTGGTATGTTTCCACTCTCCCCCCTTATCTTTTTCTTTCAACATCTTATTTTCCTTTGTTTTGCATATAGTTGTTTCTCTATTTTCTTCTTTTATGGCCATTATCTAGTGGTCCATGTTTTAGTTTCTTTTATTATAAAAAGGCCATTACCTAGTCGGCCAGTTTGAATAGATGTTTATCATTTTACCCCCTTGAATTTAGTAAATTTTTTTACAAAATCTATTACAAATTGCCATGTCTGAAACCACTGTGTCACCTAGGACAGCCTAAATAACATCACTCCTTGGAAAAGTTGGCAAGTCATAAGGAATCAATCAGAACCAAGCATAATTTTTCCCTATATTTAAGCAATGGCTTATCTTGTTATAAAATTTGTATGATGTGATTTATAGAAATACTCTAACTAGAGCAGTGACACTCTCTGATAAAAATATATGAAAAAAAATGTTGAAGATATAAGCATAAGAACATCTCTTCCTTCCCTCTATTTTTTCTAAAAAAGAGAAGCAAAGAACCACCATCGGACAAAAATCAAGTCTAGGGTGGCATGCTTCCCAAAATAAAAACTTCATACCCCACAAAGGAGAGTACCATCAAAAGATGCCAAAAGTTCACATGTAAAACAACTGTGACCAATGTGGCTACAACTCCACAAATTCATATCCTGAGTCGAATAGAGGAGGGATCAATATTTTTTCATCACTTCTTTCTCTATTTTTGCACCCCCCCCCAATTTCTTCATGTTCTTGTGCAAAAACTTACAAAAAAAATAAAAATTGAGACAGTCAAAATGAAAGTAAGATGAAGCTTATTTTTTTTATAAAATCTCATTTTTGAAGCAAGATGTGATAATTGTTTGATAGGGAATATAGAACTTTATGCTATGTGGTTCTACGAGATTAGGTCACTTGGCCAAAAACTGGAGGTAAGGAATATAGTGATGTTATAAGGGTGAGGAATGACATATTGGGATTATAAATTGGACTTTATTTGTAATTTAATTTACTTGAGAACAAGCAAAGATTCAAGTCCAGGGTATTTTGATGAATGCATATTCATCATTTATTTGTGCATCATTTAGGATAATTAATCAAGAGTTTTTTAGGTAATTTTATTTTAATTCAGAAATCAATTGCACTTTAATTCTCTCAATATTAATTTTATGAATTCTTATGAGATTCCTCTCAATTCGGGAATTATTGAAGATAAGAAGAGATGAAGGTAGGATGCATTTCAGTTTTCCTGCAGTGCTGATTTAAATATATATCATGCACCAAAATTGGCATAACTCTCATGTCCCAAGGCAGAATTTAATGTTCAAATATGATTTGGAAAGGAAAATCATATTTTTAGGTGTACTTTAAATTCTATGGATAGAGGGAATTTGCTAGAAATCACTGCTGCAAGAATCTGCATTAAAGAGAGCTACATGGTCAAGATAATTAAAGATAATCAAGAGTCTATTGACAAGATCTAAAAATTCAAACTCCCCCCTTTTTCCCCCTCTTTTGAGAGAAGCCTACCTCATCGTTCTCCTATAAAAGAGGGGGGGCTTCTCCATATTTCACATCATCTCTTATATCATCCTTTGTAATGGAGATTCCTGAGCTATAATTCTTGTGTTTCTTATGTTCCTATTTTCAATTCATCAATAAAGATTGGTTATTTGCATGTTAAGGGTGTACTACAATCATTGTTCTTTTACCTTGACCATGTAGATATAGTTTACTTCTTCTTCTTCTTCTTCTTCTGTGGACTGGAGCAAGGAATTAAGCGTCGGCCATTTCATTATCTCTAGCCTAAGGATCCAATCCTTTGGTAAGTCTAGACTTTGGCTAGAACTCTTCTTTCCTCTGTCTCCCTTTTCACCAAAAGCATAAGTGAGTAGTTCTCTATCGAGGAAAGGGGAGTATCCCCTTAGCCATGGCTTAAATCGACTAATTCCTTAGAATGACTTCTAGATGTCTTTTGGTTCTAATAACTATTGATCTATCAAAGTAATTAATTGGTTTGATCACATATTAATCCAGATGGAAATGACCATGGAAATCCGAATTTAGAACAATGGAATCAATTGCATAGAGGTTTTGAAACGACCGTGGATATTCCTCTTTTGGGATGATGGATTAAGAAACATGAGCACCAGGACCAATGGGCTCATTTGGAGTCCATCTTTTGTGGATTTTTATTAATTCGCATGTCTTCATCGTAATCGTCATTTTAAAGTATTAGTCTATTCTCACCTAGGCTAAGGTGGAAAAAAACCCTAAAGCCTCAATTATCCATATCTTGATTTATTCTTGTGTTTGATCCTCTCTCTTTACATTCTATTCTTTCATTCATAATAGTTTACTTGTGCTAACAATCATCTCAATTATCCTTGTGACAGGGCAAATTATTTCTTGTTAAGTGCAATCTTGTTCTTATATTTTCTTTCTATCTTAGTGATAATCATCAAACTCCAACCCGATCTTTACTTTCTGTGATAAAAACAAAAATACTAAAAAGAAATAAAAAGTTCTTCAAAACCATTGGGATTAGAGTTAACAGTCTTAAAAATGTTGTCCTTTGGGATCGACCCTTTCTACACTAACCTTAATCGGAAAGTAGAAAAAGGATTAAACTCTAGGATTATTATCTTAGTGATTGTAGTGCACTTTTACACATTAACACCTATGTGGTTGGAGTTCCTTATTTTTGTTTCCCTCCATCATCTCCTTCATGATTTAAGAAGGGTGTTTCTCCCCATGATTTATCAGACACGCCAATGTTCTCAAAGGATGGTGGTAGAGCCTCAGCTAGAATATTTCTAGCTAAGGTGGGTGGGATCCCCACACACTATATGGGAAGAATGGCAAGTATGATCTAGCTTGTGTATCTCCTTTCTTAGTGAATATCATATGGTACTAACCTCCTGCATATGTCGAGCTCAGTGGAGGTGGGAAGGGTATGTTAGGAAATTGCTCTTGTAAGGGTCCTTCTTGAGTGGCAACTTCCTAAGGCACGACAGAAGATTCCATACATTTCTCCACCTATGTGGGTTTGTCTTGCTAGTTATATATGGAATCTCCCTTAGATCTACCACTGGATTGATGATCCACTGTTCTTCACGGTCATATGAGCTGACTATTGCTAAGACTAGGTGAGGTACGGGCTTCTCACTTTGCCATTGATGTCCTACAGTTCACATTAACAGGATCCAAAAGTACGTGTGTAATAGCTATGAGAAGATATTTTGGTTCATGGGATGGGTTCCACCACGTGCATTATATTAAACAAGAATTTTAAAAGACTTCCCTTTTGGTTCAGGAAGTGTATAAAAATGAATACTCTTGAATTTCATTCAACCTTTTCATAGTGGTGAATATCGATGGTTTTTGTTTGGATTTTTCATTTTTGTGCGGTTCCTACCCCTATCATGGGGGATATGAGGGAACTTATTCATTTTCATACAAGACATGCTTCCCAATGACAAGGGACAAAAGAAAAGGATGGTGGAGTGATGTTCCTTTTGGAAGTGTTCTGATAACCATTCAAAGTAGGATGGAAGGTGGGGTATTTGGGTGGTTGATCAAGCTTAAGGTATCCCTCATTGGGCTAGTGATTGTACTTAATCAATCACTCTTATTCCCCAGGGTGTCCTTGTCTAGCTGGGTTACCAAACTGAAACCCTTGGCAACATCCAGGAGATCTAAGTTTTTGTAGTTTGAGGAGTTTCTCTGAGGAGTTCTTGAACTTTTTATGTAAGGAATTGTTTACAAGGAGGAAGCATTGGCTTGACCTCTTCCTATTTCCGGCATTGAGGGAGAAGTCACACACCAGTGCTAGATATAAGTCCATGATCATGTTTAGAAAGATGAAATGTGATTGGGTTGTTTTAGGTCATGGTCCAGGACCCAAAAAAGATTTCAAATCTCAAATGGGATCAGTTTAAGGTCATGGTCTAGGACCATGGGGTGGACCTAGCATTGGAGAATGACATCTTACATTGCATGGAGGAACTCCCCATTTGCCCAAGTTTTTAGAAGGGACCCTTCCTTAGAGAAGGATTTGTTTCTCTTTTGAGTGACTTCCAGTATGAGAAGCCTAACTTTTGAATAATGCTCACCCTCTTAATTGATTTATTGAAGACAAACTTTTTGGGAAGACTATTTGAATGGAGTTTGTTAATCTTTGAAAAAGATTGTTTGAATTTTGAGATTATGAATCTTTGAAAAAGTTTGTATGAATTTGAGATGGTTAATCTTTAAAAAGATTGTTTGAGATTGGGATTTTTAATCTTATAAAAATATTGTTTTAACTTTGAGATTTTCAATCTTTGAAAAAGTTTGTTTAAATTTTGAGATGGTTAATCTTTGAAAAAGATTTTTTAAATCTGCACATGAAAAGGGTTAGCAACATCTCAAAAAAATTCAAGACATAAGCACTAAAAGCAAGCATCCTTTCCCTTTTTAGCCCATGATTTGAGACCATATTAGGTCCTCTCTCAAGCATGACATGTATAGGAGGGGTTAGTCCTTATCTTCTCTATGGATAGATGGCACTCATTGAGGGGTAACCTGGGTTCAGTAGATAAAGGTACTTCTCCCAATATAACTCATGACTATGGAGGTTTTAATTAGTCATGAATGCTAGGAGAGTGGGATGTTTTCAAGGACTATAGACGTCTAACTTAATGCTATACCGATGTGTTTAGTGTCATCCTATATCGTTTACAGGGATCTAATGTGAGGTTGGTACCCATTCCCTGACACATGGGTTTGTAGGAGTGCAAAGTGCATGTGATGGTTTTTAATGTTCTTAGAAGCAAGTCCATGGTAATTTGAGATATACATGTAAATAACCAACAACATGCTTTAAAGGAAGATTAGATTTGTTTCCAACCACCATTTTTTTTCACATTTTTATTTATTTATACTTTTTTAGGAAAAAAAAATCAAAAAGTGAGGAAGCAAGCACTAAACCTTAAATGGGAAGTGCGTCTAAAACTCTAACTTGAGAGGGGTCTCAGATGCCCAGGAAAAAAAATGGGATCACAAGTTCCTAGGAAAAACAATAAAGTAGAAACATAGAGAGGAAGTAGAGTCAGAGTATCTCGTTGATCTACATGTATAGGGATGATGGGTCTGAGTGATGTGCCACCCTACTTCCAAAAGGAAATGTCATAAAAAAAAGCAAATAGACAATGAACAGTTATGAAGATGCTCAATCTTCACAATGAGACAATGAGAGTTTGATTTAGATTGTCTTGGCTCTTCCCAGTGGAATTGCCAATCTGTTGCACCCTGCCCAAAAAGGGATGAAAAGAGATATTTGAGGAATAAAACTATAGCCTTTCTGGTAGTGAAAAGTCACATAAAAAGGGGTGTTTGGAGCCACCACCATTTTTTGTATAAAAAATGAGAAAAAAAAAAGATAGACCATTGAAACCATGGTGTCAATTTGAGTGATTCTCCACATTGGATAAGAAAAAGAAATTAAAGAACAGAACCAGAGATCAGATATAAGATCTAGTTATGAGTGGGGAAGGATTATCTCCCCCATATTTCCCTATGAAAATGGTATTAAGAAACTATCGAGTTGCTAGGATTTGAGTGATTTAGGATGGTTAAATCAGAGAAATCAAAATAAAAAACATTTTTTTGGTGGGTGGGATTGTAGAGATGGTGATGACCATGTCCTTCCCATCATCACCCAAAAAGTACTAATGTTTTAGGTGAATTGTGGTCTAATCACCTCAAGACCTTCCAAGGTGGAGATCATTCATTGGGAATTATTACTGATGCATAGAATTTTAGAGGATGACTAGCAGATGTATAGTTAGATAAATTAGATTTGAGTTTTCAAATGAAATTATAACTAAAAATTATAATAGTGACCAAACAAATATAGTAGACAATAAATTTTATGGAGAAATGCATCCGGTCAGATGCAATAGTTATAAATCAGTTATCCCAAAACAACAAATGTAGTAGTTAGGTGCAGCAGTTAAAGTATTTTACCATTCTACCAGTCTAACAAAGAATGGGGTATTAGAAGAAGAATACTTTGATCATGAGCAATATGAAAATTAAAGAGGAAACTATTTGTTTCTCTGAGATCACGAGAGATAAAAGGGGTCTGGAATACAGTGGGTGTGGGGGTCTATTTATAGGTGGATTTTAGGGTTTGGGGTTCTGTGGAGAATCTTTTGGAGAGGTGGAAGATCACCCAGATGCATAACACAAGAGGGTTTGTAGTTAAGTCAATCCTCCACATAGCATGTCGTAGATGGCTCTAATTCTACTAGTGTCCCGGGTGATAAAAGGTTACTGGCATGTGGTGGATGTATCTAATCCTCCAGTTGTACCCAGGTGATAAAAAGGAAATTTTTCCTCTTCCCGGTAATTTCAGGAATGTTCTAGAGAAAATTGGAGAAAACTCACGTAAGATGATAATTTCAAGTTACCTTTTGGATTTTCCTATAAATGGGAGTTGAAAAAAGGAAATATTTTATCTCATACAATCCAACTAGGAAATTAATGGATAATAGCTTATTTGAAGCAAAATTGAAGGATAATTGTACTTCTGGTCTATTAGAAGGTTTCTTTGAATAAGACCCTGAATAGGGTGGCACAGGGGTTACATAAGAGCGAATACAAATACTTGAACACACTCTTAGGGGTAGTGATCTGACCTGGGGTGGGTCAACCCAAGAATGGGAAAAGGACCTATGAGGGAGACAAAACCCTAAACATGTGGGGTCAAGTTGTGGCTAAAAATCCTAACCTCCTCTTATGACTCAAGAAGGGTGCCCTAGGTTAGGACCTTCCCTAAAAGGATGAGTTAACCAATTTATTTAAGAGTTGACGTATCCTTAAACATCACCTAACATTTGAAGGATTGGATGTACGGCATAAAATCACATGTATTGAGTAAAATTCTTTATCTATGGGTTAGAGGAAGGAGGTAATACTCCCAGAAACCTAAGGAAAAGTCACTAAGAAATTGAGTGATATTATGTGGCCAAGCCTAGGAAGGGAAGGTCGCCATGAAGACCTAGTCCATGAGAAATGGTCACCATGAAGACCAAGTCCATGAGGGAAGGTCACTAGGAGGACTCGTCCATGAGGTAAGGTCATGTGAAGACCAATACTGGGAGACCCAACCCATGAGGAAAATTCACTATGTGCCCAATGCAAGGACATTAAGGAAACATTGTGCACCCTAAGAGATTGAAAAAATATTGATTAAAGAATGATGTAGAATATAAAGTTCTTGACCATTGTTAAACAAACCCCAAAAGAAATGTGTAGTGAAAATTAATACATTGAAAGGAACTATATGAAAGATATCTAAGTTATAGACTCTCCTTGATAAGAATGAGTTGTGGAATATGATAGAGGTTGTTGTCTTGAAAGAAAGGTGTAATTAAATAAAGTTATGGCATCTCACTAAAACCATGTTCATGGTAGATCCCTAAGTCAACCCTAGGGTCAAGTAGAAATGATTAAATATACATAAGATCTATGAGGTCTAGAGGTGATCATGCCCTAAGTGCATAAGATCATGGGATCAGGAGATATCCATCCATGTGCACCCAAGACCCATGGGTCAAAAAATTGGACACCTAAATGCGTTCAAGAGACCTGAGGGGTAAATGTGAAAGGCACTCCATAAGTACATAAGGCCAGTGAGGCCAAAAGGATATCACTCCAAAGTAACACATACCCCTACAGACTTTAACAGAATGGCTAAGCCTAATGATCCATGAGATGTAGACACAAAGGGTACCAGAATATATGAAAGAATTTTTTGAAATTGATGGTAAAGGGAATTGTGCACAAAGTCAAGAGTGAGAAAAGCACTATCCCTTGATATTCAAGAAATTTATGGAAATTTTGAAGAATGGAAATGTGATTATGGTTTGGAATTATTCTTAAAGAAATATTCAACCAAAATTTTGAATTTGAGAATAATATGTGGATACACCAGATCTTCTCTTGGAATGGGATGAAATGTGTATTTGGTTTACAATCAATGCTTATTTTATCTTGTTATGAGTGTGAGAGATTGGTTAACCACATGTTATACATGAAATTGATATATGAGAATGAATACTCTAGGTTGAAACTTTATGGCATAATCTAGGGCTTTAAGGTGTTACCACACCCTTATATAAAAATAAATGAATAATAGGTGAAGCCTAAGTGAAAATGTGTTCACTAATTGAAATTTAACTCTCTTAAGTGATAACTTAATGTAATGAATGAAGATGTAGAAATAGCACGGGATTGCATTTAGGTTCAAACCTCAGTAAAATGAGGAATTTACATATCAATATTTGTGATAAATCCTATCCAAGTAAGGTTGCTAGAACTAATGCTTGAGTCTAATACGAGTTATCATTCACCATAACCTTATTGGGTTCAAAATTTGGGGAGAAAATTCCATTGAAGGAGCAGTGAATGTAAGATCCTCAAATTTTGTAAAGATATGTATATGTCTAGATAAAGGATGGAATTTTACCAAAGACTATCAAACCCAAGATAGTGTCATTAGAAATGTGCTAATAGAACCTTGTTATGCAATTAAGGGCACAATGGACCACCTTGAATCCACTTTGTGGCATGGGTTCAACCCATGAGCCAAGTGAGGCACGAGTGACTATTTTTTTATTAATAGATCCTTGTCGTACAAGTTTAAGAAATAAGAGAATTCATGCTTAAATGAATGATAATCGCTTTATGAATTGCTAGAGAATCAAAATGTGAGATAATAGGCAAGTTTCCATAATATTCTAAGATAATTAGTAAGTTAGATAATTAATCAAGTAATTATCTAACACTAACTTGCAATACAAGTTTTGGGTATCAAACAAGGATAACTCAATCTTATTTTTGGAACACTTGAAAATAATAATAAAACTAAGAATTATAGAGTTTGATAGGAAAAGAACATTCCATGTGATGTCAGTAATTGATTTAAGGAAATACTTTAGAGCAAGTTTCATGTATTATAAGTGTTATCCCAATAAATCTCAAAATTCATTATATGAGTTTTTGTAGGATTTATTGAGTTACCATCCAAATTTCATAGCAAAGGGATGCTCCTGTTTTCCTATAGAAAATTGAGAAGGAAGAGATACCTACTTGTAATAATTAAATGTTGTTCCCTTGTTTGAAGGGAGAGAAAAGAGTATCTAGATGTATCCTTTTTTATACTAAATTGCCTCAATAATATATTATAGGATTGTAAGGAAGCTTTCCAATATTAGGTAAACTCAAAGTAAATAAGATATATATATATATATATATATATATATGAATTACTTAGGTTTCCATGATCAATATTTATAAATGGGTCCCCCAGATACAAAATAGGGAATAGGTATTTCGTTCTCTTGATAAATACTCAAGGTAATTTTATGTGATAGATAATCCAAATATAGGATTATGGAAGAAAATCCAAATATTCTAAGATATTATGTGACCTAGGTAATTAATTATGTGATTATCTAGAAACTACTAAAGAGGTAAGTATAGAGTAATTGTCTGATTAGTTGGGATTTAATATCTTACCTAAATGAGGATAAGATCAAATAGAATATTTTCCTAATATTTGTTGGAAAAGGAGTTAAGGAGGTATATAAATACTTCCCTAATCTGGAGTTTTACCTAAATAAAAGTTACCTATTTGAGATTAGAGTCCTCCCTTTCCCTCAACCGTAGCCCTGATCTCCAATGCCTCTCCTCCCTTTGATTACCCATCCATGAATCAAAATATATATGTTGCATCATCCTATCCAAACACTCCCCACATCCTAGATGACTCAAGGGGAGAACAAGAGCTGGATTTATTATGGATTCACCAAGGGTAATAGTTTTATCTCCATGGAATTTTGCAGAATTACAAAACCACATTCCCCATGGCCTATTTAAGGCAATGATGACTTATGTCAGCACAAAACATTGGATCAAACATTTATCAACCACACAGATGACGACCCAACCCTAGAGTCACCCATGTTCTCCTTCTTTCTTCTTTTAAACATGATGGCTGACAATAGTAGGCACTCTAGTGGACCCTTGATTATGGAAAGGAGTGGGAAGGCTCCCTAGATGGCACACTAGTTTCACGGGGACCCCCTAGGAGATCGTCCACCCTATATGAAACATCCAGGTATACATTTCAGTCTTGTTTTCATGGTTTTTCCTTATAGTTAAAGAGTAGAAGGTTGAGACTCATCCACCCTACCTAGCCCATCTTCAACCATGCTTAGTTCTCTAGCATGTCCAGTCACATCTAGAAGAGGTATGATGACATTCTTGGGTCTTCACATCCCCAAATCTAGGGGTTTTCAACCCATGTCGATGATCTCCCATCACGGGGTCGAGCCTCCACATGAGAAGAAGGAGACTTGGGTCAAATGACCCTGAGACCCTTGGGTGTGTGTTCAGAGCATAAGGGCATGGAGTAATTCTCCCTATCCCTATGGCAGGCCTATAGAACAATTAGAAATACATTATTGTTTACATGTCAGCACATGATAAATCAAAATAGTATTATTTTGTAAGTAATGTAGTAATTAAATGATAGATTTGATAGTATTGAACCTATAAATGGATTTGATCAGAAAAATGATTAGAATATGAATAAAATGAATTCATTTCCCAATTCTAATAGTAGTTCTAAAACTATAGGAAATACATGATTAAGAGGTGATTTATACAAAAAAATGGTTGTAACATGGATTTTTGCATGTATTTATACATATATTTGAATGCAAATAATCAATTTTTAAGGACGTTAGAAAGCTTGATATTTTTTATGTCTTGTTTGAAAGTTTTGGTTTGAGAATGAAAATTCCTCCATATGAAAGGAATTTCGTTTGTTTTACTATTTTCAATAATCCATTGATATGAATTGGCTTAAGAATGGAAAATTTCAATAATAAAGGAATTTGTAAAAGTAATGAACAAACGATAATTAAATAAGAAATTTTTTAGGAATTTCTAGAAAAGATATGTTGAGTATAACTAATAGGTATATTTCGATCCTAACTTGTACTCAAAGGAAGAATATACCTAATTAGGATTGTTTGCCAAATTTGGGTAAGAAAAGGAGTTAATTGATGCCTTAAAATTTTCAAATAAAGAAATTGCTTAAGGCATAATGATGTGATGATTTTGAGTCGCATTTATAGACCTGTTTTATATGTGGTTTATGCTTTTATTAGTCATTTCTATGGTTAATATCGCATAATTCATCCATTTTGGTCTTTGCCATCATTTTATGTCAAATCCCCTTACTTTCATCATTTTGAGCATTCATTATCACATTATTATTAATTGTTTGGATTTATTTGATTTTGTCTTTAAATTTCAGGAAAAACAAGTATCTGCTTCCGTCGATACCATCAACGGAAGTCGATACCATCGACATGACCGCAGGTTGCCAGCCGAAAGGAGCAGCAAAGAGTCGATTCCATCGACGCTGATGTCGATGGTATCGAGACGTCTTCAGATTGCTGGCGAAGGAGCAGTCGATAGTATCGACACCAAGTCGATACCATCGACACATGGAGGCTACAGCGTCGCAAAATGACAGAACCGACGCCAAAAAGGGGTTTTCGATACCATCGACCCGCGTCGTTGGTATCGACGCCGGCAGATATGCGTTGGATTCAAATTGATTTCAATCGGACGGCTGGAGTTAATTGACGACCTAATTAGGGACTTATACCTAATGACGGCCGCTGAGACGAGATCATCATCTAATTTTGCCATTGCACAAGTGCCAAGGAGGGAAAAAGAGGAGAACGGAGGCCAGAAGTTCATACCTGTCGATCCGGATGCTGCCGAAGGCGGATTTCACCACCGAGAGGCGGGAAAGCTCATGTTCTACGCAAAGGATCAACTGGTTCTCCTCCGTTCAGGGGTTTTCCTATTTAATTCAAGTTTTTCATATGATTTCCCCTATTTCTACCATGTATTTGTGCGAGATGAACATGCGGGGCTAATCCCCTCCATCTTTAGGACCGGGAGTAGCCCGGGGATGCATTGTATGACAGTTTTATATTAATAATTCATATTTTCTCTCCTACATCCGTGGTATGATTTCGTTTTCTCCATATATTGTTATGCTTGATCACCATAATAATAACCTAATGCCCTTAATCACTTCGACAGAAGGATTAACGGTTGAAAAGAGACGAAACCTACATTAATCGATAAATCCCTTGACAAAGGAGGTGTAAAATTAATGGTGGAAACTCAGAGATCGTTCATAATGCACTTAGTTTAGGGAATAGATTACTACGACGGTGGAATCAACCTAAACCTAAGTAGTGAATTACACCACGACAGTGGGTAATTCTATTTTCAGGCCACTACCCGGATAGAGAGAGAAGATTGAGGAGTTATATGAAACCTAATACAATGATAACCCGCGGTGAAACCGCAATCCTAAAGATACTCTTTTGAATTGATTAAATTAACCTTTAATCAATTGTTTGCTTTGTTTCATTTTTATTTTTATTTTCTTTTAATTTTGACAACAAACCCCAATTTGTTATTCGGCTTAGCTGATCGCAAATAGTTAGTAGGAGTCTCCAATAATTTAGTGTATCCCTGTGTTCGACTCGGGCCTCACAAAGGCCTGTACTACTCGACGTGTATACTTGCGTTTTTAGCACGTAGTAAAATACACGTCAAGTTTTTGGCGCCGTTTCCGGGGATACGGCGAATTGTTGGCACTTCGAGTGGTACGAGCGGCCACTCTAGGCCACAAATTTCTTTTTAATTTTCATTCAAATTCAAATATTTTTACATTGCACTATAATTGTTATACTCGTCTAAGCATAGTACTGAACTCGAATTTTCTTATTTCAGGTACTGTGTATGGTGCATACACGTAGTACAGACTACGACAATCGCACACTCGAGGTTCCATTTCTAGGACCTGAGGACGAGGAGCATTCTGAGCACGAGTACCAAGAAGATATAGATTCTGAATCTGAACCAGAAGACATGGCCGAGCCACAGACCATAAGGGAGAAGATCAAAGCTTCTTCCTCATCAGCTTCAAAGGGGCCTATAAAAAAGCAGGCGATCAACATACCGACATATAAGATCGATCCAGCGTTAATTAATTTGGTGAAATCAAATGTGTTTCATGGGTTGAAGAATGAGGATCCTGTTGCACACATCAGCCAGTTCGTTGAAAACTGCGACATGGTAAAAATAGACAGGTTTCCACAAGAGTCATTATATCTCAAGCTTTTCCCAAGTTCCTTGGCGGGATCAGCAAGAGAGTGGCTACATAATTTAGACGATGAGTTCATGGAGTCTTGGGACAATATGGTGGAGGTCTTCTTTGAGAGGTTCTTCCCTCCTAAGAAGACTAACGACATGATCCGGAAGATTCATAATTTCACCCAACATGCCGGTGAAACATATTCTGAGACCTGGGAGCGATTCCAGGTTATGTTGAGAAGGTGTCCGCATCATGGGTTGGACAAGGAAACGCAGGTGAAAATCTTCTATTTTGCTTTCTCCGAGCATGATAGGAGTAATCTGGATTCAGCCGGGTCGGGATTTTTTCTAAACAACACAGACACTAGATGCTGGGAAATACTCAAGAACATGGCTAGAAAGCAGTCTTGGGGAGAAAGAGAGAGAGGCCCAGTTGAGCAAGCACGAGTCGCCAGCGAATCAAAGGCAATGAGAGAGATGAATGAGAAGATGGATCTTCTCGCAAAGAAGTTACTGCAAAAAGAAGAAAATGAGTCCGAAGATGAGGCTCAAGTCAAATACATGAGACAACAACAAGGGTACAGGAACAATGACTACTCATGGAGAAAGGACAAAAAGTTCTCATGGAAGGATCCAAATAATTTTCTGCAGGATCCGGAAGCCAAGCCCGCACCAGCTGTAGAAGACAAGACCACAGAGTTTCTCAATCAGGTCATCAAGCAAAATCAAGAGTTAATGAATACATTCGGGTAGCAAATCAAGCAACAAGGAGAATATATGAATCAATTTGGGCAGACATTGCAGAGCCATGGGGCTCAAATGAGGACCATAGAAACATCCGTGGCGCAGATGGCAGCCGAAATAGCTAGTTTGAGGAAACCGGCACATCCGGGTTTTCCGGGGAATACCAATGTTCCCGGGGGAAACCAACAAGCTAAGCCTATTCTGTTGAGAAGCGGCAAGAAGGTGTTGAATCCAAGAATGGATGAAACAAGCATACCGCAAGATAAAGTTGAAGGTGAAACCACTACGGAGCAGCCCACACCAGTCACAGGGCAGGTTGAAGACATAGCCGTGGATGGTAATGATGAACAGGTTGCTGAAGAGGAACCGCAGAAAAGGACGCCTTATGTGCCACCTCATCAAAGGGCACAAGCCGTTCCGGTCCCCTATCCGAATAGTGCAAAGGCAAGGAAGGTAGATGCACAATTTAAGAAATTCGTGGACAACTTTAGGAAGCTTTCGGTCAATATTTCGTTATTGGAAGCTATTGAGAAAATCCCTTCATACGGGAAGTTTCTAAAAGATGTCATTACCAAGAAGAGGAAGATACCAGATACTGAGGTCGTTGTGCTAAAGGAGCAAGTGAGTGCCTTCATTATGGGCACTCTACCGCCAAAGAGACAGGATCGCCGGTGTTTCAACATTTCTTGCTATATCGGGAAGTTTAAATTTGGAGAGGCATTATGTGATTCAGGGGCAAACATCAATTTGATGCCCCTTTTGACATTTAAAAAGATGGGATTAAAGAAGTCACGGCCGAGCAATATGACTATTTAATTGGCCGACAACTCTGTGGTGAAGCCTTATGGAATCTGCGAAGATGTCTTAGTGAAGGTGGATCGATTTGTCTTTCTGGCTGATTTTGTGGTAATAGAGATGCAGGATGAGCATGGCAATGAGCTGTTACTTGGACGTCCATTCCAAGCTACAGCCGACATGATCTTAGAGATGGGGAGAGGTCGCTTGACCTTAGGCATAGCAGATGACCGCTTTGAGATGGTCATGCCCTCTAGCATTGCGTCGGCTAAAGCAAAAGAACAATGTAATATGGTGAAACACATGGATCACAACATCTCAATCTGCCTTGGAAAACCATTTTTGGACATGGCTCATGTGATGAGCAAGATGGATAATGGAAACTTAGCTGTGGATATCATGGAGCAAACCAAGGTTGTTTCATTGTGCAAAGCTGTTGGATTTCCGAATGACGAGAATGAGGACATTCCGCCTTCATGGGAGGATGATGCAATTGCTATTTCTGTTGTTGATGCATATCCGGAATTTCCTTTAGAGGCTTGTATGTTGAATGTTACCTATGACTGGATGCGGAGTAAATCACTCAAGGAGTGCACTAAAATGCTTCAGATGCTTCCATGCTTCTATGCGAGGCATTATGAAGATTTAGGTGTACTTCCCCCACCGCTGCAATCATCTCTTATCAGCCCGCCAGATTTAGAATTGAAGCCGCTGCCCCCGCATCTCAAGTATGTCTTTCTAGCTGAGAAAGACAAGTTACCGGTGATCATATCTGCTTACTTGAGTGCGGATGAGGAGGAGCAATTGCTGATAGTGCTCAAGAACCACCGTGGAGCTTTTGGGTGGTCTGTTGCAGACATCAAGCGGATCTCCCCTACTCTTTGCCAGCATAAGATTCGGCTCGAAGAGGGAGCCAAGCCTGTTATTCAGCCTCAAAGACGTTTAAATCCGAGCATGATGGAGGTTGTGAAGAAGGAGGTCATCAAACTTCTTACTGCAAGGATTATCTATGCCATATCAGACTCGACGTGGGTGAGTCCCACACAGGTAGTCCCTAAGAAGGGGGGAATTACTGTCACTAAAAATTTGTTGAATGAACCTGTCACCACCCGATTGGTAACCGGGTGGAGAGTTTGTATTGAATACCGCCGTCTGAATGCCGCCACACTTAAGGATCATTTTCCTTTACCATTTATTGATCAAATTTTAGAACGTCTTGCCGGTCGGTCGCATTTTTGTTTTCAGGATGGGTATTCGGGGTATAACCAGATTTCGATTGATCCTTTGGATCAAGAGAAGTCTATGTTCACCTATCCCTATGGGACTTTTGCTTATCGGCGAATGCCGTTTGGTTTATGTAATGCACTGGTGACATTCCAACGCTGCATGCTCGCCATATTTTCTGACATGGTAGAGCGCTGTCTTGAGGTTTTTATGGATGACTTCTCGGTTTATGGTGCATCATTTAATGAATGTCTCTATAACCTAGACAAGGTGCTGCAGCGTTGTGAGGACACACACTTGGTCCTTAACTGGGAGAAATGTCACATGATGGTGACAGAGGGAATAGTGCTAGGACACAAGGTGTCTAGCAAAGGTCTTGAGGTAGACCCGGTGAAAATTGAGGTGATTTCCAAGCTGCCCCCACCTAATTCTGTAAAAGGGGTGAGAAGCTTTTTGGGACACGCCGGGTTCTATCGGCGATTCATTAAGGATTTTTCTAAAATTGCAAAACCTTTATCCGAACTTTTGGAGAAAGATGCGGCCTTCGATTTCAACGATAAGTGTTTTCATGCATTCAAAGTTTTGAAAGAAAAATTGATTTCTGCCCCGGTTGTTCAAACGTCGGATTGGACAAAACATTTCGAATTGATGTGTGACGCTTCAGATTTTGCAGTAGGAGCCGTTTTGGGGGCAAAGGGTAGATAATAAGCCCGCTGTGATTTTCTATGCTTCCAAAACTGTGAATGATGCTCAATTGAATTATACAACTACTGAAAAAGAATTACTGGCCGTCGTGTTTGCTTTTGAAAAATTTCGGCAGTATTTAGTTGGATCTAAAGTAGTTGTATGGACCGACCATGCTGCGATAAAATACTTGATGGAGAAAAAGGATGCAAAGCCTAGACTCATTAGGTGGATTTTGCTCTTACAAGAATTTGACATTGAAATCAAGGATAAGTCTGGAATTGAGAATGTAGTGGTTGATCATTTGTCTAGGTTAGAAAGGGTGAATGAAAAAGATTTGCACATACCCATAACCGAGACATTTCCCGATGAACAGCTTTTGAAAATTAATTCTAAAGAACCGTGGTTTGCTGAAATTGTTAATTATTTGGCTTGCGGGATCATCCCGAACGACTGGTCATATCAAGAGAAAAAGAGATTCTTTCATTCTTTAAGATACTATTTTTGGGATGATCCAATTCTTTTGAAGCAATGCAGGGACGGTATCTTACGCAGGTGCGTGTCTGAGATGGAGTACGAGAGTGTTCTCCACCATTGCCATGCATCGCCGACGGGAGGACACCATGCCAGTTCGCGAACAGCAGCTAAGGTGTTGGAAAGCGGCCTTTATTGGCCAACTTTGTTTCGGGATGCCTACGATTTTGTAAGGCAATGTGACCCGTGTCAGTGAGAAGGTAACATTTCAAAGCGACAAGAGATGCCCCTGAATGTATTTCAGGAAGTTGAAGTATTTGATTTGTGGGGCATAGACTTCATGGGACCCTTTGTGTCCTCAAACTCCAATTTGTATATCTTGCTAGCTGTTGATTATGTGTCGAAGTGGGTGGAAGCAATCCCAAGGACTAATGATTCTACTGTAGTGTGTAGGTTTGTGAAGGAAAATATTTTCTGCAGGTTTGGGATACCCCGAATGATAATAAGCAATGGGGGTACACACTTCCGGAATCAGAAATTATCGACACTATTAAAGAAATATGGGGTCAAGCACAACATTGGCACCCCATATCATCCACAGACTCAAGGCCAAGTGGAGGTCTCAAATCGTGAAATCAAGAAGATTCTAGAGCGAACGGTGGCATCCACAAGGAAGAATTGGAGTGCCCTACTACCGGACGCACTTTGGGCATATAGAACGGCTTACAAAACACCTATAGGCACTACGCCTTTTAGGTTGGCGTATGGTCGGGCTTGTCACCTTCCGGTGGAATTGGAGCACAAGGCCCATTGGGCGCTTAGAAGGCTAAATTTGAGTTATGATGAAGCTGGGAGAAAGAGGATGTTTGAGTGGAATGAGCTGGACGAGTTGCGCATGACGACATATGAGAATGCCTGAATATACAAGGAGCGCACAAAACTGATCCACGATCGCCATATCGAGCCGCGCACGTTCAAGAAGGGAGATAGTGTTCTGTTGTTTAACTCCCGACTCAAGTTGCATCCCAGGAAGCTGAAGTCCCGGTGGAGTGGACCGTTCGTGGTGGAAGAGGTAAAACCGCACGGTGCGATTCTGGTGCGTGATGGAGATGCCACGTTCTTGGTGAATGGACAGAGGCTAAAGCTGTATTTTGGTGAGAAGTACAAGAGAAAAGTGAATGAGGTCAAACTCATTACAATTGCGGACGAATGAGACGCTAGGAAGCCATCTAGCCTAAGACGTTAAATAAGGGCGCTTGTTGGGAGGCAACCCAACCATCGGTACATTAGGATAGTTTAATTTTAATCATAGGTTGATTTAATTTCGTTAAAATTTTAGTGTAAAGAAGATACCTTGATCCGTATGTTCATTGTGCAGGCTGAGGCAGAGTCGATTCCATCGACACACCTGTCGATGGTATCGACATAGGTTCAGGTTGACAACTGCAAGGTTCGTTCTGAGTCGATACTATCGACGGTCTCGTCGATGGTATCGACACACCTACAGGCAGGTCGCCCAACAACAGTCGATAGTATCGACACATCAGTCGATACCATCGAGATCTTTGGAGAAGTTCAGAGCAATTTGTCTCAGTCAACTCGATACCATCGACGGCCTCGTCAATAGTATCGACAAGGTTCCAGGTTGAAATGAAAAAAAAGGCGGTGTCGTAATGAAGCCAAGTCGATACTATCGACACCTGTCGATGGTATCGACCATCCATGTCACCGATCCGAGCAAAGAAATCGACGGCGATCGCGGCTTCCACGTCATCGATCCGGTTGCAGAGTCGATACCATCGATCCAAGTCGATGGTATCGACACGACAGCGATTCGGGTCACACGATCCAGCAATCGACGACCATCGATACCAATGAGGGGCGGATAGCATCGACCCATGTCGATACCATCGACTCGCGTCGATAGTATCGACGGGCCAACAGTAGTGCCGGCCAAGTCTATTTAAGGAGAACTACTACATCATTTGACGTCACACCTTCAGAGTGATCTCCTCCCTTTGTGTCGAGCACTCCCCCGAGCCATCCCACAGTGAAGAACAACGTCACCGAGCGACGATCTTCCTCAAGCAGAGATTCACATCTCCATTCTGCATCGAGCTCTCTCTTTCTAATCCCTTCCTCATCGCCAACATGTCTCACGTCGCTGGAGTATCTTCTTCACGTGCGGACCCAGAGGAGATTTAGGAGTTTGTGCCACCTCCTCCCGGGTCGGTTGCACGGCCGCGCCTGGTACATCCTTCCACAGAGGTGAGGAAGATCTATGAGGAGATCTTAAAAAGGAAGATCGAACCCACCCGGTATGTGGATCGGGACATGATCCGAGACCTCAGATTCGAGGCCAATCTGGCCTATGTTCTGCAGGGGCAGGCGAGACGGACAAGCAGGAGGTCCGATGAGTTACAGTACCATGCAGATGGCCAACCGTTTTTCGGCGAGTGGCCAACCTACAAAGAATTGGTGGCAGAGTTCATGGCGTCACTTGACATCTGCGTCGTGCCCAACGACATCGTCGCCACTAACCGTGAATGGATAAAGGGACGGGTGTCTTTCTGGCTGTACAACCATGACTCTACCCTCACGCTTCGCTAATTCAACAGGATATTCAATTGGATGCATTCTCCATACGACCACCGGCGGCCGGATAACCGCACCAACTACGACTCTCTCTTCTCCGAGTTGGTGACGGTGCCACAAGGGAGGTCGGTGAGCTACCACAACGCTGCGGTAGCCGACTTCGAGCACCCGTTTGTTCGGGTATTGCACCGGATGTTGAGTTCCACCATCATTGCTCGAAGTGATCTGGCGCTAAGCAAATTTCAGGAGACGGATCTTTTCTTCTTATATCAGCTCTTGAAGCGCCAAGAATGCAACTGGGGTGCATTCTTTTTACAACGAGTGTTGGCGTTGAAGAGGAGTACGAGGAAAGTGCCGATTCATTTTGGGGGGCTTGTCACCAAGGTAGCCCTCTACTTGGGCTTGAATCTCGATCAGCTGACTCCTCTTTCTACGAGAAGCAAGGTCAACTTGCAACATCTACACCGAGCCAATCTCGTTCTTCTCCGAACTGGCGTGGCTTTTGCGCATTGCCACGTAAATCAAGTGTACCAGGAGTGCGCGCTGCCGGATCTCGTCTTCAACATCGCGGGCGCACAGCATTTCAGATGGACGATCATAGCCATCGACTCCGATGATGAAGAAGGCGGTAATGACGGCAGCGACGACGGACAGGACGACGAGGATGAGGAGGCAGAAGAGGCATTTACACCTCTTCGAGCACGAGTAGCACCCCGGAAGCGTCCTCGGATGCATCCGGGTGCGTCTTCGTCATCACAGCCCCCGCCGCCATCACCACAGCCCTCGCAGCCTAGCGAGGATGTTTATTCTATGCAGGTCATGTACAACATGCTCCAAGACATTCAGCAGACGCAGCACAGCCACACCGCTGCATATGCCGGTATCCAAGACACCACCGACCGGCTGTTCGTAAACCAACAGGAAATATTCGAGAATGAGCACCTTCTTTTCGCCAATCAAGAAAGCATCCATGATCGGCTGCATAGGATGGAGCAGCAGCAGCAGCCATTCTACGACCACTACTGGAGTCAGGGTTATTTTGGTGGGTATCCACAGCCTCCACCAATGCCCCCGTATGAGCCGAACTTCCAAGGGCAGTTCCCGTCTTGGGACCCCACTTCTCCACAGTACCCACCTCCGCCTCCACAAGAGTGATATGGTATCTCTGTTCCAATCTTTAAGTTTGTTTTTGACTATGAGGCCATAGTCAGATTCAAGCTTAGGGGGGTAGTTGGAATAGCTCTATCTTTTATTATTTTAGTTTTTAGCATTGTTATTCGTTTCTTGCATCTGTAGTTTTTTGTAGGATCCACGTGCTATCTAGTGTAACTGTGGATGTCGTAAAAGTTTGTCATCTTGCTGTTAGTTCATGGGAAATTTAAGGGAAATTTAAAAATTTTGTGTGTCTTGGATAGCTTGCTTTGGTTGACTGTGGGGAACACATCCTACGAAAATGATTGATTATGTCAACTTTAAAACAACATTTCACACCTGTACTCCTATTGATTCATGAAAAGTGGACAGTAATGGTTGTTTGAGCCTAACCTAACCAAATGGTAATGCGACCTTAATTGGATGTAAGAGAGAGAACCCTTTAAACTACTACACAGGTTAGTAACGAGGGACACATAATATCTTTCTAAGGTTCAGTCATCTAATCTTGTGATCATTCCACTTCATTTTTCCATAATCCACCTAAGAGTTGGAAGTAAAGTGTAGTTTTAATTCCTTCTTGTGTGCATAGCATGTAGAGAGGACTTGCATTGATATTTTCCATACTTTTGCATAAAAAGAAAAAAAATATAGGGATTCATGCACATTACCTTTAGGTGCATGCCATGTAGTTTCACTCATGATTTTTATGCATAAAGTACATCATGTGTCTCAATTTTTCCCCAATGGTGAATTAAACTGTTCCATACCTTCTAAATTTTGAAAAAAAAAATTGTGCATGAAGAAAATAGCCCAATAAACTTATCTTTAAGCAATAACGGATATGTGGGCTGAAGAAAAAAAAAATTCTGAAATCTGCAATATAAAAAAAAAATTTAGAAGAAAGTGAAATAAGAAGGAGAAAGGAACATGATATCACTCGCATTTCAGGGAAATTGAGTACATGATGTAGTTTGACTAGATATCCATCTCATTTTGAGGCGGATGGTTAGTGCATGCATCATTTCACCCAATTTTAGGCATTAGGGCATTTCTAATGTGCATATGCATCATATAGGACATTTTTGTATTATGCATGTTGAAACTGTACAATACTTCCAAATTCTTCCATGAGCCACCCATTTTCATCCACCCGTTGCTCGGATTGGTAGGCCACCGTGAAATTATCCTCACTAATGATTATCAGGAGAACTGCTTCCATGTAGATGGTAGTTAGGGCGAGCAACGTAGTATAGGCGATCACAAGATGCACCAATGCTGAAATCGGAAAATTTATTATGTTAACTGCCTTATGTGATAGTGTTCATCGGTTTAGAGGTTAATTTCTTTTATTGATGATTACTGTCGCCTTTAGGGTAATTACCATTCTGTGGTTAGAGAAGGCCGGTTTGAGAACGTTCAGTGGGAGTCACATGGGATGTTGGGTTGGTGTGTTGTTTTTCAGTTGACATTTGCAATTCTATTCTAAGGATTAGTTGCTCGAGGGCAAGCAACGTTCAAGCTTAGGGGAGTTTGATGCGATGATTTTGAGTCGCATTTATAGACATGTTTTATATGTGGTTTATGCTTTTATTAGTCATTTCTATGGTTAATATCGCATAATTCATCCATTTTGGTCTTTGCCATCATTTTATGTCAAATCCCCTTAGTTTCATCATTTTGAGCATTCATTATCACATTATTATTAATTGTGTGGATTTATTTGATTTTGTCTTTAAATTTCAGGAAAAACAAGTATCTGCTTCCGTCGATACCATCGACTTGACCGCAGGTTGCCAGCCGAAAGGAGCAGCAAAGAGTCGACACCATCGACGCTGATGTCGATGGTATCGAGACGTCTTCAGATTGCTGGCGAAGGAGCAGTCGATAGTATCGACACCAAGTCGATACCATCGACACATGGAGGCTACAGTGTCGCAAAATGACAGAACCGACGCCAAAAAGGGGTTGTCGATCCCATCGACCCGCGTCGATGGTATCGACACCGGAAGATATGCGTTGGATTCAAATGGATTTCAATCGGACGGCTGGAGTTAATTGACGACCTAATTAGGGACTTATACCTAATGAAGGCCGCTGAGACGAGATCATCATCTAATTTTGCCATTGCACAAGTGCCAAGGAGGGAAAAAGAGGAGAACGGAGGCCAGAAGTTCATACCTGTCGATCCGGACGCTACCGAAGGCGGATTTCACCACCGAGAGGCGGGAAAGCTCATGTTCTACGCAAAGGATCAACCGGTTCTCCTCCGTTCAGGGGTTTTCCCATTTAATTCACGTTTTTCATATGATTTCCCCTATTTCTACCATGTATTTGTGTGAGATGAACATGCGGGGCTAATCCCCTCCATCTTTAGGACCGAGAGTAGCTCGGGGATGCATTGTATGACAGTTTTATATTAATAATTCATATTTTCTCTCCTACATCCGTGGTATGATTTCGTTTTCTCCATATATTGTTATGCTTGATCACCATAATAATAACCTAATGCCCTTAATCACTTCGATAGAAGGATTAACGGTTGAAAAGAGACGAAACCTACATTAATCGATAAATCCCTTGACAAAGGAGGTGTAAAATTAATGGTGGAAACTAAGAGATCGTTCGTAATGCACTTAGTTTAGGGAATAGATTACTACGACGATGGAATCAACCTAAACCTAAGTTGTGAATTACACCACGACAGTGGGTAATTCTATTTTCAGGCCACTACCCGGATAGAGAGAGAAGATTGAGGAGTTATATGAAACCTAATACAATGATAACCCACGGTGAAACCGCAATCCTAAAGATACTCTTTTGAATTGATTAAATTAACCTTTAATCAATTGTTTGCTTTGTTTCATTTTTATTTTTATTTTCTTTTAATTTTGACAACAAACCCCAATTTGTTATTCGGCTTAGCTGATCGCAAATAGTTAGTAGGAGTCTCCAATAATTCAGCGTATCCCTGTGTTCGACTCAGGCCTCACAAAGTCCTGTACTACTCGACGCGTATACTTGCATTTTTAGCGCGTAGTAAAATACACGTCACATAAGAAAATAGTACTTAACTTATGCATTTTACCACCAAATCTATCCCACACTAAGATTTAATTATTAAAATCTTTGCTTGAAAATTTGGGATCATTTGGGTAAATGAGGAGAGATATGATTTAGTTAATATTTATTAAAGTAAAGGGATTAATTGATCAATGTATTAAATGTCATAATTATTTGAATATAGGGGGAGACCCTTTTAGTTGTCACCTAAAATCATTTCCATCTGGTGAGGAGCCAATGATCCTCCCTCCATCTCCTACCTCACGAGGGATAGAGAAAGTCTAGGGAACATGGTCTCCTTTCTCTCTTACACACACACTCTCTCTCATCTCCCCCTCTCCACTCAGTTAGGCCACCTTTGGATTTGAGAGAAGAAAACAGACACAAGGACCCCTCACATGACTATTCTCCTTCCCTATAGAGGAAGTGCCTAAATCGCAGTCCTTTCTGGAATCTAGGGCTTCAAGGAATCACCCACAAACTCATTGCCTATCCTATATATAAGGTTCCCTAGACACCTTGATCCCTTGCACATCCAGAGATACCCATAATTGCTTCTAAGAATACCTGATAGTGCCAGCCAAGCCCACCATCATCTCTGGTGACCTTGACTGCCTACCCATGCTACAGGGCATATCTACCCAATTGCTTGTATCTGAAGCATCGCTAGAGCACTTCAAGTGCAACCCAAACTCCTATGAAGGTTGCAGAACATCGGGGAGGGTCTGCCCTAAACTGTTAAGTCATCTCTACAATATCTTGATTGGAATGGCATCCATTTCATTTTGGCTTTGCGTGGAGGGAGGAAACTCATCATCAGAGTTCTCAGAGTCTTCCTCACCCTTCAAAGATTCATGAATACTATTAGGTTTCCCTTTCTCTAATCCCATTGCTTTAGTGGGTAACTCTTAGGATGGTGTAACCTACCTAGCATGTTATACAACCATATGAGGGGTGCTACGAGTTTGTCGAGCCCTTATGAACTCAATGATGCCCTGATTTAGACTTCACATGCCATAGGTTTAGAATACAACCCTCTAGTTGACCTTTTCATGGCTTGTAGAAATGGCATAAGCGATAAATAACCCATGGAAGAAAGCTACCTAAATGCCCTAAGAGCGTGTGGCGCCCTAGTTCATTGTGTTGGGGAAAACAAGGTATTTTGACCCTCTCCTGACCTCCATCTCATGTGGCCAAGGTGTCGACATGTCGCAAGCCCATTGGACAAATTCGGGTCTGCGACTGTAGTGGATAATGTGAGAATTCAATTAATTTGCTGACATGGATTTTTGATTGGTCCAAAAGGTTTTAATTTTCAATAATTCTAGTAAATCATAGGTAATTCCAAATTTAGAAAACCTATATATGATTTTGATAGAAAAATATAAGGAATCCAATAAAATTGGTTGCATAACATGATTCCTAGTCGAATTCCAAAAGTGAATTAAGATGCAATCTTTAATGTAATCCTATACATATAAACCCTAATTTCATAAGATTAATGAAATTGATGAGTATAACTTGATTAAATGATATTAATGGATAAGGTCTATGTTAGTTGCATAAAAAGGACATATTTGATCTAATTTAGGTTTAAGGTTCACATGTTGCCAAAATTTAGGATTTCCTAAGATAAAAAGCCTTAAAATGTAATGAGTTGGGTTTGGGAAGCCTAACCCTAATGAAACCATGTGTAAGGACCCTGACCTAGTTTTTGAACTAACCCTATTTGTTTTTCCTATGTAAGTTTTTTAGAACTTTAAGATAATCATCTGAGATGTTTTTTTATCATGTGACACACTTATGATTCAAGTTTGGTTTTGTTTGAATAATGTTTGAACAATGTTTGGTTGTTTTGGACCAGAGAGGGGTTATCTTGCAATATGTCGCATGTTGAGCGTGCCTATAGTGCTTTAGAATCATAATAGAGAGTATGATTCTACCATGCACCTTGTGGAGAGCTTAAGTTTCAAGTTGAGCCTGTGTGGACAATGTTGGTGCTTTGTGTGCCAGTTTTGGTATAAATTGCAATTTACCCAAAGTAAAGGGTTAACATACAATTTACCATCTCTAGAGTTTTCCTCCTCTTGTTTGACATCATCTAGAATATAGATAAAGATTTGGGTGCCTATTTTGGATCTCGGTCAAGAGCTGATATCGTTAGTAGTGATAATAATCTATGGACAATATGTGTTTTGACCTTGCAATGTAGTGTATCGGTTTGGTGTAGTGCAGTGTATAGGTTTGGATATGTGGAACCCTTGGTATAAATCCAAGAGGCCAATACTCTACCTAGAGTATATCACCATAATCTTGCATGTTAAAGTGGTTCCATGTGGCCTTTGCACATGGACAAGTGGGACCTAGACTTTTAAGGTGATGACACCTCTCTTTTGATCGCTCTTTCTTCCCTCAAGTATATAACCCCCTCCCCCTTCAGACAAGTGAACCCTTTTGCCCATTTTTGTTCTTCTCTTCTTGATGGACGAGCTTGGGATATTAAGGAGCTAAAGGGAGTCCCCACAGAGCTTGGGAGGTTGAGTTCCTTGCTCATGGTGACTCTTAGTTTAACTTCCATCTTGGTGAGTTATGTTTCTTGGTGACAATTTCTTTGAGCTCTCTTCTTCATCTTCTTCTTCCCCTCTCAGACATTGATCATACCTTAAATAAAGGTTGAATAGGTCGTAGTTCTCTCTTTCCTTCTTTCCTTCTTGAGCTATCATAACCTTGGCATCTTCTTCTTCTTTCTTGGAGATAAGGTTGAGGTCAAGTTTGCGACTCATGATGGATCATCTTCAACCTTGAGAAAATGTGGGCTTTGGAGCTTTGATCATGGAGCTTTAACCCTTGATGAATACCTTATTGAGGTGGGTTATATAACTCTTATCGTTCTTTATTATTTTCACTCTTTCATATGTGCTTATATTCATTCTCATCTCTACATTGTTTATCTCATATATGCCAGTAGTTAATGATGGTCTTGAGAACTCATTTGATGAAGGAACCTCATTTAGTGTGTTGTCCATATATTGTACCATCCTTACATGATAATAGTAAAACTATTGACCAGTACCCTAAGGTCGAAGATGACAAAGTCAACACACTTTGATCTAGATGACACTCTAAGTTAGTTCAACCTGACATGTCCTAGAAGGGTTAAATCGATATGTCGTGTTAGCCGACACCTTAGACCGATATGTTGAGGATGCTAGCCTGACATTCCTTGTAGTGCTTAAATTAACATGCTAACTAGTGCTTAAACCGAAACACTAGATGATGGTATGGTCTATACATGTGTTTAACCGATACAAAGTGAGGAGCTTAAGCCGACACAAGTGAATGTGTCAAGGCAGACACAAGGGTTAGTGTGTAGGCCGATACACCTTGATAAGATCAAGACAACACACCATGTTGGTGCTAAACTGAGTTACCCTCCCACAGGAGAGAGGCTGACACACTTTGTGGAGTAAGTGGTTGACACATCAGGGTAAAGCTAAGCTGAGATACTACCTTGTTGAGTGAGAAGTCGACACACTTTCAAGTAAGGTTAAACCGACACCCATGGAGAAGGTGAAACTGTTATATCAAAGGCTGAACCAAGGTGTTACAAGTCGAGACACACCTTGATGAGGTAAAATGGTACACCTAGTAGGTGTTAAGACCATGTTCAATGTGGATGTCAAGACGACATACCTTGGAAGGGATGAATCAATACCTAGGGTTGATAATAAATTGATATCCTATGTTAATGCCAACCTGACATCTTGAGAAGGTGGTGAAATTGATATCACATGATGAGTGTGAAACCGATACCCTAACTTGAAGGTGAAACTGACATCTAGGGTTAGGGGATAGACCAAGATGCTATGTAATTGATTAGTTGATGCATGTGTAATGAAGGGCTGCTACACCTATACTCTTGTGTATGGATGTAGTCAATACATAGTGTGGTGATCTATCTAAGATGTCATGGCTATGAATGGTCAATCCTTAATTATGATGCTTATCCATAAAACTTTCCAATAAGGTGGGAGGTTATAGAAGTAGGGTTTATTGGTAAAGTGACCATACGATAATTCTAATCATAAGATGGTCATACTTATGTGCTCTCCTTAGTGAAAGTGTGTAATCCATTGAAAGAGTCTTCTATATTCATTATTACATGATCATAACTTGTGAGAGAGGATAATGAAACAACAATGTGAGTACATGTTAGTGATGATGAGACTTGTCAGAATCAAGGGGTGTTAGTTTTTGTGTATAAATCATATGAACAAGTTTAATGATCTAATAAGTGCCTTATGTATAATTTGTAGTAAAACCCTCTAGTTATGTAATCTGAGGATTGACATTTTTTTATATGATAATATGGTTGATATCTTGTGAAGGGTAATAACATATGGATCACATAATGGTGAAACATTATGTTGGTGCATAGTCAACATGTTTACATAATGCTTTGTTGTAGCATGCACATAGCTTAATGAGATAATACATGTATACATTTATGAAATTATGATACTTAATGTTGGTGATACGATGATCTATTCATATCTAACTAATGTTGTCCAAACCTAAATCAGTTTCAAGAAAGTGGTAAATGGTGCATTTAGGGGTTGGTGATAATAACCATGACATAAATCCCTAATCCGCTAAATGTGAAGAGAATTGACTCCAATTCTAAGGGAAGTTCATATTATAAAATGTGTGTAAATAGAAAGCATGATATTGTACTCTTTCTCTCTCTTTAATTACATGACTTTAACCTTGTGAGCTAGTTGGGTGTTATAATTAGTGAATACTATGAAGTTGGTTAAATAATATCAAGCATTGTTGTAAGCCTTGATAAGGGAACATGGTATGTGAATGTGCATACTTGGTTATATTGTCTAAATCTTAACCTCATACACTCCAACTTATGGGAGGTAGTGAAAATTAGAGATTTGAGATAGAATGATGCTTGAGAACCCTGTGTGGAATAAGCATGAAGCCTAATCCCAAATTAGAGAACTTGTCATGCATTTCTTGCTTTATTTAAAGGTGTTTAATGTGTTTAAACATATTCTCTCTTTGAATGTAATAGCTAATAATTGCTATGGAAAGTATATGTGATGTGGCATAAGTGATGATTGGCATAAGTAATGTTTATATGCCCAATGAAGCATGATGAGATAACAATGAATCACAAGTGTGATGTGATGGGTCATAGGACCTGGCAAAGTCTTAGTGCCTAGTTGAGGTAAAATTCTTTGGTATTGGAATGAGGGATTGGTATCCCATGATAATATGTTTATGGTGATAGCCTTGTGAATGGTTGTGATACATTGTTATGAGATGATGGGAATTCGTTTATAGTTTATTTGATTATATCTTTTGTTGTAATACTATGCTTTTTCTTTTGAATAAGTTGTCTTTGGTTTGTATGTTATAACTTGATTGATGCTAAAAGTCACTTTAATTGGTCTGATTAATCAAGTCAAACCAAATCATGTAGTTTCCATGTGCCATAAATCCCTTCCAATGTCAGTTTTATTTGTTGTATTGGTGAAACAAGTTTAACCCTGAGCGCATATTGTTGAGTATGTGGGGACAACTTGGTACCCTAATATCAAGAAATTGAGGGTGACTTTGGCCATGCGTGAGCCTTTGATCATGCCTCAAGATTTGTGATATATGTGATCTGTGATGATAGTAGAGCAATTGTTGAACACGTCCATGCATAAGTATGTTTATTTGCATTGCCTACAATTTAGAATGACCATGTGTGAGCCTGTTCTTCTAGCATCGTGACCTGTACCAAGGTGGGATAGGTGTTATGTGGGTGGCCATGCATGAGCCAACCCCTTTAATGTGACTATATGTCACTTTTGCAGTTGCTGAATATGTCTCTACAGTATTCTCGTGTACTGGACACGAGCTCTGGAGAGGTCGTAGATTTCATCTCTTCCATTAGACCTTGTATTGCAGTGATTTCTACTTTGTAGTGGTCAGTTGGATTTGGGTGGTACAACTCAAATCCTCAGTACATAATAAAATAGGTAATCAGCCGTGTAGTATACATGTATAGGATCAAATACAAAAACATTGGATGAGACATTGCTTTGGTTTTGTATTGTTTAGTTTGTAATAGTTATACATGTTATTCGCATTCCTTTTCAAATATAAAGATAATTCTCTATGTACTGTAGATGCCTAAACTTCTTAAACAAGTGATAGTTTCCCTACTTAAGAGAATTTTTTGAATCTACTCATCTTATAATAATATTCATTTCTTCTTAGTTATTTGTGATAATAACTGAGTTGGCAGAGAGTTATATCTCTCGTTGGGACTTTTGTCTCACCCTATTCATTAAATATCTTTTAGGTTGACATGCATGCCAAACTAAATATCGAACAGCTAAGGACATAAAATGAAGAGGAACTATACCTTGTGGATCATGATATATGGATAGCGTCTAGTAATAAAGTCATATGTGTCATCCATGTACACTTAGGTCCTTGGGGTGTTCTCAATGTGTTTTGATGACATGATGATCGACATTTGGTTTTTGTATTGTGTGCCTTTGGTGGTATATATATACATGTGGAACTTTTATCTTATGTAATAGGTTGATTGGAAAACAATGATTTAGTACTTTGAATATATGTTATGGAATGCAAGTATTGATTCTTGTGTTATAAATCTCAACTCATGGTGCTTGATGCAAATCGGTTTTAATTTCCTGTGATTTTTTTCTAATCCGTTGATAAGTGGTTGATTGTGATTAAGTTTTGAGTGATCTTAATTTGTGTGGCAAGGGGTGTCACACCCTAATTTGACCCCAAAACCCTAACTTAGAGCCCAAGTTTATCTTAATGGATATTTGTGAACACAACAGTAATACTTGGGTGTTATGCATTAATTTCAGGGTGATTGCTTGATTGGTTGCATTTGCTCTTATTTACTTAAGCACTAAGTCATGTTTGATAAAGGTTTGTGGTTACGCCTATGAACACTCACTTTATCAACTTTCATGTTTTCTGAAGTTTCCCGAATGGGTATTGAAATAAATAGCTTGATTGTTTATTTACTTATTGCAATCTATAAAGTCCATATGAGTATCATCTTATATAAATATAACTTGCTCAAAACCCTAAATAAGTATCTCTAGTGAGTTAAATAGCATGGTGTTAAAGAAGTCATTAAAGGAATGAGTAGTGATCCAGCCCAGAAAGGAAGGCATGTGTATAAACACAAGCCTGAGTGAGGGAAGTTTATGAAGATCCACTATAGGGATCAAACCCTGAAGAGAGTGTTCCCCATAAAGAGGCTCCCCTAAAGAGAGGGGACACCAAAGAGAATGAAATTTTAAGGGTTGAGAAGATAAAATAAGAAAATTCATGTTCAATTTTGTTATGATAATTGTTGCTATGGTTGATTATGTTGTTACACCTACATGTATATATTTTTCCCCCACATACTCAGTATATCTCGATATACTGATTGTGGTTCATTTCATGCCATTTTACGTTTAAATTGTAGTTAATTTGAAAGATGGACATTTAAAGAAGAATGCACAAAAGAAAAGATACTTAAAGTTGTCCTAGAGGAGTATAGAAAGTTAGATTTATTGTATGTTGTGAACATTAGATTTCCATTCCATGTAACTCCCTAGAGAAGATTATATCTTCATATGTTTCTCAAACCCTTTTTCATTCAATGAAACTTTTAATTATTATTGGTTAATTTCTAAACTTTGATCCTATAATTATAATAATGGCATGTGCCCTCTCGTTCTGCCATAATTGGGAATAGGGGGAGCGGGTCATTACATTTGGTATCAAAACCTAGGTTTTCATATTTGACCTTTAATAATTAATAAATTTTAAAGAACTCCATAGAGCCTAAGGGAATTATTAGGTCATTTTCTAAAGGTGATGATGTCTAAAAGGGAACACAACCCCAGGGGCTGGCAAAACTTTCCTCCACACCGCTAGTAAGCTTATAAGGACTCTTAGGCCACAATGTATCCTTCTTGACCACAGTCTAAAGTTTTTTCCCGAAGTAAAATACCTTTCGATTTTCTTCTCTTCTCAAAATTCGTCCCTTCTCTATCCATGTATCCTTTGCAAGACCTTAGGGACCCAATAATTGTTTCCTCTACCATTCTGAAAATTGGGGTTGTGAGTATCAGGGTTAAGGCATCCTATGCCAAATTATAATTAATACATGTAATCAAGAGGTCATGGAAATAATTTTATGATATTTTAAATACCCTAAACATAAAATTGGGATTAATTTATTAAGTGAAACAGTATGGCCCATACTAAGACAACTGCCATCCCTGATGGCACACCCCAGGACCACCTAGATAGAAAGCCCTCCCATAGGAAGAGGATGTCCCCAGAGAAGAGAAGGAGATCCATGGAAGGTGAGTCTTATAAGAAGCAGAAGAGGATAGAGGAGGACTCCACTAAGGAAGGTTCCAAGCCTAAGGCTTTCTCCTTTGTGATCCCAAACCTAGAAGATGGCCCAACCCTGAAATAGAACCCATGATAGAAGATGAACCCAAGTGTGAAGGTAAATCCTGATCATCTGGCCTGAGATCTATTGGAAAAGTGGTGATCCAGACTCTTGAAATGCTCTGGATGGAATAGCAAAAGAAGCTGACTAAGTCCATTAGTTCTCTAGCCCTCAAGGACATCTCCAGAGATGAGAATGGTGAACCACCTATCCACCCTCATCTTGGAACCACCATCCTTGACTTCATCACATTGAACATACAGAAGTTCTAGAGTGAGGACAAGACAAAAGTCATCAAAAAGGTACATGCATGCCTCCTAGCTATGGAGAACGGCTTCGACATCCTGTAGGTGAAACCCATCAAGAAGGTCCTCTTTGTTTCTCACCTTCTTGAAGGAGTAGCAAAGCTATGGTAGGAAACTACATTGCTAATCACAATCTGGCTGAGGAAATGGTGGCCGTTGTAGAATTTTGCACCATGTTCTCCATGAGACTCATTCCCATCTCTATCAAGAAGGAAAAGGAGAAGCAGATCATGCACCTTGATTAGGGAAACATGTCAGTGGTGGACTATGCTCTCAAATTCCACCTCCTGGGGTGCTTTTCCTATATGCTGACCGAAGAAAGGCAAGTGGAACACTTCGTCGAGCACCAACATTCATTGTTGAAGCCACATGTGATGTATGGCAAACATTTGAACTTCACCAACTTCCTCAACTTCACCTTAGATATGGAAAGGACTATCATGCCTACTCATACCATGTCCAAGGGATATCTAAGGTTCACTGAAGGTGTCAATACTTAAAGGAATGATAATATAAGGGCACAAGGTCATAACCTTAGAAGGAATAGGAATAGTGGAAAAGGAAAACCCCATCAGGAGAATCCCAACCGAAAATGTCACACCTGCGGGAAGATGCACCCTGGAAGATGTTGCCATAAAAATAAAGTGTGTTATCATTGATAGCAAGAAGGAAACATCCTATCCAACTATCATCTCCCTAACCCTTGAAGTCCAGGACCAGTGGCAGCTCAACCAGTAGTTGCAACACCACAAGGGCCAATCCTAGTTGTTGAATAACGCTAACAGGCTCGAGTCTTTGCGATTGATCATAAGGAATCTTAGACCAATCCCTATATTTGTGTACTACATCGTATATGAAACATAAAATTTAATGCTATCAATGAAATGTATGGATTCTTGATATCATGGGACATACAGTTAAAGCCCTTTTGATTATGGTTCTACAAATTCTCTTATTTCACAAAATCTCACAATTATGATTTATTTGGATTTCAAGGACTTAGGATATGTTTTGGAAGTCACAACCTCTAGTGGTTGTATCCTCTCATCCCTTTTAAAAACATTAGTCATCCTTATTAAATATATGAAAATTGAACTTTGTACTAACATTATCATGCTTGATATGAATGATTTCGATAAAATGATAGGAATGGATTAGTTGTATGACTATAATGCAAAGATAGACTATAGGCAAATGAAAATAAGGATAGAGAGACCAAGTCTTCCACCCTTTACCATTAGAGATAGGAAATATCCCACCGTCATCTGTTAGAGAGATAGTCTATTTGCATGGTGATCCTAGTTTTATTATAACTAACGGTGTCCCTAAGTTCACTTCCAAGTGGTGGAAACAAGTCCAAGAGGAACTTGTACAGCAAACAACAGAGAAGATCAAAGTGATACAGTAACAGTCGAAAGCAGCACAGGACAGAAAGAAGTCATATGTGGATAATCGTCACAAACCCTTTGAGTTCCAAGTAGGAGATAGGTATATCTGAAGGTCTCTCCTTGGAATCATGTTCTGAGGTTTGGGAAGAAGGATAAGTTGGCTCCTAGATATATGGGACTTTACTAAGTGATGGAACGTGTTGGGAAGGTGGCTTACCAGTCGGAGTTTCCACTTGAGTTGAACAAGTTGCATCCAGTGTTCCATGTCAGTATGTTGAAGAAGTGTCATCTAGATACAGAGTTGGTGTTGCAACCTGTAGAGGTGGAGCTTGATGAGTATATGACCTATGTGGAAGGTCAAGTGTTGATCCTTGATCGGAGAGTGAAGAAGCTAAAGAGGAAGGACCTTGTGCTTGTAAAGGTTCTTTGGCACCACCTAGGTGTTTAGGAAGCCACATGGGAGCTCGAAGAAGAGATGAGGAGGAAGTATCCCTCCCTTTTATCCTAGGATTTTGGAGGCAAAATCCCTGTTAGGGGTCTATGGCTTGTAAGGACCCTGACCCAAGTTTTGGGATAATCCTATTTGTTTTGCTTAAGTATGTTGCTTAGCTCCTTGATCTAATCATCTGAGATGTAATTAGGGCATGTTGGAATCTTGAGTGCCTTATTTAAGCTTGATGCTTGTATTTTGTGGAGACATTTGGTGCAAATCGCAATTTACCCAGAACAGGGGTTGATGTGCAAGTTTGCCACCTCTAGAGTGTTCCTTCTCTCTCTTTTGGCATCACCTAGAGGAAGGAGAAAGAGATGGGTACCTTTTTTGGACCTTGGTTGTGTGGTGACATCCTTGGTGGTGTTTTGGACACATGTTTGAGGCATGCCTTGCACCTAGGAGTGTTGTCTCAGGCTTGAGAGCCTTAGAGAGGCTTTGTATCAGTTTTTTGGTGTGTAGAGATGCACCATATTGGTTTGTGGTACCTAGGGTTTACTCCTATTGATTTGTAAAATGGGTAGATGTATGTATCGGCCTTGACCATCTTAAGTGACCTAGTGGGTGAGACATAGATCTTATCACCGTATTTCATTGTGTTGTATGTGGCCCTTCTTTGTGGACAAGTGTCACCTAGGGTTCTAAGGTGGTGACACCTTTCCCTTGATCTCTCTTTCATCCTTCTTGTATATATACCTCTTTCTCTCAATGCAAAAGAACCCTTTTGGTTAACCTTGCATTCTCTTCTTGGTGGATGATCTTGAGCAAGAAGAGTCTCTCCCTTGGAGCTTGGAGGACGAGTCACATGCTTGTGGTGCTCTCTTCATCCTCTACCTTGGTAAGCCATGATCCTTAGCTTCCTTTCTCTCTTTCTTTCTTCTTCTCAGACATGTACCTTTCTTACTTTCTCTTCCCTCACATGCTCTCTTAACCTTGGTTCCATCTTTTCTCTTGGAGGTGTTGTGGTGATCAAGCTTGGAATATCTTCTTCTACCTTATGCTCATGATACTTGGAGCTTGGTGGTGATCCTTGAGGTGGGTTATATAACTCTAAACCCTCTTTGTTATTATCACCCTTTACTTGTTATCTTGTTCTTTATCTTTGGCTCGTTGTCCTTTTCTTGTTAGTACTTCCTTCTTGGTGGTTTGGTGTTCTATTTTGGAAGAAAGTCTTATTTAGTTGTTGCTCTTATGTTGCACCTCTTTTGCCTTCCTTGTAATGTCATTCTAAGGTTGAATATGATTAGGCCGATATGCTTTGGGTGGTCTTCACGACCTGTGATGCCACTAACTGTCACAACATTAGGGAGGTATAAGTCAACATGTATAGGCGAGAGTTAGATCGTCATGCCTTGTGCATGCTTAGGCTATTTTAGCCTTGGCTCCTGGTTGTTACCCGACATCACATTGCTATCCTATATGAAATGAGGAGTGGTAACTGTCATGCCTAGCCCGTTAGCCTTGGGGGTGTTGTTGCCCAACACACCTTAGCTGTCACAACTTGTGACGCTCTGCTTGGGCAAAGACCAACAAACTTTAGGGAGACGTTGATGATATGCGGTGAATTAGAGGTTAGACGTTATAGTTATGGATGTGTTGTGTTGAGAGTGTTTCCCATGACGCTTTGGACGTCACGCCTTGGAAGGGGGGTTGATGCCCAATATTCCTTGATAGCCTATCACATTTTGCAGCATTGTTGAAATCTTAATAGTCGTCAACCTTTAGTTTCCCAGTACACCACCCCTAGATGCCTAACTGATACCCTTCTTAGGTGTTTCTTCCTGATACCCTCATGATGATAAAATGATACACATCTTGAGTAGGTAGCTCGATGCCATGTTTGCTCACTTAACACACCCTAAATCGATACCCTGCTTTGGAGTGGTTGCCTGACATACCTAGGGTTAACCCTATACCCTATGTTGTAACCCTAATCGATACCTTGTGTTGGTGTTTAAGATACACCATGTTAATGTTAGGGTCACATGATATGATGTGATACCCTATGGATAATTTGTACGACTGATGTTGAGAGTTATATTTCTATACCTCATAACATGTTTTATAATTATAATGAGAACCATGTTTCTTTATTTCATAACACACCTCATAATGATGATAAAAGTAATGAACTAAGGGTGGTTGTTGATCCAACCTTGTAAAACCTAATAGAGTACAAAGAAACCCTAATCGTGATAGATATAATGAAACATTTATGGCATGAGTCCCATGAGGTGATGGCATTGATGATGTATTGCCTCTCTTATTATAAGTTTCTAACCATGCAGGTAGTGCCAGATGATATGCATAGCCAGGTATGAGCTATGGTGATTATAGTATGCTTGAATAAGCTTTGTGAAGCACATGTGATGGGTAACACAAAAAGAGGAGGAAATGTGGTCTTATGGCCCGATGATAGTTTATTGCCTTATATAGATGAATGATTTACTCAAATGATGATATGGGGGTTGCTACCCCAAGTATGTGGTCCTTGTGATGGACATATGGTGAAAGATAGACATAAAGTGATGATGTGGTCCTTACATGTTTCAGTATGTTCTGGTGATGTATCATGCCTTGTTTATGCAAATCTTGTTTTGAGTTTATACATTGTAACCTGATTAATGTTGAAAGACGTTTAAATTTGTCTAATTAATCAAGTGGAATCTAACAGTGTAGTTTTTTTTATGTCATAGATCCATTTAATGTCAGCACTTTCTGAATGGTGAAACAATTTTAACTCAGAGCACATATTGTTGAATATGCAGGGTGCAAGTTGTGGTGTCTCCTTGTATCTTGAATGTATTTATATATATATATATATATATATATATATATATATATAGAGAGAGAGAGAGAGAGAGAGAGAGTTAGGCTAGAATACACTCTGTAGTGGACGGCATCATTCTGTAGCCACCTTGATTCACATGCCATCAGTTAAGATCGTCATTCGGAGTGACATTTATTGTGCAAAATTGTCCCTACGGCATCTACGTGAGTGCTTGAAGATGGTTATAGTTTGCTAGTATCTGCCTCTCCTTCTTTCTCTTTATAAGTCATTGTTAGAGTTTTCAAACCTTGGAGGAAACAATGAGAGAATCTTAGTGTGTGCCCTAAAGGCCTCCTCTCGTATCATATATATAGAGGAGTGGACAGCCAGGGTTTCCTAAACACATTTTTGCTAGGATGTGGACTTTAGGTCTTATGAAAACCTATTTCTGAAGTCTGAGTCCTTATTTCATTTATATCCTTGAAACTTACGTTTAGGTCCCTTGATTTTTATAACAATTAAATAAGGTCAATTTAGCCTTTCTTCAGATTATATCTATGTGTGTCAGCATTTAGGAACCATACTAAATTGGCAATAGATTCACTAATCAAAATTATGATCCATAAACAATGAGCAATAACTAGCTACACATCATTGCTACCCAAGTAGTAGGAATAAAAGACTCAACCAACAATGACTAGTCTAACCATGTCATATAATTCTTTTGTCACAAATACCCAGATTGAACTAGAGGCATGGGCACATCATCCTCGCTACATTCAATCTAAGATCCTTGATCACCAAGTAGACTAGCAAGATACATATGAGCTCAATATCATATACCAAATCACATGAACATGGCCATGCGTTCTCTAGTCTCACTCATCAAGAGGCCTTGGATATCACTCCCATTATATGGGAGGGACAAATTCCTTCTACATCACCCAAGCACCTCATCACATCCAATCATTCTTTATGGCAACCTTCTTCAAGATCAAGTTAAATACTATCAAAACATGACGATTGTCATGTCACCATTGAAGTAAATTCAGCTCGAAGGAACACAAAACATTGGTGTGTTTGAGCATCGATTATGACTATCATATAATGTTCCATGAGTCACTCAAAAGGTGGGTCTATACATGACACTTGTTCTCTAACAAGTACCTATGTGTTTGACTTGATATCCATGCTTGATGAGACAAATTGTGTCTACTAGTAGGTTACTTTGAGAAAGGTTCTCAATCTAGATGTAGTTGTGCATGTTTCCCTTATAATACCACTATCATTAGATCCTTATATACTCAAACAAGTTGATTAAATAGATTACTTAGTGTGTATGGGAATTCCCTTGGTTAAAAGATGACCATGGACTTGAATATGAAAATCTTGCAAATATCATATACCCAATCATTATAAATGATGTGCTTAGATAATTTACAACCTGTCTCATAATGTTACAAATAATTGAGACCAACACTTATAGTTAAAATATTCTATTTCGAATGTCAAAATGAGAATTTGGTGTATAAGGGAAAATTAAGACTAATATGGGATCTGGGTCAAGTTCAAGTCAGATCCTTTTGAAAATAAGGTAATGAAATTTTATGAGCACACAAGGAAACTTTATCAATGTTATCATTGGATGATTCTCATCTTACCTAGAGGAATTGAGAGGTACAAGGAGATAGATTTCTCCATTTCAGGAAGTTACATTATTGAGTTAAGTCTAGCCTTTTCTTAAGCATGTATATTGGATAAAACATGAGAGTCTTACATTAATATAAGATAATATGAAAAGTATATCCTTAAAGGGCTGTGTGTGAACCAAAGTGGAAAGTATGGAAAGATTTGTTATTTCTACTATTGGGACACACATTTTATCTCAGCAACTTGTGATTTTATATAATTTTAGAATTGCTATTACATGTATGCCATTAACTTCATGTTTGAATAATAAATAGTTATTCATTTATTGAGAAGAATAATTTTTGTGCAATCTACATGGATGACTTCCTATATGGCATTTCCTAATATTTATACTAATTGGGGACTATAGTAGCATTGTAGAATTGTTATTACATGTATGAGATTAAGTTCATGTTTGGACAAGAAAGAGTATTTCATTCCATGTAAAGGACAATTTTTTCAATTTACTTAGATGACTTCCTAAATGGAATTTCCCGATGTGTTATTATATTGGATCCTAACACACACACACATATATAATGTAATACCAAATAACTTGAACTACATGACTTACCTATAGAATTGTTGTTTAGCCGTTTATTCATTATACACATTATGAAGTCCATCATGGATGGCTACTTAGACTTGTTTGATTATGAATATCTGAGACATGTAAATCATGTTTGTTGGACAATATGGCATAATGTTCCCTTTAATAAAAGAAGTGAGAGGGTATATGAACTTTTAGAACTAATACATATTGATGCATGTATTACTTTTAGTTCAATGCCCAAAGGAGGGTATCAATACTTTATTACATTTTTTTATGATTTCAGTAGATATGGATATGGGTATATCATGAAACACAAATTAGAATTCTTTGAAAAAGTTCAAAGTATTCAAGAATGAAGAAGTAGAGAACCAACTTGACAAGAAAATTAAGATACTTTGATCTAATTGAGGTGGAGAAAATTTAAGCCAAGATTTTGGGGACCGTCTCAAGGAGTGTGGTATTGTATCACAATTGACCACGTGTGTCACACCCCGATCTCACACTAACCACTAATCACGAGATTAGGGCGCGACGGAGGGATTATCACATAAACAAATCACTGAGAACTTTTTCTTTTTTAAAACCTCGTAATGATATCCGGATTATTGTTGTAAACTAAAACATAATAAACTATTGCGGAAGCATTTCAATTAAATTGGCTAGAGAACATAAACAGAGTTTACAACATGTAACATTGTTTAACAGAAAGTAAAACATAACAGTTAATTTACATCTTTTACTCATTCGTCATACATACTCTCTCTCACCCACACCATGTCCCAAGGACCGAGGGGAAAGGATTAAGAGACCACTATCTAACTAACTACATATACCTTCTACTGACTAGGGTGGTAAGATCCTTCAAATTCCTGGAAATGTCGCTGACCTGAAAATGTTTGAGTAGAGGAGTGAGCCTACTCGCTCAGTGAATAGTTTTTCATTTAACTATCACTAAACAACTCGTCAAGTTTATTATTCAGATTAATATACAAGAAATACTACACTGAGCAGATCTAAAACAATATAATTGAAATAACAAAGAATGTAAATGTTGCATCCAAAGAATAACTACTAGAAGACTATGCTCTAGTCTTCCTTAACTCTTTCATTTATAAGGAACTCTGTGAACCTATATGATCATATTTTAGCTTATGCCCTGATCTATGCAGTGTACTCTGCATAGAGACTCGCAGTGCACTACGGCCACACCGTACAAGACTTAGCGACACACCCGGGAAATGCTAAGTCTGACTGTCGTCCTGGTCTGCGGCAGGACTCTCAGGCTCACACGGCCTCACTGCACTCTCAAAGAGTGTACTCTAGACTCCTCCTCTAACCTGAGCACATAGGCGCAGGGAGTCAACACTGGGTTACCAACAGAATTACTCAACCGGTTGATGTTGGATAACCCTTCTGTCCTCGTGCCACCAGAATTACTCAACCGGTTGATGTTGGACACGAGTTTCACCCCTAAGGCACAGACCTCTCAAAGGGGTTCTACGGTGTTCAGGGCACCTAAGTCTAACATTAACATAATAGGTACATTTTAAACAGAAATCATAACTCATTTAACATTTCTCACAAGGCTCACATGGCCTGCCATATCATATCATAAGAAACATCTTAACTCATGTATTCAACATATATCATGTCTCAGTAACATCCCTTTCTAGGGCATGTCATATCTCATCACCTGCAATTTACGAGATATGTATTGAAAATAAGAAGCCCTGCAGTATGTAGATATCAACTCAGAGAGAACAAGCATATAAAGTTAAATGCACTAGAAACATACAATTCAACAGTTAAGTATCACCACATCTCATATCGAGACCTTTCATATTACCATAACATGATTCATTGAACACCCTATCCTTAGGGTTTCAGTTACCTCATTCACTTATCACATGGCAACACCCTATCCTTATATCATGCATGCAGGCAGATTTAAAATTCATAAATATCCCAAACTCAAGTCAATTTGGCACATGCATATTGAATCCATTCAATTGTACATCTTAGTGCACTGCTAAGAGTAATTTACTTCACATATGAGAATTTATACGTAACATTAGTCAATTCTCTGAAATTCTCGAAAAACGTGCACATTAACCCAAATCCTGGTTTGTGCATCACTTAACTCAATTAAGAGTTAATTACATATCACAATATAATTTAATAACAATACTTGAGAATTTCTGGTAATATTTCAGAGAAATGTGCCATTTCATGTAAATATCAATTTACACATATTAACGTCAAAAGATATATGCAATTAGGGTTTTCATGCATATTTTATTTATTCATATCAACTTTGAAATTGTACATCTGATAATTTATCAGAAATCTTCATTGTCTGGGTTCATACCCAAATCATACCATTTTCAGACATGAATTTCTAATTTCAACATTCAAATGAGCAATTTAGGTTCCAATGAACCATATAAATCTACTAATTCAATCCATACTGTTCAAATGCTAAATTTAATCATATAACAGTGTCTAAAAGCATTTTATGAACTAAAAAGGTCGGGCGACGCCAAACGCTGCCTGACGCCTGATAACGCCTGTTATCAGCGTAATTCGCGCACAAAACAGAAAATATTCAAACGCCTGAGTTTATTAATGATAAATAAATGAAACCCTACTCACAGTGATTTGGTCTATCCGGATTCGTCCGGAACTGCGTCCAAGGCCGGATTCTGAGCGATTTTCTATTGTCTTCAACCTTGGATATTTTGATTTCATGGTCTTGTAGCAAGCTACTTCACGCACAAGTTGACGGAGAGCTCAGCTAGGAGCTAAATCAACGTTGGGGGCTGCGGATTTGTGCTATGGCTTCACGGCCGAAGTTGGCTGGCATTCCTTGTGTTTGTCGCGCCCTAATCGGGCTCCCTGGCCGCTGCCGTACGCAGCAGCTTGTTGCTGCAAATCGGCTGCTTGGCCATGGAGGTCAGGTTGCAGGTTTGGGCGGAACAGGATGGCTCGTTGATCCTTGATAGTTGGAGGCATTTTCCTGAGCCAAGGGGCCCTTAGTCGGCTCTGCGAACTGCTGGCCGGAAGCAGCAGCTTCAGCAGGTTGGGAAGTTGTTAGGGCGCTGTTGCAGCTGCAGCTGTTACTTCTGGCCGCCGGCACTGCTCAGCAGGTCGGCGCTGCGGATGGGCATGGGAGGAGGTAGGGAAGGTGGAGGGATGGAAGACGGAGGTCAGCGGAGGTCAAGGCTAGTTAATCTGCCCTAAGCCACCCTAGATCGCCCTCTCGCGGCTCCCCCCTTACTTCTGCTCTGTCGGCGCTGTGTGCCGCTTCTCCTGTTATATCGGGTGGGAAAGAAAAGAAGATAATTTACAGGAAAAGAAAAATCAACCGACCCACTAAAGGGGTGAAAGTTTGGAAAAAATTGCATCTTAAGTCTGACATTCTCAAAAATGCCATAGCTATGGCCTCGGGGGTCCGAATTGATCGATTTTTCTTGCAATATTTCAAGCACAAACTTCTCTACGCCCTCAAAGCAATATATCATGTTAAATTTACTAGTTCACTGGTTCAAAGTTTCAAATTGCATCCAATCATCACTTTACTCAAATTAATCATCTTAATTATGCACTAATTGATCTTATGTGCTTAATTCAACTAAATCAAGTTAATGATTCACTAACCACATCATAAGTACATAAGTTAACTCAACTAACTTTAATTAGGCTCAAATTATAAAACTTACCAATAAGCTTTGGAACAGGTCATAACAACGTGGAACACCACAACATAATGGTGTTTTAGATAGAAGGAATCACACATTGTTGGACATGGCGATCCGTGATGAGCCGAGCCAGACTTGCTAATTCCTTTTGGGGACATGCTCTAGAAATCACCACGTTTAAACTTAACCTTGTTCCTTCTAAGTCAGTTCCAAAGACACCATATGAAATATGGACTGGGAAGCATTCCAATATGTCTTTCATGAAGGTTTGGGGTTATGAAGCTTATGGGAAGTGTTCATTTCTAGAGAATTTGGGACCCATATATGACAAGTGTTGTTTTGTGGGGTATCCTAAGAAAACTAAAGGATACTATTTATTATATTCCTTCCCAGAATAATGTGTTTGTTTCTAAAATTGGTACCTTCTTAGAGAAAGCATTCACCTATTGAAATACTAATGGGAGGAAAATAGAATTTCAATAAGTTTGAGATACACAAAATGACAATGACCTTGAAGAGGAACATGATGAGGCACCACAAGTTGATGTGGCATAGCTGCCCCCTCAACAAGCACATGATCCTTGTAGATCTAGTAGGATTCACCATGAGTCAGAGATATTTGGATTTCTTGTACCCAAGATGGTGAGTTTTTGGTCATGGGTTTTGATGAGCCAACCACTTACAATGAAGTTGTAGAATGACCAAAATATGGTAAATGTCTTGAGGCCATTAGATCCAAAATAAACTCCATGAATACCAACAAGGTATGGACCTTGGTGGAACCACCTGAAGGGGTAAAACCCATTGGGTGAAGTAGGTATTCAAGAAGAATACTGATGTGGAAATGTCTAGACCTACAAAGGGGGATTAGTGGCTAAAGGTTTCAAACAAGTTCAAGGCTTTAACTACGATGAAACATTTTCACTAGTTGCCATGGTCAAGACCATTAGGAACATGATTACCATTGCATCATACTATTACTATGAGATCTAGAATATGGATGTCAAAGTCTCATTCCTTAATGGGAATCTTCTTGAGTATGTGTACATGATACAACCTGAGGGTTTTGAATATCTAAAGGATGCTAGAAATGTTTGTAAGCTATATAGATCAATTCATGGATTGATTTAAGCATCTAGAAGCTAGAATCTTTGTTTTGATGAATCTGTCAAAGAGTTTGAATTCATGAAGACTAAAGATGAACCTTTTATTTACAAGATGGTTAGTGGGAGGATTGTAGTATTCCTCATATTGTAAGTGGATGATATACTACTCATGGTAAATGATATTCCAACTCTACAAAAGGTGAAGATGTGGTTGGGAAATAGTTTCTTAATGAAGGACTTAGGATAAGCTACCTATATTCTAGGTATCGAGATCTATAGACATATATCTAGAAGGTTTCATGGCTTAAGTCAGAATACATACATTGACAAGGTGTTGAAACTTTGATGTCCCCAGATTTTCTAAAACTTAATATGATGTGTGACATCCAAATTGAAACCTCACCTCAGTGAGCATCCCAATTTAAACACCGCACACTAGGCTAAGAAGAAGAAAATCAGAGGAATTCAAAAGGAAACAATAGTAGCACATGCACATGAACAATAATAAAACCATACAACACATGTTCACCATTCAACATATAATTACAAAATAAATTGTTACAACATTTGATATTACACATTGAATAGCAAACTATTACATATACATGTACTGCATCTACAATAGGATCTTAAAACAACAGGTCCACCTATACATCAGCTCACCACACAACTCTCAAACTATCATGGTTCTTCAAGATCATATGTCCCCGACCTAAATAAAGATTACATGTGGTACATGTCAACACAATATTCAAGAATATTGTACTGAGTATGCCTACGTGTCTTTTATATACCTCTCATTACTAAGCTTGGCAATAAGATTAAACTACTACTTGGCAGTAATAAACAAGATAAGAAAAGGCATACTTGAACAAGATGTTTGTTAGCAAAAGAGAACACATATTTTAAATACATTTTCCATTATATGTACATTTGATCAACCACATGCACTATTTTACCAAAGAGATTTAGTACTTTCATAAATGCACTATTCTACCAAAGAGATTTACTTCTCACATGTACTATTCTGCCAAAGAGATTTAGTACTTTCATCAACACACTATTCTACCAAAGAGATTTAGTGCTATCATATAATAGAACAGATTTACTATGTTTCATGTGTTCATAACAATAAGTATGTTAAATCAAGAAACTTATCATACAAGAACAATCATTTCATCCAATATCATGTGTGAAGTGTTTACTACACATGTAATGCAAGAATACTGAATAATAGGCCAAGTAAGAGGTAATGGATTACCTTGAACAAGATATTCTAATCACAACATATCATTGATATCAACTATATCCCTAGTCAACCATGATCAAGACAAGAACACATATTATCAGGTTCTCATCATCTTTAACCCTAGTTATGTCCATTTTAAGGTTTTACTTAGATCATTGGTTATTCTCCTTTATAAATTGTATTCTTGTCTTAGAATTATCTTACTGATGTTATTTTCCAATTATGTTACAGATTAGGGTTCATCGTCTAAACATTAGCTTCTATAGTATTTTGTTCACATATTAACCCTAGGTTACACGCATTAACCTAAATTAGGGTTTTAAACCATGTATTAAGGGTCAACTTCATATAACATGGATTTTGTGTATAAAATAGATCTTAGATTTACATATTATCTTCTAGTTACTGATATGAGGGTATTATGTGAATTTCATCATTTATTGATCATGTATGTATTTATTACATATTAATTAGAGTTATTAGCCACATTAAGCAAATTACATGATTTCGTGCATCAACATTATATTTACTGACACCAAATGGATTATAAGTCACATTTAGGAGTTATTCGAAATTTTCATAATTTTAGTTCATCATTTGGTATTTATTATACATCAAACAAGCATAATACATATTGCATGATATGACTTTGATTTTAGCATAAAAAGACTAATACATATGTTCCATGTTATTCTACGCATTTTTCTGAGAATTTTGGCACCTTATTTGAAATTTTTTGACAAGGGATGTATTTACTACTAATTTTGTGAGATCTAAACATTTTTGAGATATTTATTGTGGCATCCAACTCACAAAAACATAATTTACTTAAGCGGAAGGAATCAATTGCAGCGGATTACTAAAAATCACTAAAAATTAAAACTTTTTATAAAGAGATCCATACATTGAAAAACTCTTTCAAAAAGAACCAAAGTAATTCTATTACATTCTGGTTCATAAGTACATGTTTTGTACCATTCCATGTTACAACTGTACATAGACAGCATAAAAACATTGAGGCATCAAGCCAAAAATCTCAGATCGGTTCATTAAACTAACTACTGACTCCGAGGACCTGAGAGTACAGAGACGACACATAGGACTCTATATACAAACATGACAGCCAGTGTCCCCACCTGGATGTCACAACTGTCCCTGCTACTGCTGCTACTATTCTTCACCCGCTATAGGGTTTCTGCTTCTTCTTCTGCATCTACCTAAAAAGTTGGATCCCACGGGGGGTGAGACAATTCAAATTGCCCCAGCGAGAGATATAACTCTCTGCCAAAAATATTATTATTGCAGTTTAGTAAAATAAAACTAAGTAGAAGAATCATAAGTATTCAACAACAAATAATTCAATTATCTAGGCATATAAGAGTAATGTTCTTCTTCAAAGCATTTTAGCTTGTAACTTGATAAAGCAGTATATCATTTATCCAATAAGGAATATGAAGAACATATATAACATTTATCCATTAAAGATATACTAAGGAAGATGTCATCAACCAAAACTTCTCATATTTCAACCTTAAGAAAATACGCTACATGGATGATTACATTTTACAACCATACTTAAGCCCTATGGAGATGAGGTATACTTCTCATACTCCAACCAACCATTGTGAAATCGAAATTGGTACCATACATAGGTCAATAGAAGAGTCGGATTTCCATGACCTCGTCTTCTTCAGCCAGTGTGAGGACCAAATGTAGGACATCTTGTGTCTCTGCTAAATAGCTTTCCAGGGTATATTGACAACTTCGCTATTAGAGTTACAGTCGCATGTTGTACTCTCTTCACAATTGAGAGATTTCATATTATCTCACGTCGATCCGACATTAATATCATCATCGGGAGATTAGTGTTACATCCATCCTGGCATTCGGGAGATTAGTGATACATCCATCCCGGCATATATAATGAAGGATTGAGAGATTTAATGTTTACCTCACATCAATTCCTCCGTTAGGGCGTAAGGATATTCGCGCCCATAACCCCCACATATTCAATAGTATGCCCTCCATGAGTTCTCGTAGGAAAACCTATTTCACCATCGCCAGTTGCTGACGATGATGGATCTATGGTTAGGGCTCTACATGATAAGATTTCAATTGATTAATTAAGTACATTGCCATATTCTTTTAGCATCAAACATGTTTTCAAACATAAATCATTACAACAATTGCTATTCAGAATAAGTAATACTTCTATCAAGTACTTTTCAAGCTTTATGAAACATTGGGATCTCAATCCCTTGTCACATCAGGAGAATTCTCATCCCTTAACATGTCATCATTGAGTTTATGAAATATGGGTATTCAAACCCTCAATTCATCAAGAACACTTGTTACCACTTATTAGGTAACTAATACCTTCAGGTCATCTGACCAAGGTAAACATGATACTTGCAATATAGGCATCTCACATGGCTCTTAAAGCCCATTTAATTTCTTGTTACCTCTTACTAGGCAACACAGCATATTATGGCTCACAAGGCCCATAAAATAATTTCAGTAATAAAACATCATAGCTCATACCTGGATATGTTCAATATCTCATTATACATGCGTGATTAATGCATATGATAACAGTTATATCAATCACATATCAGCACTATGCAATGTGAGAGTACATCACTATCTCCTCATTAGAGTTAGGATTTCCCATTTCATGTCAATTAGGAACACTCATCTCATTACCCAGATTAGAGTTACGGTTTATCATCATATTGCCCAAAGATTAGGGTTTCATACACTATAACCCATGATTTGGGCTTCAAATACCTTTACTATGTATTAGGGTTAGGATTTTATATTAAGGTGTCACATATCATTACACATCATTACCTTAGGTTAGAGTTCAACATCACATCATTGCTTTAGGGTTTCACTTGACATCACCCTCAATTAGGGTTCCACATGTCATCACCCTTGATTAGGGTTACTTACATCACCCTCAATTAGGATTTCACATGTCATCACCCTTGATTAGGGTTTCACATGTCATTACCCTTGATTAGGGTTACACATTACATTATAACATTAAGGTTTAACTTTAACATCACCCTTGATTAGGGTTTTACATAACATCTTTGTATTAGAGTTTCACTTAACATAACCCTTGATTAGGGTTCTTCATGACATCACCCTTAATTGAGATTTCTCACATCATCACCCTATATTAGGGTTACACCAAGCATTGCCCTAAATTAGGGTTGGGGTTCATCAACCTTCTCAATTAGGGTTTCACTATCACATTATCAAGGATCATACCCTAATTACATATTTTATTCATGTTATGAGTTTTAAGATCTAACCATTACATGATTGTTATACATGTATGGACCCTCTCTCTCTTTCATCCTCTTTAGGATAATACTTACATCAAACTTGATTAGATTGGGTCAACTCAACTTGAAAGAAAGGTTGACATAGTGTATTAAGTCATTACTTCCATAAGCATCAAAGGTTAACCATTTAAAAGGTATTAATCTCTTAAATACCTTGAAGGTACAACCATTGTAATTACCTTTGATAGACATCATCAACAATCATGTAATTGATTGTACTAATATGTCTTGAATCAATTAGACCTTCAAATGATCTTGAAATACCTTGGCCTCCATTTGGTCTTGAGGTGCTTGACCTCCATTCGGTCTTGCCTTACTTCCTCAATCGGTTTTGAAACTATTTGATCAATTTATTATTGAAACCGAATGAACCCTAAACAGTTTGTGAACAATTGCCCTTCAAACGGTCTGAGTTCCGTTTGGTCCCAAACGGTCTCAAGACCGTTTGGACTCAAACGGTCTCAATACTATTTGGTCCAAACCATCATGAAACTGATTGGATCAACTAGGGTCTCCTCCATTCAATTGATTGGCTTTAGGGTTTTCTCTATTGAATCGATCATCAATTGATCCATTGATCTTCAACCATCCATCATAGCCTTTGAACTCCAAACGGTCTTGAGATCGTTTAGTCTCAAATGATCTTGAGACTGTTTGCCTCCAAACGGTCTTGAGACCGTTTGGATCAACTAGGGCCTCCTCCATTCAATTGATTGGCTTAAGGGTTTACTCTATTGGATTGATCATCAATTTACCCATTGAAAGTTATTCAATTACAGCCCTTGTATCTTCAACCATCCATCACAACCTTCTCAAACAATCTTGAGACCGTTTGGATCATCAACCAAGTAATTGATCCAATTCAATTAGAAATCCTTCAACCAATTCGATTAGGGTTTATAATCCATTGATCATTCTTCTAGAATTCATTATAATCAAATCAATTTGAGCTATTGAATGTTCATCAATCACATCAACAATTAACCCCATACGGTTTTGAAGGCCAATTTATTCATCTGATCTTGAAATCCATTACCCATTTGGTTTTGGACTCAATTACCCATTCGATCTTGTTGTTAATTACCCATTTGGTCTTGTACTTAATTACCCATTTGGTTTGGAGTAGATTACCCATTCAGTCTTGTCTTCAACTATCCATTTGTTTTTGGATACAACTATCCATTCGGTCTTGATTTCAATTTCCCGTTCGGTTTTTAAATAAATTGTCCATTCGGTTTTGAAACCGAATTAACTCAATCGTTTTCAAAACTGATTGCCCCTTCCTTTGTTGAGGTGTGTGCTTAAGATGACATCATCATATTCAAGCTTCAAACCTTTGAAATCAGTTGTGATTCTTATGGTAATTTCAACAACTAATCAAAATGAAATCAAGAAAGAAGAAAGGTTCAACACATAGCGAATAAATTGCAAGCAATAATGACATTTAATGGTTCAAGTTATATAACCCACCTTCAAAGTTGAAAAAAAACTTCAAGATTCACGCCTTCAATGGTGAATGAAGCTTTCTCAACCTCCCAAATCCGTCCTCAAGCTTTTGAGTGAAAAGAAATGGCTAGGATTGACGATTGAATGCAGAAAAGAAGAAATCAAGCATTGATTTTTTATTTCCACCATGAAATCAAGGTTGAAGATCATTAAGGAGCTTACCTACAGGTTGGCGCACTTCCTTATATTTCTCCTAAGCTCCCTTGTGTTCAACCAAAGAAAGGAGAGAAAGCAAATCCGAAAAAGAGTCCTTATGTGGTGGAAAATGAGATATATATAAAGGGATTTCAATGAGAGAGAAAGTCTTTCAATAATCTTTTAATTCCCAAAATTTGTGCCACATCTCCCCCTAAACTCCTTGAATTCAAATACATCTTCCCCACCTTCGAATTCCTCTTCATTATCCATGAATTAAAGGAAAAGCGATTAAGCACCTTAATTCATATAATACTAATATCCCATTTTTAGTGCATATTACTTTTTAGTTAACTAATGTGAGTGGGCTCTCCACTCACTTAGGATATTTTCGTGGCATTTGCAAGGCACAAGGACGTTCACACTTATGCAAATTCAACCATCTCATATTTGGTTGAAGGGCACTTTAATCAATATATTTATTTTTGCATTAAACTGGATTATGTTTCCAATTATGCTTAAATCTTAATTATTTTAATATCAAGATTCTCTCTCCTCCAAAGTGATTCAAATGAGGCGCCCCTCTCATTTTATTTTCTCTACATGATTCCAAGAAATATTAGGGACTCTCTAAAGGTGGTATTTTGCATATTGAACCCTAGGTTTTGGGTAAATTGCACATTACACCAAAACTAGGTTTTAATGCACAAACATTGCTCAATAGGCTCTTTCTTGGTACTCAGGCTTCTACAAGCCATACCTCTGCATCATTTTCATTCTTATGATGCTTAAACACATGAGGAACATCTTATCATGTAACATTTGCAAGTTAAACCCTGAACTTGGGTAATTTGCACTTTAGTCCAAAATAAGCAAAACATTGTTTCAACATTATTCAAAAAGGACTAAAATTGAAACATAAGTTCCTTTTGAGCCTTAATTACTTTTCAAATGATAAGAACAAGCATATAATCTACTTTATTAAGCAAAACATCTAGGGTTAAATCATAACCTAGGTTAGGGATGTTACAAATTATCCATCCCTAACATGGATTTCATCCCCAAAATCATCAAGAGAAAAGAGAAGGGTACTTCCTCCTCATCTCTTCCTCTAGTTCCCATGTAGCTTCTTCAATGCCACGGTGATGCCAGAGAACTTTCACAATACATATGTCTTTCTTTTTCAACTTTTTAATTCTTTTATCAAGGATCATCATAGGTCCTTCAACATATGATATATCATCATTTAATTATACCTCCACAGGTTGCAAAACTAACTCTGTGTTAAGATGACACTTTCTCAGCATGGAGATATGGATTACTGGATGCAACTTACGCAGCTCAGGTGGCAACTCTAGCTTATAGGCTACCTTTCCAATCCGTTCAATGATTGGATAAGGCCCCATAAATCTAGGAGCTAACTTCCCCTTCTTTCCAAATCTAAGAACACCTTTCCAAGGTGAGACCTTGAGATATACTCTATCTCTAACTTGGAATTCTAAAGGTTTTTTCCGTTTGTCAGCATACGACTTCTATCTATCCTGTGCAGTCTTTAATTGTTGTTGAATTACTTTAATCTTCTCAGTTGTCTGCTGCACAAGCTCAGGACCCAAAAGTTGATATTCTCCTATTTCTTACCAACATAAAGGAGATCTACAACGTCTACCATATAATGCTTCATATGGTGCCATATCAATACTATGTTGATAGCTATTATTATAAGAAAATTCTATCAAGCTCAGATGTAGATCCCAATTTCCTACAAACTGAAGGACACATGCCCTACGAAAATCCTCCAAAGTTTGTATGGTCCTCTCATATTGTCCATCTGTCTGTGGGTGAAAGGTAGTACTAAACCTTGACTGCGTACCCAAATCTTTATGTAGTCATTCCCAAAAACAACTCGTGAATTGGGGACCTCTATCAGAAACAATAGTAACTGGAACCCCGTGCAACCGCACTATCTCATCTACATATATCAGTTCCAGCTTCTTAGCAGTGTAGGTTGTTTTGACAGGAAGAAAATGTTTCATCTTAGTCAACCTATAAACTATCACCCATATGGAATCATGACCTTTGGCTATTCTAGGTAAACCAACCACAAAGTCCATGGTTACATGATCCCATTTCCACGACGGTATAGGTAAAGGTTGCATTGTTCCTGCGGGCTTCTGATGTTCAGCTTTAACCTGCTGACACACCAGACACTACATAACAAACTCAGCAACATATTACTTCAAACCAGGCCACCAATACATATCCCTCAGGTTATGATGCATTTCGGTGCTCCCTGGATGCATTGCATACATCGAAGAATGAGCTTCCTCCAAGACTAACTTCCTTAAGTCATTGACATCAGGTACTACCATCCTACCATGGTAACAGACTACCTGACCCTCTGACTCATTAAAGCCATCTCGTTTCTCACTACCATACTATGACACGATCTGCTATACTACAGCATCAGCTTGCTGTGTGACGTGTATTTTACTACGCGCTAAAACGCAAGTATACGCGTCGAGTAATATAGGCCTTTGTGAGGCCCGAGTCGAACTCAGGGATACGTGAATTATTGGAGACTCCTACTAACTAATCGCAATCATCTAGGCCGAATGAAAAAATAGGTTTTGTTGTCGAAATTAAAAAGAAAACAAAATGAAACAAAGAAAACAATCGATTAAAGATTAATTTAATCAATTCAACAGAGTATCTTTAGGATTGCGGTTTCACCGTGGGTCAACATTGCATTAGGTTTTATATAATTACTCACTCTTCTCTCTCTATCCGGGTAGTGGCCTGAAAACAGAATTACCCACTGTCGTGGTGTAATTCACTACTTAGGTTTAGGTTGATTCCACCGTCGTAGTAATCATTCCCCTAAACTAAGCGCATTACAAACGGTCTCTCAGTTTCCACCATTAATTTTACACCTCCTTTGTCAAGGGATTTATCGATTAATGTAGGTTTCGTCTCTTTTCAACCGTTAATCCTTCTGTCGAAGTGATTAAGGGCATTAGATTATTATTATGGTGATCAAGAATAACAATATATGGAGAAAACGAAACTATACCACGGATTTAAGAGAGAAAATATGAATTATCAATATAAAATTGTCATACAATGCATTCCCGGTCTACTCCCGGTCCTAAAGATAGAGGGTTTTAGCCTCTCATGTTCATCTCACACGAATACATGGTAGAAATAGGGGAATTCATAAGAAAAAACGTGAAACAAGTGGGAAAACCCCTGAACGGAGAAGAACCGGTAGATCCTTGGTGTAGAATACGAGCTTCCCCACCTATCGGTGGTGGAATTCATCTTCGGCAGCGTCCGAATCACCCGGGATGAGCCTCTGGCCTCCGTTCTCCTTTTTCTCCTTTCTCGGCACTCGTGCAATGCAAAATGAGATCATCATCTCCTCTGGGCGGCCTTCATTAGGTATAGGTCCCTAATTAGGTCGTCAAATAACTCCAGTCGTCCGATTGAGATCAAAACGAATCCAACGCATATCTGCCGGCGTCGATACCAGCGGTAGCCTTCTTTTCTTTTCATCTGAGTGCTTGTGATCATCTCGATACCATCGACTTGGGTCGATGGTATCGACTCTCTTTAGCGTCGGTTGTTGTCGTTTAGTGACGCTGTAGCCTCCATGCGTCGATGGCATCGACTTGGGTCGATGGTATCGACAGATTCCTCGCCAGCAACCTGAAGGGATCTCGATGCCATCGACTTGCGTGTCGATGGTATCGACTCTGCGCTACTCTTCTCGGCTGGCAACTTGTGGCTTGGTCGATGGTATCGACTTCCATCGATGGTATCGACGGAAGCAGATACTTGTTTTTCCTAAAATTCCAAGACAAGACCAAATAAATCCACACAAATTATGATAATATGATAAATAATGCTCAAAATGATACAACTAAGGGGATTTGACATAAAATGATGGCAAAGACCGAATTGAGTGAATTATGCTATATTATCCATAAAAATGACTAATTAGAGCATAAAACACATATGAAAAAGGTCTATAAATGCGATTAAAAATCATCGCATCACTGTACTTCTTTAATCTATTGTCTCAGAGTAGGTTTTATGTGCATCTCAGCTAACAGCTCGGCTAACAATGATTCTTTAAGCTGTATATTGTTTTGCCTCATAGAGATAAGCATATCTCTCTTAGAACACACTAAGGAATTCAACTGTGCTTTATCTAAGGCTGGTGATGATGATTTCCTACATAATGCATCATCCACTACATTAGCCTTCCCTAGATGATAATCAATTGTACAATCGTAGTCCTTGATTAACTCCATCTAGCAACGTTGTCTCATGTTCAACTCATGTTGTGAGAAGATATATTTTAGATTCTTATGGTCTGTGAAAATCTAGAATGTTTCTCCATAGAGATAATGTCTCCAGATCTTCAAAGCATGGACCATAGCAGCTATCTCTAGATCATGTGTCGGATAATTCTCCTCGTGTTTCTTAAGCTGTCGAGAGGCAAAAGAAATCACTTGATTATCCTACATCAACACACATCCTAGACCATTCTTAGATGCATCACAGAAAACTATGTACCCCTTCCCTTTCTCAGGTAACACCAGCACAGGTGCACTTGTTAACCTTTCTTTCAACAACTGGAAAGAATGTTGAAACTTGTCATTCTGGACAAAAGGAATCTCCTTCCTGGTCAACTTGGTTCTAGGGGTAAAGCTATAGAACTGAAGTTCTTAATGAACCTCCTGTAGTAGCCTACTAGTCTAAGAAAACTACGGATCTCCATCGGTGTTTTTGGTTGTTCCCATTGCAGGTCAGATTCTACCTTCTTAGGATCAACACAGATACCTGAGGCAGATATTATGTGTCCTAGAAAAGAAACTTCTGTTAACCAGAACTCGTATTTGCTAAACTTAGCATACTACTTATGCTCTCTTATCAAAGTTAAAGCCTGACGTAGGTGTTGCTCATGTTGTTGAGCATCTCTACTGTATACCAAGATGTCATCTATGAAGACTACTATGAACTGATCAAGAAAAGGTCGAAAAATTTTATTCATGAGTTCCATGAATGCAGCTGGTGCATTAGTTAGTCCAAATGACATAACTATGAACTCATAGTGACTATACCTTTTCCTAAGGCTGCGTTTGGTACGTGGTGACAAAATGCGTGGTGACAGTGACGGTGATAGTGACGGTGACGGTGATGGTGACGGTGACGGTGAAATTGTTAAAAATTGTTGTTTGGTAACACCTTCAAAGTGATGGGGAAAGGGATGGGGAAATTTGTAAAACATGTTGTTTGTTACATGGTTACGGTGATGGTGATAATGAATTATTTTTATATAAAACACCTCACACAAATATAAATTCTATTTGTGAAGCACCACATATATAAAAAAATTATGACAATAATAATACAAATATTCAATCGCCAAATTTTAGTATGGATATGAACTATTTAATTTTAAAAATATCAAGGAGACTCTTTTACATGTTAGTTATATTTCTTAATAGTCATTGCAAGGAAATACTTCATTGAAAAATTAGGAAAATAAAACATTTCATCATTAACATTATTTTAAAAAATACAATATGATCAATTTTTCTCAATCATATTACATATCACTTGACGACGCTCATGTTGTGGGCAACAAAAGAAGGCCCTCATCATATTTGGATGTTCAACTAGATAAAGATAAGCTTTGGTACGGATATGATGTTCAATTCCTATGGAATCCAAAGCAGGAAAAATATCAGCTTCTGAGAATTTTTGTGGAATACTTTTTGCATAAATTGTATTTCCTTCTCTAATTGCTTCAGCAACATTGTTTATGGCATCTTTGATCATTATTGAGGAGAAAAAGATTTGACTAGAAACTTTGTCTTGCACAAAAAAATTTAATGAGAAAATTTATCTTGATAAGGGAAAAATGATGCGGTGGGAAACATTGTCTTGGAGGAAAAAATTATCTTATAGGAAAAATGTGTGGCGGGAAACTTTAATTTGGAGGGAAAAAGATTTGACGGAAAATAGTCTTGCTAGAAAAAAATTAGTGGGAAACTTTACCTTGGAGGAAAAAATTAGTGGCGGGAAATGTTTTCTTGGAGGAAAGAAAGTGTAACGATGGATACAGGTGTTGTTGAAAACTTGCTCTTGAAGGAAAAAAGATTTCACGGAAAACGTTGTCTTGGAGAAAAAATGTCTTGCAAAAAAGGTGTGGCGTAAAAAAAAATTGGAAAAGAAAAAGAGTTGACGGGAAATTTTGTCTTACATTTTAAAAAAATGGGAAATTTAATATTGGAAAAAAATGGCGTGGGGGAAACGTTGTTTTGGAGGCAAAAAATTCTTAGAGGAGAAATGTGTGGCCGGAATTTTTTCTTGGAGGGAAAAGATGTGACGGAAAATATTGTCTTGCAAGAAATAAAATCTAAGAAAACTTTATCTTGGAGGGAAAATGTGTGGCTGAAAACATTTTCTTCGAGAGAAAAATGTTTTGGTCGGAAGTCAAAATTTGTTGGCGGAAAAGAAATCTTAGAGGGATCTAGATATGTGGCACGAGGAGGGAAAGAAAAATATAGTATAATTTTTTTGCACATATGTCCATTTGTTAATGGAGACTTCAAAAGAACTTTTTTCACCATCATTCACCATCATTCACCATGCTTTTCCATGGGGACAAAAATAGGCCAAAATTCACCATGGATTCACCACGGAAAAATTCCCTATCACTATCACCATGCGTATCAAACAACATTTTTGTTTCACCATCATTCCCTATCACCACGATTCACCACGTACCAAACGCAGCCTAAAGGCAGACTTAGGTAAGTCACTCTCTTTGATACGAAACTGATGATATCTCGACCTCAGATCTATCTTAGAGAAAATAGTTTCACCACGCAACTGATCAAACAAGTCATCGATCCTTGGCAGAGGATACTTGTTCTTTATGGTTACTTTATTCAACAGTCTATAATCAATGCATAATCACATTGATCTGTCCTTCTTCTTAACAAAGAGAACCAGAGCACCCCATGGTGAAGTACTCAGTCAGATAAAACCTTTCTCAAGAAACTCTTGCACTTGTTTCTTGAGTTCTACTATCTCAGCAGGTGTCATTCTATACGGTGTTTGTGCTATTGGTTGCGTGCCCAGGATTACATTAATCTCAAAATCAATCTCTCGGGGTAGAGGTACACCTAGAAGTTCCTCAGGAAACACATCTTCAAATTCCCTGACTATCAGAACTTCAGAAGGATTAGAACTCTCCATTGTGGTATCTACCACATGTGCTAAGAATGCCAAAAATCCTTGTCTCATCAGCTTCTCAACTGCCATAAATGACACAAGACAGGTTGCAAGAATCTTTCTATCTCCCTGAAAGATCCATGTGTCACCATTATCAGTGAACACAGCTTTCTTGGACTCACAATCCAAGACAACCATATACTTTTCTAGGGTGTCCATTCCAAGAATTATGTCAAACCCGTGCATCTCAAGTGGTATAAGATTCACCTGAATATGATGTTCAGAAAAGGAAAGAATGTAGAGAGAACACACCTCTTGTAGCACTGCAGATCCCAACAAAGGGGTTTCTAACAACATGCTATCTACTCTATTATTGACAGTCATGTTGCAGTCAAGGATTACTCTTCTAGTGATAAAGGAATGTGTAGCACCCGGATCAATTAAAATAGATACGAAGCAGGATGAGGACATATCAGAATAAAATAGTTCCATCTGACCTATCACAACATGTGGGTTGACTACTGCTTCGGGTTGATTCATCGCATAGAATCTCGCCATTGTTTGTTGTTGACCATGTGCTCGATTGTTTGGTGGCGACGAACCAGCTTGGGACGCTTGACCACGTCCTCAAGTGCCACTTGAAAACTGCCTCCTCTGAGAGCCTTACTGACTCTGCCTCTGGGGTTGAGTCACACTTGCTTCTCTAGCTCGGCAATCTTTCATCAAATGCCCCATCTTTCCACATATAAAACAGCCTTTGTTCCCTAACTATGGCCTGGGTGGTCCTGTAACCGACATTGATGTTGATCTGTGGGCTCCTTCTGGTGGTAAACTATGGCCTCTACCCCTATTCGACGTCCATTGTGTTTGGGTATTGAACCTTGGTGGTGCTATTGGTGTAGAAAATCTCGGTTTCTTGAAACTTTTGGACCCTTGTCCCTTAAATTGAGTATAAACCTTCTTACTCTTGGTCTGACGCTTCTCTGTCACTGACCTTTCTATCCGTCTCACAGACTCCACAAAAGTGGCGAACCTCTCCCTATTCTCTAAAGAAGACACAGGAGTGGTCAAATCAGCGTTCAACCCCTTCTCAAAATGCCGAATTCTTTCTTCATCAGTGGCTTCCATATGCGGATAGAACCACAAAATCTCCATGAACTTAGCCTCATACTCGCTAATGTTCATTGGTCCCTGCCTTAACCTCTCAAACTGAGAGATTTTCTCATCTAAAAACATCTTAGGAAAGTATCTACTGATGAATTCTCATCTGAATACTTCCCATATGATCTCAACACCTGGCCTCTTGCCCTTTTCTATGGTCCACCAGTGGCCAGCATTCCCCTTAAGAAGGTATACTACATGTCTAACCTTCTCAGCTTCTGGGATATTAAGGATTTTGAAGGCCTTTTCCAACTCAGTTAGCCACATGTCCGCATCTGCTGGGTCAGCTGTTCCAGCATATTCTGTGGCTCCTACCCGGCGAAGCCTCTCAAAAGTCTTTCCAGCTCCCTATCCCTCATTGTGGGTTGGTGCCCTAGGTGCAGGTGGTGGAATCCTGTCTACCATGTGCGTCATTGTTGCCATGAACTGCCCAAACAGATCATGGAAGGTTGGGTTCTCCAGTACAGCCTGGTTAAGCTGGGGTTATTTAGGTTCTGGTTCTTCCCTAGCTTGGTCCCTTGCACCTCCTCCTAGTGCAGCAACACTGCTCTCAATAGAATGTTCTTCGTGTGATCCAGACATCTTAAGTTCTTCTTCTCCTCCTATATGAGAAGAAGACACTATCAGATTATGAGAAGATACTAGAACAGACTCAACAACCTTAATCTTATGTCTCTGTAGACTCAGTGAACCTAGAGCTCTGATACCAACTAAACTTGTGGCATCCAACTCAAAAAAACATAATTTACTTAAGCGGAAGCAATCAATTGCAAGGATTACTTAAAATCACTAAAAATTAAAACTTTTTACAAGGAGATCCAAACATTGGAAAACTCTTTAAAAAAGAACCAAAGTAATTCTATTACATTCTGGTTCATATGTACATGTTTTGTACCATTCCTTCTCGAGGATCATATACATCAACTGCCCTGTTAAAACTGTACATAGACAGCATAAAAACATTGAGGCATCAAGCCAAAAATCTCGGATCGGTTCATTAAACAAACTACTGACTCTGAGGACCTGAGAGCACAGAGATGACACATAGGACTCTATATACAAACATGACATCCAGTGTCTCCACCTGGATGTCACTATTGTCCCTGCTACTTCTGTTGCTGTTCTTCAATCGCTATAGTGTTTCTGCTTCTTCTTCTGTGTCTACCTAAAAAGTTGGATCCCACGGGGGTGAGACAATTGAAATTGCCCCAGTGAGAGATATAACTCTCCGCCAGAAATATTATTATTGCAGTTTAGTAAAATAAAACTGAGCAGAAGAATCATAAGTATTCAACAGCAGATAATTCAATTATCTAGGCATATAAGAGTAATGTTCTTCTTCAAAGCATTTCATCTTATAACTTGATAAAGTAGTATATCATTTATCCAATAAGGAATATGAAGAACATATATAACATTTATCCATTAAATATATACTAAGCAAGATGTCATCCACCGGTAATTCTCATATTTCAACCTTAAGAAAATACGCTACATGGTTGATTACATTTTACATCCATGCTTAGGCCCTGAGGAGATGAGGTATACCGCTCATACTCCAACTGACCATTGCAAAATCGAAATCGGTACCATACATAGGTCAATAGAAGAGTTGGACTCCCATGACCTCATCTTCCTCAGTTAGTGTGAGGACCAAATGCAGGACATCTTGTTTCTCTGCTAAATAGCTTTCCAGGGTATATTGGCAACTTTGCTATTAGAGTTACAGTTGGCATGCTGTACTCTCTTTCCAATTGAGAGATTTCATATTATCTCACATCGATCCAGCATTAATATCATCATCGGGAGATTACTATTACATCCATCCTGGCATTTGGGAGATTAGTGATACATCCATCCCGACATATATAATGAAGGATAGAGAGATTTAATATTTACCTCACATCAATTCCTCCATTAGGGCGTAAGGATATTCACGCCCATAACCCCCACATACTCAATAGTATGCCCTCCAGGAGTTCCCATAGGAAAATGTGTTTCACCATCACCAGTTACTAACATTGATGGATCTATGGTCAGGGCTCTACTTGATAAGATTTCACTTGATTAATTAAGTACATTGCCATATTCTTTTAGCATCAAACATGTTTTCAAACATAAATCATTATAACAATTGCTATTTAGAATAAGTAATACTTCTATCAAGTACTTTTCAAGCTTTATGAAACATTGGGATCTCAATCCCTTGTCACATCAGGAGCATTCTCATCCCTTAACATCTCATCATTAAGGTTATGAAATATGGGTATTCAAACCCTCAATTAATCAAGAACACTTGTTACCACTTATTAGGTAACTAATACCTTCAGGTCATTTGACCAAGGTAAACATGATACTTGCAATACAGGCATCTCACATGGCTCTTAAATCCCATTTAATTTCTTATTACCTCTTACTAGGCAACACAGCATATTATGGCTCACAAGGCCCATAAAACAATTTCAGTAATAAAACATCATAGCTCATACCTGGCTATGTCCAATATCTCATTATACCTGCATGATTAATGCATATGATAACAGTTATATCAATCACATATCAGCACTATGTAATGTGAGAGTACATCACTATCTCCTCATTAGAGTTAGGATTTCCCATTTCATGTCAATTAGGAACACTCATCTCATTACCCAGATTAGAGTTAGGTTTATCATCATATTGCCCAAGATTAGGGTTTCATACATTATAACCCATGATTTGGGCTTCACATACATTTACTCTGTATCAGGGTTAGGATTTCATATTAAGGTGTCACATATCATTACACATCATTACCTTAGGTTAGAGTTTCACATCACATCATTGCTTTAGGGTTTCACTTGACATCACCCTCAATTAGGGTTTCACATGGCATCACCCTTGATTAGGGTTACTTACATCACCCTCAATTAGGATTTCACATGTCATCACCCTTGATTAGGGTTACACATTTCATCACCCTTGATTAGGGTTACACATTACATTATAACATTAAGGTTTCACTTTAACATCACCCTTGATTAGGGTTTTACATAACATCTTTGTATTAGAGTTTCACTTAACATAACCCTTGATTAGGGTTCTTCATGACATCACCCTTAATTGAGATTTCTCACATCATCACCCTAGATTAGGATTACACCAAGCATTGCCCTAAATTAGGGTCGCGGTTCATCAACCTTCTCAATTAGGGTTTCATGATCTCATTATCAAGGATCATACCCTAATTACATATTTTATTCATGTTATGAGTTTTAAGATCTAACCATTACATGATTATTATACATGTATGGACCCTCTCTCTCCTTCACCCTATTTAGGATAATACTTACATCAAACTTGATTAGATTGGGTCAACTCAACTTGAAAGAAAGGTTGACATAGTGTATTAAGTCATTACTTCCATAAGCACCAAAGGTTAACCATTAAAAAGGTATTAATCTCTTAAATACCTTGAAGGTACAACCATTGTAATTACCTTTGATAGATATCATCAACAATAATGTAATTGATTGTACTAATATGTCTTGAATCAATTAGACCTTCAAACGATCTTGAAATACCTTGACCTCCATTCAATCTTGAGGTGCTTGACCTCCATTCGGTCTTGCCTTACTTCTTCAATCGGTTTTGAAACTGTTTGATCAATTTATTATTGAAACTCAATGAACCCTAAACGGCTTGTGAACAATTGCCCATCAAACGGTCTGAAGTTCGTTTGGTCACAAATGGTCTCAAGACCGTTTGGACTCGAACGGTCTCAAGAATATTTGGACAAAACCATCATGAAACCAATTGGATCAACTAGGGTCTCCTCCATTCAATTGATTGGCTTTAGGGTTTGCTCTATTGAATCGATCATCAATTGATCCATTGAAGGATATTCAATTACATCCCTTGGATCTTCAACCATCCATCACAGCCTTTGAACTCCAAATGGTCTTGAGACCGTTTGGTATTAAACGGTCTTGAGACCGTTTGGATCAACTAGGGTCTCCTCCATTCAATTGATTGGCTTTAGGGATTACTCTATTGAATCGATCATCAATTGACCCATTAAAAGTTATTCAATTACAGCCCTTGGATCTTCAACCATCCATCACAGCCTTTGAACTCCAAATAGTCTTGTGACTATTTGGTCTCAAACGGTCTTGAGACCGTTTGGATCATCAACCAAGTAATCGATCCAATTCAATTAGAAATCCTTCAACCAATTCGATTAGGGTTTATAATCCATTGATCATTCTTCTAGAATTAATTTTAATCAAATCAATTTGAGCTATTTAATGTTCATCAATCACATCAACAATTAACCCCATACATTTTTGAAGTCCAATTTATCCATCTGATCTTGAAATCCATTACCCATTCGGTTTTGGACTCAATTACCCATTCGCTCTTTTTGTTCATTACCCATTCGATCTTGTACTTAATTACCCATTTGGTTTGGAGTAGATTACCCATTCGGTCTTGGGTTCAACTATTTATTCGTTTTTGGAAACAACTATCCATTCGGTCTTGATTTTAATTGCCCATTCGGTTTTGAAATAAATTGTCCATTCGATTTTGAAACTGAATTAACTCAATCATTTTGAAAAATGATTGCCCCTTCCTTTGTTGAGGTGTGTGCTTAAGATGACATCATCATCTTCAAGCTTCAAACCTTCAAAATCAGTTGTGATTCTTATGGTAATTTAAACAACTAATCAAAAGGAAATCAAGAAAGAAGAAAGGTTCAACACATAGTGAATAAATTGCAAGCAATAATGACATTTAAGGGTTCAAGCTATATAACCCACCTTCAAAGTTGAAACCAAACTTCAAGATTCATGCCTTCAATGGTGAATGAAGCTTTTTCAACCTCCCAAGGTCTGTCCTCAAGCTTTTGAGTGAAAAGAAATGGCTAGCATTGAAGATTGAATGGAGAAAAGAAGAAATCAAGCATTGATTTTCGATTTCCACCATGAAATCAAGGTTGAAGATGATTAAGGAGTTTACCTACAGGTTGGGTCACGTCCTCCTATTGCTCCTAAGCTCCCTTGTGTTCAACCAAAGCAAGGACAGAAAGAAAATCTGAAAAAGAGTCCTTATGTGGTGGAAAATGAGATATATAAAGGGATTTCAATGAGAGAGAAAGTCTTTCAATAATCTTTTAATTCCCAAAAAATTTTCCACATCTCCCCCTCTATTCCTTTCATGCAAATACATCTTCCCCACCTTCTAATTCCTCTTCATTATCCATGAATTAAAGGAAAAGCAACTAAGCACCTTAATTCATATAATACTAATATCCCATTTTTAGTGGATATTACTTTTTAGTTAACTAATGTGAGTGGGCCCTCCACTCACTTAGGATATTTTCGTGGCCTTTGCAAGGCACAAGGACTTTCACACTTATGAAAATTCAACCATATCATATTTGTTTGAAGGGAACTTTAATTAATATATTTATTTTTGCAATAAATTGGATTATGTTTCCAATTATGCTTAAATCTTGATTATTTTAATATCAAGATTCTCTTTCCTCCAAAGTGATTCAAATGAGGCGCCCCTCTCATTTTTTTTTCTATACATGATTCCAAGAAATATTAAGGACTATATAAAGGTGGTATTTTGCATATTGAACCCTAAGTTTTGGGTAAATTGCACATTACACCAAAACTAGGTTTTAATGCAGAAACATTGCTCAATAGGCTCTTTCTTGGTACTTAGGCTTCTACAAGCCATACCTCTGCATCATTTTCATTCTTATGATGCTTCAACACATGAGGAATATCTTATCTTGTAACATTTTCAAGTTAACCCCTGAACTTGGGTAATTTGCACTTTAGTCCAAAATAAGCAAAACATTGTTTCAACATTATTCAAAAAGGACTAAAATTGAAACATAAGTTCCTTTTGAGACTTAATTACTTTTCAAAAGATAAGAACAAGCATATAATCAATTTTATTAAGCAAAACATCTAGGGTTAAAACATAACCCAGTTCAGGGATGTTATATTTACCTTCTTCAACCAATGGGACGTCGCCATGTGGCCATGTGGGGGTGCGGCTCCTTCAACTTGTTTCAATCACAGACCCGCCTAGTTCAGCTCTAGTCAGCCGATTTAAGGCCTTCTTGGTTGAACCGGCGGGGTTCATTACTGAATGGGTTAGGGCTTTAGTTTGGTAGTTCGCATGTTCTTCTACTCTCATGAGTCTCTATGTGTGGGCTCTATCCTTCCGCCCAAAGCCACCACCGTGAAGTTGATCTCTCGTGAGCAATCGTTCATCCTTCATCATTCCTCACAAAAGACTTAACCTTCCATTAGCTTCATATCATCCATCCAAACTACCACGGTCACATGAATCCCCCCTTCTTTGTGAGGGTTCCACCGCAAGGCTCTGACATGGCGTGGCAAAGAGGCAAACTGTCACTTCTCATTTATGTGCCAGCCTAAATTCCCCAACAGCTTCACAAGGCTTCTAAGAACCCATCCATGACCTTGATCTGTGGTGGTATGCACTTCAGAGATGCCCCTGACTTCATCTTCTTCTTGGGTGTGGGTGAGCTTGGTGCCTGGTTAAACTGCCATTGTGGTCCTATTTTCCACACTAGATCTTCTCCTCAAACCTCCTTCTTCATTTCCCCTTGAACTACCTCTACATCCTACTCCCAACTACGACCTGCTCTCCTTGGTGGAGAGGCAATTGGAGTGGAGGGCTCGTTCTCCCTATTTACTGACACCACGACTTCAAAAAGGGGGTCGTACAAGATGTGTTGAGTAAATGACTCCAACCCCTCGATTAGTTCTTACTCCCACCACATGATCTGGGTGCATGGAGATATTCCAGGCCACAGCTGAATTGCTCCTTACCTTGCTCTAATAGCAAGGTGGGAGATGCAATCATCATTGTATGTTCTTCATCATCCTAGGGTCAGAGATGAGCCACATAGCAAATCTATGGCTTGATCAATTTACCAACTGCGTGACACTACCTAATACTAGAACTTAGGCTATGTGATTAAATCATTTGGCCCATCAAGATCGACATACACATTATTTCATCATATTCAAACTGGAATAACTTCTTCTAACATACTCCAATTGCCACCAAATTTTAACCATTGATTTATAACAAGTCCAACTACATTTTGTTCTAAGTTGGTGACAAAACTCAACTATATGACCATTCAATTAAATGCTCCAAAAAGGCATGAACTTAGGGATCTTAATCATTATATCAACCTCAATCAACCATCAAACTTTACCAAAGTAGTTGTAACTCTCAAGATAACTCAAAATATGAAGTGCAATATGTTATTGGAGATTTAGGAATCCAAAAGTCCACTCCATCATAGAAACAGTTCAGCATGCAAGAGTCCAAGATAGGGAACTTACTCATGTCTCATGGGGTAAGTATTTCTAAGGACAACTGTCCCAAATCTGGGACTATGATGAAGATCACATATTCATCCACATTGGTTCTATCATGTAAGCAATGTTATATACACGTATATATGTATCATATGCCTTGAGCATGACAACCATGCCAAGAAGATTTGAGTGAATGTTACCAAGTACAACATCCTTAGGTACTTATGAAGAACTTAGGATGAATAGGTGAGGAAGAATTGAATGTAAAGAGTTACATAATTTCAATGTTCCAAACTCACATGGATGATTATTGATCGCAATATGGTTTTATGTATTTCCTTAATGGTGGTATTATCAATTGGAAGGGTTACAAGTTAGAGACAATGACTAATTATGCAATAAAATTTGAGTATGATGTTGCATTAGATGCTACAAAAGAAGTTGTATGGATCATGAAGTTCATTTGATGAACTTACAATTGTTCCTAGCATTGATGACATAGTACAACTTACTTCCACAACACTAGGGATGTCACGGTAGCCACGGAACCCATATGACATGCATATTTCAAACATGCTCTTTCATGCATCCATCTCACCTGAGAAATCGTTCAACAAGGAGATGAGAAGTTATATAGGTTACCGACAGAGATCATGTTTGTTGATCCCTACTAAGGCTCTATGACAATAGAAGTGTGATAGTCATGCTATATCACTCGGTATAAGATGCATAAGTGATTGGCTTTAGTGCAAGTGGGAGACTACTGGAGCATGTGCCCTAGAAGCCAATCATTACATATGGATGTAGTGATATTTTTTCTAGAGAAGTAAACGAAGGCATTTTCCTGGGAGATATAGATATCAGTAATCCAGAAGATGAGAAATATGGAGGTAAACAAAAAGAGGTTGAGCAAGCACCGTCGACTCCTACTGCCATTCCTACTTTTCCAAAAGGATCGCCAGACAGTGAAACTAGTTCCCAAGCATCGTCAAGCTCAATCAAGATCATAGTAGGGGAGAAATCTAAGAAGGAGCGTCCAAAATGCCAATCCAAATTGAATACAGACATCCATCACAACATGAGTAACTCTGGATGTTCACCATGCCAAAGGGAGATTGAGCTTAGTTCTGAAATTGAGGCTGTCAGTTCAACAGTCGGAGTGATTAAATGAATCCATCTATTCAAATCTCTTCTTGGAACATCAGGGGTATTAGCAATAAGATCCTGAGTGTCCAAGAAGAGGTTCGTAGAGCAGACACTGATGTGTTTGTTCTTATTGAAACGAGACTTAGTAAGAATAGGATTGAAAAAGCTATGAATAAATATTTCAGTGATTTTAAGTGGTGTTCCAATATCAATTATCATGCTCTTGGCAGAATTTTAGTTCTGTGGAAGGAGGAAAGTTGTAGAATCACTAAACTTGCTGAAAGTGATCAAACGATCAATCTTCTTATTGAAAAAGATAATGTGTGTATTATGTTCACTGATGTTTATGGGCATAATGATGATCCAGATAGATCTAGTCTATCGAGTTCGCTGGATAGGTATTCTCATGGAAATCGATTGCCTTGGGCCATTACAGGAGATTTTAATGTTGTGCGCAAAAATGAGGAAAAGATTGGATGTAGACCTCCATCTAAAAGATCTATGGATGAGTTTAATGACTTTGTTCTAGACAATGGTATGTTTTAATTGGAGTTGAGTGGCCCTTTTTCACATGGGATAATCATCAAGATGATGATGACTTCATCACTTCCAAATTGATAAAATTTTCTACAATGAGGAATTTCATAATTGTCTTGATTCTTTTCATGGGGAATGTATCTCTAATCCTATTAGCGATCATAGGAGGATTCTCTTGATTATTGGAGAGGTTAAAAAAGAAAGTTACTCCTTTTAGATTCATCAATAAATGGATGGAACACAAAGACTTTGATGGTATTCTTAAAGATTCCTAGAAAACAGATATAAATGGTTTTTCTATGTTTCATTTATATAGAAAGCTGGAAATTTTGAAATGTAGGTTAAGGGACTGGAATAAATATGTCTATGGAAACATTAATGACAATGTTGCTGTTGCAAAAGAGAATGCTTTGAGAGCCCAAACCCATGCTGATTTAAATCACACAGATCATGTTCTCAGAAGAATAGCTAATGAGTTAAGGAAAGAAGCGAGAACTCAAGCTATTGTCGAAGAGACCCATATTAGACAAAAATCTCAGGTTCAATGGTTGAAGGTAGGTAATCTGAATACTAAGTTCTTTTATTCTTCTCTAAGAACAAGAAGGAATAAAATATGATTCATTATCTTAACATTGATGGACAAAATCATAAGGATACAAATATCATCAAGGATCATGTTGTTGCCTTCTACGAAAGCCTTTTCTGCAGGGAGGATAAGGGCAGGGCTTGGGAAGGTAATTGGTTTGGCCCTCATGTCTCAAGTGATCAAAACTACTCTCCAACTAAGAAGGTGACCAGGAAATAGATTGAAGACATCATCAAAAATCTCAATGATGACAAAAGCCCTGGGCCTAATGGTTTTAATGGGTTTTTTTATAAGCATGCTTGGAGTACTATAGGAGATGATGTTGTTGAGGCTGTGACGGAATTCTTCACTAATAGCAGGCTCCTGAAGGAGGCCAATAAAACCTACCTTACTCTTCTTCCTAAAAGTAATGATACTTCTCTTATCTCTAATTGGCGGCCCATTGCTCTCTGTAATACTTTTTACAAAATTATCTCTAAAGTGTTGGCTAATAGGCTTCAATTTGTCCTCCCTAGCATTATTGATTGTAATCAATGTGCTTTTGTGAAGGGCATGTCAATCAAGGATGCTATTTTGGTTACTAATGAAATTTTGAGTGATTTTAAGAAATATTGCAACCATATGTGTATTCAAGCTGACATCTCAAAGGCTTATGACTCTGTGAGCTGGATTTTCCTTTAATCCATTCTTCATAAAATGGGTTTTGCTAGAAAATGGATTAAATGGATAGAAGTGATCTTAAATACTACCTCGTATCATATCCTTATTAATGGAGAGACTACTTCTCCTATTTTCCCTTCTAATGAGGTTAGAAAGGGCCACCCTATTGCACCATATCTATTTGTTATTATTATGCAGGGTTTTCTGAGATGATCAAAGCGAAGTGTGCTGAAAATGCTATCCATCCTATCTATGCTTCAAAGATGATTCATTGTTCCCATCTTATCTATGATGATGATCTTATGGTTTTTGCTAAGGTAGACTCTATGAATGCTAATAACATTAAAACTCTTTTTGAAAGTTTTGGGAGGATGTCCAATCTTCACATTAACAAAGGGAAGAGAATTATTTTCTTGAGCAGTGATAGTAATGAGGTTGATATTTCTCATATTCTCGATATGCCCATTGGTAAGCTTGAATAGTCTAAGTACTTGGGTCTTCCCTTGTTTATTGGCAAACTTAATAAGAGATGTTTTGTTAATCTGATTGATAGAGTTAAAAGGAAACTTGAATCCTAGAAGAGTAGATGTTTATCCTTTGCTGGTAGATTAGAACTGGTGAAATCTACCTTGGCCACTATGCATGTCTACTGGGTATTATCCTTTCCTATTCCTAGTTCTATTCTTGAGGAGATAGACAAGTTGTGTAGGGACTTTCTTTGGGGGAAATTAGAAAATAAATAGAACCTTTATCTTATCAAGTGGGATATAGTTACCCTCCCTAAATTTGAAGGTGGCTTAGGCATTAGGAAAAGCAAAGAGGTTTCTAATTCCTGTCTGGTTCTTAATGCATGGGATGTTGCTAGAAAAAAAAAGATACCATGTGGGTTAAATGGATTAATGAGAAGTACTTAAGGAAGGGATCCTTTTGGAATATTCAAAATTCATCTAATTTCTCATGGTTATTCAACAGCATTCTTAGATCCAGGGATCTTCTTCTACCTCACTTTAAGATAAAGGTTGGCTCTGGTAATAGCATCTATACTTGGCTTGACCCTTGGTTTAATGGAGGGTTTCTCAAAGACAGAGTTGACACTAATTTCATTGTGAGAGCTGGTATCATGAGTGATTCAAAATTGAGCACTATCATCAAGAATATAACTTGGTCTATCCATTCCTCTAGGTGTTCTACTGATCTTATGAGTATCCTTGAGAATGTTAAGATCATGAGAACTATTGATGATACTTTTCTTTTTTATGACCATGAAAAAGTCAAGTTCAAAATCATTTGGAATGTCATTAGATATAAAAGGTGTGAAAATGATATCTTCAAATGGATTTGGAAGTCTAAATTTCATATGAATGCTAAAGTCCATGCTTGGAAGGTTGCCCATAATAAGTTACCCACATCGGATTATGCAATAAGAAGAGGCATTACTACTGTTTCTATCTGCTTTTTGTGTATGAGTGATTATGAAAGTACTTGTCATATTTGTTTTTATTGTACTTTCTCTAAGTATATTTGGAATATTGTTGCCAATCAAAGGTTCATTGGTATGATTCCTAGTAAATGGGAGGATATGATTCAATATGCAAACCAAAATGAAGTCGTTATCTCTCTCCTCATTCTTTATCATATTTGGATGGAAAGAAATAGGAGAGTCCATTGCAATAAATATCTTACTGATGAGGGTCTTTGGAATTTGATCAGTAATGAATATGCTATTCTTTGTTAATGGTTGCCCTATTTTGAGGTTATGGGGTTTCTTTTGTTTTCTTTGATAATCTATGTTGAGGCGTGGTCCTCTTGTGAAGCTCTATTTTTTGGTGTTAGTTATGTTCCTTGCTCCCCTCTGTCTTTTGGCTCTGCCTTTTCGATGATGATGCAGGTGAAGGTCGAGTTCCCACTCATTGAGTGTCAACGCTCCCCTCTCCCTGGGTCCTTTTTTAGAGTGGAGGTTCTTGGTTTTCTGATCTTGTGAGGATGGTACAGGTGAAGGTCGAGTCTCCACTCTTTGAGTGTTGACGTTCCTTTCTCCCTGGGTTTGATGGTTTGGTGTTGGTGAAGGTCGAGTCTCCACTCTCTGAGTGTCGATGCTCCCCTCTCCCTATTTTTTGCTAGCTTAATCCTCTTTTGGAGTTATTCACTTTGCATGCTTTTGCATGTAGGTGATGTGAAGGATATAATCTTGCAAGCACATCTACAGAGTTAATCCTATGACGTCAATCTCAATCTGTTGTCTACGGGTTTATGTTTTGGTGTCACTCTTTATATCTCCTTCTGTCTGAGGTGTCTGTGTCCCTCTTCCTGGGACTCTTTTCTGGTTAGATTCTATCTAGGCTTTGGCTGGAGAGATGTTTTCTAGTTTGGGGGTCGGTGATGGTTGAGTTGTTGCTCCCCTCTCACCTTGGTGGTTTGCTCTTTTTGTTCTGTTTTTAGTTGATCTTGTTGTAGGATCCTTGATGGTTGCTGCTTGCAGAGTTTATTTCTTGTTAAGTGTTTTCTATTTCTGATCCCTATCCTAGTTCTTTCTAGTGATGGTCAAGTCCCCATCTTCCTTTGGGTGATGATGCTCCACTCTCACCTTTGTTTGGATGGCTTTATTCTGTTGATGGCATCCTTCTCTTGGTTGGGCTCCCGCCTGGATGGTGATAGTCAGTAGGATGCAGGGTTTTTTAGGTGCTGACGGTTCAATTTTTGTTGCTAGCTGCTTGGTTTTTCCTAGACTGGTTGGTGATGGTTGACTCCCCACCCTAGTGGTGTCGACGCTCCCCTCTCACCTCTGCTATGTTTTTGTTCAGTTGAAGCTCTTCTCTGTCTTGGTGATGGGTCTACTTTTGTTGTTGATTGATTTTTCTCTAAAGATGTTCCTCACCAAGAATAGACTTCATCTGATCAGGAACCAAAGATAACAACAACAAATGACTCTTCCAAAGCCAACAACATCTAAAGACTCTGAAAATTGTTTTCTGGTGGCAAGGATTTATTGGAGGTAGAAGAGTGTTGTAGGTGTTGGTGTTGGATGTCTACTTTTATCTCTGGTGTTGAATGTCTACTTCTATATGTTGTTTATGGATCGGCTGTGGTCATGTTGTCCTTTTTCTTTTTGGGTATCTATGTAATGTGGTTTTATAGTCATAGTAGTTTCTATTTTAGCCCTATTCTTTATTTTTTTATTTGTTTTTTTAGCTTTGTGCTCAGTAGTTTAGTTTTTTAGCTATCTACTCTTTGAGAAATAGCAAGTACTGTATAGACACTTATCCCAAAAAAAATACAAAAAAAGTCCCACGCATTTTTGACCAACCAAAAAAAAAGATATTTGTACTTTTGATTTGATTTATAAATGCAATAAAAATTGTTCACACACATTTAATTATTGTGATATTTTTATACATAATAAATGTTCTTAAAATGTTTGGTTCAAATCTATGAGATTTCAAGTGTGTGACTTGAACGTGAAATCCTAATGGATGCTAATAAAAATATTCTTAAATGTCCTAGTCAAGTATTATTGAGGATTGGAGAACAATAATACATGTGAGACTAGTACGTGTATTGATTGATGGCCATGTCTCATGGGTCATATGTATTGTTTTCACGGAATGGTCGCAATGACAAGTAGTTCATGTTTTGTTTCTACAATATTATAAGATTTTAAACTTTGTTTTGAAAACTTTCTAAATTTAATTAGGCTTTTAATTAAATATCCATTCCCTCTATGATTTTTTCATATTAATGTCCCTCATTATTAATATGGAAAGTTATAATAGATAACGTTCTAGTGGGCCAAGGTCCATATTTCATTGAATAATGAGTCAACTTTTGCTAGTGGTTTACAACTCAATCATGTAGGTGGGCAAATCTTTTCAATTACATTGCATGCAAACATTGAATAGATGGGCAACAATAATTGTTAAATTCCATCATATGGAAAACCCATTTGCATGCCTATATGTTCTTAACACTGTTTATGTTACCTAGTTAAGCCAAGCCCAATTGCCAATACCGATAAGACTATGTACCCTGCTTTGGCAGGCCCACATGTTTACCTAACATCTCACCAAGATGGGCAATGCAGCTCCGTTTGGTGAGCCCACATAAATCAATCGAGGCTTTGATGTGTATCCCATGTTAGAGAGCATCCTTGGTGTAATATTTAATGAGGGATTTTGTATAATACATATACATATCTGCACATCACATATGTATATAACTATTTGGGAAATCAATCTGCACGGCCGTATATACTCCCGCTTATGCCTATTCAGTCACCCTACCGCACTGCATATTGCTAATCAGTCCACTATGCGGTCATGGTCTGCATATACTCCTGCTTAATCGATTAAGTGCACATTTAAACTCCACTTTTTGAAAAGCCCACAACTTATGTCCATACATACATGCATTCATGCATATACACACACATTGCATTATATATTTTAATTTAAGTGTATAGCCATTTATATTATGTATACATTGCAATATATGTAACAATTTTCACACACATTTGTACATTTATATCAAAACTTTTTGACATATTCATATGTATACATACATATAAAATATACCTACAGTGACAAACACATATTTGTACATGCAAATATTTTGATTTATTCATAATTATACACACACTCTACACATATTAGTGCATTTATAAACATTTTAATATTTTTACATATATTACAAACACATCTCATATATATATATATATATATATATATATATATATATATATATATATATATATATATATATATATATACATACATACATACATACATATATATACATATATATACATATATAATCATATCATACATGTATATTAATATGATTACAGGTAAATATATATAAGTGCATAATCTATATTTTCATTTTTTTTATTTGTGAGTTTAATATATCATTTAATGACTATTTATAACTTGTGTATTGGAAAAAAATGCAAAACTGCATATACTTCCGTATATACTCCTGCATACCACATATACTCTATGTAGTACCATGTCTGCCCGTACATCACATACCACCTTCCTAAACAATGGTATATATTATATCGTATATAACATGCAAGATATGGAGGATTGAGGTCATCTAAGGTTTCTTGCATCATATGCATAAAGAAAAGATGATAAACCATTAATCCTTGGATTCTTCAATCATGAGTGGTCACCATGGATGATCCATTGTTGTTGATTATTAACTTGCATTCTTCCTTCTTCATATCCACCATGTTGGATATATTATATCCTAGACTATCCTAAAATAAGTACATCATATGTAAGAGAAGTCTCAATTTACATTCTAGGGGAATAAGGTGGGGGAAGCCTTTACACATAGAGTATACAGAGAAGGTATGGCATGCAAGTTGTATTAAGAAATAAAAACAATCAACCACATGTAATAAAATAAATCACAATTTGGGTTTGGGCATAACCATGTATCACATGCCAAACAAATTTTTCTTGAGGTGTCACATTATATTTGCATATATATACATATATATATAATCATATCATAATATGATCATGATGATATTAATCAGGACATTCTTATTAACTCGTTTTGCAAATTATATAGTTTCATCATATGAAATAATCACACTATCATCATCCAATGACAAAAACTCGATTCATAATCAGAAAAATCCAGTAATGAGCATTAGACATAGCTTTGATACCAGTGTAGTAATCTCATGTGCAGATTAGCACAGTAGAATATTTTTTCCCTGAGAATACTTTGAGCAGGATCTGTCTAAGCAACAAAATCAAATTAGGGTTTAAAAGTGTATACCTTATCATGGAAGAGGTTCCAATGATTCAATGTGTAGTGCTCAGTTCAAGCCTAAACCCTTCAATCTACACCTTCTTTGAATCTCTTAGGATCAACAGTTGGAACTCTTTTTGAGGTTTCTTACACTCTAGGAGTCGCCTCAAGATGCATATAGAAAACGTAAATCACGGAAATCCTCGGATGATAGTAGGGGGCATATTGTGGCCGTTTTTTAGCTATTTCCACAATCCCAAAGTCATGAAGAAGGATTTGTTGACCCCAACTTCCATTCTAAAGTCAATTTTGGTGGAGCACAACATTTTTTTGTGTGTGTGCCACAGATCGCATTGTTCTACTACAGAGAATCAATGCCTTGATTTGTGTTTCCTATGTGGCGTATCATTGCATTCTTCCAGGGAGACTCTTCCTTCATTTGTGTGTCTTGTACATAACATCGTTCCTCCATCCAAGCCTACGACATGTAGCATCATTACGTGGTCATTTTGATTTGTGTGTCATCAGTGAAGATCTTTGTTCAGAATGACTTCATAATGCAAACTTGTCTCCATAGTATCCACACAAGTGCTTGAAGATGGTTAGAGTTTCTAGTCTTTGCCTCTTCCTCTTTCTCTCTAAAAGTCAATCTTAGGGTTTCTCAAACCTTGGAGGAAACAATGAGAGAATCTGAATGTGTGCCTTGAAGGCCTCCTCTCATATCCTATATATAGAGGAGTGGAGAGTCAGGGTTTCCCAAATCCTATTGGGCCAGGGTGCGGACTCCATGACTTATGAAAACTTATTTCTTAAGTTCGAGTCCATATTTTAGTTAGGTCCTAAAAACTTACTTTAAGGTCCCTGGATTTATTATAATAATTACAGTAAGGTCTGATTTAGTCTTTCTTCAAGATATCTCTATATGAGTGACCCTATAAGCACCATAGTATGTCGACAATGGATTCACTAATTAATATAATGATCCATAAGCAATAAGTAGTGTTTAGATACACATTATTGATACCCAAGTAGTAGGATCGGTCAGACAAGACTAAACCAAAACCATTTAGTTTACCAATTTGTATAATTATTTTATCATAGATATCTAGGTTGAACTAAAGGCATGGACAATCATCCTCATTACATTCAATCTAAGTTCCTTGATTACCAGGTAGAGTAGCAAGATACATATGAGCTCAATATCATATACCGAATCACATAAACATCACCATGTGTTTCTCTAGTCTCACTCATCAAGAGTCCTGGGATATCGCTCCCAGTATATGAGAGGGAAAAGTTCCCTATACATCACTCAAATGTATAGCATGATTCTCATCACACCCAATCTCTACCTTTATGAAAACATTCTTCAAGGTCACGTTGAGTAGTGTCAAAACATGATCATTGTCATGTCACCATTGTAGTTACTTCAAGTCAAAGGACCTGACACATTTAAGAGTGACACATTGAGTGTGATGAGAATCTAGTTACATGATCTTGGCGTAACTAGTTATCCTTCCCATTTTTCAAATTTTATAATACTTGTGAGAAGCACTCTGTAGATTTTTCTTAATAAGTAAAACACCATGGGAGCTTCTTCTCGATTTGATTTAGAGATGTCAAAACTCCTCTTCGTCATTTTCATTAATCTTGTAACCAAAAACACAAGACTTCATCCAAATTCAAATAAATTAACTAAAGGCATAAAATAAGAGGAAACATAGGTAAATTATGGAAATAACATGAAAAACTATATATGATATGCAAATAAAACTATGAGAAACAAACATTCATTGAGTGCATAAAGGAGACATTATTTGTAATGACCCGTTTTCTAATTAGTCATCTAATTAGGGTTACTTGGATGATTGTATGCTTAACCAAGTTGATCATTGTTTATATATTTATTAATGATGGTATTTAAGTTTTTATGTTTTAAATAATGAGAAGATTTAATCATACTTTGATTCACATAATTAGGGTTAAGATTTGGAAACCCTAATCAGCCCAAATTAGGGTTTAGATGTCATATGAATACAGAATTTGATAAGTATAGTGTCTCACTAAATTATTTTTAGTATTTTATGTGTAACTCTGATTCAATTAAAATTTGGATATGATTTGTATATCTTAAATGTTATCACTATTTAAAAATATCAGATTTTTTAAGAATATTTTGACCTATTTTTTGGTCGAGTTTTAAACTCGACCGACCATATTTTCAGATTGATATAGTAGTGTGGTAATTGAATTTTATCTTTTTATTGGTATATCTAATTGGTATAAAATTTTAACCTTCTAGTTGGGAAACTCCATTATAGACACATAATTAAATTTTCATAATTTTGGATGATTTTTTATCTCTACAGAGAGGGGTGTCGGTCGAGTTCTGTGAAGGACAAACTCGACCGACCATGTTGTAGACTGCAATATAGCAGTGTAGTATTTGATTTTTAGTTATTTATTGGTAAATAAAAATGACATATATTTTTTAATTTTTCTTATAAACTCAATTTCAGACTTTTTTTTTAAGTTTCATATTTTTTGGATGATTTTTGTGTTCTAAAAAGTGTGGTGTCGGTTGAGTTTATAACTCAGCCGACCAACCATTCTGAGCAAAATAAAAATACAATGAAGGGTTTGTTTGCAATTGTTCTAAGCACCTCAATTCATCTATATGACTAACCTAACACATAAGGAGCTCTCAAAACTCATCATTCCTGTCAAAGAAACGAAATTCTAGAGAGAGAGAGGAGAGCTAGTGTTTTGAGAAGAGAAAGTGGTGGAGATGTTGACCTAGGGTTTCTCTATCCAAGAAATGATGAAATCAAGTAAGTTTAGCTTATTTGCATAGCATTTCATGGTGAATCTTCTTTCACATGTCAATATTCCATCCCTCCTCTGATTTTATTTAAAATCACATCAAACATCCCCCTTTTCTCACTGTTTCTCTTATAATCCCCATTTTGAGGGTTTCCAAGTTGAGAGGAGAAAGAATTGGATTCATTTGCTAGAGTTTGATTGGGTTTCCAAAACTTCAGAGGTTGACCTACATTTTTAAGGTTCTTGGCACCTGAGTGAGTGTTTTTCACCCTCCTAATATTTGTATTCATGTTCAAAGCCTAATTCTATCCGGCTAAAATAATCAGAAACCTTACATGTATATGTATGTGATTGGATATTGATTTGGAAAAGATATTGGGGGATCCAATTATACCGATTTTGATTATTTCTCATTTATTGGAACTGTATTAGTTCCTGAATATTGATTAAGGATCCATGTGTAATCTTATGGGTAGATGACTATGCTATTTCGTGTGAATTTTGCCTAAAAATCAGCCCAATGGCCGATATGCTTGGAATTGAATTGACATGTATAAAATCATATTTGAATTGTACTAGATTGTATTATACACGTTTATTGTTGAATATTAATGGAAATGAACTTATTATATGTATAAGGATCAGTAGGAGGTGACCACATATCCTGATTAGGGTTTGTGTTGAGGAAGTGAATCAAACGAGTCAATCAATCAATGTATACTTATGATTGATGAATGGAATATGCGAAAATGGAAACTAGGGTTTCCATGTGTGTGAATAGACCTAATGAATCTCTATGTGTCATTATGAAATTACTTAGTGATATGGTTCTTATAATGTGTTGAACTAAGGATGACTTCTTGAAAACCCTAGATGTTTAGTATTAAGACGAGCATGAGTGATGAAGCTAGAACTTGTATATGATGTTGTAAATGTGATGAAATGTTGAATGTAAGTATTAATACTTCAATTAAAAATGATGAGTCTTACTAATATGATATAAGCCTAATGCATCAATTTTATTATGATTATGGAATAATTACCAGCCCTCATATGAATGTGGGTCCTTTTATACAAGTTACATAACAGTTATTTGTGAAGGATGATCAGAGATCATGATAGTCAATGACATGGTACACTTATCTAAATATAAGAGACAATATGAACAATATGTACTTAATGGTGATTATAAGTTAAAGATGAAACTAATGAAGTTAGTATGATGAAGTATTTTATCTTTTATTTTGATTAAATGAGGCTTAACCCAAATTAAATGAAATATACTAAGAACTGGACTTTGATAAATGTTAAGTAGAAGAGAAGCATTGTATGTAAAGTGAATCAAGAAAGATTGATTCGAATAATGTAATGAACATGAAATGAAAGAAGTTGAGACTACTAAATATAAAATGAAGGAAAAAGATGGTAATTAGTAGATGATTCTAAGAATGTAGCTCTTACCCTAAAATGATGAGTTTGATGATTCTAGTGAATGACAATCTCAAATGAGGGATTAAGGGATGCACATAACTGTAGTGGAATTCAATTAAAAGATGAAATTTAAGTATTTGAAATGATTTAAAAGAATGTGTTCTTGAATTGTGACTTGTACTCTGAGGATGGACTAATAGTACAAACTTCAAATGATAGACAACATGTGTTGATTAGTAACCCCGTATGAAGAATGTGAAATAAAAGAAGAAGAGAACTAAGTCTGTTATGCATGTATGCGCATGAAATTTATTTGCCTATATTGAGATTGGATGGAACAAGCATATGTTGTATGACAAATCTATTCTGAGTATGATGAATGATACATGATATATATATATTCCTTTACTATTGGTAGTTTTAATGCCTCTGCGAATATATGTTAAGAATTTTGATATACAATGAATTGATAAGAAATATGTTGAAATTGAATTTAATATCCACTCCTTACATTTGAGAAACCCTGATAAGGGTAAATGTTCCATAATGAGATTGTGTCTTGGGCTAAAACCTCACTAATGATGATAAAACCCTGATGGGGTAAATGTTGGACAATAGGATTATGTCTCAGCTGAAAGTCAACTATTGATGATTTCTATGAGATGATCTTATATATAGAAATAATCATATGTGTTGCAATCTACAAATTTATTGTGCTTTTTTATTTGATCATTGTACTTATTGATAAACTAAATATGTCTCATGATATTCTGGTTACGCTAGAATACACAGATATGATATATGATGTTTTGAATTCTTTTAAGATGAGTAAAAGAGATTAATAATAAGTGAAATGATGGAACATCTAATTAGGTGCCCTGAACATCGTGAGTTTCCCCTAACGACCACACTGGGGAAACAAAATGGATCTCCTTGTAGTAATCGATGAATTATGAGAAGGATTTCTGGAGTGTGGACCGAGACCTTAAAGGTTAGACCACCAAGATTTAGGAGTGAGTCGTCTGGAGTGGCTTTGGCCCTAAATCCTTGCTGTATAAGTCTATATCCAGATGGAATACACTCTGATGAAATGAAATATGTGAAATGTGAAATGAAAAATATGTGAAATATTGTGATATGTGATATACTATTTTGCTGGTTCCTATCTCGTGTACCCAAGATGAGGACATGAGCCTCTTTAGGCAACCCTGAGGTGTCCAGGGTCTGTTGTTGATATCTTAGGGTGGTCGGTTAAAACCCTAAGATAGTGACGGTGAGTCATTGACATGAGAATCTGGCGTGGTGACTTCTGCTTGGTAAGATACAAGCCAAGTAGTTTTAGGGCAAATGAAAAAAAGATGATAAGTCATGTAGAACATGATTTGAATGGTTGTTACATTCCTTGTACTGCTGCTTGATGATTTTTCATTATTGATTATGCTTCTTGTTGTGGAAAGTAATCATGTTTCTATGGACATTCTCGATTTCATATTATGATATGTCATGATGAAAAGATATAAATGATGGGATTTATATCCATTCTGAATATGAGTTGGATTTCTTACTATTTGATAGTATTGTTCGGTATATATGTATTATGTGTACTTCAGCTTCAGGACTGTAGGATGTGTTCCTGGTCTGGATGGTGGAGTGTCACAAAGATAATTTTATTGTTATGTATTGATTCAAAATGCATATAACTTGACTTATTTCTCATTCATTAGGATTCTTAATCTGAACTAAGAAGTGTCTAATGATTTGTTCATAGACATACTCTAAAAGATGTTTCAAAGTTAAAATTGGTTTAAGTGATTAGCTTATCTGTTGGAAGAGATTACCATTGCAAGATAGATTTGATTTATGATAGAACTATGTGCTATAGCTTTCAGTATCTACATGAATCTGTTAAGTTTATTATACTTAATCTGATGTTGATGCATGTACCTAGCTTTAGTGGGAGGTATCCACTCATTGGGGCTCTATATGAGTCTCATGAAGTTATTTCAAATGTTTTTTAGATGTAATGCTATCCAGCGGAGATCTTGTGACAAAGAAGATATAAATAGCATAATCTAGATAGATTAGAATGTCCATGTACTCTCTCTTTTCCGGGATCGGTTGTAGACTATGTTTGTTCATCAATGTACATGTATCTAATGTAAATTGAACTGCATATGAGAACAAGATTTGATTCTAGTTTTAACGGAGTTGAATAAGATTTGTGACATCTAAATGTGATGTCCTTGATGTGACATTGATTTATGATTTTGTGAAGAATGAAAGAAAGAAAAATTTACATGTGATATCCGTATATTGTTTCAATCACCTTTGTCGAGAATTCATTGTTTTATTTCATAATCTGGGTTTAGGTTTTGGAATTATCTCTAATGGTTGGTATTTATGTTGATCAAAAGAGTGGGTCCCGATAATATGGTATCAATGCCTAGGCTAGATGAGTCTGTAGGGACAATAGGATCTAGGACTATATGATAATGTAGATGTTAAATATAACATGGATGATGTGCATACTAACTGAACTTAGTATCCAGATACTCTAGTCAAGTATTTGGGTATTGAGCTAAGCAAGTATGGAACTACCAACTGTACTTCTTATGGATGCCCTGACCAAGTATCTAGATGAACATAGTTTGGTAGTATAATAAGATGCATGATGAAAAAGAGAAGAATGGCGATAAAATGGTGAAAAAGAAAAGGATTTTATAATTTAAAATGGAACCTATGACAAACAGGAAATTTCATATAATAAAGATAAAAGCCTAATGAATTGTGAGGACAAACTCTAATGAATTTTGAATTTGTGTGTGAAATCTAAAATTGTGAGAAAAGAAAAAAAAACTATAAACCAAGAGTAATACACACTAAAATATCTTCTTAATCCATGAGATACAGAACCAAATTTTTAAAAGGATGTGAAAGGTGATGTGAATCGGATCTTGATAAATGATACATTACTAATATTTTTTATTTGAGTGTTTATAATACTCAAGGAGAGATATGATGACTACAAGGGATGAAATAGCCATTTAATGCAAAAAAATGTCATATAAAGAAAGATAAAATGAAAGTCTTTATAATTTGATGCCCAGAGAGATGAACATTAGATGATATGATATATTTTCGATATATTTTTTGGATTTTTGGGAGAAATCCTAAAAGGAGGGGAGAATTTGTAATGACCCATTTTCAAATTAGTCATCTAATTAGAATTTACTGGGATGATTGTATGCTTAACCAAGTTGATCACTGTTTATAGACTAATTAATGATGGTAGTTAAGTTTTGATGTTTTAAATACAATGAGAAGGTTTAATCATACTTTGATTCACATAATTAGGGTTAAGATTTGGAAACCCTATCGGCCCAAATTAGGGTTTTGATGACATATGAATACATAATTTGATAAGTATAGTGTCTCACTAAATGATTTTTAGTCTTTTATGTGTAACTCTGATTTATTTAAAATTTGGATATCATTTGGATATTTCAAATTTTATCCCTACTGGAAAATATCAGAATTTTTGAAGAATTTTATGATCTGTTTGTCAGTCTAGTTTCAAACTCAACTGACAATATTTTCATATTGATATAGCAGTGTGTTAATTCAATTTTATCTTTTTATTGATATATCCAACTGATCTCCAATTTTAAATGTAGTTGTTAAACTCTATTATAGACACACAATTAAATTTGTATAATTTCTTTATGATGTTTGATCTCTACATAGAGGGGTGTCAGTCGAGTTTTGTGAAGGACAAACTTGACCGACCATGCTGCAGATAGCAATATAGCAGTGTAGTATTTGATTTTTAGTTATATATTAGTAACCCAAAATTATCTAATTTTTTTAATATTGCTTATAAATTAAATTTTAGATATTTTTTAAAAGCTTCATAATTTTTGGATGATTTTTGAGTTCTGAAAAGTATGGTGTCGGTTGAGTTTATAACTCAGTCGACCAACCAGTCTGAGCCAAATAAAAATCCAATGAAGGGCTTGTTTGCAATTGTTCTATGCACCTCAATTCATCTATACGACTAAACTAACACACAAGAAGATCTCATAACTCGTCGTTCCTATCAAAGAAATGAAATTCTAGAGAGAGAGGAGAGCTAGGGTTTTGAGAAGAGAAAGTGGTGAAGATGTTGACCTAGGGTTTCTCTATCCAACATATGATAAAATCAAGTAAGTTTAGCTTCTTTGCATAGCCTTTCATGGTGAATCTTATCTCACATGTCAATATTCAGTCCCTCCTCTGATCTGATTCAAGATCACATCAAATTCTCCCTTTTCTCACTCTTTTTCTTCTAATCCCCATTTCTAGGGTTTCTGAGTTCAGAGGAGAAAGAATTGGATTCATTTGCTAGAGTTTGATTGGGTTTTTGAAACTTCAGAGGTTGACCTACGTTTTTAAGGTGCTTGGCACTTAAGGCAAGTGTTTTTTCCCTCCTAAGCTCTGTATTCATGTTGAAATCCTAATTCTATCCGGATAAAATAATCAAAAACCTTACTTGTGTATGTATGTGATTGGATATTGATTTGGAAAAGATATTGGAGGATCCAATTATACTGATTTTGATTATTTCTCATTTATTGGAACTTGATTAGTTCCTAAGATATTGATTGAGGATCCATGTGTAATCTTATGGGTAGATAACTATGCTATTTCTTGTGAATTTTTCGTAAAAATCATCCCAATGGCAGATATGCTTGGAATTGAATTGACATGTATAAAATCATATTCGAATTGTACTAGATTGTATTATACAAATGTATTGTTGAATGTTAATGGAAATGAATATGTGATATGTATAAGGATCAGTAGGAGGTGACCACATATCCTGATTAGGGTTTGTGTTGAGGAATTGAATCAAATGAGTCAATTAATCAATGTATACTTATGATTGATGAATGGAATATGTGAAAATTGAAACTAGGGTTTCCATGTATGTTAATAGCCCTAATGAACCTCTATGCATCATTATGAAATTACTTAGTGATATGGTTCTTATGATTTGTTGATCTAAAGCTGACTTCTTAAAAACCCTATATGTTTAGTATTAAGACGAGTATGAGTGATGAAGCTAAACTTGTATATGATGTTGTAAATGTGATGAAATGTTGAATGTAAGTATAAATACTTCAATTAAAGATGATGAGTCTTACTAATATGATCTAAGCCTAATGCATCTATTTTAGTACAATTTATGGAATAATGATCAGCCCTCATATGAATGTGGGTCCTTTTATACAAGTTACATAACAGTGATTTGTGAAGGATGATTAGAGATTAAGTCAATGACATGGTACACTTATCTAAATATAAGATACAATATGAACAAGATGTACTTAATGGAGATTGAAAGTTAAAGATGAAACTAATGAAGTTAGTATGATGAAGTATTTTAACTTTTATTTTGATTATATTGGCTTAACCCAAATTAAATGAAATATACTAAGAACTGGACTTTGATAAATGTTAAGTAGAAGAGAAGAATTGTATGTAAAGTGAATCAAGAAAGATTGGTTCGAATAATGTAATGAACATGAAATGAAAGAAGTTGAGACTACTGAATATAAAATGAAGGAAAAAGATGGTAATTAGTAGATGATTCTAACAATGTAGCTCTTACCCTAAAATTATGAGTTTGATGATTCTAGTGAATGACAATCTCAAATGAGGGACTAAGGGATGCACATAACTATAGTTGAATTCAACTAAGATGAAATTTAAGTATTTGAGTTGATTTACAATATTGTGTTCTTGAATTGTGACTTGTACTCTAAGGATGGACTAATAGTAAAAACTTCAAATGATAGACAACATGTGTTGATTCGTAACCCCATCTAAAGAATGTGAAATAAAAGAAGAAGAGAACTAAGTTTGTCATGCATGTATATGCATGAAGTTTATTTTCATATATTGAGATTGGATGAAACAAGCATGTGTTGTATGATAAATCTATTCTAAGCATGATGAATGATACATGATATCTATATGCTTTAACTATTGCTAGTTTTAATGCCTCTACTAATATTTGTTAAGAACTGTGATATACAATGAACTGATAAGAAATATGTTGAAATTGAATTTAATATGCACTCCTTACATTTGAGAAACCATGATAAGGGTAAATGTTGCATAATAAGATTACGTCTAGGGACGAAAGCCCACTGATGATGATAAAACCCTGATGGGGTAAATGTTGGACAATAGGATTATGTCTCGAGCTGAAAGCCCACTGTTGATGATTTCTATGAGATGATGTAGAATATAGATATAATCATATGTGTTGCAATCTACAGATTTATTGTGCTTCTTGCTTTGATCATTGTCCTTATTGATAAACTAAATATGTCTCATGCTATTCTGGTTATGTGAGAATACACAGATATGATATATGATGTTTTGAATTCTTTTAAGATGAGTAAAAGAGATTAATAACAAGTGAAATGATGGAACATCTAGTTAGGTGCCCTGAACACTATGAGTTCCCCCGAAGACCACACTGGGGAAACAAAACGGATCTCCTTGTAGTAATTGATGAATTATGAGAAGGATTTCTGGAGTGTGGATCGAGACCTTAAAGGTTAGACCACTAGGATCTAGGAGTAAGTCATTTGGAGTGGCTCTGGCCCTAAATCCTAGCTGTGAAAGTCTATGTCAAGATGGAATAGACTCTGATGAAATGAAATATGTGAAATGTGAAATGAAAAATATGTGAAATATTGTGATATGTGATATACTATTTTGTTGGTTCCTATCTCATATACCTGAGATGAGGACGTGAGCCTCTTTAGGCAACCCTGAGGTGGCTAGGGTTTGTTGTTGATATATTAGGGTGGCCGGCTAAACCCTAAGATAGTGATGGTGAGTTGTTGACACAAGAATCAGGTGTGGCAACTTCTACTTGGTGAGGTACAAGCCAAGTAGTTTCAAGGCAAATGAATAAAAGATGATAAGCTGTGTAGAACATGATTTGAATGGTTGTTACATTTCTTGTACTACTACTTGATGATTTTCTATTGTTGATTATGCTTCTTGTTGTGGAAAGTAATCATGTTTCTATGGACATTCTCAATTTCATATTATGATATGTCATGATGACAAGATATAAATAATGGGATTTATATCCATTCTGAATATGAGTTGGATTGCATGCTATTTGATAGTATTGTTTGATAGATATGTTTATGTGTACTTCAGATTTAGGACTGTAGAATGTGTTCCTGGTCTGGCTGGTGGAGTGTCACAAAGATAATGTTATTATTATGTATTGATTCAAAATGTTTATAACTTGACTTATTTCTCATTCAGTAGGATTCTTAATCTGAACTAAGAAGTATCTACTGATTTGTTCATAGACACGCTCTAAAAGATGTTTCAAAGTAAAAGAAAACATTTACTTGTGATTTTTTTATATTGTTTCAATCGTCTTTGTCGAGAATTCATTATTATATTTCATAATCTAGGTTTAGGTTTTGGGATTATCTCTAATGGTTGGTATTTATGTTGATCAAAAGAGTGGCTCCAGACATTATAATTGTATTATATGACTTGACTAGATAGTGCATCATCTGAATAGATTAAGAATCTATATTCATAACATTCAACCAAAGACGTTGAAGATAATTGAATACATGAAGTAATCCATATTAGATGCAACCTTATATCTACTAGATTCCACTACAAATTCTTTTAAAAAGACACATATACCCCCTACCTTAACTTCCAACCTATAATTAAAACTCCTCACCATTATTCTTGTGGTGTGAACCATCTTCTACACCATACCAATTTCGTTTCTCATTCCACAATTGTCATCAACCTCCATTCATGACATAGTGAAGTTTCCAAATAAGTCACATGTATAGTCTACCACAAACTACCTCGTCATCCTCATCCGACCTCAATAGAGTGTAAGTTTCTTCTATAGATCATTAGACCACGATGGTGGTGAAGCATTTAGAATGATATATTGCACCATCATCATGGAGAAATTCACATCATCCATAGTGACACCCATTTCTCTTATAACTTCTTCTGTTTACTATCATAGATCGAAGTAAGCTCCAATCAAGAGCTTTATAATGCCATCTTAGACATGGGAGGCTAAATTTTACATCTAGATCAAGTATATGCCTCATAATCATGTTATTGATCCACCTCAATTACCATATGATATTGATTGCCAATCATTTTTCCTTATTTATTAATTTCGAGATCTAAAATCACTCTAAAACAAATATGACGATGGAAATTTAGTGTTGTGCCCTAAATAGAGGTCTGGATTGACCTAACTTTGAGAGAAGCAAATTGGGCTAGGTGTTTTGATATTTAGATCTCCACATGCATGTATTCAAAGCTGACTTTGATAGAGGCGGTGTCACTAAATCTGAAACATATGCCCAAATTTACATGTACAAGGGTTCGGTTACAATGACAATCACCAAGTTCATTGATATCTTGTGTGCAATAGTTATTGTCCTATATCTCTCTCAATTAAGGTGGTTGAGATCATGATATTGACATTTTAATGTTGATATCACATTGTCTATTAACATAGATTCATTTCTACATTTATGTAAACTATTCTTAGTTTGTAAATATTTTTCAGTATTATGATTAATTAAATAAAACAAACATGTGTCCTATCACTTCATTCCCACACTCCTCGTGAATGATTTTTAATTTCTTCAATTAACCTTGTGCACATCTACATAATATTATAGCATTGTATTTAATATATATAAATTCAAAGATCAAGCATTCACTTGATTGACATGATGTTTTTTGAGAGTTGAAACTCTTATAGGATAGAAGTTGACCACACACATCTGATATCACCAACACGCCTTGTTCCTCATCTAGGTGACAAAGATCATCATCAATATTAGGATTAAAAGCGACAATTATTCATGACTCCCTCAAGTTGTGGTTATTATTGGTTCTACCCCTAGTAAAATCATGCACCCACTTGATCTTCAAGCTTGAATCTCATATCCTAAATGTGCTATGTAAGAAAATAGTGTCGAGCAACATGTATACATCCCTCGATGTAGCATGGCAAGATTTCTTATGGTTATGTCCCCAAGGCAAAGGTTGGTCAGCACAACATACCTTCCATCTATTTGTATAATTTTGCCAAAGATGAAGTCGTACATGTTCATCTCAAGATAAAACCACTCCATGATGAACAACAACCACTTACTTTACCTACAATTGAAGGATGTCTCGATGGTAACATACAACTTAAAACCAAGATCAAGTAATGCTTATTTTGGTTCACTTGTAGCATGCATACCTAGATTTTCTCCAACAAACCATTGTAGTAAGCTTTATCGAAAAGTCCCTACATAGAAAAATAAAATTAGTAAAATAATATATTCATGTGGTAAGTAACTATGGTACACGTTTTTTAGAATATATGTTGTTAAAATATTAGATGCCCTTGTGGTTGTAGTCCACCACAAAGTTTACATGGACTTCTTGAAATCATGCATGTTCTCTCCCTCTCTGGAACTAACACCACTACAATTAGAAAAACCATGACTATAAATGAACAAACAATGACTAACATCAATAAAACTTTCCCATGATTTGCCTCATGTTCCACCTCAGCCATCTCATCCCAATTGAGAACGTTGATAGCAAAGAATAATTTTCCTCAGACATGACGATGAGCTTTTAACACTGTCTATTTTATGAAATACAACAAAACTAATCAGTTTATAAGTTCTATCAATATTTAAATTGATAATCTATAGAAATTGTTTCTTAGAATTATCATTCATTTCTTAATGAAATATTTGATAATTTGTTGTAAATAGATGATATGGATAAATAACAACTAATGCAAGAATAAGAACAAAATTTCATCATCATTTGGCTGATAAATGATCTTTGACTTCCCTTGGAAAAAAAATTGGCATATATGTTAAAAGAATGGAGGTTTGTTTTCATATAAGGTGCCAAATATACTTCCAACAATACATATTTCTACACAAGTTATGGGTGTCCTATCAATCCAACCTACTTTGATGGAATTCTTTTAAGAGACAAAAATGGGAATGATTATTGTTCCATTCTATCATGAAGGTTATTTATTTTGAAAATATGTGAGAGTAAACGCATGTCAAATACCCACCAGAATAAGTAGTGTGGTTGGAAGCTTCCCATCCTAACGAGACTCCAAATTACCATCTAGAGGGTGCATATAAAAAATGCATACCCATCACTTGAAAACTCTATAAGACTATGTATGTGGTGGTCTAACTACTCGTCCACTTTTGAAAAAAAAGGAAAGAAGTAGAAAAACTAATATATTTTTCTTAGTTCACTTGAAATCCACAAGGAGAGGCATTAAATAACTGATCACATATTTAAGATTTGTCTGGTGACATTGTCCCACTATTGACTCCTAGACATATGTCAAATCCTACAAGGGGATGGAAATTGTAGGGGAGAGCAGAGAGAACTAATTCAGATTTCTATAGATGATTTTTCCATAAATATAGTGGAGAATATAAGATAATTCCAAGTAAGAATATTACACTAGATCCAACTAATTTAATTTTATCCTTTCCCTCGTGTTCATTCTGTTCATTCTTGTATCATTCTTAACATCGCTTCAATGATCACCATTAGGTATTTATCATGTTATAATTTGTCAAAACATCCACACATGATGACTTTTATACTTGGGTTCCAATGGTATATTATCCCATCACATGAGTCTTGTCAAAGTTGACATCATATAATCTCCAAATCAAATCTTAATTGTGTAAGAGCACCACTTGAATCCTTACTATGGTATATCATTAACTCAAGCCTTATTGAAGTAAGCACATTACCATATGCCTTACTACTATAAGCCACATTTTAGGTCTTACAAAGGAAAGAATAATATTAATATTTATTGAGGTAAGAAACCATAATCGTTTTGAATGATTTAGCTCCATTCATGAGTCCACTAATCATCCATCAATCCAATTTCAAACTAGAACAATGCTAACACTAACTCACCAAAGTTGTCTGTCACTTAATATCAAGTCTATGTTCCTTGCAATCTGTGGATTCCACTAACTATGCCTTAAATCTTGTATAATGAGGGTTAAACTATTGGCATTTTATGTTTTGTCTCCCAAATATATTAATTCATTTACACTTGGATATGTATTTAGACACAATGATATATTTGCTAAGATTAATAACTATCATCAAAGTCATAGTAATCACACGAGACACATGGATAAGTGCAAAAAGAAAAAATGATGCAGTTATTAACTATGGGTGTAACATTAGTTACTTTAAATTACTATAGCAAACTAATTGTCACATCTGAATGTGAAAGAACAAAGAACCTTCTGAGTCGATGAGATACAAATTATGGATGCCTTAATGTGATCAAACATTTTATACAATGCTCAATAATCTAGTTACCATGAGAATTTTGATTTAGCATGTGACTGTATGTATAAAATGATTTCAAATCATAATGTTGAATTATAATACTGCAAGTTCTTGGAATAACAATTTTATATTTGCTTTGATTAGGATCACAATCACAAACTCAGAAAACAATTCTGACATCAGGAAAGACTCAATTCAATTAAATAGATGTCTCTCTAATGGACAATACACCATCAAACACAATGTGGAACCACTAAAATGCATGCAAGAATCTTACCTAGAATCGATATATTTGACTCCACCAACAAACCCCAAAAATAGTAATTACCCCTAAGAACTACACTTGAATATCCATATGCAATATGGGTGTCTATTAGAGACATTTCTGATCATACACAAGCATCAAACATCCCACCACTCATACATGTAGATATTATCCTACAATCATGAGGAAACATGACAAAAAAGGTTCTTATTAGAGGTAATTCCACATTTCATGTTATCAAATGCAATCGAGAAACCTTAATCATTATCCTAACTTATTTTGGAATTATATAGAGAAGGCCACATGGGCTCACATCATACATGCACCCTAGGTTGTTGTTTAGAATTTTGTAATAATACTCTTTAATGCACTATCTAAGTGATTCTCAACACTTGATGTTTATAAAGGGTGAGAGGTTGACACTCATAGTGTATTTTTTAGTAATATTGTTATAATTTCAAAATGAGGTCCAACGTCCTCAAAACCCAAAACAACACCTACCACCTTCATAAAAATAACCTCTCATTATCACTTTATAGGGTTTCACAACCTTGAAGCCTCCAGTATCTAAAAACTCTCTTCCATCCTCCTCCAATCTTAGAAAAACTAATCCAACCCCTAAGGTGTGCAGCAAAACCTTAAAGAGGTAAGTGAAAACTTGATGATCCTTCCCCTCAATCCAAACTTGAAGCCGTAAGTGGAAACTTGATGTTCCTTTGACATGCTTAAATTGTACATGTAAAATTTAAGTGCACACATTGTGTAATATAGGCCTATGAGGACTGATTGAGAACTTAGAGAAACGTTCACCATAAGACTACTACTTATTGAGACCAAATCAGCTAGACCTATAAAAGATTTGTTTGATTGTTTATTAACTAAGACCAAGAAAACCTAAATTAAGATGGTTGTGATCAAGAATGGATGGATTCCTCATGACTTATGGTTTCACCACAGCATACATTATATTCAAATTCCATTACATTAATAATTATTCACCCTTTACTCTGTCCTAGAGACCAACATCAAGCATAACCCTCTCTCTCTCTCTCGGTGTAAAAGATCACTCTCGTAGCAGTTTAGGAATTAGAAACCCGATGTTCCTTTGACATGCTTAAATTGTGCATGTAAAATTCAAGTGCACACATCATGTAATATAGGCCTATGAGGACTGATTGAGAACTTAGAGGAACGTTCACCCAAGACTACTACTTATTGAGACCAAATCAGCTAGACCTAGAAAAGATTTGGTTGATTGGTTATTAACTAAGACCAAAAAAACCTAAATTAAGATGGTTGAGATCAAAAATGGATGGATTCCTCCTGACTTATGGTTTCACCATGGCATATATTATATTCAAATTACACTACTTTAATAATTATTCACCCTTTACTCTATCCTAGAGACTAGTATCAAGCATAACCTACCATCGCAGTGTAATGAATTACCTATACTAAAAAATCACTCTTGTAGCAGTTTAGGAATTAGTTAGGTGAATTAACCAAATCTCTAGGTTATCCTTTCAAATCTGTAAGCCTTCTCCCAAACTACGGTGTAGGGTACGTGGATCTATCATTTATCTGACTCCTAACCCCTCTCCTAAAACAATTCGTGGTCTATTACATTGATTTTAGTAATAAAGCAAAAAAATAAATAAAGTGATCATTGATTCACATCCTGAATGAAGCGAATAAATTATTGATTCATAGAATTCTACATTACAATACCGGGATACATCCTGATCCTAAGGAATATGGGGTTTAGCCTTGCATGATTGGTGTCATTATACAAAGAGAGGAAGAGCCAAAAAATAGGATAAACATTAAAAAACCAATGTAAGAACCCCAAGAGAAGTCATCTCAGTGATCCCCACTAATGAACACCCTGATATGTAGCATTCCAACTACAAATTTGTCCTCCAAAAGTGCCCAAAGTATCCAGTTTGTGGCTTTCTCCTTCATCTACTTCTTTCTTGGCTATCTTCTCTCCAAGAATGTGATAGATGTGATGTGTCTCTTTCAGTCACACTCCCGTTAGGTCATAAGTGGGGCTTTGGTCGTCATTAAGTCATAGCCATTGGACTTGACTTGAATTCAGATATGAACTAATCATGCAATGTCGATACTACCAATAGGGTGTCACTGGAAATAAGTCATCATTCGACTTGAATCTCTTGAACTAGTTTTGTATTACTAACCTTATGTGTCAATAGCACCAAGTTGATCCTCAAGTTCTGATGTTGTCTGGGTGCTAAAGTTGGTACCGTCGATGTGTGAGTTTGTGGCACTGAGGCAATAAATCTCAAGTACCAATGCTCCCTGGATTGTGAGTCAGTATCATTGACAAGTGACTTTGATAGCATCGATGCCTATCTTGGTAGCACTAAGTTCCATATCAGTAGCACTAAGATTTCCCTCTTACCCTATTGTAGATTCATCATTTGTTGGTGCCACCGATTGATAGGTGGGTGGCACAAAGATGTCCACTTGGTCTCACTTTTCTTGAAACAAGAAATCTGAATTGAATATAATAAATGATCATAATTCAATAGAAATATTAAATACTCGATGCAACATTGATTCATAGGATAATGATAAAAAAAACAATTCATAAAAAATCTCAAAATTAATATATATGTAATTAATGAAAAAAAATTAGCATGGTGAAAGCGACTAAAAAAGCAATGCATCAAAATCCTCTAAGATTGAATATTTCTCATCTCGAGCAATGCTACTTTTGGATCTATTTGGAAGAGTCAGCAAAACAAATCTTATGAACTACTTTTCTCACTTACCCCCACCTGACAGTCCCCAACCGGCACTTACCAACCAATGAAAAAATAACTACTTTGAAGGGAACAAAATGTACATAAAAGATGTCAACAATAAGATCAATGAAACACAATTAACATAGAGGAGTAAACATCATAGTCAATAGGGCATACGCTTGATGCACCATGTGATTTCCCTATCTACATTTCTCTAATCTACCTACACAACTATGTTGGAAGCAGTTCCCTGTATAGAAATGGTTGAGGGGATTAATCATATATCTAGCGTACCGTGCAATGCAACGAGTGGAAATGGAATAGGTTCCTTTGAAACAAGAATCACAAGTAGGATCCAAATTTTTTATGTATGGAATAAAAGATGACGCACCTACTGAATGGAGGGAATGAAAAAGAGTGACTTCTAATGCCTACTATTATGGTGGGATAAAGAATGCATAGAGTTTCTCATTGTCACAGAACCATTTGTACCCCAATCCCAGTCCCACTACCTAGATAGTAGAAAAGTATTGAAGCGCCCGTCCCTGAGTGGCTCGATAGGATCTAACACACTGGCATATACAATAAGAAATAATAACTCAAAAACTAGAGATATAAAGAACAAACTAATTCAAAATGGATATTTTTCCGATATATCCTTGTCGTCCGAGTATATATAGTACGGAAGCGCTATAGTCAAAGTTCTAATGTTTTGCCTAAAATCAAGAAAATCAAAACACAAAGTCAATGCAATTGCATAGTACGCTATATAAAAACAAGTAATGTTATTTATAAAAAAATTAGTGTACTTGGCAGGAATTATATTTCAAAAGTATAACGAGCAATTTGCAAAAACCAAAATTATTTGACAAGTTTTTCAAATGATTCGATTTTTATTACGAGTTCCCATTATGTTGTAATTCGAGAAGCATGCTTATATATTTTGTGTGCCTCAATCGCCCCAACGCAATGGGGAAGGTCATTGGGTTCCTTCTCTCCATATGAGGTAGGAGGCCAATGTACAAGTCCACCTTCAAATGAGGGGTTGCTTGCACTCAATATCAACATTATCAACATTATCAATATCATCATCGTCGTCGTCATCAGTATACGGAGGTCATAATGGGCATGTCATTTATGTTTTCTAGTTTGTCTCAAGATATAATATAAGAAATACAGAATCCTAATCAATAGGGAACAACAGCTCAACCAAGTATATACCCAAGTACAAAATCAAGAGATACATAAAAAAATATCTTCATTACAACCAAAGACAAGGTATAATAGTGTACCTTTCACTGAGGATTTCAAGTATAATCAATATCTGAATCAATAGGTCAACCCTTTGAGTCAGATCCTAAATCATAAGATTGGATCAAGGGTCAAGATTGTGATGTTTATAATAACATGTTTTAATATTCGAGATTAGGGTTACACTTTTCCTATGTCAACCTTATAGTTGGGTCATTCACTTATAACCAACCAATATTTCAATATGTCCAACATTATTTCAAATGTCAAGTATTTCGAGTGTGAATGACTTACCTAGGTTTTATATGATCATATGCGTTAAACCTAGTTTTCATGATCGATATTAAAGTCATAATCAAGTTTATAGATCATCATGATACTTAGTATCATTGGTTTTCAAGGTTAGATCAAGTTCTGATTAGTATAATGAGTAAATTAGAGATCAAGTTTTAGGTCAATAGATCATAATATTCCCTAGTATGCAGTCCAATCATAATATTAAGATTTCGTCATCATATTCAAGATTAAATCAAGTCAACATATATAGATCTAGATCATTAATGGGTCAAGTATGATTTTAGAGTCTCAATATGAACATTAGAGCCAAAAATTAGGGTTTTCAGTGTTTAGTCAAGATTAACCACAAATAGAGTCATTTAGACTAATTACATAAGCAAGAGATCAAGATTTAGTTATATCAGTGAGAATAGTTTAGAATCATGATTCACTAGTATTTTTAGATGATTCATTGGATTTTTCTAATCAAAATTGACTACTTGTTCATACTTTTTTGAGCTAGGATGTATATTAGATACGATTTTTGCAAGATCTATCCATTTATTTGATTTTTGAGCAGAGAGGAGAAGAAAATACCTTAAAAGGAAAAATGAGGGTTGTTGGATGCACAATGAATGACCCAGATCGAGCCACAGGATCTAGGTAGCTCACTTGATCAGAGGTTCGGTTCAGGCCTTGGCTTCGTCAGTTGAAATCTTGATTTTTGATTTACAAGTTGTTCGGATGGGTTCTTCGACCGAGGTTCTTCTCCTCTGAACCGATGGTTCAGGGACCTTTCCCTGGTTCCCCCATTCCAGCCCCATGTGCACAAGCACATAGGCATGGAGGAGGCCACTCACCAGCGTGGAGGGGAATTGGCATAGGAGGAGTAGGTGGAGGCCACCGAGTAGCCGCTCAAACTCCTCGTGACCTCGCAAAGTGGCGACGGGTTTCAAAATGGGGAAAGGCATCGAGGATAAGGAAAGCCCAAAATGGGATGGATGACGGTGTTGCACCAACACAGGTGATTGGGGAAAGAATTAGGATGCCCAAGGCCAAAAGAGAGAGTAGAAACGAGGGTCGTAGCGTGGTGAGGTGTAGACGAGTTTTAGGAGGCCTTTATATAGGGCAGAGGGTTAGGTTTTAGGGAAAATCAAGTTTGGGGCAGTAGCCATGGTCATCGAAAAGAGAGAGGAGAGCAAGGGACTTTTTTTGGTGGCACAAAATGCGTGAAAGCTGATCAAAATAGGGCTTGTCGAGTTCAAAATTGTGAGAGGGTTGTTTTGGCTGGCTTAGAATTTCAAATAGCAGTCAAGAGCGGGAGATCAATCATCATGGTCGCATTCATATGTACCTGTAATCAGCATGAGGTTTAAGATAACCTCATAGCCACTGGATCAGACCCCTAATCTGTGGGTCTCCAGTCTGAGGGTTGGGGTTCGTCCCCTCCCTTTGCAATGGATATATGACTTGGAAAAGGGTAATTAAAAAGGCAAATAAAAGGATTTTCAACATATTAACTTCAAGAAATCATAGTAAATCGTAGGAATGTCCAAATGAAGTGAAATTTTAACCATAGCTTCATCAAAATGTGGAGAACATTTAGAAAATGTTTGATAACTATATAATGAAGTTTGATGGATCAATTTGGTTCTTTGGACAAAGTGACAAATAAATCAAATATGTGGTGTCATAAAGTGTATAAAATTCACATTGTTCACCATATTTTGGATTTGAGTCTCAACATTGATTATGAAGCCAAGAAAAATAATTTGAGTTCATGAGTGAACATACAAGGGTAAAAATAGTAATTAATTCATTCTTAATCAAAAATCCACTTTGTCACATCCGTTCCTCCGTAAAAAAGAATTTTGTCCCCAAAATTCAAAAACATCCTCAAAACTGGGATCATCAAAATCCAAGTTGTATCCTCAAATATTGGAGTATCCTCAACTATATAACCAAAATTATATCCTCAAAGTTCAAATAGTACAATCATCATAATTGGTATTCCATGTTCCATATCATAATCAACTTGGTACTAACACCACTTCATCATCAAGCAATTGAGTATCAATGTCAATGCATATATTGTTCAAAGTCGTCATATGAGTCACAAATATGGAAAGAATATATTGATCAACAATTTGGAGAGATCATATAGAGTTCTTGAATTAGGTGTACAAGGGGACTTTCAATCTCAATATCTTGGGGTCCTAGCTTCTACATTGGCCTAGGTGGGGTTATACATCCATGATTTGAGATTTCATATTTCAACAATTTCGAGACATCATACTTTCAATATCATGATTTCGAGATCAAAACCAATTGGAGGTCCCACCCTAGTCCTAATGAGTGCTAAACCCTAAGTCATAAATAGAGAGAGTCAAAATAGTCATCATTTCAAAATTTCACAATTTGGGATTTTGAAGTCATTAGTCATATATCAAAGGTGATCTCAAGATCCACATGATTGATCATTATCAAGTTTCAAGATTTTGTACATCAATATCAAGAGTTGAAGTTTGGACATCAAGATCATATGTATAAATATTCCAAAGCTAGGGTTTAGATTCCTATTTAGACCTTAGGGGGGATCAATCATATATATTCGATTTTGAGCAACAATATTCAAGCAATATTTGAGCAACATATCAAGATTTCATTATCATGGTATCCAAAGTTGATGAATTATCTAGACCTAAGTCTATCTAGGAAGTCAACCACAAGCTATAGTCAATATTATCATATTTCAAGGTCATTATTAAATCCATATTCGAGATCGAGTATCAACCATGGGTTTAACCTATTAGGCTTAGGTCAACCAAATCCAAATCGAGTGAAAGGTTATACCTTCCCAAACTCTAAATAATCAACAATACGAAAATTTAGAGGTAGTCAAAATAGGTATGTGACCTAGGTTAGGGGAGTCATGAGTCAACTACCACCCTAATCTAGCACACTACCAACATTAGTAATTATCCATTGAATTTATTCAAATAGGAAGAGTATTAATGATCAAATCATATTCCATAAGGTCATGATTTCAAAATTCAAGATTATAATAGGGCAATAATGTCAAGATTTTACAAAGTCAAGGTAATAGTTGCATTCCCTTCCTATTATGATCAAGGTAGTGATATAATTTGGAAATCGAGGATTTGAATTTGGCATTCAAGCAATTAGAGCATAATAGTGCAAAATCTAGGCCCATAATCATCATATCAAAATTGAGATTGCAAAAGGCATCAATGGTCAATAGGAAAACTACTTTTTGCATCATAGTCTTACATCATGATTTTGTGAGTCATTGAGATTAATAATTTGATGGCATAATCAGGATGTGTATCAAATAGGGAAAAAGTTTGCTTAACTATGTTTGGGGTTTGATCAACAATAGGGCAACATGGAATATTAATCAAATAGAGACCTCATCAGCAATGAAGTATAAGGTATAAGTCCTTTTATTTTTCACCAAATCAAAAAATTTGTCATTTACCTCAAACATAGGGAGCATGCAGTCTAATTTTTTTTGATTAAATCAAGTTTGCATGATATTAGGGTTATATTGAGTAGTTGATTTCAAAATTTATTTTCATTGATGAAAAATTGAGTTTTCACATTAAGGTCAGATCATGGTATCAACTTTCAATATTTAGTGATATTTATTTTTCTCATGCATAAGCTACCCATAATCGAGACATCATGTGGTAAAAGGTCACAAGAAAAGACCACATGAGGAGATGAGAAGACTACCTAATCTTCATCTACATGGGTGGCTTAGGATAGTCTTTAAAGAAGAGATGATATGCCAGAAGACTCTCTAGGGTTTCACAGGAGAACCTTTAGGTCTAGTTCTGGATCAATTAAGGCCAGGTAGAGCGGGGGATCTCAGCCACCGTGAAGACAGATAGGATAAATTATGCCAGGACCCCGAGACTAGACACCTCAATTTTCACCATTATGGACTTTAGGGTTTCTTGGTGTAAGAGACTCGAGAAATTGTTTACTTAAAGTATATGGGAGTGTGTAAGCTCTGATACCAACTATCACAGAACTATTTTTACCCCAATCCTAATCCCACTACCTAGATAGTAGAAAAATAATTGAAGTGCCCATCCCTGAGTGGCCCAATAGGATCTAACACACTGGTATATACAATAAGAAATAATAACTCAAAAATTGGAGATATAAAGAACAAACTAACATAAATGGAGATTTTTCCAATATATTATTGTCGTCAGAAAATATAGAATACGGAAGCGATATAGTCAAAGTTCCAATGTTTTGCCTAAAATCAAGAAAATCAAGACACAAAGTCAATGCAATTGCACGGTACTCTATATAAAAACAAGTAAAATGGTTTATAACAAAATTAGTGTACTTGGCAGGACTTATATTTCAAAAGTATAACAAGAAATTTGCAAAAACCAAAATTATTCGACAAGTTTTTCAAACAATTCGATTTTTATTATGAGTTCCCATTATGCTATAATTTGAGAAGCATGCTTATATATTTTGTGTGACTCAATCGCCCCAACGGGATGGGGAAGGTCATTGGGCTCTTTCTCTCCATATGAGGTAGGATGCCAATGTAAAAGTCCGCCTTCAAATGAGGGGTTGCTTGCACTCAATATCAACATTATCAATATCATCATCATCATCATCATCATCATCATCGGCATATGAGTAGTCATAATGGGCATGTCATTTATGTTTTCTGTTTGTCTCAAAATATAATATAAGAAATATGAAATCCTAATCAATAGGGAACAATAGCTCAACCAAGTATATATCAAAGTACACAATCAAGAGATACATAAAAAATATCTTCATTACAACCAAAGAGAAGGTATAATAGCGTACCTTTCACTAAGGATTTCAAGTATAATCAATATCTGAATCAATAGGTCAACCCTTCGAGTCAGATCCTAAATCATAAGATTAGATCAAGGGTTAAGATCGTGATGTTTAGAATATCATGTTTTAATATTCGAGATTAGGGTTACACTTTTCCTATGTCAACCTTAGGGTTGGGTCATTCACTTATAATCAACTAATATTTCAATATGTCCAACATTATTTCAAATGTCAAGTATATTGAGTGTGAATGACTTACCTGGGTTTTATAGGATCATATGTGTCAACCCTAGTTTTCATGATCAATATTCAAGTCATAATAAAGTTTCTAGATCATCATCATGATACTTATCATCATTGGCTTTCAAGGTTAGATCAAGTTCTGATTAGTATAATGAGTAAATTTGAGATCAAGTTTTAGGTCAATAGATCATAATATTCCACAATATTCAGGCCAACCATAATATTGAGATGTCATCATCATATTCAAGATTAAATTAAGTCAACATATATAGATTTAGATCATTAATGGGTCAAGTATGATTTTAGAGTCTCAATATGAACATTAGAGCCAAAAATTAGGGTTTTTAGAGTTTAGTCAAGATGAACCCCAAATAGAGTCATTTAGACTAATTACATAAGAAAGAGATCAAGATTTAGGTATATCAGTGAGAATGCTTTAGAATCATGATTCACAAGTATTTTTAAATGATTCGTTGGATTTTTCTGATCAAAATCGACTACTTGTTCATAATTTTTGGAGCTAGGATGTATTAGATACGCTTTTTACAAGATCTATCCATTTATTTGATTTTTGAGTAGAGAGGAGAAGAAAATACCTTAAAAGGAAAAACGAGGGCCATTGAATGCACAAGGAATGGCCCAAATTGAGCCACATGAACTAGGCAGATCACTTGATCAGAGGTTCAGTTTAGGCCTTGCCTTTGTTGGTTCAAATCTTGATTTTTAGTTTATAAGTGGTTCGGATGGGTTCTTTGGATCGGGGTTCTTCTCCTCTGAACTGATGGTTCGGGGACCTTTCCCTGGTTCCCCTGTTCCAGCCCCACATGCGCTAGCATATAGACACGACGGAGGCAGCTCACCGGTGTGGAGGGGAACTGGCATAGTAGGAGCAAGTAGAGGCCACTGAGTAGTCACTCAAACTCCTCGCGACCTCACAAAGTGGTGGCGGGTTTCAAATTGGGGAAAGGCAGCGAGGATAAGGAAAGCCCAAAACGGGCTGGCCGGTGGCGCTGCACCAATAGCAGGTGACCGGGGGAAGAATTAGGCCACTTACGGCCAAAAGAGAGTGGAAATGAGGGTCGCATCTTGGTGAGGTGTAGACGAGTTTTAGGAGCCCATCATATAGGGTCGAGGGTTAGGTTTTAGGGCAAACTGAGTTTGGGGCAGCAGCCATGGCTGCCAAAAAGAGAGAGGAGAGTAAGGGACTTGTTTTGGTGGCACAAAAATGCACAAAAGTTGATCAAAATAGGGCTTTCTGAGTTCAAAATTGTGAGAGGGTTGTTTTGGCTCGCTTAGAATTTCAAATAGCGGTCAAGAGCGGGAGATCGATCATCATGGTCGCATTCATACGTCCCCACAATCAGTGGGAGGTTGAAGATAACCTCATAGCCACTGGATTGGACCCCTAATCTGTGGGTCTCTGATCTGAGGGTTGGGGTTCATCCCCTCCCTTTGCAATGGATCGATGACTTGGAAAAGGGCAATTAAAAATGCAAATAAAAGGATTTTCAACATATTAACTTCAAGAAATCATAGTAAATCGTAGGAATGTCCAACTGAAGTGAAATTTTAACCATAGCTTCACCAAAATGTGGGAAACATTTAGAAAAAGTTTGAGAGCCATAAGATGAAGTTTATGGTTCAATTTGGTTCTTTGGTCAAAGTGAAAAATAAATCAAATATGTGGTGTCACAAAGTGTATAAAATTCATATTGATCACCATATTTTGGAGTTGAGTCTCAACATTAATTATGAAGCCAAGAAAAATAATCTGAGTTCATGAGTGAGCATACAAGGGTCAAACTAGTAATAAATTCATTCTTAGGAAAAAATCCACTTTGTCACACTCATCCTAGTGAGGGGTGTGGGGAGGGGAATCCATACATGTAGGCCATTTTCACTTTGTCCTTGGAGAAAATGCAGATTGAGTCAAGGCTCACCATTTCTTGATTTCTTTTTTACTATCTCTTTTCTTTTTTTCCTTCTTGTTTTGGCATGATCCATGACTAATTCTCTTTGGCTTTGTTCACCATACATTATTTCTTTCTTTCTCTCTTTATTTATTTTTTGTCATCGGGAGGGATATGGATGTAGATCCTTTCACTCTTTATTTGTGAAGAAAGCTAAATAGATACATATTGTTGAATATGAAAAATGATGCAAAGAAAAATGCAATATATATATATATATATATATGAAAGTTGTTATGTAAATAAAATTTCCTAACTAAACAAAATGATATGCACATCCTTATATTTTTCTTTTCTCATGCACTTAGAAACAAACTATCTAACTTGTTACCTACTATGTTATGCAATGAAATCAAGAGGACAACAATTTGGATTTACTTGATCATCATGTGGTGATGATGAAACTACATGAAAGGTGGATGGAATCACATGACTAAGAGACAATGCCTTTCTTAACTATGATATATCCTTCTCCTATCAACTTGTGTATAGGGTGACCTTAGAGTTTATTTCTAAAGCTTCCATTTAAGATCTTGTTACATGTTTGTTTGGTTTAGGATCAAACCTTCCCATCATTCACAAGCCTTAGGTGCATTAATATTTTCATTCATATAATATGTCCTCAAGTTTATTGTCCCAAACACTTTCTCAAGTTGATGTTGTCTTAGACTACACAAATAACCTTACATGATAGAGCATTCAAGCAAAGTTTTTATTTTGATGAAAATTTTGTTCTTTTAAGATTCATTGAAAGATAAAGAATCACATTCTTTTTAATTATACGATCCAAAAATGATAAATTAAGATCCACAACTACACTAGATAGAGTGTAATTCCTACTACTTGGAAAACAAACAAAAATTTGAATGAGATAGAAAATAATGCAAGAGAAATATGTTTCATCACCCCCTAAGCTTGAACTAGACCATATCTTCATAGTCAAAAATCAAAGTAAGAGGTGGGATAGGGGTACACAATACTTAGATTGGTGTGGTGTGTGGAATGTTACTGACGGCATTTGTGGATCAGGTGGATAGAATGTCTTGGTGGACTGTGGTGGTTAGGTTGGCATGTTAGGGAATTGGTCTTCTGCATCAGTGCCACTGACATGTGTGTCAGTGGTACCGAGATGTGTCATCCTTTTTCTTCTTTGAGATTGATGGGTCGGTACCACCGAGAAGTTTCATATTGGTATCAACGATCTTTTCCTGTAGCTATGTAATTTTCTCTCAAAAAATGTTGGTAATATCGATGGTGGTGTCAGTGTCACCGAGCTTAATGGCTCTCATTGAGTCTCTAGCTAATAAGGATTCGGTGCCACTGACCCACTTGTCAGTGGTACCAAAATATATAGAATTTCATGTTGATTCTAAATGGTTGGTTAGTACTACCAACGTTGGCGGGGTTGTAAGTTTATGTACAATGCACAAAACACATCAAGGCACCTTTATTGCATCAACTAAACAAGTATTATAACAAATATGAACTCTAACTAATGAGATGACCTAAAAACAGTAAATAACATAATTGAAAGTGGGTTGCCTCCCATAAGAGCACTTGTTTAATGTCCTAGCTTGACAATGATGTTTACTTTCATCTTGGGTTGTCACAATATGGTGGTGAAGAATCATCTAGCAATCTGAACCTCCATTCTATCATCATCTATTCCCAGTGTCAAGTATCCTCTACCTATGTCAATGATCACATTAGTCAAAGCTTGGAACAACCTTCCCAATAACATCTTGGATCCTTGAATTTTTTGCATGTTCATAACCACAAAGTCAACATGATAGATAAATTTTTCAACTTCAACTAAAACATCATCAAATATCTCATATGATCTCACAATTGATATGTCTGCCAAATAGATAGGCATGGAAGTCTTTGTTGGTCTTTTTAGTCCCACATTGCAAAAGGTAGAGAGATTCATGATACTAATGCTCCCCTAGAGTCACATAATGCATTTTTGAATGTTTGTTGCCAGAAGAACAAGGTATGTATAAACATCTTGGGTCGTCCTTCTTTATCGGCATACTTTTCTGGATCAAAGCATTGATGTAACATCCCAAATTTTCAAGAATAGTCTAGGTCTTATAATGTGGTTTTATTTAAATAAAATCAGTTGATCATCAAAAGATTATGAAATGAAATTTCATGGATGTTAATGAACTGAAAAGAACAAAATGTGACTCAAAGTATTTTTCCCCTTTTTTGTGTGCATTATGAATTTTAATTAATTCAAATATGATATACCATTAGTTTCATTTTTTGCATTTTATCTCTCTCTCTCTTGTCATTCATGATGCGTAAAGGACATAAAAGATAAAGATAAGAGATTTGAAGTTCAAAAAGATATAACTAGTGAACAACAAGATATTACCTCATTTTTTACTCAAAGAAAATAAATTAAGGGGAAAATGTATCACATAACACCTTATTAATGCATATAAATTTTGGGTAAAATGTGTGAGAAATAGAAATCTAAGGACATAGCAAGAATCTAGACTCCTTAATCAGCATTTTATCAAAATTTGGTCAAGTTTTGACCATGTTTGACCCTCCCATTTACTTAGGGAAGTTTTTCCTATTGTTTGAATAAGATTTAATTGGAAATTCAATCAATGCACGTATTAACACTATGGTTCGGTTATTTTTCCTCCGTCACATGTTACATGTATTCATTCCCCTCTTCACGAAATCCTATGGTTATTTTTAAAGTGATATTCAATCTAATGGCTCTGCAATGATCGAATGGCTCTGCAATTGTCTCCTACCTATGTTGATATCACAAAATAGACCCAGTAGATGCGGATTCTCTCTTAGATCAGTTATCCCTCATCAATCCACCTCATCTCAATATTTCTTTGACTATGGACTCACCTCCCTCTCCCATTTCCAGTAATGGTCAACTCACCTCTCTCTCGCCATTATACTGAAACTCCCAATTAGGGCAAGAATGGCCTCTCCACACCAAGTTGCAAACGCCGCCATTGAGCCGCCCCTATATATCCATTAAATCCCAAAGGTTCAACAACCTTCTCCATGCTTCCCTCCACCCTCAATTGATGTTTGCAAGCTCCTAAAAACCTTAACCTACTCTCTTCCACCTCTGACAACCATTACCTCATCTCATCATCACATGCCCTCTTTTATGCAATTGGCTACCTAGAGAGCATCACCAACGATGTTTCTTCACCTCTGCATCACCTTCTTGTCATTCCCTTGTCTCAGGAAATGTACCATGTAAACCTGCATTGAAGGTCATACCAATGCTAGTCACTATGACATCTCAATGGTCCTTTGGCCATTGAAACACTTCCACTGGACTTGTCACACCTTGAAGATGATTTTCTCACTCCTAAAATATGTGTTCCTACCCGATTATTATGGTTTTAGATCTTGGACCCTCTCCCCTATTCCTTGTAGTCGTGGTCTACTCTTGGACCATCATGGTCCTTTCCCTATCACATTCGTTCCTTCGAATTTGTCGAACATCCGCAAGCCCCCTCCTATGGTTTTGGCCCCACATTCATAGTGTTTCCTTTCCTAACCATATTATAGTAGGACATGGTAGTTTTCAGAGCATCTTCTTGAGCTCCAGTGTTCAGCATGGTTTGCATTTTAGCTTTTTAGCTCTGTACGATGATGGGAAACTGACTAGTCACCTCTTTTTCATTAGAACAATTTGGTCATCGTGGGTTCTGATCAAAGACTCTACCTCCAGGTTGCTCGCTCGTGCCGTATGTGAGGTATGAATAAGCCAGGTCATAAACTGACCTTGGTGACTGTGTAATCTAAATCTACTAATTAATCACCCAAGGGCATTCTAGGTATTTTGACTTTCAATTTGTTTTCCTATCGTCAGGAATATGCATTAGTTTAATGATAAAACTACCCCTGCACGTCCAACTAATGTGTCACACTCATGTATGGTTTTCTAGTAATTCACTATTTTATTTACAGTTGCTTAAATCAGGTTTAATTGACTATCACGCTATAGTTTCCTTATTATGTTTGGTCCAAATTGCAAAATTCATAACTTTTACATATGACCTCAGAAAATGATGGGAAAATATTAATTGGAAAGGTCTTTCGATTCTCTATTGATTGACTTGTTTTCAAATGTTTATTTATACATGAAAACTCTTCAAAAATTCAAAGACCAGGATTAGGGTTTAAGGCTTGTGAACTTATGTACATGTTATGTTTTTAATCAAATCACATGTGATTAGAGGCTCAATCAAGTTAGAGAAGTTGACCTTAAGGTGACCTACTCTAGGTAAGTGGACCATTCATATTTGGAATAAGTAATTTTTGTTTATTGGTTGTTTATTTATGATTATGTACATTATTATTCCCCATGAAATTATGAATGCTATGTCAAAAAGACATCATCTATACTTATCATTGTTTTATTGGTTGATTACTTATGGTCTATGGTAAAACACTAATTATAATTATTGATTATGATTAAGATCTATGAATCACGCTCAAGAAGGGGAAACCCTATTATGGTTTATGAGGGAGAAATCTCATGATGATTCAAGGGGAGAAATACCATCATGTCAAAGTTCATGGATCATGTTAATGTTAATGTTAATTTTAAAGTCAATGTTAAGATTAATGGATTTGAATTAGTTTTAATTGCTCCCAAATAATGGACCTCAAGAGGTCATCAAGGGCTTTCCTAGCATCAATGAATTTCCTAGCAATCATGTGCTCCTAAGTGGGCATCATATAAGGATGCATATACTTATTGTTCAATTCTTCATGTCATTAATGAATCACAAATTCTTAAGAAAGTCCATGTTAAAGTTTATGTCAAGTTATTTCATGTAAATTTTACTCATGTCAAGTAATACTTATTTTCATGTCATATAAAGTGCCAAATATTGCTTACTGATGTGATGTTTGTTTTGCATGGCTGGGGATGAGATGTTTGCAGGACATGGAGCAAGTAAAGGACAAAAGGAAAATACCAAGACTAGGAGACCTTCAAGATTTGCCTCATGGGTTGCCATTTACCAAGACAATCCATAGATTTAGATAAAATTTACCATATGCTTAGTCATTGTATCAATTAGATAGATCTCATAGATGATTATGATGTAGTTTTCTTGTTCCAAGAACTATGTATGAATCAGTTTTAAATCAATGCAAATTGCTTCATTTACTTTAATTGCATGATTAGCATATTGTGACACCCACATTGAGTAAAATGCTTCTGCTCATGTGATTTGAAAAGTGTGGTGCTACATTATGGTATCAAAGAAATTTTGGTAAATGGCCAGTAGGCAAATATGATTCTCATAGTCACCCTAGAATGAACATATGAGATTAGGATTTAGATATGGATCCCCAAGGAAATGTTCTATGACTATAATGACTAAGTTTTCACCCCAAAAAAGATAGAGATGATAAAAGTAGATTTTTACCTAGTTTATATCTCAAGTATCAACCTAACCCGAGCTAATGATATAGCCTATCCACTCTCAATGGTTATGGCCAACCAATTAAGTATTGAAGAGGGATTTCATAAACATGAGACCTTCTAATGCAAGTCTCCTTTTTTCCTAATGCATGTGGTATGGGACATGTGCATTAGTAGGTTAGGGAGAGGTAGCATATCAAGATCCCACATCTCTGGGTATATGATTGATCATCAAATATCCAGGAGTGTAGGAGTTACCTAAAAGACCTAAGAGTAGATAGTCGCCTATGCCTGATGTTAGAAAGTTATGCCAAGTTGAAGGTAATTTGCCCTAAGTGTAAGGATAGGTTTGGTTTCATAAACCCTAAGTATGATTTGAGAAGATGAGGAGTGGGGTAATTTTGTGCTCACAGATAATGTATGAAACTTAATTGTCATATTTTACATAACCCTTTTCATCCAAAATTTTCAACATACTTGAACCTTTTATGAAATACATTTCCTTACATACAAAACTTTAGTATGCTAGCTAACATTAAATGAAAAGGTTAGAGAAACCCTAAGGTAGGTAGTACTATAGAAAATTTTGAGGACAGAATTTATTTTAAGGTGGGTAGAATTGTAACATCCCAAATTTTCAAGAATAATCTAAGCCTTATATTGTGGTTTTCAATTAAAAAAATTATTTGAGGGTCTTGATGAAAAAATATTATGAAATGAAATTTCATGGACGTTAATGAAGTGAGAAAAACAAAATGTGACTTATAATATTTTTTCCCTTTTTTGTGTGCATTATGAATTTCAATTAATTCAAAGATGAAATACCATTAGTTTCCCTTTTTTATTTTCTTTCTCTCTCTCTCTTATCATTCATAATGTTTAAAGGACATAAAGAGAAAGATAAGAGATTTTAAGTTAAGAAATGATATGACTAGTGACCAATAAGTTACTACCTCATTTTTACTCAAGGTAAAGAAATTAAGTAGAAAATGTATCACATTACACCTTTTTAATGTATTAAAATCAAGTAGAGTGACATTTATGAGAATTATGGGTAAAACATTATGAGAATCAGAAATCTAAGGACATAGAAGAATCTAGACTCCTTAATGGTCATATGGTCCAAATTAGGTCAAGTTTTGACCATGTTTGACCCTCCAATTTAATTAGGGAAGTTTTTCCTATAGTTTGAATAAGATTTGATTGGAAATTCAATCAATGCACGTTTTAACACTATGGTTTAGTTATTTTTCCTCTGTCACGCGTTATATGTATTCATTTCCCTCTTTTGCACGCCATCTAATGGATATTTTTAAAGTGAGATTAGATCTAATAGCTTCACAATTATATCCTACCTCCGTTACTGCCATCTGCTCCCATCCGCTTTGGGCGATTTGTAGGACGACTAGGGCTCAAGGTTCCCTGGCTCGGGGGAGGGGGCTTGGGCGCCTTTGGCGGCGGCCAGCATTACCCCGCTCCCACTGGGCCCCTTTTCTTGTCGGGGTCACGTGGATCATAAGCAAGGAGGCATTCGCTGCCAGGGTCTGCTCTACCCCCATCTCTGTTGAGCGGTGCTGACATCCGATCCTTAGGGTTTGATTACTGACAGAGTTCACAGTGGGTGGAGTGACTGCAGTGCAGAGATCTCTAGGGCATTCCTCAGCTTTCTCTTGCAACGTATGTTGACAGATCTTTTACAGAAACTCCTCCTTTCTTGTACCTCACGGCTCAGGCTCCCCACCCCCTTTTCCCCTTATCTGTCTTTCTCAGTTTGTTAGTTTCTTTGTTTTAGTTGGTGTAGTGTGTAGTGGTAGCTACTCTGCCTTTTTAGTCACTTCTTATCAATGTTTGTTTGCTCGATGCTTGTTAATTTTTGTTTGCTCAATGCTTGTCAGTGTTTGTTTGTCCGTGTTTGTTGTGACCTCTCTCAAGGAGAGTGACAAGATTCCTACCCAAGGCTAGATCTCCATTTTGTTGTGGCTAGTTTTGTTACTTGGTTATATGGCTTCTTTTGAGGTGATGATTTATCAAAACACCACACAGATGTAGACTCTCTATCACTACTACACACTCAAGTCGAAGGAATTCTTCGTGGAAAGCTTCTTAAGACAACATCAAGGAAGAAGAATCAATGCAGAAGCACTCTACTTTCTTTTCGATATGGGTTGCAGTGATATTAACTTGATCTTTGTTTGCTCTTGTTGTTTTTTTGTCTCAAAGTGTAGATGGCATATGGCTTACAAGTAATGAATCAAACCAATTGCTCTCTTTAAAAAAAAATATTCTACCTCCGTTGGTATCCTAAAACAGACCTAGTTGACATGGATTCTCTCTCAGCTCAGTTCTCCCTCATTACTCCACATCATCTCGAGATTTCTTTGGCTCTAGACCTGCCTCCCTCACTCATTTCCAGTGATAGTCAACTCTCCCTCTATTTGTCCATATGAGTTAAATGCCCAATTAGGGCAAGAACGACCTCTCCACACTAAGTTGTAGACGCCACTATTGAGCCTCCCTTATGTATCCATTGATTCCTAGAGGACCACCAACCTCCACCATGCTTTTTGCCACCCTCAATTGATGCTCAGAAGATCCCAAACTCCTCGACCTACTCTCTTCCTCCTCCAACAACCATCACCTCACCTCATTAGCCTCTGCCCCCTTCTCTGTAATTGAATACCCAGAGAGCATTAGCAATGATGTTTCTTTGCCTCTACATCCCCCATTCTTCATGCCCTTGTCTCAGGCAACGTCCTTTAGACCTACATTGAGGGTCATATGGGTCCTAGTATCCATGACATCTCAGTGGTCTCTTGTCCATGGAAACACCTCCCCTAGACTTGCCACGCCTTCAAGATGATTTTCTCATTCCCAAAATATGTGTTCCTACCCAGTTATTGTGGTTTTGGATCTTGGACCTTCTCCCCTATCCTCATGGTCATGGTCTACTCTTGGGTCATGGTGATCCTTTTCCTATCAATCATTCCTTTGACTTTGTCAAATATCCGCAAGCCCCCTCCTATGGTTTCGGCCCTGCATTCATAGTGTCCCCTTGCCTAGTCATATTGTAGCAGCACATGGTCATGTCTGGAGTAGCTTCTTGAGCTCCATTGTTCACCACAGTTTGAATTTTGGCTCTTTGGCTCCCTCTGATGATGGGCAACTCACTGGAAACCTCTATTTCATGAGAATAGTCTATTTGTCCTGGGCTCTAATTAGAGAATCTACCTCTAGGTTGCTCGCTCACTCCTGATGCGAAGGGGGAACAAGCCAGGTCCTAAAATGACCTAGGCGACCTTGTAATCTAAATCGACTAATTAATCACCCAAGGGCATTCTAGGTATTTTGACTTTCGGTTTGTTTTCCTATTGCAAGGAATATGCATGATTTTAATGATGAAACTGCCCCCTCATGTCCAACTAATGTGTCATGTGTGTGTAAAGTTTTATAGTAATTCACTCTTTTATTTACATTTTCTTTAATTGGTCTTAACTGACTATTACGCTATAGTTTCCTGATTTCTGATTGGTCTAAATTGCAAAATTCATAACTTTTGCATATGACCTCAGAAAATGATGGAAAAATGTTTGTTGGAAAAGTCTTCTGATTCTCTATCAAATTGACTTATTTTCAATTTCCACACACAACTCTTCTAAAATTCAATGACCAAGATTAGGGTTTAAGGATTATGAACTTATGTACACATTATGTTTTTAATCAAATCACAGGTAGTTAGAGGCTCAATCAAGTCAGAGAAGTTTACGTTAAGGTGACCTACTCTAGGTAGGAGGGCCATGCATATTTGGCATAAGTAATTTTGGTTTATTGGTTGTTTATTTATGATTATGCACATTATTATTCCCCATGAAATTATGAATGATATGTCAAGAATACATCACATATACTTATCATTGTTTGATTGGTTGATTAGTTATGGTCTATTTGAAAACCCTAATCATAATTATTGATTATGATTAAAATCTATGAATCAATAAGGGGAAACCCTATAATGGTTTATGAGGGAGAAATCCCATTATGATTCAAGGGGATAAATCCCATCACGTTAAAGTTTGAAGATCATGCTAATGTTAATGTTAATGTTAATGTTAATGTTAATGTTAATGTTAATGTTAATGTTAATGTTAATGTTAATGTTAATGTTAATGTTAATGTTAATGTTAATGTTAATGTTAATGTTAATGTTAATGTTAATGTTAATGTTAATGTTAATGTTAATGTTAATGTTAATGTTAATGTTAATGTTAATGTTAATGTTAATGTTAATGTTAATGTTAATGTTAATGTTAATTTTAATGTTAATGTTAATGTTAATGTTAATGTTAATGTTAATGTTGATGTTAATGTTAATGTTAATGGAATCGAATTAGTTTTTATATGCTCCTGAATCATGGATTTCAAGGGGTCGTTAAGGGCTTTCCTAGCACAAGGGATTTCCTAGCAATCATGTGCTCCTAAGTGGGCTTCATAGAGGGATGCATATACTTGTTGTTCAATTCTTCATGTCATTAATGAAACATGAATGCTTAAGAAAATCCATGTTCAAGTTTATGTCAAGTTCTTTCATGTCAATTTTAGTCATGTCAAGTTATACTTATTTTCATGTCATATAAAAAGTGCCAAATATCGCTTACTGATGTGATGTTTGTTTAGCATGGCTAGGGATGAGATGTCTGCATGACTTGGAGCAAGTGAAGGACAAAAACAAAAAATCAAGACTAGGAGACCTTCTAGCTTTGCCTAGTGGGGTGCCATTTACCAAGATGATCCAGAGATTTAGATAACATTTACCTTATGTCTAATCATGTTACCAATTAGATAGATCTTATTGATTATTATGTAGTTTTCTTGTGCCAAGAACTATGTATGAATCAGTTTTAAATAAATGCAAAGTACTTCATTTACTTTAATTACTTGATTATCATATTGTGACACCCACATTGAGTAAAATTCTTCCACTCTTGTGATTTGAAAAATGTGATCTTACAAGTGACCACTTCATCAACCAATGCAACACCAATATCTTTTAGCTATCTTTTATTGTTGATGATATCCTTCAAAAAAATCCCATATGCGGTGATCTATTTTATTGCCTCCACAAGTGGGGTGTTGATGTGGAGTATTCAAAAGATTTCCAGAAATTTCTTGAATGGCTTATCCTTCTTTACCAACTTTAGACTGTCCGGAAATGGCACATGTACCATCTCTACTTGCATGTGTAGAGGAATGTATGACACATTAGGGATCTTCTCTACTAATATTACATCAATGCCACCCCCTTAGATAGAATATGGCATGTCTCCTGTGGATGGGGTGACATGTGGATGCTCCTTCTTGGCTATGGGTGCCTTATTATTGATTGTACTGCTCCTCTATGGAGTAGAACCTTCACCTTTTCTGGTTGTGCGGGCACCTTTGGAACGGGGAGAGTAGATGTAGAAATGGTGGAACCTTCAAGTGTTTTGTCTTACAAAGCTTGTGCAAATGAAGTGTCAGTCTTTCTCTTAGCCAACATTGTATTGAATGAGGTACATGTGTGTGAATAATCCATAGGCATTATACACCCCCCTTTGGTTTTCCATAAAGGTTGTTCGGGAGTGCAACTTGTGGCACCTAAGCACATTCCAACTTTGAAGTGTGTTGATTTAGTGTCTCCCCAATAGCATGTGTTGTCTCCTTGGATATAGAGACAAAGTTTACTTGTGTTTTCCTAGGGAATCCCTACTGAGTGGGCATCTTCATGGCTTGCATCTCCACTGCTAGTAGTGAAATTTTATTTTGCATGCTACAAATTTGATCCCCTTGATTTTGTTGCTCCCATACAAATTAATCTAGGTAAGCCTCATTTTGACTCATTAGTTTGCCCAGCATGTCTACTATCACGTCCATCTTACTAGTACCCATGTCTTACTGATATTGTTGTGAGGTGTTGCCTTGCTGCTAATTGGGTTGTTGTGCTTGTAAAGGATCCTGCCAAAATTGTTGGGATCCTTCCAATAAAATTTTGGATCTCAATGCCACGAATACTCATTGCCATCCCTATAATTTTGTTGTTGCAAGTACATGCATTCCTCCTCTTCACCTCTAGATGAGGTGTCAAATTTTTAATCAAGCTTCCTTTTGAGTTTATCCATTTGAGATTTTAGTTTTGTGATCTCCCTTGATTCTACAACTCTTTTGATTGTTGTTTGTTCTTCTTGCTCTTCCCCTAGGATTGGTTCTTGCCCATGTTCTTCAGGATCTCATGACATATTGTAGCCTTTTTGTTAAGGAAAAACATGCCCCTACACTATCAAGAGTAGTGATCTCCCCTTTATGCATGTATTAATAGAATGTCTTCACTTGACCATATATATTAATCCCATTATGAGGGATCTTCATGTGCATGTTCTAAAACATCTCCCATGCTTATGAATAAGAATCTTCTACATGCTACTTGAGATTGTAAATTTTTTTCACTAATTCATTTGTCTTCTATGGTTGAAAATATCTCCCAAAGAAGGCATAATCATTTCATTCCAAGTCTCAATTGATTCTGGTGGGAGGATAAGGAACCAAGCCTTTTCTTTGTCAAATAATGAGTATGAAAAGGGCTTCAGATAGATAATTGTAGATGGAACCCAATCAAGCTTGACCATGTCACGTCTCTCCACAAATTTGTTTACATGTGTCATTGGATCCTCTAAGTTGTTCCCTTGAAATGATTGAGACTTTATTAGTGCCACCAGTCCTAGGTTGATTTTATAGCTACCAATGTTCCTTGTGTAGCATTTTATTGGTCAAGTTGAGCTATAGTTAAAGTTCCTTTATCTTTTCCCAAATTATTTGTTCTTCAGTCACATCCTCCATGTGATCACAATCATTCGGGTCCATAATTGTCGTCTATTCTTGCTCTGGGTGGGTGGGGGAGTTTGAATGAGCTTCTCAGATGAAGCCATGAGCACCCACACCAAGCACAATATCTCTTATCATCCTACACTCGATGGAGTGGACTATCTATAGTATGTGGTTTGAGTGTGAATCATGCACAAGTACCTGAATATTAAATTGGTAATGTGAGACACATAATACTAATGAAATGGCAAAGAAAACTTTTATCAATTATGTTGAGCTGCAAATAAAAAAATAAATAAAAAGGGAAATGGCCTAGATGGTCAGTCACGACACCTGTAGTGATGGTGTTGCCATTACCCTAACAATGGTGCCAAAAATTTGACACGCTTAAATTCTACGAGTAAAATGCAAGTGCATGCATTGTGTGATATAGGCATATGAGGCCCAAGTGTTAAACACATGGAACCATTCACCAAAGACTACTACTATCTGAGACCAAATCATCTAGACCCAGCAAATAATTATTTTATTATTTATTAACCAAGGCCATATAATTAAACCAAAATATAGATGGTTATGGTCAAGAATGGATAGATTCCTTAGGACTTATGGTTTCACCATAGCATATATTGTATTCAAATTCTGTTTCATTAAGAATTATTCACCCTTTAATCTGGATTAAATACCCACAGCAAGCATTACCCTCTCCCATAGTCTAATGTGCTACCTATACTAAAACAAACCCCGCTCTTGTATTAGTTAACAAATTAGTTAGGCAAAATAATTAAATATCTAGGTTATTCTTTCACAGTCATACGCCTTCTCCTAAATGAGATATAGGCTATGTGTATCTATGATTTGTCTAACTCCTAATCCCTCTCTCAAAGAAATTAGTGATTTATTACTTTGATTATGGCGGTCAAGCACAAAAAACAAAGAGATCATATATTCACGTCCAAAGTGAAGAAAAAAAATTATCAATTCATATAATTCAAATACAATGCATTACCAGACTACTCCTGGATCCTAAGGAATATGGGATTTATCCCTGCATGATTGTTATTACCGTAAAAAGATAGGCAGAGGAAGAAAATAGGTGAAACATTAGAAAACCAATGTGAAAACCCCTAGATAAGTTGTCTTAGTGATCCCTTCTGATGAAGATCCTACTCTGCAGCATTTCAACTACAAATATGTCCTCCAAAAGTGTCTAGAATGTGAGGTCCATGGCTATTCCCTTTGTCTCCTCCACCGTAAGCTCTCTTCTCACCCAGAACGTGATAAATGTGATGTGTCTCTTTTGTCCGCACTCCTATTAGGTCATAAGTGGGGCTTTATCCATCACTAATTCATGGTTGTTGGATCTGACTTGATTTCAGACCACAACTAATTGCAAAGTTTTGACACTACTGGCAAGGTTTAGATGGAACTGAGTTGTCGACTGACTAGAATCTCTCAAATTGTGTTACTACTGACATTATGTGTCGATGGGACTGAGTTGCTCCTTGAGTTCTAATACTCTCTTGATACTAAAGTTGGTACCACCGATGTGTGGATTGGAGGCACCAAGGCAATAAATCTTAAGTACTAATGCTCCCTAGATCATGAGTTGGTAGCACTGACAATTAACTTTGGTAGCATCAATGTCTATCTTAGTAGCACCGAGTTCCTTCTTGGTAGCATCAAGATTTCCCTCTTTCCTTGTTTAGATTTGTGATTTGTTGGTACCATCGACAGATAGCTCGGTGGCATGGGCTGTCTACTTAGTGATCAATTTGCTAGAACAAGGAAAAAATGTCATAAGTCCAAATTATAGATAATAGATTAGCATGATTCGGTAGAAATACAAAATACTTGATGTAACATTGAATCACATGCTAATGATAGAAAACAATGTATAAATATGTCTCAAAATGAACATATATGTAATTAATGCCCAGAAAATAGCCTTTGAAAAGTGATTGAAAAAGCAATACACCATCCTTCTCCGCTTATTTGGTAAAAATCAAATAAGGACAACCTCATCTTGTCTTCAAAAATTCTAATCCAGGTAAAATGTTCTCAAAATAGTATATATCATCAATTTTTCTTTCCATTATTATCATATCAAGTTGTGTGAGGAAATGAGCACTTGAGATCAATGATTTCACATGTTATATGTCCTCCTAAACACTTTCATAGGATTTTTATATTCATGCAAGAGTCTTGTATTCATTTTTTGGCATTTACATGATTTCATCCGTCGACTATTCTATTTCTCCTTTGTATAGTCAATATTATTTTGGTGGGCATGTGGCGGTGCATTATGCCTTCCTCATGCACAACATGGTGCCTTTTCCAATTATTTGGTCATAGATCATTTTTATCTTCTTTATTTTTTGGGATTTTTAATAGTTATGTGTTCTCCCATAGAAACAACATGACAAATACCTTTTTTTATCTTATTCTCTTGTTTTTTGGACCCATGATGAGATCCTCAAAGTTTTCAAGTGAATGAAAAAAGTAATATCTACAATGCTATGTGCATATATAATATAAACTTAAGGACATCTAAATATATTTGAATACATCATTCAAAAAATATTATATATAAAATAAAGAAAATATATTACTATTAATACTATATTGGCTTAAATATTAACTAAGAATTTACTAATGTTTAAATTGACACAAATAAACATTCAAATTCATACATGTTCACTTCAATAAAATTCATAAATGTCAATTTATATCATTACTAGATCTAGTTGTATACATGTCTTATTCAAATGAGTATTTTTCAAAAAAAATCCTATGTTTGGAGAAAATACATAACCCATGATTTCAAAATTTTCTAAATAACCCCCTACACTCACATTCCCATTACACATCCAATTATCATTAATGGATGAATATCTTATGTCTCATACATCTCCAAGCTAGCTAATTGGAATTTTGTTTATACTTTTTTGTTTGTGTTATTTCTTCATATTTTTCAAGTTGCATGATCATTCATAACTTCGTGTTATTAGTGCTTGGGTCCAAGAGTATATGTGCTTGTGCAAAGCAGACAACCATAGAAAAATTGAACTCAACTTTTCTTACAAAATATATATCATGTATCCACACTAAAATTATGATGTATACCCAAAATAGAATTTGTATTCTATCATTTTATTGTATATACTTCAACAATTATGCATAAATATTTAAGAATTGTAAAAAGTGGTAATACTTTATGATTCTATAAAACATTTTATTACTTTGAAATTTTACATAGATTCATGTGTTCAAAGCATTAAATAACTATTATACAAATTCCATGGCTTTAAAAGTTTTTGAAACAAGGAGATAATTAGACGCCAGTTGATGCACATGATTTTAATATCAAAATTGAGGCTTATTTAGTCATGATTTAAGGATGTTTTCTCTCATATTCACGATGTTTTATGAACTTTTTACCCATATTGGATAAAATATCCCTTCTGTAGCAATAATATCAATTTTAAATATAGTTAGGCCGAAATTTCCTTTTTTGTTTTTTGAGGAAGGACGGGAAGCCCTATGATTGGGACTCCCCGTCATCTATTCATTAGCTAAATCACTAATTACAAAAGGCATAAAGTTCAAAGGAAAATTCTGAGAAAAAGAAAATCTATCTACTTGGCCCCTACGTGCATCATTTGCTACCTCGTGGGCAACCTTTTACATCTACGACTAACATAGCTAAGATTACAGAAAGAAAACAATTGCTTCAGCTGGAGGATGTCGTCTACAATGGATCCAATGTAGTCTTTCCTTAGGCTACTGTTGTTGCATGCATGGATGATAGCCTTGGCGTCGGATTCCATTTCTACCATGTTCAAGCCCTTATCTCTTGCCCATGTGAGTGCTTCCCTTATCGCTAACGCTTTTGTCAATGCGATATCACCTCCTGTCATTACCCTTGCCCCCAACATCCCTATGACCGCCCCCCATTATCTCGAGCTACAGCACCAAGTCCCGCCTTCCTTTCCTCCCCACACGATCCATCCACATTGACTTTAATATTTCCATGCGCATGCATTCCCATCCCTCCCCCTCCATCCGATTTCTCACCATGGCCATATAGCGTCGGAGGAGCACACCCATATTCGGAGCGCCAGCCTGGAATACACGCAAGCATCGGCCTCTCCATATAGCCGCCATAGCTGCCACTATCACCTCCCTCTCGCCGGTTGTCGTGTCTTGTAGAGCTGCCTCCATGGTTGATTGGATCTCCCCATCCTTCCTGTCCTCCACCCATTGTTGGATCACCCTCGAGGTTTGATCCCACAAATCCGTCGCATTCGGACACCTGAACAGCATGTGAGGTATGGTCTCTTTTTTGGACATGCATAGCATACATGTTCCGTCTTCAATACAATGCCTGTCAAAAAGCCGTCCCCTCTTAGCAAGCCCGCCCGTACATACTCTCCACAGGAAGTGCGCCATCTTTGGACTCCATCCATCCTGACATACTCTATTCCATAACCTGTCTCCTACCTAATCATTGTACCTCCGTGCCTCCTCCACCCCAAGCAGCCCCATCCAGTAAGCAGACCTAAATGTAAACTCCCCGTTCTTGGACGGCCACCACATCAGAGAATCAGTGGGCTTCCTATTGCTGATTGGGATTGCACAAATCTTTTTAGCAATGCTGTCCGGGAAGCATTCCCTCACCTTACTCTCATCCCATCTCCATCCGTCCTCCGTCATGAGCTCCTTGACTTTGTGGTATTTCGGGTTGCACTCATGCTTGAAACGTCTTAGCGTGTCCTCTTCCTTCGGAACCCATTTGTCGTCCCATATGTCAATGTCTACTCCGTCCCCCACTCTCCACTGGACCCCTTCCTTCAACACTGCCTTAGCTCCCCATAGACTCCTCCAAACATGACTCGGGTCATACCCCCTCCTCGCTTCCCAAAGGACATCCTTGGGTAATATCTATCCTTGAGTACCTTGGTAACTAGAGATTCCAGGTGACAAACCAACCTCCAAGCTTGTCTGGCAAGAAGGGCTTGGTTAAAGGTGTGCAAGTCCCTAAAACCCAGCCCTCCCTGCCTTTTTGGTTTACATAGTCTCTCCCAACTCATCCATGAGAGCTTCCTCTCCTTCTCCTTTTCTCCCCACCAGAATCTAGCCACCATCCACTGTATTTCCTCCATAGTACCCACGGGCAACTGGAAAACACTCATGACATAGGTAGGAATTGCTTGTGCCACTGCCTTGATGAGGACCTCCCTTCCTGCTTTTGACAACAATTTTTTGGACCAGCCTTGAAGTTTCATCCATATTCTTTCTTTTATGAAGCTGAACACCTGCTTTTTTGACCTGCCCACCATTGTGGGGAGACCAAGATAGCAAGCATGACGATCCACGACACTTACTCCCAAGAGATCACGCAACTCCTCTCATCTTGTGCCTCGTACCCCTTTGCTAAAAACAACCTCTGTCTTTTGGAAATTTATTTTCTGACCGGATGCCTATTCATACTGGCTGATGATTTCAGCTATCTTTAGGCATTCTGCATTGGTTGCTCTAGAAAAAAGAATACTACCATCTGCGAAGAAAAGATGTGAGATATTGGGTGCTCCCCTACACGGCTTAATGCCATGTATATGGGAGTCTCGGACAGCAGGGCTTAACAAAGTGGAAAATGCTTCAGCACATAAAATAAAAAGGTATGGGGAAAGAGGGTCACCCTAGAGAAGTCCACATGCAGGCCTCATGCTCTTGGTCCTATCCCCGTTAACGGCAAAGGTATGCTGGACAGAAGTGATACAATCCTGGATCTTGTTTCTCCATTTCCCCCCAAACCCCATCTTCTCCATAACAGTGTCAAGGAAACTCCACTCGACTCGATCATAGGATTTGGACATATCAAGTTTCAAAGCAAGACTGTCCTTCTTCTTTCCCTTGTCTCTCTTCATGTTGTGAAACACCTCATAGGCTATGATGGCATTATCAGTGATCATTCTCCCCGACACGAAAGTGCTTTGGTTTTTAGAAACAATACTATTCATAAGCGGCTTTAGTCTATTTGTCAGCACCTTGGAAGAAATCTTGTACATCACATTACACAAACTGATGGGCATGTACTCACCCATAGTTTTTGGCTTCTCAGTCTTTGGGATCAGAACCACTAGCGTTTCATTTACCTCCGTCCAATCCCGTTCACCCTTCCACCAACCCTTGATACAGTTTGCAACATCCTTGCCCACCACTCCCCAAAATTTCTGATAGAACATCGCCTTCATACCATCCGGTCCCGGTGCTTTATTTGGATGCATCTGGTCCAGTGCCGCCTTAATTTCCTCATCAGTAATGTCTCTCTCCAACTCCTCAATCTGGTCTCCAGAGATAACTTCCCGAATCCCCTTGGTGGCCTCCTCAAAACCTGATGGATCACTAGACTGAAAAAGCTGGGTGAAGTAATTAACAATGATGTTGTTTATCTCTTCTTCATGGTGTCTCATCTATCCCTGCTCATCCTCAAGCTCCTCAATCCAATTCCTTCTTCTCATGTTTGTAGCTTTTTTATGGAAGTAGGCAGTGTTCCTATCCCCTTCTTTCAGCTCCTTTACTCTCGCCCTGGAAGCCCAGTACTCTTCATTTCTTTGAAGCCAATATTGCAGTTCCTTTGTCGACCCTTTGCTTCGTGTGCGGGCAGCTTCGTGTACTGGCCGAAATTTCCTTTGTCTTATTAAAGGTTTAATATATTTTCACTTAAGTTTCATAATATACCAAGTCAAAGTAGGGGGGAAATTGGTGTGATGAAGTGGATTTTTGTACAACAATGCCCTCCTACTGTCTAGAATTTCTCAATTGACCCCACTTCATCACTCTCATGGCCATTGAATGATTTTGGGAACCCAATTGGAAGTATGATGCATAAATATTATGTGTAATTTGTGACTTCAAAACATAGTCCCATTAATTTTGTTACTCAATTTATTTTATTCATTGATAAAACTTTATCATATGAACTTCATACTTTTCTATATGTAGAGGAATGTTCTTTGAATCATTAGTTAAAATATCATAATTTTTAAATATTGCAATTGGGAGTTGTGAATCATATAAAAAATAACCCTTTTTACCCCTAAAATGCCTAATTATCAACCTAGTCGGACCCCCAACCTGGACCCAGATCCATATTTAGGCACATGAGACTGGTTTGTCTCCCCCTCCTAGTTGTTGTGGGGGAGAGTGCCACACTAACGTGCACCTAAAAATTTTGGATATCTCCCCCTCTGCCCTCAATCCTCACCAAGTCAAACAATTTGCATTAAATCTAATTATTTTGTTCTTTCCAAGGACACCAAACAAACCACCTCTCTCTCTCATGGCTTTGAAAATGCCCAAATAGGGTGTAGATTGAGGTCGAGAGAGGAGTCTCAAAATTAACCCCAGACCTTGTCCTTTCTATTTAACGCCTGTAGTGGCTCTGCCACACATCCTTTAGCCATACCCAACCATCAATTTTTCATCATCACTCCCTCTCTTCTCCACCGAATTCCATCTTCGTTGGCCTAAACTAGAGTGGTCTTCTCACTCTGTTGGCATCCCCCTTTTAATAACAATTCATGGACCATTAGCGATCCCAGGTGGAGCTCCCTGGGCCATCACAAGGTATTACGAAGGTCCAGAACATCCCAATGATAAGGTGCTCCCCACACCACATGTGTGGGCACTGGTACGAGTCACCAAGTGTCATTGCAAGGAGTTGAGGGCACCATAAGACTCTTCAAGGGCTCGTGGATCCGTCAAGACCCCTAGTTACTTTCCACATGTGATATGCCTCTTGAACATGCTTCTTCTTAATGCTATGATGTACCTATAGGCACTCTATTTTAGGTAAGATGTTCATGCCATATTTGGCTTGTTGACCTCAACAAGGTGTTGTGAGGTCAATAAAGACCTTTCTTGGGGCTCAAGAGATCACCTCATCCATCTTGCTCCTTGGGAAACTCCTTGTTTGCTTCATAGCCATGGCACGAAGAGTTCATGGAAGGGGAACAATAGAAAGGGTGGATTCCCTCATATGCCCATTTTGTGTCATGCTTTCATTTTATGGCATATGGGCCTTTCGGTCTTTTCATCCCTCACGCGGACCCCCTTGAGCCAAGTCTAGTTCATAGGTCAAGAAGTAGGATCCGTAGATCGAGATCCCTTCCCTTATCTACAAAATTGGTTGTCCAAATTATTTTCTTATTTTCAATTTTCATATTGTGATATTATCCTAAAAGTGTCTAGATTGATATGAAAATACCATATTTCCTTGTTACAGTACGATTTCATGATGATGACGACATCCTCTATCTACCTCCATTAGGGTTTTCTTTTAAAAATTTCAAACCCTAATTTTGCTAAAAGCTTGAATTACTTGATACATGATCACATCATGACCATGTTGAACTCTAATGTTGTTTTGATGACTTGATCACATTATTATAATTACTAAGTTATCATTTAATCTACTCTTGTCATGTTTCTATATTAAAATGAACAGATGATCTATTATCATCAATCCCTGATATTGTGCACATCGAATCAGACCTAATTTGAGATATAAGAACTTGATCTTAATCATATGACCCTAGATCAGTGTTCTTAATGACTAAAGGGAAAAATTGTTATGAGCATAATAATTCACAAATAAATTCCCTAATACTTCATTAGAGAAATGAACTATATATTGTTACATGGTTGTTTTCCATGTGTGTCAGGATCTATTACTATACTTGTTGATCTGGTCTATGCTAACACTCTAAACTCCCAACGAGGTATGCTTTTATATTATTTACTCCTTGAGTAGACTATTTATACTGAATGATATGTGTATGTACTCTCTTGACTATACACTTCTCTATGTACTTATTTGATCTACAACGTTCCCTACTAAGTAGTCTTTTGGTTTGTATATTATTCTTAAAAATCCTTAAACATAAATGATAATACCCCTTATGACTTCTTGTGATAATTATGTTAATATTAGATACAAGTGACCTCCTCATATTGGAGGGTTGAACTTGTACAAAATAGTGATCTCCCCCATCTTGTTCGGGCGATGGAGCTATATATATACTTGTTGATTTTAGCATAATGGGGAAATTCATAATAAAAATTGAATTGCACAAAATAAACTTGAGTTCCAATATCAGATTGACTATTTCAATACAAGTCCTGCCAAGTATACTATTTTGATAGAATTTTTCTAAAATGTTCCATATTGTTTTTGTAAAGCATACCAATTCTTTACATTGATTGTATCATGATTTTCTTGATTTAGGATTGAATACTTGAAGACATGATATTTGTTGATCTCTTATTTTCTCTACTAATATCTTTTGGAATAAGGAATGCTAAAACAATCAATCTATAGGGTGATATATTTATATAATTGGTTTTTTAGAAATTAGAATAGCTAGTTTTCTTCTCTTTCCTCCCTTGTACTTTATGTCTTGTTGCTTTCGGGCCCTTGATTTAATAAACTTTATGGTTTTTTTCTAATAAATGCAATGTTATTTCTTTTTGCATTATTGTGTGTGTGACTTTTGGGCAACTCAAAAATAGGCGCTCTAATCTCCTTAAAATTGCCTACCGGTCAGTGGGATTGGAATAAGGGTAAGCATGATTCCATGATAGTTAGTATCAGAGATACCAAAGACTTTTTATGCATTAATGAAATTATATTCCTGATCTCTGAACCAAGGAAAACCCTAAAGTTCTCTATGATAAAACTAAGGTTTCTAGAAAGAGCATAAGGGTCTCTAGAAGTAATTCCTTCTATTCATCTGAGGTTCCCCTTCTCCACCTGGCCTTAGTGGATCCAAAAATTGATTGATGGTATTTCTAGTAACCCTGGAGAGTCTTCTAGCATTTCACTTTTATTTAAGGACTACCTACACCATCCAAGTAGAAGATGACTAGCTAGTCTTCTCATCTCCTCGTGTGGTTCTTCTATCACAACTAGTTTACCACATGATTTCTCGATTATGGGTATCTTATATATGGGTAAAACTAAAATTCATTTGAAATCATGAAAATTGATTAAGATGACGATGCCTTGATTTAATCTTAAGGTGAAACCCTTATTTTCTTAATGAAAGAAATCTTGAAGTCAAGTGCTCATGTATGACCCCTCAGATCATGTAAACTCAATTTCACCAAAACTAGACTACATTCTTCCTAAGTTTGAGGTGAATGATAATAATCTTGATATGATGAAATGAGAAGTATTAATACCTTATACATTATGGTTGATGAGGTACCTATTTGATTAAGTCTATGTTTCCCTATTGTTGATTAAATGTCAAGCATAGTTAAGCAAACTTTTCCCCTATTTTATACATACCATGATTAGTAGACATTTTCATTGTTCAACTTCTTCACATTACTAATGGTGTGGTGCCAATTTCTGTCATTTCTCCTTGATAGAGCCTCCTTACTCAATATCAAGTCAACTTGGTCCTAGATCAAGGGACTTTACAGCCTTGTTGTGTACGATAGAACCTCCCCCATGAAATGGTAATGCCTTAGGACTCTCAAAATCAAGATGTAATACTTTGATGGAAAAGGCATTTTCCCTATTTTACATTATGCCTCTTTGTAATCTCAATTTTGAATGATAGGATGGATATGGATCTCAATCTTGCACTATTAGGATCCAATTCTTCGAGTGCCCAATCCAAATTCTCAATTTCCAAATTATACCATTATCTTGATCATGAAAGAAAGGAATCTAGTTATGATCATGGTCATGCAAAATCATGAGAATTGCTTATTATAATCTCAAATTTTATCGTATGACCTTGTTGAATATGAATTGATCGTTGATACTCTCCCTACTTGGATATTTTTTATTACTCATGACTAATGTACATTAATGTGATAGACCATGATCATAGTTTACTCGTGACTCCCCTAACCTAAGTCACATCTCAATTATGATTTCCTCTAAGTTTTTATCTTATTGATTATTTAGAGTTTTGGAGAGGTAACCCCTTCCACACAAATTTATTTTTGACCTAAGTCTCTAACAGGTCAGATCCATGATGATATTGATATTCAATCATTGATCTTTATCAAATGTCGATCTTTAAATATTATAATGTTCACTATAGCTTGTGGCTGACTTTCTAGAAAGACCTAGGTCTAGATCATTCATCAACCTTGATACCATGATAATGATCTCAATACTGATATCTCGAGATGTTACTTGAATATTTCTCAAATGTTGCTCGATTGTTGTATACGTATGAATGATCACACCTATGGTCTAAGTAGGAATCAAAAGCCTAGCTTCGAAAGGGTTGGACTTTGATGTCCAATTTTGACTCTCGACATTGATTGATGAAATCTTGACTCATGAGTATAGATCTTGATTTTTGTTTAACTCCTATAATCACCCTAGTTGGATCTTGAGATCACCTACACTATATGACTGATGAATTTCATGTTACAAAATCTCACAAAATTGAAATGATGAATATGTTTATTTATTTGATTATAACTTAGGGATGAGATCTCATGAGGAATAGTGTGGGACCTTCCATTGAAACATGAAATCTCAATATTGAAATTATTATGTTTGTCTAGAATTGTTAAAATATGAAATCCCCATCATGGATGTATAACCCCACCTAGTCCAATGTAGAGGCTAGGACCTAAACTATCGGGATTGAAAATCATATTGTACTCTTGATTCAATATATTCATTTGGGCTAGGACCTAAACTATTGGGATTGAAAATCATGTTTTACTCTTGATTCAATATATTTATTTGACCTAAAATCTGATCTATCCAAATATATGATCTATAGGATGATCTCTCCCAATTTTGACTCATGTGATGATTCTTCCTAATTGATGAATAATGTGACTATGTTTTGACCTTTATGTATGATTGCTCGATTATGAAATAGCATTGATGTTGAAGGAATACAAAGTTGTTTATGATATGTAATATGAAATCCCAATCTCGATTGATGTGTTGTGTGATTTTTAGGACAACATTCCTTTTAAGGAAGGAAGGATGTGATGAAGTGGATTTTTCTACATTTATGACCCAAATTACAAATATTCCATCCTACTATTTAGAGTTTCTCAATATTCCCCTCATCACCACTCTCATGATCATTGAATAATTTTGAACACCAAATTGCATGTATGATGCCTAAATATCATATTATGTACCGTGTGACAAAAAACTAGCTCCATTAATGTTGTTTCTAAATTTATATTTTTCAATCAAACTTCATCATATCATTTTGATACTTTTTTTTTGGTGATGAGGGAACCACTCCGGCACGAGTGCCACATTTGTGACCCCCGCAGGTAGCGTAAACCCCCGGGTGAACCCCCGGCCCGTACAGGGACCCACCAGTTAGCCGCATCATTGGCCGGCCGACGCAACAGGCAATTCACTTCGGAGCCTAGCTGGGAGTAGAGGAAACTATTTGAAGCATTTCTTAAAATCTCATAATTTTCCGATGTTGCGATTGGGAGTTATGAATTATAAACAATAGTCTTATTACCCCCAAAAATACCAAATTATCAACCTAGTTGGACCGCCCAACCTAGACCCAGATATGATCTAGGCGAGTGAGCCTAGGTCATCTCCCCTACCTATTGTTGAAAGGGAGTGTGTGCACAGTACCTCACACCTTCAAATTTGTATATATCTATAACATACTGACACTTTGACATATTCTTTTTTGGCCCTTTCCCAATATTTTCCTATTATTTCTATCCTTTTTTTGCCTTGATGCTTAAATTTTGGTATTTATAGTGGTTTGGTGAACATTTGTTTAATAATTATACCAATGTAATGGTTTATGCACAAATACCTCAGTGAAATATTATTTAAGGATCTAAAATGCAAAATCATCACTTTAGTGGAACAATGGTAAATAAATTTGTGCAAGGCCCCAAACCTTGCTTAATATATTAAACAAGCTTAATTATCATAATTAATTGCTCTAAACCTTAATATAACTTTTTTATGTGTTTATAAATCATAAAATGAGCCTACGTTTCAAATTTGGTTCAATTTGGATGTTGTTTGTGCAAGTTATGCAATTTTAGGTACATTTTGGACTTTTATGCAATTTACCCAATTGGTAGGTTTTCTTTGCAAATTATCATGTGAGTTATAATCCTTAGATACTCCATTACCATTATATAGATTTTGAACCATGGGTCACCTGGTTGCACCTTGGTTTGAAGGTGTTTCTCACCAAGGGCATTTTAGGGATTACACTCCTTATAAATGAGCTTATCTTTAAAAGTTATCAACAAATGAGGTTATTTGTTTGATTGGAGGACGGTGGGATGGACAATAAGTCTCCATGGGATTTTAGGACCGACTTTTGATATACAAGAAGTCTCTATGAGTTTTCCTCTAGCATGGCCATGAAGCCCTAGGCTAGGGACACATGGAAAGTCCCATAGACACCTCATGCTTGCCCCCTTCTTTATATAGCCAAATCTACCCCATCCCACCTCCCAATCCAAGAATCAATCCTCTCCTTCTGTTTCCCCCATCTTAGATCATCATCCCTTCTATGGTTGGCCACAAAGTTGTTGTCCCAAGGTAAAAGAGGGTGCCTACCTTGGTAAAGAAGGCTCCTAGGGTTCCAAATTTCTCTATTTAGGAATGCTTAAGCTCCTCCTTGGTAATTTTGACCAAAACTAGTAAGTATCCTCCTTTCCTTCCCTATTTTAAACTTTTTATTATTCCTACCACCTTATTCCAGGTTGGAAGCATGACCTTCCATGGTAAAATTCCACCTAGATCCGTAAAACATCTCATCTCCATGCTCTTTTGCTAGGGTTTGCACCTCTAAAGTGGAGAAGGTGATCTTTACTCAAGAAATGAGCTTGGCTTGGAGAAACCAGACCTTCTAATCTCAGGATCCTTACTTTTTGGACCTTCTTACCTTCCTAGAGGCAAGTTTTGTTAACCCCCTTCTCATATATTGCTTACTACGTGCTTAAAAATCATGCTTCTATGTTTAAAATCAATGATCTCCATCTCTATTTACCATGTTCTTTTAGGGTTTTGGTTTCTTGCTATTTTACCTTCTCTAGAAGATCTATTTTGGTTACCTATGCAACTTCAAACATGATATTGTGTCAAATGGTGTTTTCTCCCTATCCCTCTCTCTTCAATTATCTCGATCGGTTTAATGATGTGGCAATTTCCTATTGGTCAGTATTGAAAAATTCATAACTTCTAATTCGCTTATCCAAATTTGACAAATAAATATGTTTTGCTCTATTTAATAAAAATATTTTGAAGGTCTGATTTCATGGTTTGACGAAGGGTGATTTTGTAAAAATGAATATAATGCATAAAATCCATAAAAAGTACATCTTAATCATCATAACTACAAAATTAACAAATATATATATATATATATATATATATTCTTGATCAGGAGAACCTAATAAGTTCATTGGTGATATTTTCAAAATTTTAATCTGGGTTTTGATAAAAATTTCTAAAATTAGGGTTTAAATACATTAATGTGCATTTTGTACTCTAATACATGTTAATACATTGAAAATAGGCAAAGTGGAACTTGGACTCAATTAAAGTGGTGAAACTTAGTAATTGATATCAGTAAGAGAGGTATGTGCATTTCTCACACCCTAAGTTGGGATATTTTCAAACCAAACCCTATATTCCCTAATGAGGCACTATATGAACCCTATTTCCTCTATTCATGATTATTTTGTTAAATTGCCTCAAAATCAGTAACGATATTCTTTTTTCTTGGGTCTTGTACCCTACTGTCATGTTCTAATTGATATGATGCTTTTACTTGCCATGATTTCTTTTCTAGCATGTTGATTTTATATATTATTTAGCTATAGTAGAGGTACTTATGTATAACCACCCATAGATAGGGCATGTATTAGTTTGCCCTGGGGAATGTCTTATTCTCCCCCATAAAAATATGTGTAGGTGACTGGGAATGTATTAATTCTCCCCTTACCTATAGGATGAGGTCTGGTAGGTGCCTCAACCCTACTTAGTTAAAGTAGTCAATATTAATCATGCATGCAATTCTTTTGTTATATTTTTCTTATGACAAGCATCTATTTGATTATGCCTCATTCTCTTGGCCTTATTATCTTATGATGATTTAATGTCTTTAAGTTTCATGTTATTTACTTATCTCTTGTACTTGTTCATAATGTTGACACATACTTTGTTTTCCTTTCCCTTTTTGTTGGGTGCTCTCCCAACCACCCAGGTTAGGACAAGTTGTTGAGTTGAACTAGGAGAACATAGCTTTGGGCACAGACCTAGCACTAGGAGTTGCTCTCGAGACAAGATTTGAAGTAGTTTCGACTTCCCTCTACTTAGATACTTATATTGCATCATACATGTAAACCCTTATGGGATAATATGATGTACTTTTGTGATCTTTTTCAAAAATTGAATATAGTCATTATTTTTATCCCGCTGCTATACTTTAGTTGTTTTGAATACCATTTATTGAAGTTTGAAAATTTTTCAACTATTCTAGCATACCTTTGAGTGTGTTTGGAATGGATTATTCTTCAATTTTTTTAGTAAGGGGTGATCCTGTCTCCTTACAACATGGTATCAGAGCCCATGGTAGTCAGAATTAGACTATTTCAATTTTGTCTCCCTAGTTAGAATACTTGCCTTACCTTTAAGTGACATGTTTGCCCTAGAGTTGATCAATAATGATGAAGGGTTGATTTAGGATCATATAATTTCACATTAGAATAATGATGAATAGATCCCTAAATACTTACAACTAAAAGATGCATAAGTAACCATAGTAACTTGAGGTTGTTTAGCTTGGCCTTTAGGCAGATACAAGGAAATGAAGTTGAAAGCAAAGGTGTCTAGAAAGTATCAGGGTTCAGGGGCTGGCAAGATTTTCCTCCGCACCACTAGTTTGGCTTACGAGGACTCCCGAATCCATATGATATTGGCCTGGCCTGAGCTGATATGAATTTTCCAAAATAGCATGCTTTTAGGCAATAGTAGCCTTAGACATCTATATGATTTATCTTTAGGGACCCTAATATGTTGGACTAGTCTCCCAGGTGGAATGACTTGTTTGAGTATGGATACCCAATATAGTTACCTTATGACCCATAGAACCACATGTCTGGATAGTTATCCCTAGAACCTAGACTTCGAAGTTTGGTGTTTAGTAAGCAATCAAAGTGTGTAGTGAAGCGTGATGGATCTTGTATATGGTTTAGTTAGACTCATCCTTTTACCTCTAGATTAGTTTGGCTTGGTAGGTCAAACCATTTAAGGGGTGGAGAGTAGTTGGTTTGATGATATTTAGGTATTTAGATTTTGATGATGAAATCCTTTCCAAGGGGATGGAGTCATGTAACGTACTGAAATCTAGCTACTCTTCCTTTACAAACCCTAACTCCCTAATTAGGAAGTTCGTGTGCTTGAATCCTTAGTTTTGACCAAACAAGTTATAGTTGTAACCACATGTTTCTTGGTATCCAAAAGAACATATAACGATTATCTAATGAATAGTTCATATGTTTGAACCCTAATGAATGTCTAATGCACAGAATAAGAGTAACTCACATTTTAATACTAATAGTGGATAAACATGATGTTTACCATGTCATAAACCAATAAACCGTAATGATATGATGGGCAAGATAATTGTAATCTAACCTTGGACTTAATGCATCCTAAGAAGGTATAGGTGAAGAATAATGATCATGTTAACCTAAACCCTAAGTTGTAATCATTTAACCTTAACCTATACATCCTTAATGGCATTCTTGATACATTTGTGAAATTAGGTGTCATAATCAGATAACATGCTTTAATACGCATAAATAATATATAATCACCTAATCATAGATTAATCAGGTCATCAATATGAAATGCATATCACCTTGATCTCTAATACACACCTAATTAATCACCTAATCATTACTTAAAATCTGAATCAGATCATTAATAAGTAATATGTCCCACCTTGATCACTAAAATACATATAATGACTCCAATATGGATAAGAAGTAATTGATTCACACAAATGTTCATATTCAATACTAACAAGTGAATATATATGAGAGAATGATTAATGATGACATTAATGTGAGCAAGAATGGTAAAGTAACAATGTCCAATATACATATAAGTAATTAATGTGACATTCTTTGGATAAATTGTAACAAATTGGATAAAGTGTCCTATTTCATACAAAATAATCTGATATAAGTGATAATGGAGTCTAAATCCAGATTATTAAAGATAATGGTCAGATATAATAATGCATATTAAGATAATTTAGTATAACTCTAGTTGTGCTAAAATTCCTAATGAGATAAACAAGAAATATATTGGGTTTGTGCATAATAATGAAATATAACTCTTTTGGATACAAAGTAAATATGACATGACACAATTAAAAGAATAATAATGATAATGTGATATTCTAATGAATATAATTCTGGTAAGACAAAAATTTAAAAAGAGATCGTAAAACTGGAACCTTTAGGTGATCCATGAGAACCTGACCTATGTGGAGTTGCTTGACAATATTCTGAACTCCCAAGTTAAGCGGTTCAAAAATAAGGAGTTTAAGTTAGTAGAAGTTTTGGAGGAAGTTTAATGGAAACAACATGGGAGTTTAGTGGTGATATGTTACATACTCACTCTTCTCACTTTGCTTTAGATTTTGAGGACAAAATCCTCTTTAAGGGGTGGAGTGTTGTAACATACTGAAACTTTAACATATTCTCTTTTTGGCCCTTTCCCAATATTTTCCTATCATTTCTATCCTTTTTGGACTTGATGCTTAAATTGTGGAATTTATAGTGGTTTGGTGAACATTTGTTCAATAATTATACCAATGGAAGGTTTTATGCACAAATACCTCGGTGAAAGCTTATTTAAGGATCTAAAATGTAAAATCATCACTTCAGTGGAATAATGGTAAATAAATTTGTACAAGGCCCCAAACCTTGCTTAATGTATTTAACAAGCTTAATTACTATAATTAAGTCCTCTAAACCTTAATATAACTTTGTTATGTGTTTTGAAATCAAAAAATGACCCTAAGTTTCAAATTTCGTTCAATTTGGATTTTGTTTGTGCAAGTTATGCAATTTTAAGTACATTCTGGACTTTTATGCAATTTACCCAATGGGTGGGTTTTCTTTGCAAATTATAACGTGCACTATAATACTTAGATAATACCTTACCATTCCCGAGCTTCTGAACCATGGGGCACCTGGTTGCACCTTGGTTTGAAGGTGTTTCTCACCAAGGGCATTTTAGGGATTACCCTCTTTATACTTGAGCTTATCTTTAAAAGCTATCAACCAATGAGGTTATTTCTTTGATTTTAGGATGGTGGGGATGGCCTATAAGTATCCATGGAATTTTAGGACCAACTTTTGATATGCAATAAGTCTCTATGAGTTGTCCTCTTGCATGGCCATGAAGCCCTAGGCTAGGGACACATGGAAAGTCCCATAGACACCTCATGTGTGCCCCCTTCTTTATATAGACATGTCTACCCCTTCCCACCTCCCAATACAAGAATCAATCCTCTCCTTCTCTTTCCCACATCTTGGAGCATCGTCTCTTCTATGGTTGTCCATGAAGTTTCTGTCCCAAGGTAAAAGATGGTGCCTACCTTGGTGAAGAAGGCTCCTAGGGTTCCAAATTTCTCTATTTAGGATTTCTTAAGCTCCTCCTTGGTGATTTTGACCAAAACTAGTAAGTATCCTCCTTTCCTTTCCTATTTTAATGCTTTCAGTATTCCTCCCACCTTATCAGGTCAGAACCGTGACCTTCCATGGTTAAACTCCACCTAGAACCGTAAAACATCTCATCTCCATGCTCTTTTGCTAGGGTTTGCACCTCTAAAGTGGAGAAGGTGATCTTTGCTCAAGAAAGGAGCTTGTCTTGGAGCAACCAGACCTTCTAATGTAAGTATCCTTGCTGTTTGGACCTTCTTACCTTCCTAGAGGCAAGTTTTGTTAACCCCCTTCTCATATATTGCCTACTACATGCTTTAAACTCATGCTTCTATGTTTAAAATTGATGATCTCCCTCTCTATTTACCATGTTCTTTTAGGGTTTTGGTTTCTTGTTGTTTTACCTTCTATAGAAGCTCTAGTTTGGTTACCTATGCAACTTCAAACCTTATCTTGGGTCAAATAGTGTTTTCTCCCTCTCCCTCTCTCTTCAATTATCTCGATCGGTTGGATGATGTGGCAATTTCCTATTGGTCAGTATTGAAAAATTCATAACTTCTAATCTACTTATCCAAATTTGATAAATAAATATGTTTTGGAATGGGAAAATTAATCTATATCTAATAAAAATATTTTTAAGGTCTTATTTCATGGTTTGACGAAGGGTGATTTTTGTAAAATGAATTTAATGCATAAAATCCATGAAAAGTACATCTTAATCATCATAACTCTAAAATTAACATAAAATATGTTTTCTTGATCATGATAACCTAATAAGTTCATTGGTGATATTTTCAAAATCTAAATCCAAGTTTTTATTAAAAAAAATCTAAAATTAGGGTTTCTATACATTAGTGTGTATTTTGTACTCTAATACATGTTAATACATTGAAAATAGGCAAAGTGGAACTTGGACTCAATTAAAGTGGTGAAACTTAGTAATTGATATCAGTAAGAGAGGTATGTGCATTTCGTACACCCTAAGTTGGGATATTTGCAAACCAAACCATATATTCCCTAATGAGGCATAATATGAACCCTATTTCTTCTATTCATGATTCTTTTGTTAAATTGCCTCAAAATCAGTAACGATATTCTTTTTCTTGAGTCTTGTACCCTACTACCATGTTCTAATTAATATGATGATTTTACTTTACATGATTTCTTTCTAGCATGTTGATTTTATGGACTATTTAGCTATAGTGGTGGTACTTATGTACAACCACCCATTGATAGGGCATGTATTAATTCACCCTGGGGAATGTCTTATTCTCCCCCATAAAAATATGTGTAGGTGACTGGGAATGTATTAATTCTCCCCTCACCTATAGGTTGAGGTCTATTAGGTGCCTCAACCCTACTTAGTTAAAGTAGTCAATATTAATCATGCATGCAATTCTTTTGTTATATTTTTGTTCTGACAAGCATCTATTTGATTATGCATCATTCTCTTAGCCTTGTCATCTTATGATGATTCAATGTATTTATGTTTCATGTTATTTACTTATCTCTTATACTTGTTCATAATTTTGACACATAATTTGTTTTCCTTTCCCTTTTTGTTGGGTGCTCTCCCAACCACCCAGGTTAGGACAAGTTGTTGAGTTGAACCAGGAGAACATAGCTTTAGGCACGGACCTAGCACTTGGAGATGTTGCTCTAGAGACAAGATTTGAAGTAGTTTAGACTTACCTCTACTTAGATCTTTATGTTATATCATACATGTAAACCCTTGTGGGATATTATGATGTACTTTTGTAATCTTTTGTGAAAATTGAATATAGTCATTATTTTTATTCCGTTGATATACTTTTGTTGTTTTGAATACCTTTTATTGAAGTTTGAAAATTTTGCACCTATTCTAGCATACCTTTGAGTGTGTTTGGAATGGATGTTTTATTCTTCAAATTTTTTGGTAAGGGGGTGATCCCGCCTCCTTAAGATATCCCCCTCTGTTGTCAATTCATGTTGAGTAAACAAATTTGCATTAGATCTGATTTCTTCTGTTCTTTCCAAGGACCCCTAATAGATCCCATCTCTCTCACAGATTCACAAATGCCCAAATTGGGGCCATATTAAGGAAAAGAGAGAGGAATCCCATAGGCAATCCTAGGCCATGTCTTTTCTATTTTATGCCTCCAGTGGCTCTGCCATACCCAACCATTAATTGCTCACCATCACTCCCTCTCTTCTCCACCGAACTCCATCTCTATTAGCCTAAAATATAGTATCTTTCTCACTCAGTTGGCACCCCCTTCCAATCAATTATTCATGCACCATTATGATCCAGTGTTGAGCTCTTCAAACCCTTGCAAGGTATTTTGAAGTTCTAGAACATCCCAACGATAAGGTGATCCCCACACCATCTACATGAGTGTTGGCATGAGTCACCCATTGTTGTTGTAATGAGCTGAGGGAACCAAAAGACTCCTTAAGGGCTCACAAATCCACCAAGACCCCTACTTCCCTTCCACATGTGTTATACCTCTCGACCATGATTCTTCTTCTTCATTCTATGATGTACCTATCGGCCCTCCATTTTGTGAACGGTGTTCACACCATCTTTGGCTCATTGACCTCAAAGTGTCATGAGGTCAATAGAGACCTTGGTAGGGGCTCACAAGATCTCCTCCTCCATCCTTCTCCTTGGTCACCTCTCTAGTGGATTCATAGCCATGGCATGCAGAGTTCTTGAAAGGGGAATAATCGAAAGGGTGGATTCCCTCATATGCCCATTTTGTGTCATACATGTCATTTTATGGCGTATGGGCCTTTTGGTCTTTTAACCCCGAGCACAGACCCCCTTGAGCCAATCCTGGATCATGGGTCAGGAAGGAGGATCTGCAAATCTGGATCCCTCACCTGATCTATAAAGCTAGCTGGATGAATTCTTTTTTATTTCAATTTTCATATCTTGTTTATTTTCCTATTGGTTGATTATGTAAAATAGCTTGTAAATGTCTCATTTATCAAAAAATTACCCACAAAATATTAGTCTTCTCATAATAATGTCTAGATTGTTTGGAAAGCAATATATTTCTTATTACAGTATGCTTTCATGTTGATAATGGTATCTCTCTATCTACCTTCATTAGGGTTTTCTTTTAGATATTTCCAACTCTAATTTTGCTAAAAAGCCTATTTTACATGATACTTGATCACATCACAAAGTTGTTGTACTGTAATGTTATACTGATTAATTGATCACATGATTATAATTACTTAATCATCATTTAATCTACTTTTGACATGTTTGTACATGAAAATGACTAAATGGTCTAAAATCATCAATCTCTAATAGTATGCACATCCGATCAGACCTAATTTGAGAGAAAAGATCCCGATGTCAATCATGTCACCCTAGATCATTGAGCCATATATTGATACATGGTTGTTTTCCCTGTATGCCAGTATCTATTACTCATTAGGCTTACTGATCCAATTTGTGCTAACACACTAGGTTGCAATTTTCTGCCCAGTAGTGAGCAGCTTACCAAGACCCTATGGAGACTCCAAAATAGGTATGCTTTTATATTATTTCCTCCATTAACAGACTAGTGGTACTAAATGATACTTGTATGTACTTTCTTGACTGTATACTTGTCTATATACTTCTTTGAGCTACAATGTTCCCTATTGAGTAGTCTTTTTATGTGTATATGTCTTGTTGAAAATCCTTGATCATAAAAGATAATGCCCCTTATGACATTATGTGAAAATGATGTTGGTATTGGATACAATTAACCTCCTCATATTGGAGGGTGGAACTTGTATAAAATGGTGACCTCCTCCATCTTGTTGGAGCGAAGGAGCTATATATACTTGTTGATTTCGGGTATAATGGGAAATTTTTAATAAAGAATGAATTTTCTCAAAATAAAGTAGAGTTTGTATATCATATTGATTATTTCAATATAAACCATGCCAAGTGTACTTTTTTGATAGATTTTTGTAAATTGTTCCATATTGTTTTTATAAAGCGTACCACTTTGTTGCATTGGTTGTGTAATGTTTTTTTTAATTTAGGGTTGAAGAGTTGAAGACATGATATTTATTCATCTCATTTTACTCTACCAATATCTATTGGAATAAGAAATGTTGCAACAAATCAGAACTCCATAGGGTTATATATTTATGTAATGGGTTTTATAGAAATTAGAATAGTTGTTTTGCTTCTCTCTCTTCCCTTATACTTTTCGACTTGTTGCCTTTAGGCCCCTAATGTAATAAATTTTATGGTTCTTTTTCAATAAATGGATGTTATTTCTTTTTGCATAGATGTGTGTGTCATTTTTGGGCCACTCAGAAATGGGTGATCTAATCCCCTTAACACTGCCTACTCAGGCAATGAGATTGGGATTAGGGTAATAATTGTTTTGTGACAGTTGGTACTATTGACTTATGTCGGTGGTGCCAAATTGAAGATAATGTTGACCAACATCAAAACATAGAAGGATCGAGAAGGAGGGGAAGAGTTAAAAATGCATCTCGGTACCACCGCCCCAAGTTGGTGGTATCAAAAAAATAATCCATTAAAATGAAATAAAGAGGAGGAATTAGAGGAATCGATATTCATCCAATGGACTTGATCAAGACAAGACACATAAAATGGTCCACATCCAAATGGTTACCTAATTATCCCTATATAAACCAAAGCGGGCATCCACCTATAGGCATCTCTCCTGGGAGATGGGCATCTTGTCATGGGAAAGACATCTCATTTGGAGGCACCTCATCTAGAGATCATCCCAATGCCTTCCTTGGATGAGCTACAGTTTAAGAAGGAGGAGATGAAGAGTCCAGAGTTACATTTTAAGAGTTTTTTATGGCCTCCTTCTTCTTGTTGGGTTTTTTGGAGGCAACAAGCGCAGTAGAGACAATAATTTTTTTCTCCACACACTCTACTAGAAGATCTCGTCGATAAAAATGTATTTGAAAATAGGGTGTGCAGTATATACCTTGTTGCAGAGCAAGTCCAGCGACTTTCTTCATGAGGTGAAGTGTGTCGCTCCTCATGTGCACAGGCAGTCATATTCGATGTCCTACGAAGGTAGGAACTTTAGTGTCTGCATCTCTACTTCATCCATGCAGATGGATTGGAACTCCACATGGTGCTTCCTAAGCTAATAGGAAGCAGTAGCCTTCTGTGTGTACAATGTGCTAGCATTGTGATTTCTATCCTCCTCTCTCTCTTAGGGATGATGATGGCTAGGTTTCACATATAAGAGCATATATATGCATCTCACAAAATCTAACAGTCATGCCCCTATAAATAGCATAGGCGAGGAAGTAGGGTTTCCCAAACCCCAAGAAAACAAATGTCATGGTTGCATTTAAAGCGAGCCACTCGTCGATTATTAAAAGAATATTCTAGAATCAATTAAATAACCAATCAATCATATTAATTGATTAAATAATTGTAGTCATCCGCCTCTAGTCAATCACTCAGGATTAGCCACCGACTTAACAATTTAAATTTGATTAATTGGTCTTAAATATTTTAACCAATTGATTCAAATTATATTCCAATATTATTTTAGTAGATTACCTAAATGTTTGAGTAATAAATTTGATTCAGAACATTTCTAGTCACATCCACAATTATACTCCTATTCTAGTATATCTTATGTGTGTGACTTGATAGGCTCCAAACTGTGTTGGCAGTGATATTCATACTCATATTATGATTTCACAAGCAATTATTGGTATCTAGCAAGACTTCATTACTACCCAAGTAATTGGAGAAGTTGGTGAACAACTTCAACCTACAATTTGTGATTGATGTGACAGTGATTTTATAGTTTCTTTGTCTCCGATATCCAGATTGAACTCGAGGCATGGAACTATCATCCCCTTCAAAGCAGACTGTCTAAGATATGTGTAAGATCAATATCACACATTGACTCATACCAGAATGGCCATGCATTTCTGAGTCTCACTTCTCAATTGTCCAGGATATCAAACTCCTGTAGGAGTGACAAATCCCATCTACATCACTCACAGTCATCCCCCCGTGTCATAGTGCACTCGAGCACCACCTTTATGGTAACCATTATTCAAGATCACGGTGGATGATGTCAAAGTACATTGAATGACATATAATGAGTGTAGCAATTTGAGGTCTAAGAACCACAATGTCCACCATCACTATGAGATATGACTCTGACTACCAATCATGGTTTCCATGTGTCACTCTCAAGGTGGGTCTATTTGATACACTGTTCTCTAACAAGTATATATGTTCCAGGCTTGATATCACATATCATGACTAATGAGATTTTGTCATAAACCAACACACACTCTAGTATTAAATGTTATTGTTGTATATTAGCCTTCCATGATAACATCTGACTAGGGACATAACAACAATGCATATGCTCTTAACATTCATATGATATCTCTAAGGAATGGGACCTGGTAGGGGACCACTCCTTACTTCATTCAAGAAAATAATTTTTTTGTATAACCCTATGAACACAAATATGACCAAATAAAAGGGGTGCAATATTTTTTCTCAAATAGATGAGTACAGTAACATAGTTTGTGGCAGCAGAAAATTAAAATGTAACTATTACATAAATTTATTATTCATCTTAACATTCGGCCTTATAGGCAAAGTTTAAACTATGAATCTAATTCTCAGGTACATATTTTGGTGAGCAATCTTCCCATCTCAAAACTCATACTTGCACCTGATCTTGAGCAAAGTCCTCTCCTCCCTAAACCTCAAGTTGCGATAACTCTAGGTGAGTTGAAAAACAACATCTAGGAAAAAGGAAAATGGAAGAAAGTGCGTCAGTGAAAGTTGAGTGTGCACAGAGTAAAAAAAGTGGGCATTAATTAAAGTGAGAGAAGATTTGAAATAAAGAGATGTCAATAATGAGATGTCAACTAGAAAAGAGTTTGTCAAAACGATTTAACATGATCAAAAGATGAGGAAATCATAAACAAGGATATGATTAATAAAGTATTTTCTTGCCATACAATGTAGTCACCAAGATAATTAGTTACATGGTGATAATAAACACTGACTAGCATATACTAAAAAGTAGGGTAGAAACCAATATGTATTCCATACAAAAGTGTAGGATGACTAAAACCTCAGTGCCAAACAAATGTAGTAAGTTGCAAGGGAATATAACCTAGTGCATGGTAGGGTAATAAAACCTAGTGCCTAATATCATATGTGCAAATAGAACCCAGTGCTTGGTAGGGGAATAAAACCCAGTTCTTATAAATTTTATAAGTGGCAGGAATAAAGCCCAGTATCTATATGGAGTCACTACTTAAAGTTATGACTAGTCAATCATCGATGTGGATAGGGCAGGAAAGAACAAAGTATATTTGTTTTCATGAGAGTATTAAGTGTTTCATCAAGTGAGGTTAGAGGACCCAAATCATTACCAAGATTGGATCAAAAGGCCATCAATGTAGTATTCACATATAAATGTTAGAAAATCATGAGGATATTCACAAGGAGGAGTACTTCCACAAGAAGATAGGATTGTCTACAACTTAGTCAATGCCTCATATGAGGAAAAGATGTCAATCATGATATTATGCACAATTTAAAATAGAGTAGATGTACATACCTTGACTTTAATGTGAAGTTAGAGTTTAGATCCTAACAATCCAAGTCTAAAGTCAACTCAACCCTCCTAGGCTATTTCCTGATGGCGACATGAGCTAGGTCTAGGAGTTTCTGGAGGTCAGGGAGTTGGCTCGAGTTGGCAGCAGCTAAAACAACTATGCAAGGAGAAATTAGCTCAGGAAAATGATTGGTTGGGGTGAGATGAATCCCTAGGATGGTTTATATATATATATTATATATATATATATATATATATATATATATATATATATATATATATATATATATATATATATATATATATGTATATATATATATATATATCTTTGAGTTTAGGATTTATGTGCTCTTCTTGTGGAGAAATGTAGGCCCCAAGAATTGGGCATTTCCCAAATATTCAATGATAGAAAATGATTAAGGTATCAATGGATGTGGAATAGCTCGAGGAAACTATTGGAAAATGAATTTGAGAAAAGGTTACGATTTGAGAGAGAATTCACATTTTAAGATTCACCTAACCACCGTCGGTTTCCAAATTTAGGCATGGGGTAGAAGACGACCCCTCAGTCATTGGATCAGGATCCAAAAGGCCAAAACAAAAGCATGCATTGGGTGCTAAAGGATGACATGTGTGACATAAAAGCATTTCCTAATCAAATTCGACCAAAGTGTTGGACTTTTAATTTCTTTTTCTTTCTCAAACTAGTTGGATGAGTAAATACCCTCTAAATAAGGTGAAACTTGGTGGGTAAGGTAATAAAGACCCAATGAATCCAATTTTGGAGTCAAATTTTCCTTTTGGAAAACTTTAATATGTGAACGACCCAATTTGAGGACAAGTGTATTTTCTTCATATAAATGTATTCCTTTAATGTTTATTAACCAAATTTTGTGTGTAACTCTCTCTCAACCCAATCTAGCCACAAGAATAGCCTAGAATAATAATTTTGGATCTAAATCCTTTGATTTGATAATTTTGCATGACTAAGCACAAAACTAATGAATATCCCCTATTTCTTGTATTAATGCCTCAAATCATTATATTTTTGTTTGAAACTCTTATGTTGAAGGTTATTAACTTCCAAGTACACACCAATCTAATAAGGGAAATTGAAAATAAAATATTATAAGGTAAATGGGTAAAAGTATTATTTACTTAAGTTTGGGTTCGTTATAATCTCATCGCTCAAGTCCTCAACCCAAAGACATATGCATTGACTAATATAGTTTTTTAGATATTTATTATTTTACACCATTGTCTCATAACTAAATTAAACAAAATAAATTGGAAGATTTCCTTTATTATTAATCAAATCTTTTACAAGATATGCCATTACAATCATCATGGGATTGGCTCTCTGAGTATACATACCAACACTTCCTCCTCTTTTCTTTTGATTCATTATTGAGCATGATGGGCTAAACTAACATTCTTTAGGACCTAGGGTAGAAAATTGTTAACTTTCACTAGTACAGAAAAGGCCTTTGGCATCGGTTCTTTAGAGCCTTTAGTGTCAGTTTCCAAGCGACACCCAAGTGGGCGCCGCTAAAGGGCGACACCTTCAGCATCAATTTCTAACCAATGTCATAACCCTTCCCCCCACCGAAAATGCGCCAGCAAGGGAACTATAAGCGTTCGTTCTTAACGAAAAATGACACTATATCATGATCAAAGATGTCGGTTATTAAATCAACACTGACACCATAACCCTTCCTGCCACTGAAAATACGCCAGCAAGGGAACTGTAAGTGTCGGTTAGTAAAGAAAACTGACATTATATCATGGTTAAACACGTCAGTTATTAAACAATAACTGACGCCATATCCCTGCCAGCACGGTTGTGCTTCACAACATGACCGTGGTACCTGGCCACTATAGGCATCGGTTTTTATAGATAACTGACACCAGCCATGGAAGAGACGTCAGTTTTTTGCTAATAATCGACGATGTATGTCTTTGTTGTTGATTTTATACAAATAACCGATGCCTATGTTCTGATTTTTTTTCTTATCAGTTTGTAGGCCTACTGCATGGCTGGTCTGCGGGATGCAGAACCTCTAGTTCAGTTCTGAACTGTAGGTTTACAACATCCATTGATATCAGCCAACAACAGGCCACAAACCTACAAAGTCATTCACATTCAGACACATGTATTGATCAGACACATGTAGAAACCTACAAAGTCATTTACATTCACATTCAATTCCATTCATTTCATCTCTTTTCACATTCATACATTCATGTATTGATCAAAAAAAGTCATTCACATTCACACATATGACAATTCAGAACAAGTCATTCACATTCACACAAAAATAATTATGAGAACAAATTTTAGAAATATCATTCTTTATTCATCATCGTCATCATTGTCATCAGAACCCCAATTATATTTAAAAATTCCCACTACTTGTAGGGATTTTGCCCATTCTTCTCTTACAACATCTAATTCCTCCCTCGTACAGGGAGTATGTACATCTAATAACTTTCCACCTGTGCTGAAGTCAGTTTTAAACACCTGTAAAGAGAATGATGTATATATATAATTAATAATATATAATAATATTAATATATCTCATATTATCTAATGAGACTATATATAATAGCTTCTGTATAATATCGATTTCCATTGCGGCATGTTTGATGATTAGGTCCATAAATCGCATCACATAGTAGGCACATGCACAACCGTTGTCTTGTATAGAACACTATAAATTGCAACATACAAAATATTCAAAAATAAAAATAAGCACAGTTCACATAAATAATATATACATTGGATTCGGGAAATTACTTTCACATTCTCCCAAATTAGGGGCTGATTCTTTTTCCTGGGGACCTTTCCTCCAGCTTTTTTGAACTCTTGTAAAGCCCTACATGTTAATGTAACACATTAAATTGCATAATTAAATAGTAATGTAATAACATATGTTAACGGATATAAAAATATGAAATATTTCTCACGAGAACAATGGCCTTTTCATTATGTGTCCATATAATGTATTCAATCCATTCCCCGCAAGATCTAGATAATAGACAGTGAACGTCTCGGGGACAATAACTAGTAACTCCCAATGCCTACCACTATAGGTAAGAAAGTTAAAAAGTAATAACTCAAAATCCACAATAAAAATGTAATTTTCTTAAGTCCAAATTATAAGCAAAGTAAACTTACTCGACATTGAATGGATCTATTATCACCGTCTACTTGTTTTTACCAAAATATTCAAAAGCATCACAGTAGTATGAAGTATCTGAAGAAGGGATTGTATCTATAATACTAATCAAAGATGGAACCAAAAATCCCACATGGGAAAATACAAAATCTATACATATCGTGTGTAAGTGGCTGCAAAACATGTATTACGCATGCATTAATATATAAGAAACCAGATCATTGTATATAAAACAAGGTATCCTGATGTATAAACAAGATCTCAACATATCCACACCTCTATCATAGATGTGTTTAGCCAATCATAATGAAACAACTCTAAAATATCTTGTATAAATAGCTTGTTTTCATATGATTGACATGCATTAATACCTATGCATTAATACATATGAAAAACTTGTATAAATAGATTCTTATCATATGATTGACCTACAGCATCCTCCGAAATTGTAACATTTATAGGGAAATTTCAATCATGTTTTCCGATGCATACTGTCATAACCCTACAATTAGGACCTAACGAGGCATGTAGGTCCCTTGGAAGCCAACTTGGTAGTTGAGGAGGTGGATGTGGAGGCCGAGATGTAGTGGGTGTCGTCTTTTTGACCTGTATATATAATTTCAGATCAATTGACTCATATATACACACTAACAAATTAATGTAATGTAAATTTACCATACAATATTAGTATAGATGACATCCGCTTTGGGCCACATTATCACTCAGCCTTCTGCCTCACCAAGAATTTCAGAATCTGGGTGGGCATATGGCAGTTGAAGATCCCTCCAATCGGGGAGTATATGTATCGGACTCAAACGAACCGCGCCAGCTGGTACTGGAGTCCCATGAAACATCTCCCCTGGAAAGGTTGGGTAAGCATGTGCCTCTCCAATGATATATTCTTTACTTTTTAGACGGCATTGCTTCAACCCCTACAAATTTATGTAACGAATGTTATATACATATATACATAAACATATCATCTTGAAAAAGACTATCTACTATGTCATAAAAATACTTACAGAGGATGTGCTAGGTGGTGGGTCTACAGGATTACTCCCAACCTCTATAGTAGGAGTAATAGAAGTGTGGCACATCACAGGTACCATCTGAGTGGTCGTCTGAGATGCCTGCCACTTCACCATTGCTTCTTGGACTTTCCTCCCAATTAATTCATCTACATATACATGGATAAAAGAAATGTAGCTATCGATTATTGAATTCCCTTTCACAATAACATTCTAAAAAAAGAATAGTTTACCTCAACTTGTGAAATTTCTGCTTTTGGGACAATTTTGTGTTGGGATGGCCCAAAGAACGTTTTGATGCCCACACTAGTGCATGCACCCCTAATACATCCAAGATTCTCAAGGTTACCCAGAGCAACTGTCAATTCATCCCTTGTGCCCTCAGGCATGAACTTGCCTTCCTTCCTCTACTCGTGCAGCTCCCGCTAATCGCCATCAAAAGAAATTCGTAAGTAAACATAACAATAATCAATATCGATCGATTGCTCTAAGAGTTGAATTTTACCATTTTTGTAGCTGCCTCAACAGTTGCGGGCTTTGTTATATCTCCCTTCTTGTTTTGCCTCCTAGGTATCCACATAGCATGGCGAGGCAGAGGTGCGGGACCAATAGACTCCTGAGTAGCAACAGATTGAGCAGTAGACTCAGTCTGTAGTCATTGGTGAACGCCTGCATAGCCTCTTGGACCCATTGTGTGGTCATGCACATTTAGTGCACACCTTGCTCTTTGAGCATCATTGATAGCCTTGTTAGTAAGCACATTGATTTGGTTAGTAACACTAAAGATTAATTTTGAATAGGTGAATAAATAAGAACGTATATTAATTAAATTGGGAGTGGCGCTTAATACCTTGAATTCAACTATTTTTCTTTGGGTAACAAACTCCTCCCAGTCTTTGGTGTCCAGGTAGTTCCATTGCTTAGTGGCTGCCTTCTGCCTAAATTTATTTTTTAAAGAGAATACAAACAAAAATTATTAGTGTAGAGTTAGTCAAAAAGTGATCAATGTCTAGAATTGGAAATCAATCAAGAACCTCTTCTCAGCATCGCGTATGTAATCACAGGTGAGATTTGTCCTATAGTTCCTTAGGACCCTCCCACAGTGTTGCATCACACATTTATGATGCAGCTTTTCATCATGATCAAATATACTATGCAAAATAGAATTTCTATTAACTAGTATCCTAAAAAATAGTAATCTACAAAAATAGAATTGCAAATAATAATAACTCGCACATAGTTCCTTCCATACTAAGTCTTTCTTCCCCTAAGGAAATTTATGCCAGGATTCAAAAATAGGACTACAATGGCTGCGAGTAAGAACCCCAAGATATGAAATAAATGAGTTGCGGTTCACACCATCTGGATTTCCTGCATGATCGAAATCCACAGCCAGTTTGGATCCATTGCCCCTTTGATGTAGTAACTTGTTCATCATTGTGATGCCCCTCACTTTCTCAATTTTTTTTGCTGCTCATCAAGTGCCCCAATTTCTTCAGGGGGTACATCACCAACCTAAAATTTGACAAAAAAACACACTTACAGGATATAACTATAAATGAACATATAGATAGAAACCTCAGGGATATATTTTTAAAACTTACATTGTGAGGAAGCACATTGACGTACTCACCCTCACTGTAATCATTAGCATGGTCATCAGGAGAATGCTCAGCCATCTGAAAGTTCACATTCACATTGTAAAGTAATTCACATTATAAAGTAATTCACATTGTAAAGTTCACATTCATAAAAATAAAACATATAAAAAATATAAACACACATGCATTTAATATTGTGATCTTTTATCAATTAACAATCCTTCATTATGATCTCTGTGCACATACAAATTATCATTGGCTTTAATATTTAGTGGTGTTGGGAACCCAACTGAGAATGGACTGGAGTCATCATACTTATCATAGTATTGTTCTTCATCTATAGGATCTTCAATGAACTGTCTTTTACCATGAAGAACAACCGACCGTTTATCATTTGTAGGATCATCGATATAAAATACTTGTTTTGCATGTGATGCCAATTGGAATGGTTCACCCTTCTCGTCAATCTTTTCAAATTTCACTAATGTGAAACTCAATTCATCCACTATAACTCCTTTGGTGTTATCAACCCAATTACATTTAAAGAGAGGAATTCTGAAATCTATGTAGTCAAACTCCCATATGTCTTCAATGACACCATAATATGACATTTTAGCTTCATGTGGACTCTTATCCTTTGCACTTGCAAAAAACAATGAAGATGCTTGATGGGTGACCCCACTATTTTGGATGACACTCTTATCATCTTGACGCTTTGTGTAATATGATAATCCATTTATGTCAAACCCTTCATAAGACATAACATTCAATTTTAGTTTAAAGGTGAGGCATTTGATAGTTTCAGTAAGATTATATGGTGTTTGAGATAGTTGATGTAAGACTTTATCTTCAAACCACTTAATAAATGTCTTGTTATGCTCTCTAGCAAGTCACATTGAATTGGCTTGAGGATATTGTCTCTTGATGAAATTGGTATGTTCCTCGATATAAACACTCACTTCATCGATGTTGTGTAAAATATACAAGTGACCTTGTTCCAACTGCTCACGGTTGATTACTTTCATCTGTGATCCCAAAATTCCTTTGCCAAAATGCTCCTCAATATTCTTGTCATTAATAGGAGCGTCATTACCACTCAGAAAGTTATTGCAAAAATCCATAACCTCTCTCACCACATAACCCTCAATAATACTCCCTTCAGGCCGATAACGGTTTTGAACATCACCTTTAAAAACACTCATGTATTGTTCAAAGGGGTACATCCAATGCAAGAAAATTGGTCCCAACATTTTCACTTCCCTAGTCAAGTGAACAACAAGATGCACCATGATATCAAAGAATGAAGGAGGAAAATACATCTCAAGCTGACATATGGTAACAACCACTTCTCTTTGCAATTTATCGAGAGTATCAGGGTCAATAACTTTGTTGCACAGACTATTGAAAAAGAAACAAAGTCTGGTGATTGCAAACCTTACATGCTTCGGCAATATAGATCAAATTGCCATGGGCAATATTTGTTGCATTAGAGTGTGACAATAATGAGATTTAAGACCTATCAACTTCAAATCTTTCATTGATACCAATGTACGGATGTTGGATGAGTAACCCTGTGGCACCTTAACATTTACCGAGCATTAACAAAAAGCTTTCTTCTCCTTTCTCGACAATGTGTAACAAGCAGGAGGTAAGTATGTTCTCTGATCGCTACTAACTACTTCTGTTAATTTTGCCCTTATTTCCATTTCACGTAGGTTCATTCTGGATTTTATCCCATCTTTAGTCTTACCTAGTATATTCAACAGAGTACCGATGACACTATCACAGACATTTTTTTCAACGTGCATGACATCGATACAATGCCTGACTCTCAAAGAACTCCAATAAGGAAGATCCCAAAATATTGACTTCTTCTTGAATAAAGATTTTCCACTCTGTGTGGCCATCGTACATTGTGATCTCTTACCAAATTCATTAGCAAAATCTTTTACTCTTTCATAAACATCCTCCCCTGGTATAGGTTTAGGTGCACTCCATTCCTCATTCCATCCATTCAATTCTTTGTGCAACCTACGATACGTATGGAATTTTGGAAGAAACCTTCGATGACCAAGATATACAGTCTTTCCTCTGTGTTTTAGTCGTATTGAATCAGTGTTCTCTTCACATGTAGGACACGCTTTAGATCCTTTGACACTATATCCAGACAAATTCCCATATGCTGGAAATTCATTCATAGTGCAAAACAACATAGTGTGTAAACAAAATGTCTCTCTTCATGAAGCATCATAGGTCATCACATCTTCACCCTAGATTTTCTTCAATTCATCAATCAAAGGTTCAAGATAAACGTTGATATCATTTCTAGGTTGTTTAGGGCCCGATATCAACAATGATAGCATAATGTACTTATTTTTCATACATAACCAGGGAGTAAGATTGTATATAACAAGAATAACTGGCCAAGTGTTATGTTGGTTGCTCAATGTCCCGAACGGATTCATCCCATCTGTACAAAGCCCAAGTCTTAGATTCCTGACTTCTTCACCGAAATTAGGGTACAATAAATCAATCTTCTTCCACTGTGGGGAATCAGATGCATGCCGTAGGATCCCATCATTATTTTTCTTAACATCTGCATGCCACCTCAAATTCTTCGCATCTATCGAATTGGCAAACAAGCATTGAAACTGTGGTATTATAGGTAGATACCACATCACCTTGGAAGGAGAACCAGTTTTGGACTCCCCCGAAGTGATCAATTTATACCTTGACGCACCACATTTGGGACAATCTTTCAAATCCACATAGTCCTTTTGAAATAATACACAATCATTCAGGCATGTGTGTATCTTCTTGGCCTCCATTCCCATTGGGCACAATAATTTCTTTAACGGGTATGTTGAGATTGGGAGCTTGTTTCCTTCAGGAAGAATTTCTTTCAACAAAGACAACAATGACGTGAAGCTTTTGTCGCTCCATCTAATGTTAGCTTTCAGCTTATACAATATCAACACAGTGCTAAGCTTTGTAAACTTACAACCTGTGTATAACGGTATCTCAGCATCATGCACAATGTTTCTAAACATGGGAGGTGGATCAGTGTGATCTACCCCACAACTATCTAGCATCGCATCAACGATGTCTACTGGAACTAGTTCGTTCACATCTACATCATCGGAGGCAATTTCTTCTTCCACACAAGCGCTGCTATCGACATCCACTGATTTTAGGTTTGAAATCTCTCCATGCTAGTGCCATTCTGTATAGCCTTGTATAATCCTGTTGCACATGACATGACCTTTGATTTCATCACCAGTGCTGACTTTCAAGTTGTTACCACAATGCCTACATGGACAGTAGAACCTATCTCCAAGTTGTTTCCTATGTTCCTCGGCAAATCTAATAAACTGATCAAGACCAAAAATAAACTCTGGGGTGCAGTGATTTGGAATGGACATCCATGATCTGTCCATTCTCTGATCAAAGAGAAAACAAGTATATATTAGAACAAGATTAGGGTCTAGGGTTAAACAATTAGAGTTTGTGGTTAAAACTTTAGGGTTTAAGGTCTTATATATAATAAATGTTTCCCTCCTATCCCATTCTTGAACAGCTAATCTCACTAGTAAGTGTATAATGTGTATTGGGTTTTCAAGAAAATTTTGGCAGTATTTCCCCGTTGTTCTCCAAGTACATATGTACTTAGAGAACAAATGGGGAAATGCTACCACAATTTTCTTGAAAACCCAATACACATTTTACACTTACATCCTAAGTGAGATTAGGTGTTCAAAAATAGTCCCAAACCAGGGACTATCCAAGATTTACTCCTAATGAGTAAATCTTGGGTGGGTTTCTAGGCCAACAAAATATAACACCAGTCCCTTGTTCACAACCCCATTCAACACACAATTTTCTTATAAAAACACTTTTGGACAGCCATAACAACATATCAATGCTTCCTAAATTAATCAATGTATTATTTTATAACACAAATCATGGTGGGTATAACATAGCAAAAAACTCAACATGTCACAACTGAAACATGTCATTAACCTAATATATAGATATTTGTAACAAAACTCATTAGGAAGAGAGACCATGAAACACCATGCATTGATTTGAAGTATTCTTTCCCATCTAAGGTTATTTGCAATTTCATGCTTGTTTCATTATCTTTCTTTCTTGGATTTCTACTTGAATTGCATATATAATCAATTTCACTAGTCCATTATCATATGAATGTTTAGATGCATTTATACTATCAATTCCTAGGGTTTACTTTTTTACCGTAGAAAAATATAATAGAGGTTATTTTGATCATTTTGTTACTAAAAATTGCATGTCTCTATTTAACTTCCATAAATAAACTATTATATATTAATATGATTAGAAATCTTTATATCATTAATCCAAAGAAAAAATTTATTATAATGACTAGGTTTAGAATTCAAGTGATTTTGTAGTAAGAAGTACCATTACTAATTGATGAAGTTATTTTTAGGTCTAGGGATACTACACATATATCTACCATCTTACTACATACAAGTATAAATTTAGTATCACATGAAACAATGCAAGCAATTGGAAAATCTATTCTATCAATATGAAGAGTCTTATATGTAGAATGTTCTAATTATTATCAATATGTAAGTGACCACTAAATTATAATCAAGATTTTTACTAACACAAATATAGGAAGAGAATCAATTATGAACAACCGGCGGTTTTGAACTGGATGGCAAGTTGCAGCTTTTGTTCAATGACCAAAAATGCAGGACTTTCTGGTTTCTCCATCTCAGGTAAAGCAAACATAAACTTCATGGCTGTCGGGATTAAGAATGCAATCCAATATAGCATTCTACTGCAAATAAAACATGCCCTAGGTGGAGGAAGAAGGGTACCTTCGTAGAGCGGCGGCGGCGGCGACCAGGAGAAGCAAGCAGGTGGCGGCGAGCAGGAGAAGGCGAGCAGGAGCAGCAAATAGGTGGCAGCGAGTAGAGGAGCAGTCGGCAACGGCCGGAGCAACGAACGGTGGCGGCAAGCAGAGGAGTAGTGAGCGGAGGTCAGAGCAGGGAATTGATCGCCAGACCTAAGCGTGGAGTTGATGAAACCGAGAAAGGGGAAGAGCATGGCTCACGCGGGTTTATTATGTTAACAATAGGCATCGGTTATTCATAACAACTGACACATAAACCAATCAGCGTCGGTTGTCGTAGAAAAACCGATGCCAAAGGGGGGTTAAAATTTTCACGGGGACAGCACGTGAAAACACATCGGCGTCAATTATTGCATGAAAACCGACGACAAAAATGGACCCAATTTTTGTCTCGTGAAAAACCTTTAGTCTTCGATTTCTTGGTCAATAACTAACGTCGTATGTGAAATTTTGGAGGTAATTTTTTTGCACTAGAAAAATTGGATTTGGAGGGTGATTTTAGGTGTCGATTTCTTATTGCACAACCGACGCTAAATAAAAAGTGATATCCGTGTCTTGTCGGTCTTCACATATAGATGTCGGTTTGTATATTCAGCCGACGTTGTAGGGTTTAGGCGTCGGTTTCTTGTATGCAATTGATGCCTATAAATGTGACATTTTAAACCATTTCTGTAGTAGTGTTTGTGCATGTTTATATCTTGATTCAATATAGTCCTTGCTTTGGATTTTGATATTAGAGAAGTAAATCTTAAATCATGATTAGTCACCATAATTTGACCGTGGTTTGTTTACCACTGTGAAATTTGGGTAAATTATAAACCTATTAATTATATAGTGGTTGATCACCGTATTGTAATGGATTGTTGACTGTTGTGAAAGCTAGGTTATTAGCATCACAGTCACTAAAGTGCTACAAAAACATGCCACCACTACGAAGTGAATATCCATAGATAGTAATAATATTTAGTCTCTTGTATTGACATTGTGAAAGTCAATTTATATCTAGGCTAAACTATGTATTGCACTGTAAAAGAAGGTATTACAAGCTACATATACTAAATCTAAAAGAAGAAAATTTTGAATTATGTTGATATGATAGAATGCATGTATAGATTGACATTGTGGTGAAACTAGTGTTCTAAAGAATATGTCCATTTGATCTTTCACCAACTTTACTATCTACATTTTAAATTCTTTTTCTTATTTCTTAGTCATCAAATCAACTCTTTCATTTGGTTTAGTGGATCTATTTTAGTTAGTAGTTGTCTTTAGCTATTACAGTTCCTTAAGTTTGTAATATGTTCCTCTTGCGTCTCTATCTTACCTTTACATATACACTAGTGTTAAGCACACATGATTGAGTTGTGTCAATTTTTTGGTTCCTTTGCCAGAGAATTGGCAATGCTAATACTACTAGTGTTCCATTCTAAAACACTTTTTTTCTTACTTTTTCTTTCTAGTTAAATATCTATGCAAAATCTTTCGATTTTTGGTAAGTTTTCTACGATTTTTACAATCCATATTTATTTTAGATACTTGTTCATAGTATGCACATAGACTGTAGACTATGGTGAGTCATGTTTGCCACCACCTAAAGACAAAGTGGAAAAATAGGAGATTATTCCGAAGACCCCATGGAAAAACTAGATGATATGTTTGACCATGGGGAGAATAATGACGATGTTGACACCTCAGAAAAGACCAAATCATATGGGATAAGAATAAAGTCTTGTCTTTCACGGTAAAATTGGGCCCCATTAAAAGACAAATAGTTATGTGGAAAGTTATAACATTGATTATAGTCTTGTTGAACCAATGAAGTCATAAAATTCCAATAGTCATAGTAATGTGGAGCTCATGCAACATATTAAAAATTTTGTGGAAAGTTATGACATGATTGAAATAGATTGCAACCTTCTCTCAATCATCTATTCATAACTATATTCATATTATTTAATAAAGACTGCTAAAATTTTGTTTTTAAGTCTACCATATAAACCTATACGGTATGGTAAGATATGATAGATGTGATTTTTCGAAAATACGTTGCCCCTCAAAAAACTAATAACTTGGTTAGTAAAATCTATGGGTTAAAATAACTTGCTAATGAATCTTAATCAAAATCTTGGGCAAGATTTCAAAATATGTTAGGGGAAGTATCGCCCCATGAAACTGATTTGTGTAGATAAACCAAAACCTTTTATTATGTCTTGCACATACGAGAACAAACTAAACTTGATAGCACTGGTGTAGGATTCTTTTTGAATAATAAACCCAATGAATTTCATGAGATCTTGAGAAATATGGATAGAAATCAGTCATATGATGAAGAGAATGAATGCTCAACCTCTATCAGAAGTTCCAAAGAATCAGTGAAGTTCTTGAACTAAAAGCTCAAAGTAGATGAATTGGAAAGAGAACTTGAAAATAGAACACACTTTCATTTGGAGAGGAAGAATATTGCATGTATATGTAATAACCTAATAGGAGAAATGAATTATCATGGCAACAAAATGAAGTTTTTCTAGAAAGGCCTCTATAACTTTCAAAATGACCCATCACAAGAACAACAGCACCAACATCAAGGTCCTACATAATTATAGTAGGAGCAAGGGTCAAAACAACATGATAACTTAAGGAACATTGTAGGAAAAAAAATTTAATAAAATTGGGATCTTTTTTTATAAATTTGATTGGGAGAAGCAAAATATGGAAGTTCAACTTAAAAGTTTGGAAACAAAACTGTCACGAGTAGCATCACATGTGGCATACTTGAAGAAATCTTCTTAATAAGGTTTCCTAGGTAACAATGAGATGGGACACCAACATTACCAGGTCAAGAGAGTTTCTATCTATGGCAAAAATGGATATGCCATTAATGTTGAGAAAGCATGCACTACACAATGCACTTTTGACCCAAAGTTTCTATGACACATGTTGTTATTTGAACTGCAACCCTTGGACTTTTAGGCTTGGATGAAAGGGATACAAGAAGACATGGGGGAATGAGGGAGATCTTTTCCTACCAAGGATCCCATGAAGAATAACATATAAGTACCAATCACTCTCCAAGTTCAAGAGAAGGTGTTGGTACAACAAGAATAGGAGAAAGTTCTATTGTGTAGTGGGGTGGTCACAATCACCAAAGAGGAATCCATGTTCAATAAGGCAAGAACATGTTCTCTTGAATCAAGATCTACTTAATTGAGGGATGATACCAATTCAAGATTAGGGGAACAAAGCCCAAAGCAATCATATATCCCTCCACACAAGCACCCCATCTTGTGGCCTCCAATTCCTAATGATGAGGTTAAGTCTATGGAGAAACCCAAGTCAAAGAAAAAGGAAAAGCAATTCAAAGACTTATTGGATTTATTCCTCAAATTCCACATCAACCTTCCCCTGGTGAAGGCTCTTGACAAAATTCCATCTTACGGAAAATTCTTGAAGCATGTACTCAGCAAGAAGAGGAACGTTAAGGATGTGAACCATTTCATTATTGATGATGTCATTAGCACATTAATACAAAGATGCCTCTCTACAAGGAAGAAGGACCCAGGCTGCTTCAACATCCCATGTTCTATTGAGAGCATGAAATTCAGAGAAGCACTTTGCAATTCTTGGACAAGTATTAACTTAATGCTCTCAACATTTATATAGATGGGACTAAGAGAATGCACTTAAACCAGTTGACATTACAACTGGCGCACGAATCTATTGCTAGGCATGTTGCACTCTGTGAAGATATATTAGTCAAGGTGGATAAATTTATATACCCATTTGACTTTGTGATGATGAATGTACCATAAAACAAAGGGTCTAAGTTACTTTTAGGTTGACAATTTCAAGATACAAAAAATGTAATCATTAATGTGGGTCATGGATACCTGACTCTAGGGATTGAAAATGATAAGGTGGAATTTATATTTCCAAATCACAATTCTCCACCAACTTGTGATAATATAGAGTAGAGGTAAGATGATGTCAAGTCAAACACATTAAATAAGGGTGCTTTATGGGAGGCAACCCACACATTTTTTATTTTTAGGAAGTTTCTAGCAATGTTCCCATTTGTAGTATAGTTTAATTTTGATGTAAAATAATGGTGCATGATGAGGGTATTCGATGTGCGACAACATAAATTAGTCAGTAACGTAGTCATTTGTCAGTGGAATTGAGTCGTCAATATTGGGGAAATCACACTTTGACATAAAAATCTCAGTACATACGATCATCATGTCTGTGTCACCGATTCAACCCAATTCTGATGCATTGAATGTTTCAACAAGAGTAGGTTGATGGCACCGACCAAGGTCATTACCATTGAGATGAAGAAAGAACATGATCTTGGCATCTCAAGCAACAGTCACATGTACAAGGATCCAATGATGACTAAGCAATCAAGTCATATATTCCTAAGAGTTGGTGCCACCAAATCAAGTTAGTACCTCCAACTTGATGAATCTATGAGGTGGTACTTTATTGGATCATAGATGTCAATATTAACATCCAATACCAACGGAGAACCCAGATTGGAGTGCTTTTTTATACCACTAACATAAGTCGGTGGCACCTACTTCTTATTGATGGGTGTCATCCCTCCTATATAAGGAGGAGGATTTCATTTGATTCTTCACCACCTAGGCATCCACTCTCCAAGAACTCTTATGAAGAGATTCCTCAAGAGCGTCTATTATGAGAAACCACTTCACCGATATCCCACATCTCTCTTCCTTTCATTTTTGATGGTGAGCAAGCAGCCCAAATGAAAGCATCATCCTTAATACATCCTTCTTCCCACCTCCTTACCAGGACACCATGACTGGAAATAGAAGCTAATGACTAAAAGAAGAGACATGTCAAGATTCTAAGGCATGGCTTCAAGGCCACCTTTTATGGCGATGTGACCTTCATTGAGCATATAAACTTCACCTACAACTTGCATAGGATGTACGTAAGGCATGGGATGGTGTGCATTGACCTCTTCCTAGGGGGATAACCAATGTACAATGAGTTTTACTGGAGTGCTTAGCATATATGGAGGTGTGCTTCCTAACACGGAAGACTTGTGGCATCGATTGGGAAGATAGCTGGGTAAAGTTCAAAACACTACAATGCCACTCATCACCTTCCCTTTTAGGAATTCAATGATGGATTTGGGAGGGCACACCACAAGTGGATAGGATGCCTTGATAATTTCACTAACTCCTTTTCATGAAGTAAGCTCATAGCAGCCTCAGCTCGTGACATGGTCAGGTGCCATCACTCTTATATATCGACATTGAGCACCTATTTAACTGCATTCTTCATTGACTCCTAAAGAACACCATGTTTTCCACATCCACTCAAGGCCAAGGTAAGCTCCAATCCTTAGACATATTTAGACTTTGGGCATTCCTCTTACTAGGAAAGGAGAAGGTCAACATGGGTGATTGTTCCTTGACCATGTGCACTTGGTGGTCAAAAGTGAAAAGAGGAAGCTACCTATCAATTTTGGCAGTCTCATCACGAGACTCCCAAAACACCAAAATCTCAATATTTCTAGTATGCAATCCTTTGAGTCAAAGGGAAAACTAGACTTTAGGAATTTTCTTAATTATAAATTTCCTGATTGAAATTGAGGTAGAATTCATGCAATCTCCGAAATGATTGTGTGGGAGCTGCCAAATTCCATCTTCAATATCACTGACCTTGATCATTTGCAATCTCTAGATGATGACATGAGGGAGACAAATCAGAATCTAGACACCAACAAGGAAGTCAGTGAGGACATGACAACAAGATTGAGTAAGTGTTGACACTACCACCACGCTATCATAGGAGGCCACACCATAGACTACAAGCCTACAGTGCCTCATCTTTTACCCTAACTCCATCATAGGCTGACTTGTATTCATTTGAGGGCATGTATAACATGCTCAATACTATACAAATAGGTCAGTAGTAGTAGTAGTAGTAGTAGGAGGTGATGGCTCAACTCACCTCCTATCAAGAGATGGTCTACACCAACCACCAATAGATATTCACACATCAGCATGTCATGTTTGATAACGAGTGTCTTCTTTTGTTAACTAAGAGAACTTCCACCAATGTTTGTAATGCATGGAGTACACCCAGCAACCTCTATACAAACACTATTGGAGCTAGGGTCTCTTCCCTGCCTACCCACAACTACCACCCAAATTGTTCGACCAACCCCAATTCACTAGCTCATTATATCCACAAGATGCCAACATGCCTCTGAGACCATTCCATACCCTGGAGCATGAATTATCTGATACAAACAGCTATGAGTTTGTTTTCAATAGTGAGGATGTTTTCAACTTTAACCTTAGGGTATGAAATCGGATTTATCTTATATCCATTTATCATGCATCTGTTTATCTTTTTTCTATTCACATCATGGCTTGTTGTTGCATATTAGTTAGGTTTTGCTTTTGTTTGCACTCTTGTATCCACATGTATCCAGTGTAAAATATGGATTTAGAGAAGTTCTCATAATGAATCAATTGAAGTTTGATCTATGTGTACTCTTATATTTAATGTTGATTTTGCTTATTTAAGAGTACTCTACATGAGGAATTAAGGGGAAGTGTCAACTTAGAGACATAAGTGATAAACTTAACATCTAACTCTACCCTTTGATTTTTGATTGAAAAATGATGTTTGGGTCCTACCTAACCAAGCATTAGCATGACCTTTTGTGTTAATTCAAAAATAAGATTTTGAATCACCCTAGTGTACGAGTTAATAGAAGAGAGATGTATCATAGTTAGGAAAAGTGTGCATCTCTTAGTCATTTGATCTCATCCACCTTCATATCACTTCATTTCATCACCACCATAGACTTCATGCTTAATTCAAGTCATTTTTCATTATGATAGATAGCATGTAGTTTAGTATTGCATGAGAAAATATAATATATTTATGCACTATTCTACATACCACCCTCCATGTAGTTGCATTCTTAATTTCATACATTTGGGTGCAATATATGTTGTTCACATCATTTTTCCTAAATATAGAGAGCAAAAAATGAAGATATCCTAAGTCCTTCTCCAAGTTTGTAAAAGGCTCTAGCATATACATAAAGCTATATGGATATTTTATTCTAAAAATAGGAGAATGGAGGAAAAGGATGAAGGAAAAATGCATGCGTCCCTTGTATAAGGAATACGATTGTGAGATTCGATGACAAGTCACCATCCACCTTCACTTATCATTTGTATGAGGCATACACATGATGCGATGATTTTGAGTCGCATTTATAGACCTATTTCATATGTGTTTTGTGCTCTAATTACTCATTTTCATGGATAATATTGCATAATTCACTTAATTTGGTCTTTGCCATCATATTATATCAAATCCCCTTTGTTTTACTATTATGAGCATCATTTATCATCTTATTATAAATTGTGTGGATTTACTTGGTCTTGTTGTGAAATTTCAGGAAAAACAAGTATCTGCTTCCGTCGATACCATCGACGGAAGTCGATACCATCGACCAAGCCACAGGTTGTCAGCCGAGAAGAGCAATACAGAGTCGATACCATCGACACCTAAGTCGATGGCATCGAGATCACTTCAGGTTGCTGGCGAGGATGCAGTCGATACCATCGACGAAAGTCGATGCCATCGACACAAGGAGAGCTACAGCATCGCTAGAAGACAAAACCGACTCCCAAGTCGATGGTATCGAGATCACCACAGGTGCTCAGAATAAAAGAAAGGAAAGCTGCCGCTAATCCGCTGCGTCGATACCATCAACCCGCGTCGATGGTATCGACGCCGGCGGATATGCGTTGGATCTATTTTGATCTCGATCGGACGGCTGTTGTTATTTGACGACCTAATTAGGGACTTATACCTAATGACGGCCTCCCACGCGAGAGAAGGATCTCATTTTTTTGGATTGCACGAGTGTCGAGGAGGAGAAAAAGGAGAACGGAGGCCGAGAAGCTCATCCCGGGTGATTCGGACGCTGCCGAAGATGATTCCCACCACCGACAGGCGGGGAAGCTCGTGTTTTACGCCAAGGATCCACCGGTTCTTCTCCGTTCAGGGGTTTTCCCATTTATTTCCCATTTTTCTTATGAATTCCCCAATTTCTACCATGTATTCGTGTGAGATGAACATGAGAGGCTAAAACCCTCAATCTTTAGGACCGGGAGTAGCCCGGGAATGCATTGTATGACATTTTTATATCAATAATTCATATTTTCTTCTCAAATCCGTGGTATAGATTCGTTTTCTCCATTTCTATTGTTATGCTTGATCACCATAATAATAACTTAATACCCTTAATCACTTCGACAGAAGGATTAGCGGTTGAAAAGAGACGAAATCTACATTAATTAATAAAACCCTTGATAAAGGAGTTGTAAAATTAATGATGGGAACTGAGAGACCGTTTTTAATGCGCTTAGTTTAGGGGAATGATTACTACGACGGTGGAATCAACCTAAACCTAAGTAGTGAATTACACCACGACAGTGGGTAATTCTCATTTCAGGCCACTACCCGGATAGAGAGAGAAGTGTGAGGAATTATATGAAACCTAATACAATGTTGACCCGCGATGAAACCGCCATCCTAAAGATATCCTTTTGAATTGATTAAATTAACCTTTAATCGATTGTTTTCTTTGTTTGATTTTTATTTTCTTTTTAATTTGAACAACAAAACCCTACTTTGTTAATCGGTCTAGCTGATTGCGATTAGTTAGTAAAAGTCCCCAATAATTCACGTATCCCTGAGTTCGACTCGGGCCTCACAAGGCCTATATTACTCGACGCGTATACTTACATTTAAGCGCGTAGTAAAATACACGTCAAGTTTTTTGCGCCGTTGCCGGGGACACGGCGAATTATTGGCACTTTGAGTGCTAAGAGCGGCCACTCTAGGCCACATTTTTTTTATTTTAAAACAATTTCAAAAATTCCTTTATTTCTCTATAATTGTGTTGACTCGTTCAAAGCATTGTATTGAACCCCTATTTCCATATTTCAGGTACTTTGCATGGTGCACACACGTAGTCGAGACTACGTGAATCGCACACCTGAGGTTCCATCTGCGGGACCAGAGGACGAGGACTACTACGAGGAGGAACACCAAAGTGATATAAATTCTGAATCTGAGCAAGAACAAGAAGAAGAAATGGCTGAAGCACAGACAATATGGGAGAAGATCAAGGCGTCTTCTTCCTCAGCATCAAAGGGGCCTATAAAGAAACAGGGGCTAAACATACCTACATACAAGATCGACCCGGCACTGATTAACTTGGTCAAATCCAACGCATTTCACGGGCTGAAAAATGAAGATCCAATGGCACACATTAGTCAGTTTGTTGAAAATTGTGATATGGTGAAGATCGACAGGTTCCCGCAAGATGCGTTGTATCTCAAGTTGTTCCCAAGTTCATTGGCAGGAGCAGCGCGAGAGTGGCTTCATAACCTCGACGACGAGTTTGTTGAATCATGGGATCACATGGTAGAGGTTTTCTTCGAGAGGTTCTTCCCTCCTGAGAAGACCAATGATATGATCAGGAAGATTCACAATTTCACCCAACAAGCGGGTGAAACTTATTCTGAGACTTGGGAGCGATTCCAGGTCATGTTGAGGAGATGTCCACATCATGGATTGAACAAGGAAACCCAAGTGAACATCTTCTACTTTGCTCTCTCCGAGCATGATAGAAGCAACCTGGACTCGGCTGGTTCCGGATTTTTCTTAAATAACACCGATACAAGATGCTGGGAAATACTGAAGAATATGGCACGGAAGCAATCTTGGGGAGAAAGAGAACGAGGCCCAGTTGAGCAAGCAAGAGTTGCCAGTGAGTCAAAGGCAATGAGAGAGCTGAACGAGAAGATGGATCTTCTCGCAAAGAAGTTGTTGCAGAAGGAAGACAATGAGTCCGAGGATGAGGCTCAGGTCAAGTATATGAGGCAACAGCAAGGGTACAGGAATAACGATTATTCATGGTGGAAGGATAAGAAATTTTCATGGAAGGATCCAAACAATTTTCTGCAGGATCCGGACGCCAAGCCTGCACCGGTCACGGAGGATAAGAGCACGGAGTTGCTCAATCAAGTCATAAAGCAAAATCAAGAGTTGATGAACACTTTTGGGCAGCAAATAAAGCAACAAGGTGAATACATGAACCAGTTTGGGCAGACGTTGCAGAGCCACGGGGCTCAAATGAGAACTATAGAGGCTTCCATGGCGCAGATGGCAGCCGAGATTGCAAGCTTGAAGAAGTCGGCACATCCGGGTTTTCCGGGGAACACCAATGTTCCCGGGGGAAACCAACAGGCCAAGGCCATCTTATTGAGGAGCGGTAAGAAAGTGTTAAATCCAAGGGCGGATGACACAAGCACACCGCAGGACACAGTTGAAGAAGCAACAGTCAAAGAGCAGCCCGCACCTGTCATAGAGCAAACTGAGGACATAGCTGAAGATGGTAAGGAAGAACAAGCCACTGAGGAGGAACCACAAAAATTAACTCCCTATGTGCCACCTCACCAAAGGGCACATACCGTTCCGGTCCCCTATCCCAATAGTGCAAAAGCAAGAAAGGTGGATGCACAGTTTAAGAAATTTCTGGACAGCTTTAGGAAGTTATCAGTGAATATTCCTTTGCTAGAGGCAATTGAGCAAATACCGTCTTATGGGAAGTTTCTTAAAGATGTAATCACAAAGAAGAGGAAAATACCCAACACTGAGGTTGTGGTATTGAAGGATCAAGTGAGTGCTTTTATTATGGGCACTTTGCCGCCAAAGAGACAGGACCCCGGTTGTTTTAATATATCTTGTTTTATCGGGAAGTTCAAATTTGGAGAGGCACTTTGTGATTCTGGGGCAAGCATCAATCTGATGCCCTTTTCTACGTTCAAGAAACTTGGATTGAAGGAGTCGAGGCCAAGTAACATGACCATCCAATTGGCCCATAATTCTGTGGTGAAACCGTATGGGATCTGTGAGGATGTCTTGGTAAAGGTAGACCGCTTTGTCTTTCCGGCTGATTTCGTTTTGATGGAAATGCAGGACGAGCACGGCAATGAGTTGCTACTTGGTCGCCCATTCCAAGCAACAGCTGATATGATCCTGGAGATGGGGAGAGGTCTCTTGACCTTGGGCATTGCGGATGATCGCTTTGAGATGGTCATGCCCAATAGCAATGCATCCACTAAAGCAAAAGCACAGTGCAACATGGTGAAGCATGTGGAACACAATATCTCACTTTGTCTTGGGAAGCCATTTTTGGATATGGCTCATGTGATGAGCAGGATAGATAATGGGACCTTAGCGGTGGACCTTATGGAGCAAACAAAAGTTGTCTCTTTATGCAAGGCTGTTGGGTTTCCAAATGATGAGAATGAGGACATTCCACCTTCGTGGGAGGATGATGTGATTATTACTTCCGTCTTTGATGCATATCTGGAATTTCCTTTGGAGGCGTGTTTGCTAAATGTCACTTATGATTGGATGCGGAGTACTTCACTCAAGGAGTGCGCCAAAATGCTTCAAATGCTTCCATGTTTCTACACAAGGCACTATGAAGATTTGGGTACACTTCCCCCACCGCTACAATCATCTCTTATTTTCCCACCTGATCTGGAGTTGAAGCCATTGCCCCCGCATCTGAAGTACGTCTTTCTAGCTGAGGAGGACAAGTTACCAGTGATTGTTTCTGCATACTAGAGTGCGGATGAGGAGGAGCAGCTACTGATAGTGCTCAAGAACCACCGTGGAGCTTTTGGGTGGTCTGTGGCGGACATCAAGGGGATCTCCCCTACACTTTGCCAACATAAGATTCGGCTCGAGGAGGGAGCCAAGCCAGTCATACAGCCTCAAAGATGTCTAAATCCAAGCATGATGGAGGTTGTCAAGAAGGAAGTCATAAAGCTTCTTGCTGCAGGGATCATTTATGCCATATCCGATTCGACGTGGGTGAGTCCCACATAGGTAGTCCCTAAAAAGGGGGGAATCACTGTCACTACAAATCTTTTGAATGAACCTGTCACCACCCGATTGGTAACCGGGTGGCGTGTTTGCATTGACTACCGCCGATTGAATGCCGCAACTCTTAAAGATCATTTTCCATTGCCATTTATCGATCAGATTTTGGAACGTCTAGCTGGTCGGTCGCATTTTTGTTTTCTAGATGGCTATTCGGGGTACAACCAGATTTCTATTGATCCTTTGGATCAAGAGAAGTCTACGTTTACATGTCCCTATGGGACGTTTGCTTACCGCCGTATGCCATTTGGTTTATGCAATGCGTCGGTGACTTTTCAACGCTGCATGCTCGCCATATTCTCTGACGTGGTGGAGCGGTGTCTTGAAGTTTTCATGGACGACTTCTCGGTGTATGGAGCATCTTTTGATGAATGCCTTTATAACTTAGATAAGGTATTGCAGCGGTGCGAGGACACACACTTGGTCCTCAATTGGGAGAAATGTCACATGATGGTGACGAAAGGAATTGTGCTAGGACACAAGGTGTCTAGCAAGGGTCTTGAGGTAGACCCCATAAAAATTGAGGTGATTTCTAAGCTACCCCCACCAAATTCTGTAAAAGGGGTGAGAAGCTTTTTAGGACACGCCGGGTTTTATCGGCGATTTATCAAGGATTTTTCAAAAATCGCAAAGCCATTATCGGAATTGTTGGAAAAAGACGCAGTTTTTTATTTCAATGAGAAATGTCTTCACGCATTCGAGGTTTTGAAGGAAAAGTTGATTTCAGCTCCGGTTGTTCAAATGCCGGATTGGACAAAGCCATTCGAGTTGATGTGTGATGCGTTCGATTATGCTGTGGGAGCTGTTTTGGGGCAAAGGGTAGATAACAAGCCTGCTGTGATTTTCTACGCCTCAAAAACGCTTAATGATGCTCAATTGAACTACACAACCACAGGAAAGGAGTTACTGGCCGTCGTGTTCGCCTTTGAAAAATTTCGGCAGTACTTAGTGGGTTCTAAGGTGGTTGTGTGGACTGATCACGCTGCAATAAAGTATTTGATGGAGAAGAAGGATGCGAAGCCTAGACTAATTAGGTGGATTTTTCTCCTACAAGAATTCGATATTGAAATCAAGGACAAGTCGGGAATTGAAAATGTGGTGGCTGACCACTTGTCTAGGTTAGAGAGGGTTGATGAACAAGGTTTGCACATACCCATTACCGAGACCTTTCCCGATGAACAACTTTTAAAAATTGATTCTAAAGAACCATGGTTTGCAGAAATTGTGAATTATTTGGCTTGCGGGATCATCCCGGAGGATTGGTCCTATCAAGAGAAAAAGAAATTCTTTCATTCATTGAGATATTATTTTTGGGATGACCCGATTCTCTTGAAGCAGTGCAGGGATGGTATTCTTCGTAGGTGCGTGTCGGAGGTGGAGTAGGAGAGTGTTCTCCACCACTGTCATGCGTCGCCTACAGGAGGACACCATGCTAGCTCACAGACAGCATCCAAGGTGTTGGAGAGTGGCCTTTATTGGCCCACTTTGTTCCGGGATGCCTATGATTTTGTTAGGCAATGTGACCCGTGCCAGCGCGCAGGTAACATCTCAAGGAGACAAGAAATGCCCCTGAATGTATTTCAGGAAGTTGAGGTATTTGATTTATGGGGCATTGACTTCATGGGACCCTTTGTGTCCTCAAATTCAAATCTTTATATCTTACTTGTTGTAGATTATGTGTCGAAGTGGGTGGAGGCAATCCCCACAAGGACTAATGATTCGAATGTAGTGTGCAGGTTTGTCAAAGAGAACATTTTCTGCAGGTTCGGGATACCCCGAATGATCATAAGTGATGGAGGCACACATTTTCGAAATCAGAAATTCGCGACACTTTTGAAGAAGTATGGGGTCAAGCACAACATTGGCACCCCATATCATCCACAGACACAAGGACAAGTGGAGGTATCAAATAGGGAAATCAAGAAAATTTTAGAAAGGACTGTAGCATCCACGAGGAAAAATTGGAGTGCATTGCTACCGGACGCACTTTGGGCGTATAGAATGGCGTACAAAACACCTATAGGCACCACGCCTTTTAGGTTGGCGTACGGCCGGGCTTGCCATCTTCCGGTGGAGCTGGAGCACAAGGCCCATTGGGCGCTACGAAGGCTGAACTTGCGCTATGATGAGGCCGGGAGAAAAAGGATGTTTGAATTGAATGAATTGGATGAGCTACACATGACGGCATATGAGAATGCCCGCATCTACAAAGACGCACAAAGCTGATCCACGATCGCCATATTGAGATGCGCACGTTCAAGAAGGGAGACAGCGTTCTATTGTTCAACTCCCATCTCAAACTGCATCCCGAGAAGCTGAAATCCCGGTGGAGTGGACCCTTCATTGTGGAGGAGGCGAAACCGCACGGAGGGATTCTTGTGCGTGATGGAGATGCCACGTTCTTGGTGAACGGGCAACGCTTGAAGTTGTATTTTGGTGAGAATTACAAGAGGAAAGTGAATGAGGTCAAACTCATTTCACTTGTGCATGAATGAGATGAAGGGAAGACGTCTAGCCTAAGACGCTAAAGAAGGGCGCTTGTTGGGAGGCAACCCAACCATCGGTACATTAGGATAGTTTAATTTTAGTCATAGATTGCTTTTATTTCGTTTAAATTTTAGTTTAAAAATGATACCTTGATCCGTTTGTTGAATGTGCAGGCACAGGCAGGGTCGATACCATCGACACACTCGTCGATGGTATCGACATGGGTTCAGGTTGACACCAGCAAAAATCACACTGCGTCGATACTATCGACACCCCCGTCGATGGTATCGACATGGTCACAGACAGGTCGCAATAAAAGTGTCGATAGTATCGACACCCCAGTCGATACCATCGAGATCTCTGGAGATATTCAGACGAATTTTGCTCAGTCAACTTGATACCATCGACGGCCTCGTCGATGGTATCGACATCATCACACACCAAATGCAACAAAATGGTGGTGTCGCAATAAAAGCAAGTCGATACCATCGACATCCGTCGATGGTATCGACAGACATGTCACCGATCCGCACACAGACATCGACGACGATCGCAACAGCCACGTCAGCGATCCGGGTGCTGCGTCGATACCATCGACTTCCGTCGATGGTATCGACCCGTCAGCAATCCGGGTTTCTCAATCCAGCAAACATCAGCCGTCGATACTCATGAGGGAGGCGGATACCCGCGAGATGTGTCGATACCATCGACCCACGTCGATAGTATCGACGGGTCAACAGGGGCGCCGATCAAGCCTATTTAAGGGGACTTGCAACGTCATTTGACGTCACACCTTCAGAGCAAGTATCCTCCTTTGCGCCGAGCACTCCCCCGAGCCCTCCAAGACTGAAGAGAAGCGTCATCGAGCGGAGATCTTCATCGAGCGGAGAATTTCTTCTCCATCTTCACCGAGCTCTTTTCTTCTAATCCCATCTTCTCGCAACCATGGTGCACGTCGCCGGAGCGTCGTCCTCAAGTGCACACCCTATGGAGATCGAGGAGTTCGTTCCTCCCCCAACCGCTTCCATCCCTCATCCACGCCTGATTCATGCCAACATGGAGGTGAGGAAGGTCTACGAGGAGATAATGAAGCGAAAGTTCGAGCCCACCCGGTATGTGGACCGGGGCATGATCCAGGAGTTGGGATTCGAGGCCAACTTGGCCTATGTGCTTCATGGACAAGCACGCAACACCAGCAGAAGCCTACGCCCTGACGAGCTGCAGTACCATGCGGATGGGCAGCTGTTTTTCGGCGAATGGCCCACCTACAAGGAACTGGTGGCGGAGTTCATGGCGTCTCTCGACGTCTGCGTCGTACCAAACGACGTGTTAGCATCGGACCGGGAATGGATCAAGGGAAGGGTGTCCTTCCGACTCTTCAACAACAACTACAATCTCACACTGGTCCAGTTCAATCAAATCTTCAACTGGATCCACTCTCCACATGATCACCGAAGGCCGGACTCCCGCACCGACTATGCAAAGATCTTCTCCGAGCTAGTTACAGTGCCGGCGGGGAAGACCGTGAGCTACCACAATGCAGCGGTAGCAGATTTTGAGCACCCGTTCGTCCTGGTCTTGCATAGGATGTTGAGCTTGACATTCTTTGCTCGAAGTGATCTTGCTTTGAGCAAGTTTCAGGAGAGTGACTTGTTCTTCCTTTACGCACTCCTGAAGCGTCAACCATGCAACTGGGGGGCGTTCTGGCTACAGCGCGTCCTGGCGGTGAAGAGGAGCACAAGGAAGGCTCCAATCCATTTTGGTGGTCTTGTCACCAAGTTGGCGCTTTACTTGGGGCTGAACTTTCAGTCCATGACTCCGATCTCTATGAGGAGCAAGGTGAACGTGCAACACTTGCACCGTTCAAACCTCATTCTTCTCCGGGACGGGTTGGCGTACGCTCATTGCCACGTCAACCAAGCTTATCAGGAGAGCTCCCTACCGGACGACGTCTTCAACATAGAGGGCAAGCAGCACTTCTGGTGGCCAATCATAGCCATCGAGTCCTCCGAGGAAGAAGGCGGAGGTGACGAGAAAGAAGGCGAGGCTGCAGAGGAAGAGGATGCTTTCACACCTCTTCGAGCATGTGTGGCACCACGGAAGCGTCCTAGGATGCATCCGGGTGCATATTCATCATCTCAGCCCCCGCCGCCATCACCACATCACGAGCAGCCAACCGAGGATCCCTATTCCATGAAGGGGATGTACACCATGCTGCAGGACATCCAGTAGACTCAGCAGCAGCACATGGTTATGTATACCGGCATTCATGAGACTACGAGTCGGGTACTTGACAACCAACGGGCTATGTTCGAGAACGAGCGGCTCATCCTCGCCAACCAAGAGCAAATGCACACCCGGTTGCAGCGGATAGAGACACAACAGGAGCCCTTCTTCGACCAATACTGGAGTCGAGACTACTTTGGAGGCTATCCACAGCCTCCGTCGAGGACCCAATATGATCCAAGCTTCCAAGGGGAGTACCCATCTTGGGATCCTACGGCACCACAATACCCACCACCGCCTCCACAGGATTGATCAGGGTATCACTGTTCCACCCTTAAGTTGGTTTTTGACTATGAGGCCATAGTCGAATTCAAGCTTAGGGGGGTGGCTGGAACAGCTCTATCTTTTATCTTTTCTTTAGTTGTTTTTAGTTTTTGCTTTTTTATTTGTTCTTGAAATTTTAGTTTGTTTAGGATCCACATCTATCTAGTGTAATCGTGGATGTCTTTAAAATTGTCATCTCACTGTTTTCATGGGAAATTTAAGGGAATTTAAAATTTTCTGTGTCTTTTGGATAGCTTAACTTGGTTGTCCTTGGGGAACTTGTCCTATGAAAATGATTGATTATGTCAACTTTGAAGCAATATGTCACACCCACACCCCCATTGACTCATGAAAAGTGGATAGTAACGGTTGTTTGAGCCTAACCTAATCAAATGGTAATGAGACCTTAATTGGATATAAGAGAAAGAACCCTTTGAACTACTACACATGTCAGTAAGGAGGGACACATGATATTTTTCTAAGGTTCAGTAACTTAATCTTGTGATCATTCCACTTCATATTTTTCCATAATCTACCAAAGAATTGGAAGTAAAGTACAGTTTTAATTCCTTCTTGCGTGCATAGCATGTAGATAGGATTTGCATTGTTATTTTCATACTTTTGCATAAAACGAAAAAAAATGTATAGTGATTCATGCACATTACCTTTAGGTGCATGTCATGTAGTTGCACTCATAACTTTCATGATTTTCACGCATAAGTACACCATGTACCTCAGGTTGTCTTAAAAAGTGATCTAAATTGTTCCATACCCTCGAAATAGTACAAAGATTTCCAATCATGAAGAAAATAGCCTAACACATGTATCTCTAAGCAATTGTGGATATGTGGGCTAAGAGAAAAAAAAAAGAAAAAAAATTTGAAAATATGAAAAAATTGAGAAAAGAAAAAAAAAGAATTTAGAAGGAAATGGAATAAGAGGGAGAAAGGAACATGATATCACTTGCATAACAAGGAAATTGAGTACATGATGTGGCTTAATTAGATTTCTATCTCTTTTTGAGGTGGAAGGTTAGTGCATGCATCATTCCACCCAATTATAGGCATTAGGGCATTTTTAATGTGCATTCACATCATTTAGGGCATTTTGTTTTATGCATTTTGAAACTGTGTAATACTTCCAAATTCTTCCATGAACCACCCATTCCATCCACCCATTGCTCGGATTGGTAGGCCACCGTGATTTTCTCCTCACTCATGTTTATCAGGAGAACTGCTTCCATGTAGATGGTAGTTAGGGCGAGCAACGTAGTGTAGGCGATCACAAGATGCACCAATGCTGAATCGGCGAATTTTATTATGTTAACTGCCTTATGTGATAGTGTTCATCTGTTTGAAGGATAATTTCTTTTATTGATGATTATTGTCACCTGTAGGGTAATTACTGTTCTGTGATTAGGAAAGGCCGGTTTGAGAACGTCCAGTGGGAGTCATGTGTGATGTAGGTTGGTATGTTGATTGTTAGTTGACATCTGCAATTCTATTCTAAGGATTAGTTGCTCGAGGGCGAGCAATGTTTAAGCTTAGGGGAGTTTGATGCGATGATTTTGAGTCGCATTTATAGACCTATTTCATATGTGTTTTGTGCTCTAATTACTCATTTTCATGGATAATATTGCATAATTCACTTAATTTGGTCTTTGCCATCATATTATATCAAATCCCCTTTGTTTTACTATTGTGAGCATCATTTATCATCTTATTATAAATTGTGTGGATTTACTTGGTCTTGTTGTGAAATTTCAGGAAAAACAAGTATCTGCTTCCGTCGATACCATCGACGGAAGTCGATACCATCGACCAAGCCACAGGTTGTCAGCCGAGAAGAGCAATACAGAGTCGATACCATCGACACCTAAGTCGATGGCATCGAGATCACTTCAGGTTGCTGGCGAGGATGCAGTCGATACCATCGACGAAAGTCGATGCCATCGACACAAGGAGAGCTACAGCGTCGCTAGAAGACAAAAACGACGCCCAAGTCGATGGTATCGAGATCACCATAGGCGCTCAGAATAAAAGAAAGGAAAGCTGCCGCTAATCCGCTGCGTCGATACCATCGACCCGCGTCGATGGTATCGACGCCGGCGGATATGCGTTGGATCTGTTTTGATCTCGATCGGACGGCTGTTGTTATTTGACGACCTAATTAGGGACTTATACCTAATGACGGCTGCCCACACGAGAGAAGGATCTCATTTTTTTTGGATTGCACGAGTGCCGAGGAGGAGAAAAAGGAGAACGGAGGCCGAGAAGCTCATCACGGGTGATTCGGATGCTGCCGAAGACGATTTCCACCACCGACAGGCGGGGAAGCTCGTGTTTTACGCTAAGGATCCACCGGTTCTTCTCCGTTCATGGGTTTTCCCATTTATTTCCCGTTTTTCTTATGAATTCCCCAATTTCTACCATGTATTCGTGTGAGATGAACATGAGAGGCTAAAACCCTCAATCTTTAGGACCGGGAGTAGCCCGGGAATGCATTGTATGACATTTTTATATCAATAATTCATATTTTCTTCTCAAATCTATGGTATAGATTCGTTTTCTCCATTTCTATTGTTATGCTTGATCACCATAATAATAACTTAATACCCTTAATCACTTCGACAGAAGGATTAACGGTTGAAAAGAGATGAAATCTACATTAATTAATAAAACCCTTGATAAAGGAGTTGTAAAATTAATGATGGGAACTGAGAGACCGTTTTTAATGCGCTTAGTTTAGGGGAATGATTACTACGACGGTGGAATCAACCTAAACCTAAGTAGTGAATTACACCACGACAGTGGGTAATTCTCATTTCAGGCCACTACCCGAATAGAGAGAGAAGTGTGAGGAATTATATGAAACCTAATACAATGTTGACCCGCGGTGAAACCGCCATCCTAAAGATATCCTTTTGAATTGATTAAATTAACCTTTAATCGATTGTTTTCTTTGTTTGATTTTTATTTTCTTTTTAATTTGAACAACAAAACCCTACTTTGTTAATCGGTCTAGCTGATTGCGATTAGTTAGTAAAAGTCCCCAATAATTCACGTATCCCTGAGTTCGACTTGGGCCTCACAAGGCCTATATTACTCGACGCGTATACTTGCATTTAAGCGCGTAGTAAAATACACGTCAAAACATCATTCATCATTCTGCCAAACATAGTAGTCGTAGGGTGCATTCAGTTTTTCATTGCATCCTTCATATAGTTATATCATCTGTGTTCTTTTTCATTAATGACTTGAATTGAGTGTGAATTAAACAAAGTCTCAACAAGATGAATGTGGATTAAATGTCTATGCTTAGATGGATGTGTGGGAAGACAAGAAAATAACACTTGAGAATGACTATATCAGGAATAAAGTGGGTGGCAAGCATTGAGGAAAAATTGTGTGAGGGTTGACTCAGATGGTATGGACATGTGAAACACAAAGCGACTAATGTGCCTATATGAAGAAATGCTATTAAATCAAGAAACATTAATAGAAGATTAGGAAGGCCTACATTAACATAGGATGAGCTTATAAAGAGAGATTTTGAATCTCGAAATCTTGACCAGAATATGACCCATGATATAACTGAATGGAAATGAAGGATCCATGTAGTTGACCCTAACAAGTTGGGACTGAGGCTTAGATGACAATTATGATGATTGAGTGTCATTTATAATTTCAAGCCACACATTCCATCCAACCACTTCTCTATATGGTATGCCACCAGATATTCCCTTCTTTCAATCATATTTTAGGGAACTACATCATGGTAGAAATTTTTGAATAAGAGAAGTGTAGATAGGGTGATCTTCTAATGGACTTATTACAACTTTGACTTTTCATGATATCTCTCTAATATAAATATTGTGTTAGGTGGACTGATCTTGATGTTTCATGTTTTATAGTTGGTTGCTTGTAAATCAATTGTTTGCTATGTGGTTGGAGAGGACCGATTTTGGACTATTGAGTTAAGGATGATTAGAATGATTTAATTCTCATCTATGTCTATCTTTTGATTGTTTCAAACAAATCCAAATTAGTGTTGCTTAAGGGAAAGCAACATTCCATCTTAGGGGATTTTGATGCAAGTGATTTCTATACCAAAATGGGGGCTTATTTATGCATGATTAAAGGATATTTTCTCTCATATTCATGTTTTTATGAACATTTTATCAGAATTGCAGAAAATATCTCATGTGCATCAATATTATTCATTTTACATATGTTTAGGAAGAGTTTCCTTTATTTTATTAACTACCTAATATATTATTTCTTTAGATGCAAACTTTCTCGAGTTTAAGCAGAACAAATTCGGTACAACTGACTTATGTCAGTGGAACTAACAAGAAGAGAATTTTGACCGCTATCAAGGCATAGAAGGATTGATAAGGAGGGGAAGAGTCAAAATACATCTTGATACCACTGACCATGTTGTGGAACGAAGAAATCAAGCCCTAAAACACAATACAGAGGAGTCGATGGCACCAAAATTTATCTAATAGCCTTGATCAGAACAAGGCACATTTGGTGATCCACAACCAAGTGGTGCCTTAATTTTTCTATATAAACCAAAGGGGGCATCCACCTAGATGCATCTCGCCCATGGGAAAGACATCTTATTTGGAAGCATCTCATCTGGAGGCCATCCCAATGGCCTTCCTTGGAGGAACTAGAGTCCAAACTAATGAGAAGAAGAGACTGGAGTCATCTTTCAGATGTTTTCTATGGACTCCTTATTCCTCCTCTCTTCTTTTGATTCATTATTGATAATGGGGACTAAACCCACATTTTAGTACATGGGAGTGGTTCGGTGTTAACTATTTGCATGTTTATATTTTGATTTAGTATAATTTCTACTTTGAATTTTGAAAATAGAAAAGCTAACTATTTTAATTATGAGTGATCACCATAACTTGATCATGTTTGTTAATTATTATAAAAGAAGGGCTAGAAATTATAAAATGATTACTTATGATTGATCACCATATTTTTTGGACTTTTAACTATAGTGAAAGCGGTTGCTAGTTTGAAAATATGTTATCATTGCAGTCACTAAAGTGTTACAAAATCAAGATTACCACCGTGAAGTGAATATCCAGAGATATTCCTTTCCATGTGGTCTCTTATATTGATAATGCAAAAGCAAATTGATATTTAGGATAAACAGTTGACTATACTACAAAAGAAAATAGTACTAGCTACAAATTTTAAATCCAAAAGAAGCAAATTTAAGTTATATTGATCTGATAGAATGCATGTATGGTTGACACTAAGGGTCTGACTGGTTTGGTGTAACTGCAACTTTCTAGGAATTCATTTTCCGGGAACTGAAATTGAGTTCCGAGAAAATGAGTTCCGGGTGATTGGTTTGAAACTTGAGTTTTTTTTTCAAAAATTGACTTCCATATTACATCGAACTTGATACAAAATGTCTTTGGCATTATGTCAAACAGCTTCAAGACATCGATGATACAAAGCAATAAAAGGACTGATGTCTTTCTAAATTAAACCTGGAATGACGGATGCAAATGACGGGAAGTGGGAGTAGAAGAAGAGAATAGAATAAACAAGTCTCCGTCAGCATCATCACTATCCGCAAGCCATACATCATTCAGAAAAAATCTTTCACGCATATTGGCCGAGTCATATACTAATGGGGGAATGAGACAGATCTTGTTCTTCTGGGTAGGCTGCAAGTGCCTGCTGTATTAGATATTAAAGAAACAAACTACAGACAAAAGAATGGAGCAAAGCCTTCACGAATCTTCCCCCTCGTCCATGACTTATAATTGAGTGAGGAGTACATGAGCCGCTCTTCACGAACAAAAATAGGTGCTGCTTTCTGGTTATTCTGATTTACGAACAAAGATGGCACGCGCTCTAATTATTCTGATTTACGATCAGCAGCTGGAGAAGATAACTTGAAGATCTTGCAACTGTTGGGCTTCTTGGATTGCCATGTCAAGTTACTGCTCAGTCGAACCTGCCGGCGAACTGGGCGGGGAAGGAGGAGACGAAGGAGGGAAGATGGAGGAGAAAGGAGGAGTGGCGATGGTGGCGGGAAAGAGACGATGGTGGTGGAGAAGAGAGGGTATCGGGGGTGACGGAGAGAGTCAGTCGGGCGCCACAGAAGGATGGCAAGACCGTCCAACGGTTGGTCTTCTCCAGGGAGCCGCCTCCGGGCGAGACGCGGGTGGAGTGGGAAGTCATTTTTCTGCCGCTTTCTCACGGAACTCATTTTACGGAAGCGTATATATATGGATGGGAGTCCAGGAAAAATTGGGGAATTCAACTTCCGGACTTTCAACAAACCAGTCACATGAAATTGAAAATGGAACTCGACTTCCAGTGTTTTCCGGACAATTTACAACAAACCAGTCAGACCCTAAGGTGAAAATTGTGAGAACCCGCAACACTAAACGAGATTACTCAAAACATAGAGCACAATCGATCACTAATTAATCACATACCCAAAATATGGGTAAATTAAAACTAATTTCAACGTCAGCACCAGCTCAAAAACATTTGCATAAGAGCCCAACATCTTTCTTATATCTATACTATGCCAAGAATTTGATACAAATTGTTCTATTGCCTTAGCTACAACATATATACACAGGAGAACAATATTTGTATATTCCACACAAAAAACATTAACATGCTACCAAAATTTCGATTCGTTTGAAACACCATATACAAACTTTTCCTGCCTGGACCTGAGAGTACAGGGATGACTCTAGGACACACTAGACATCTAATCAACTTTGTCAAAGATTCATTACTATAGCTTCTCTTTGCTTCCACATGTTTGTTTTCATCACCTCCGATTACCTAAAAAAATGTGGCAAACCACAAGGGTGAGACCCATGTCCCAGCAAGAGATATAACCTCCAACAATGCTTATTTATTACAACATTTTAAATAGTAGATAACTAAGTAGTTGGAGTATTTAATAATCAATTGAATAGATTGAACAGTTCAAGTATACTAAACGGATTAATAAAATCATCTTAGCAACAAGTATGATCATCAATTCATATATAGATAACAAATAAATCCATTTCTATGGATAGATATCTACTCAAATATTATCAAATTGCATCTAATAACAATCACTATCATTAATCTGACTATCATCATATTCCTTGCTAACAATACAACCAATATAGTAGCATAGGCATCCCTGACATCATGAATATGTCTAGTAACATAACATGGCTATCAATATTGGCATCTCAAATAAAGGGAACATATATATATATATCATAAGTAGAACTAACATCATAACACAATGAACTACATAGTCATGATTAGTAGTTTAAGCATTTCTAATTACATAGGTATGGCTAGAAATATTAAACATAGATAGAAGCAATATCTTAACCATCAGTGTCAGTATATTTGACAACATAAGTATTTTTACAACATGAGCATAACTAAAACATAAGCATATCTATTATCTCTTATTGTACTATACATGATCTCGGTGAAAAGAAAGAAAACAAGGGTTATCATCCAATATGAATCATTGTGTATAACCCTAAATAGATATGCTACACGGTAGTCTTATATCTTTTATCATGCCCTGAGGAAATTCAGGATACCACTCAAAATCCAATTGACCACTGCTAAGTCAAAATCAGTGCCATACAAGATCTAGGAAGAGTTGGACTCCTAAGATCTTTTCTGCCTCTGATCAGTACGGGTCCGCCACATCAACACATAAGGTCAAGCTGCTAACAGCCTAGTTCGTCCTTGGTATAGGTCATGGCACTAGTGAAAGGAGGTGGGTACACCATACCCTACCATCTGAGGTACAACTGCAGTTGTCCTCCAATCTCATCACATATATAATCACCACAACACGACCACAGTCATTCTCAAACTAAGGGGTAGGTATGACCGTAGTCATCCTCCCTAAACACTTGAATTCAGGATGACAAGCACCCTGCATACTCATCAGTATGCGCTCTGAGTTGCCCTTAGGAATATTCATTTCACCATCTGGCAAGTTTTGACACTCAGATGGATCTATCGCACAGGGAACTACATGATTAGAGTTTTACTTGATTAGTTATGCCAATCGGGTGAATTAAGGTTGCATCAAACAAGTGGACATACAAACCCCAATTCACATCTAGCAAGCATATAAGTATCACAACTTCAAAAGTTATAAAATGTGTAAAACACAATTTCTCATCATCACATGGTACTCTTCACTTGTCATTCATGAGACTACACTAGTTATCATACTATCATAAGATATAAATCCTTTTCACAATATCACAGGGTATCAACCCTGATCAGCACAAAAGGATTACACCTCATTCAAGGCTCAACCATGCCCAAAAGGTCATTAAAACCATCATACTGTCACAGGATATAAATCCTTTTCACAATATCACAGGGTATCAACCCTTATCAACATAAGAGGATTACACCTCATTCAGGGCTCAACCATGTCCAAAGGTCATTAAGACCATCATACTATTCCCTACAAGATCATCATTATCTTTCCATGCCTTATAACAAGGCTCAACAACATCACTTACATATAATACACCAGATCAACACAAAATTGAATTAATGAGCTACGAGATATTCATAAACAATCATAGCAGGGTTATATTAACATTAAGAACATTCATGTATTACATCAACATTCAAGGAATCTAGATATGATTAACACTCAAAATATTCATAATGCACATGTTTAGCAGAAGAAAGCATCAACCATGTGGCTATGATAACCACCAATTAAGACATTAAGGTTATGATCATGTTAAGGAGGTTATTCCACCATCATTCCATCATATAAGAATGTTAAACATGAATACTCATCTTTATCTATTTGCATTAGAGTTAGGTTCAACATTATAAATTATATCAATGTTACTAATCAGCACTTATACCCAAACCCTAACTCACGGCATCCTCTTTGGATCATGGATGCATAAGTTGAAGCATCACCATCACATTCCATACTATTTTCAAGTATGAACCCACACATAAATCAAGGTGTAACCATCGGGTTATAGCATACTAGGGTTCCAACAACAGTAACAGAGTACTCCATGATGGTATTAATCATTCAAGAACTATTCATACCCAATTACCATCATTTAGTTATATTAAAGCTAGGTATAACGATCATAATGTATAAGTTAGAAGGTGATATGTTAGGGTTAGAAGGGGTGGTTGGGGGGGATCCGGGGGGTGATCGGGGGAGCGATCCCGAGGGGGTGGGGGATGACCGGGAACTGGATCCCGAGACGCAACTGAAAGCTTTGCATGGGGCAAACGACGGCACTTCGGAGAAGGAGTCGGGATCGGTGGGGGAGCCACAAAAGAGGAGATCGACTAAACGTAGAGGGGAGGCCACCATGGCCATACCGGAAATAGAAGTTACATTCAAAGTTGCGAGTATGCATGGGAAGGACCAGGAAAGTCAGCGATCAGACGAAACGATGGCAGGGACCTGCGGGGGAGCTGATCAAACCAAAGGAAACGAGCAGGGGAGCATGCACCATGTTCATAGTGGGAAGAGCACTGTATCTTACGCCAACGCTACAGTGGGGAACAAAGAAAAAGCAAACGCAGGCTCAAGCGCGGTATATACGCAAATGTTCTTTATTGAAAAAATGTTTGAAGAGCATCTCCCACTGGGGGCGGTATCACTGGAGGAGATGGACGGCACCCCTGCCCTTAAAATCGACCCTGACACTGAAGAAGATCTCGTAAGGCCCTAGCGCTATGTTGTAGTGGTGAGATTGCTTGGAACAGATATTGGATACATGACTCTCCGTGACAGGATTAGATTGTTGTGTCAGATCAAAGGTATATTTAACATGTTCGAGCTCGAGTTTGGGCATTTCGTGATACAGTTCTCCTATCAACAAGATTTGGATGTTGCGCTAGTCGGAGGTCCCTGGAAGATCTTTGGGTGCAATGTCCTAGTATGGGAATGGTACCCTAATTTTAAGCCTACTGAAGCCCTACCAGATTACATGGTGACTTGGGTACGTATCATAAACCTACCACTTCACCTTTATGTCACAAATATGTTCCAGTATATAGGAATGGCCCTAGGCTGCTTGATAAAGGTGGACAGTCACACGGAAAATAGGGCTCGTAGTCGGTTCACCAGATTAGTTGTGGAGGTTGACACCTCGAAGGATCTGGCTTCTTCCATCCTTATTAATGGAGTGGCATATGAAGTTATCTATGAGGGCTTACCATGGGCATGTGCCAAATGTGGAAAGGAGGGCCACGTATCTAAGAACTGCACAAGTTCAAAAAAGGAAGACAGTAGAGAAGATACAAGCGGGAGGTCTTTATCTGGGGAAACACAAACCCAAATGGATACCAGTATCAACGGCTGGCAAACCCAAAAATCTAAAAAGGGAGGCAGAAGAAGAAGGACTGTCCCGGACTCCACCCGGGCGGAAACAACCAACCGTTTTGCGAGATTAGATCAAGAAGATTTCACTGTCGAGGAGGAGGAAGTTGTTGAAGCAGATACTCATGTGAAGGAACCACTAGTGAAGACCAAAGTTTGGCGCAAAAAGAAGAACCAAGGAAAAGGTGAAGTTGTACTAGATAAATCTATTTTGATGGACATCACAAATACCACAAACGTGGCTGGAAATCAGGTGAATGTGGAAGCTTCAAGAGGGCATAACAAACAACAAAAGCACACTGCTGTGAACCCAGACGTCGATCAAGTCATCACAATAGTTGAAGATGAGGATACAGTAGGAAACGAAGTAGTAATGGAGAAAGAGAAGGAGTACAGGCAGGTGAGGGAGGTTACAGTCAACACGGGGCCAAAGAAAAAGAAGACTGAGAAATGTTAGCAAGGAGTGGATAAAGTTTTACTTCCCAGGGAAACAAAATGCAACAAGGCTCTGAACATGAAAAGAAGTGGTAAGTCCAGACCCCCGGATCCTCTAGATAGATGGAGAAGGGGCACCCGGTTAGCTTTGCAGGAGGAAATGAACATTACCAGCAGTGTCTCAAACATAACAGATGCAGCTGCATCACCTGATGAAATAGCATATGAGGCAGACTGTGTCCGGGTTTCTGAAGTTGCAGTTGAGGAGATTGAAGAAGGGAGTGCAGGGGTAAGGAGCTGCTAACCAGTCTGTTCTATCTGCTCTTTCCTTCTTAGTAGTTTTATATATGCACATCTTGTGCTGGAACGTTCGAGGAATAGGAAATAAAGACTGTTGCTCCGTTCTTACTAACTTCATGAGGCAGCATCGACCGGACGTGGTTGCCATGCTTGAACCTCGCATAAGTGGGAAGCAAGCTTTGTGGACTATCAAATCATTGGGCTTCTCTCATTCTCACCGGGTAGAGGCCAGGGGCTTCGCTAGTGGTATATGGGTCTGCTGGAAAGGTGACGAAGCTTTGGTCCAAATCATCTCAAGCCATAGACAATACATAACATGCAAAATAGCTAACAAAGCTTTGATCACTTTCGTATATGCAGATCAGCACATTAGGGTGTGAAGCTTATTATGGAAGCACATAATAGAAGCTAGCGAAACAATTACGGAACCTTGGATAGTTATGGGATATTTTAACATGACCATGACTCCAGATGAAAAACCAGGCAGTAATAGTTACAACTTCACCGAGGCAAGAAGTTTCAAGGAGGTGATGATGGAAGTTGGGCTTTCGGACATGGGTTTCTCAGGTGTCTGGTTCACGTATAAACACGGCAGATTACAAGAGAGGTTGGATCGTGCCTTTTCTAATGCTAGTTTCCTTAACAAATACTCAAAATGGTGCATCGAACATCTCCCTAGAATCTCCTTGGATCATTGTCCCTTGCTACTGAGGCCCCAAAAAAGAGAGATGCAGGCTGCCAGATTTCTAACCAAGGCCTCATGGAACAGTAGTGAGGAAATGAAGCTGCTGGTGTGTAAAAGATGGAAAGACTCAGTGGACTTTTATGATACACTTTAGACCGCGAAGTAGGAGCTATTAAAAATGGAACAAAGATTAAAGCAGAATCAGTCACGAGACAAGGTGATATTGTAGAGAAATATCACTACCTTACATCGCATGCTAGCAGAGAATTACGATGCCACAACTGATAAGCTTTGCATTGACATGCAAACTGATCTTCAACGTATCATTACAAAGGAGGAGGAGGATTGGAAACAAAAATCACACATTCACTCGCTTCAGAATGGTGATAATAATACAAGGTTCTACCAGGCCTGGGTTAACCAAAGGAGAAGGTGAAATTCCATAACCATGCTTAAGGATGCTACTGGTAATTGGATTACTGATGAAACCGCTATTATGAATATGGCAGTGGCCCATTTCCAAGGCATTCTCACTGAAACAGCAAGCAGGAGAAGGCATTATAATATGACAACACCATGCAGGTTTCGGAAATTGACTACGTCTGAAAAGAACCAAATTCATGCTGTACCTTCAAACGTGGAGATCTTGGAGACCCTGAAACTCATGAAACCCTTCAAGGCCGCAGGCCCTGATGGGATCACGGTTGAATTTCTACAAGGAAACTAGACATCCATTGGGCAATCAGTATCTAGTACGGTGAAGGAAATGATCTTAGGCAAGCCTATTAAAGATGAAATCTACAGTGCAACCATCATCTTAATTCCAAAAGTGCCACATCCTGAGAAATGTGATCAGTTGAGACCAATTTCATTAAATAACATTATTTTAAAACTAGCTTCAAAGGTGGTATTTGAAAGGTTGAAGAAACACATACCAGAATGGATTTCGTTGGAGCAAAGCAGCTTTGTCCCTGGCAGAAGAATAACGGACAACATAGCGCTTGTGCAGGAAATCATTCACAGCATGAAAAGGAGAAAAGGTGCTAAATCGATGGCAATTAAAATCGATTTATCCAAAGCTTATGATCGAATGGCATGGAGTTTCGTTCAAGATACACTAGACAAGGTGAATATTCCTATAAATATCAAACAATTCATCATGAACTCTATAACTGGGGGGAGTTCAACTATTGTTTGGAATGGTAAACAATCCAGTGCTTTTACTGCTAGCATGGGGCTTAGACAGGGCAATCCACTTTCTCTGTACTTATTTGTCTTATGCTTAGAGAGATTATCACAAATGATCCAGGAGAAGGTGAATGAAGGCAGTTGGAAACTGATAAAGTTGGGAAGATCCGGAATTACAATAGCTCATGTCTGCTTTGCTGATGACTTGATACTCTTTGCAGAGGCTAGTAGAAAACAAATGAGAACCATCTTACAATGTTTTAAAGACTTTGGACATGTGTTTGGGCAGGAAATATCAATCGCCAAATCACAGATTTATTTCTCAAAAAGTGTACCCTGTGTTACTAAAAGAGAAATACATCAGATGAGTAAATTCCTTCTGACAGAAGATCTTGGGAGGTATTTGGGAGTTCCAATTATGCACACGAGGATCACCAAACATACGTATGCGCATATTCTTAGCAAGATGGAAAGTAGGATTGAAGCCTGGGCAGCGAAGAATTTATCTATGGCTGGGAGGGTCTACCTAGCCAAATCCACCCTGTCAACCATTCCTACCTATACTATGCAGACTGCGGTGCTGCCTAGAAGCCTGTGCGATAGAATTCATGTTGTAGTCTGACGGTTCATATGCGGGGAAGCTATAAATCAAGGCCAGTGTCATTCGTAGCGTGGAACAAAGTTACAAGCTCAAAAGAAAATGGGGGACTGGGTATTAAAGGCATGTGAGACTGGAATGAAGCTTTACTTCTAAAGAACACCTGGGATCTGGCAGCGAATCGATAAACACCCTGGTGTAATGCAATCAGAAAAAGATTTGAAGCAGCTGAGGCCGGAAAGCAAGTGGCAGCATCGAGACTTGCTCAGGCTGCCATTGAGGGTAAGCAGTTCGTTTGTGAGAATTCTATCATGATCCCAATTAGCGGCACATTTGTGAACGTATGGAATGATAGTTGGGTGCAGTCGGGAGTCCTTCTTAGGGATCGAGCCAAGCAGTAGATACCAGATGACCTTACAGATCTAACTGTTGAAAGCTTAGTGATGGAGTCAGGTGAGTGGGATTTGGACTTCCTCAAACACTGATTCAAGGAGGACATGATCCAGTTAATACTGAAGATAGATGCCCTGATATACTCAGATCAAAAGGACCTTAGAGCATGGATTCACACCATGGATGGTTGTTTCTCAACAAGATCGGCATACCATATCATCAAGAAATAGAAGGAGAATCGAGGGCAAGGAAATTGGAGTAATGTGTGGAAGCTACAGGTGCCAGCGAAGATCAAATTCTTTGCATGGCTAGTCTACCATGGAGCATTGCTCACAAACGAGCATCGCAAGGTCAGACATATGACTACAAATTGTGTCTGTACGAGGTGTGGGGAGTCTGATGAAATGATTCTACATGCTCTACGAGACTGCAGCAAAGTCAGGGAAATATGGAGCCTACTACTCCCTACACACGAGACCAGACGGTTCATGCAGGAAGATACAACGCATGGTTGGTTAAAAATAGCTACTGAAGATAGCAGCATTCCGGGTGAGAATTTCTAGATCATTTGTAACAAAATTTGGCAGTTTAGGAACTCCAAGATCTTTGAAGGTGAAGTTAAGAGCATTGTCCAGCAGGTTATCTGGATCAAAGATTCAATTCAATTGGTAGCAGAAAGCTGGAAGAAAGGACAAGTCGAGAAGCCATCTAAATCGACTGGAATCTGGAATAGGCCTCCGGAAAACTTTGTCAAGCTCAATGTTGACGCATCAATGAACACTAAGGGAGTAGTTGTAGCAATCGTTGTAATAGATGCTTAGGGTCACTGGCTGGGAGGATGGTCCAAAAAGATTCACGCCACTTCAGCTACTGCTGCCGAATTGGCCGGCATCCACTTTGCTTTTCTACATATAAAGAGAAATGTTTGGCCTAGAGTCGTAGTCGAAACAGAGTGCCAAATTACAATGAATTTGTTGGATGAAGAAGCCCAAACCTATCCAAAGTACACTTACTGGTTAACCAGGCTGTGTGAGGATAGGCCAGAGAACACGACGGTTCAGTATGAAGGGCGATTGTGCAACTCAGTAGCAGATGGATTGGTAAAATTCCAACTCAGGAGTGGATCACCAGAGCACCATTTCGATTCCCCCCCCCGGTCTGCGTCCGTAGGCATCATCTCTCAGATATTCATGTAAACAATACTAGTGTGGAGTTGTATCTTGATAGGGCTACATATTTGGAATAAATAAAGAGCACTCGATTTCCTTAAAAAAAAGCTAGGTATAACAAGATATACCTCATTAGGGTTACATATCAACAAAATATGATTATCATACCTTCTTTTCATATGAGTGAATAGGTAAGACTACCTTATTAAGGGTAACCCTCCATTTTTTCCATCATCTTTCAACCCATATCACCATACCACTATGTCACTCAAAACAATTGGATGTTTAAAAGGTAAGACCATTGGTTGTTTGCATAAGTAAACACCTTGGATAAACCATATATGAAGTCCTTGATTTGTGATCTAGAAAGAGTCACCATCCAACCCTATACATCCCTTGATTAACAAAACAAAAAGTTCCATTGAGAGTAGGGTAAAACCCACAATTGACTGTTCATTTAAAACAAGCCATCCACTGTCAACAAGTAAGCTCCTTAAGTTGATCATATAAAATAAACCATCTAAATCACATTATTAGGACCAACATATTACATTATCCATCATTCCACTTTATTGGAAGAATAAACATTATATATTGACTGTTGGGTCAAGTTCATATGTTAAAACAATCAATTATAGTATAAGTCCGACCATTACATCAAGTGACCCAAGAAACCATTGGTCTAAGGCTTAATTGATGCTACAACTACAATTCTTAACTCATCATAGGTTGTAGAGACCTGATACACCATCATTAGTGACCATTAAGTCACCATAGGTTGTTAAATCAACACTATATTCATTAATCAGCATCAAATATTAAGCTAATGTCATCGTTGATTGATAACATCAGTAGGGTACTTAATGGTTGATAATTAAACTTCTAATTGATCCAAAACCTGACCTAAGGGGGTAACCATAGGTTGTCACCATCATTTGACACCTTTGATCCTGACCATCAGTTGTCATGAAGACAACACCATAGGGTAGTTGCAATGGTACCATCATTGGGTCATGGGTTTATAGAAGAAATCAACTTTAAACCCTAAAATTGACCATTGGTTGATAGGTTCTTAGCACCATAATTTGCCAAATCAACCTGATCCAAGTCATATTAAACCTTAGGAATAACATAAACATGATCAGAGGTTCATCTAGAACTGAAATAAGAATAGGAAAACATTATAAAAAATTGAAATCCAAGTCAAGCAAAGCTTTTTAGTGCATGAATCATCATTTTCAAGCAAGAACATGAGCTAGCAAGCTTATGGTAAGCAATAAACGTGGAGCAAGTTATAAAAATTTCCTCTAATGAGAATATGAAACCTCACACAGAAGAAAACTCGAGCAGGTAGGGTAGAAAATCCAAGCATAAGCTATGAACTCGTCCATCTAGCACCTTTCTTCATCAAATGAGCAAACCCTAAGCATAAGGAGCAAGAAAGGTAGGGTTTTAGAGCTTCAGATCAATTTATACCATGGAACAGCAAGGTTTAGACCTGGATAAAGCTAGGAGGAAGGATAAAAAAGAAATAAGGGGATTCTTACTCTTTTAGGTCAAGATCACTAGAAGGAAGCTTTTCAAACCCTAAAAGGAAGTCAATTGCAACCCTAGATTCTTTTTCCAAGAAGGTCCCCTCTTTCTTCTTCCTTGGATAGGAAATTCACAGAAGCATGGAGGGAGGACGATTTTTGTAGAAGGATGGAAGTGGTGGAGAGAAAATGTCTCGGTTTGGTGCTTATGGATAAGTATATGAAACTTTAAGATAAAGAAAAAGAAAAAGTTGAAGCTCTAGTATCTTTCCAAGTGTCCATAGCCTTAAACCATTAAGAATATACAAGAACACACACAATAAGATCCCCCACCATCCATATATACATGCGTATCCCTTGTTTCTTGAATTTCCAAGCAAACCAAATAATTCATTAGTTGATAGCTACTAAAGGTAGCTCATCCATGAAGGGGTAAATCCTAAAATACCCTTGGAGAAAACACCTTCAAACCAAGGATTAAATAGGCGCCCCATGGCTCAACAAGATCAAGATTGATGACATAATATTCAAGTAAAATAATTCAAGTGATAAATTGCAAAGAAAACCTCTCAATTGGGTAAATTGCATAAAAGTCCAAAATGTGCATAAAATTGCATAACTTGCTCAAATAGTGTCCAAATTGGACCAAATTTGAAACTTGAGCTTGTCTTATGATTTAAAAGCATATTATAGGGTTATATTAGGGTTATAAGAATTTAATTATGATATTTAAGCTTATTCAACTCATTAAGCAAGTTTAGGAGCCTTACAACTATAAACCCTTAATAGGGATTTTACCCCCAAAATTCAAGGTAAACAAAGATGGGTACTTCCTATACACCTCATCCTATTAGCTTCACATGGTTACTTACATATCATGGTGATGTCAAATCATTCATACATATCTCATCTTGGGTTAGCATAAAAACCCCCACCTAAGAAGACATTCTCAATATGGAATGTAGAAACTTGTTGTGTCATATGTACAACTCTAGTAGTAATGTTCAATGTTAAATTATAGCCATCATCCAAAAAGTATATCTATTGTATCAACACATTACTCAAAAGTCATACTTTCTAGCTTTTTACCAATCATGGCATGTGTCGCATACCATTCCTTGAAGCACAAAAAAAGGTGATGTATCCATCCTTCCTTTTTTTTCTAGATACACTGACATTGGAACACTTGTCAGTTCTTTTTCAGCATCAAAAGAAATGTTGACGCTGGCACCTTTCATTCCATACAAGGAAACATCATTCCTAGTCAACCTTTTTAGGGGTGAAACAACAACACTATCTTCACCTTACTAGGATTTACACAACCTAATTAGAATACATATCATGATCCCATAAAGACATTTAATCAACCCCATCTCACTCTTGTTCAACTTGTCTCATAGTTATTGCTGCTTCGGAAACCCTAAGGTTTTTGAATAAATATTGATCATATTTTTTACCATATTTGAAATACTTTGACATGTAATCATTCAAAGCTTAATATAACTTGCATGACATGACTGGAACACTCTTTTGCTCCTATTCATAAATTCTATTTGTACATTGGTTAGTCTAAAGGACATAACTCTAAACTCATCATGGTCATGTGAATTATGTCATCCATTCTAACTCTTATGTCTAAAGGATATTTTATCTTAAAGAAACACGATAGCACATGTCTATTGATCAACAAACTATCTATCCTTGATAGTGGTATTACCCAACTATCACTGAACCATACACAATATTATAGAATCACTTTTATTTTTCCTTCCAAACAGCATTTAGAGGGTCATCATTAACTCTCTCTCCCTCTCTTTAAGGGGGAGGAATACTTGATATGTTCATTTAGTAAACATTTCCAACCTTCACATACTTCCCATACTGTTGATACATCTTGGATACTAGGATTCATTACCTTAGTATCCACCTCATGTGCTATAAGGAAATCCCATCCTTATCTCATCTACTTTTACCAACATAATCAAATCTCAAGACATAAGGGGTCTTCCTAATTATTGGAAGGCTCAAAAGCAAACTCATCACAAAATTTATGATCTTGGAACCATAATCCAAACAACCTTATGCTATAATAAGCTAACCACCCTCATGTTTACAACGAATCCATGCATACAAAGTGGAAATGATCCACTTGAAAGTTGTGCCCTAGAAAGGAAAGACACAAAGGGAAACACACTTTCCAAATCATCACATCATTGTTCAAGGATCACTAGCTAAAAGTTAACCAATTCTATTTACATTATGCAGGTTACAACTTCTTATGTATCATTTTACCTTTTTCATATCAGGTTCCTTGCCATTAGCATAGGAATCATCATGATTAGCATATATCATTACTCCTTCCTTGATTACTATTTATCATACTTGGGTATGTTCTCTTATTTTATTATATTTGTAACCACTTATCAACAGGTAAATCATCATATTCCACATTTTCTTCATTAAACAGGGATCGTCACCCTTAATTTCTTTCACATGACATGCTGATTTTACATTAACACTTTCTCACACACATAGGTTGGTCTGAGATTAACTCAGGTTCCACCTTATTCCTTTGTCATTGTTCCAATTTATCTTCTCATTTTAAGCTCATCATAGGAGTTTTCTCCATCTTATGTGGATTTCATACCTTGAATCACTTTATAAGCACAGACATGTCTATCTTTTACCTTATTATCTTCTTGAATTACATCTTCAAGAACTCCTCTATTGTTATTTGTATTCAAATTTAGATTTTATGGTGTTGTATCTTTCTCTTATAGTTACCAACAATTCAAGTTTTGATAGTTAATGATGTAATTCTCATCTTCTCTTGAGGTAATATTGAGTTATCTACACCATGATTTCTGATTCATTATGCTCTTTAGATTGTCTCAAAATGACTACTTGATCATAGTAATCAGAAAGATAACAATCTAAGAGTTTCATACTTACCTTTCTTCAATAATTGAATACCTGGCCAGGGCACCCAAGTATTGATCGTTTGAAACACCATATACAAACTTTTCCTACCCAGACCTGAGAGTATAGGGATGACTCTAGGACACACTAGACATCTAATCAAGTTTCTCAAAGATTCATTACTATAGTTCCTCTTTGTTGCCACATGTTTATTTTCACCACTTTTGATTACCTAAAAAAATGTGGCAAACCACAAGGGTGAGACCCATGTCCCAGCAAGAGATATAACCTCCAACAAAGCTTATTAATTACAACATTTTAAATAGTAGATAACTAAGCAGTTGGAGTATTTAATAATCAATTGAACATATTGAACAGTTCAAGTATACTAAATAGATTAAGCAAATCATCTTAGCAACAAGTATGATCATCAATGCATATATAGATAACAAATAAATCCATTTCTTTGGATAGATATCTACTCAAATATCATCAAATTGCATATAATAACAATCATTATCATTAATCTGACTGTCATCATATTCCTTGCTAACAATACAAAACCAATCTAGTAGCATAAGCATCCCTGACATCATGAATAGTAAAATAACATGGCTATCAATATTGGCATCTCAAATAAAGGGAACATATCTATATCATAAGTAGAACTAACATCATAACACAATGAACTACATAGGCATGATTAGCAGTTTAAGCATTTCTAATTACATAGGCATGGCTAGCAATATTAAACATAGGTAGCAACAACATCTTAACCATCAATGTCAGTATATTTTACAACATGAGCATAACTATAGCATAAGCATATCTATTATCTCTTATTGTACTATACATGATCTCAGTGAAAAGAAAGAAAACAAGGGTTATCATCCAATATGAAGCATTGTGTATAACCCTAAACAGATATGCTACACGGCTATTTTACATCTTTTATTATGCCCTGAGGAAATTGAGGATACCACTCAAAATCTAACTGACCACAGTTAAGTCAAAATTAGTGCTATACAAGATCTAGGAAGAGATGGACTCCTAAGATGTTCTTCTCCCCAGTCAGTACGGGTCTGCACAGCGACACATAAGGTCAAGCTGCTAACAGCCTAGTCCGTCCTTGGTATAGGTCTAGGCACTAGTGAAAGGAGGTGGGTACGCATACCCTACCATCTAAGGTACAACTGAAGTTGTCCTCCAATCTCGTCACATATATAATCACCGAGACACAACCACATCCATTCTCAAACTGAGGGCTAGGTAGGACCGTAGTGATCCTCCCTAAACACTTGAATTCAGGATGATAAGCACCCTGCATACTCATCAGTATGTGCTCTGAGTTTCCCTTAGGAATACTCGTTTGACCATCTGGAAAGTTCTGACACTCAGATGGATCTATGGCACATGGCACTACATGATTAGAGTTTAACTTGATTAGTTATGTCAATTGGGTGAATTAAGGCTGCATCAAACAAGTGAACATACAAACCCTAATTCACATCTAGCAAGCATATAAGTATCACAACTTCAAAAGTTTAAAACTTGTAAACCACAATTTCTCATCATCACATGGTACTATTCACTTATCATTCATGAGACTACACCAGTTATCATACTATCATAAGATATAAATCCTTTTCACAATATCACAGGATATCAACCCTTATCAACACAAGAGGATTACACCTCATTCAGGGATCAACCATGCCCAAAAGGTCATTAAGACCATCATACTATCACATGATATAAATCATTTTCACAATATCATAGGGTATCGAACCTTATCAACACAAGATGATTACACCTCATTCAGGGTTCAACCATGCCCAAAGGTCATTAAGACCATCATATTATTCCTTGCAAGATCATCATTATCTTTGCATGCCTTATAACAAGGCTCAGCAACATCACTTACATATAATACACCAGATCAACACAATGTTGCATTAATGAGCTAGGAGATATTCATAAATAATAATAGCAGGGTTATATTAACATTAAGAATATTCCTTTATTACATCAACATGCAAGGAATCTAGATATGATTAACACTCATCACATTCATAATGCACATGTTTAGCATAAGAAAGTATCAACCATGTGGTTGTGATAACCACCAAATAACATATTTAAAGTTATGATCATGTTATGGAGGTTATTCCACCATCATTCCATCATATAAGAATGTTAAACATGAATAGTACTCATCTTTATCTATTTGCATTAGAGTTAGATTCAACATGATAAATTATATCAATGTTACTAATCAACACTCATACCCAAACCCTAACTCACGGCATCCCCATTGGATCATGGATGCATAAGGTGAAGCATTACCATCACATTCCATATTATTCTCAAGTATGAACCCACACTTAAATCAAGGTTTAACCATCGGGTTATATCATACTAGGGTTTCAACAACAGTAACAGAGTACTCCATGATTGTATTAATCATTCAAGGACTATTCATACCCAATTACCATCATTTAGTTATATTAAATCTATGTATAACAAGCTATACCTCATTAGGGTTACATATCAACACAATATGATTATCATCCCTTTTTTTCATTTGAGTGAATAGGTAAGACCACCTTATTAATGGTAACCCTCCATTTGTTCCATCATCTTTCAACCCATATCACCATACAACTATGTCACCCAGAACCATTGATGTTTAAAAGGTAAGACCATTGGTTGTTTACATAAGTAAACACCTTGGATAAACCGCCTATGAAGTCCTTTATTTGTGCTCTAGAAAGATTCACCGTATAACCCTAGACATCCCTTGATTAACAACACAAAAAGTTCCATTGAGAGTAGGGTAAAACCCACAATTGATTGTTCATTTAAAACAAGCCATTCATTGTCAACAAGTAATCTCCTTAAGTTGATCATATAAAATAAACCATCTAAATCACATTATTAGGACCAACATATTATATTAACCATCATTCCACTTTATTGGAGGAATAAACACACTACCAAAAAAAACATGAATTAGCTACAATTTATCTAACTATGTGTGTTCCATTTGTAGTCAATAACTACTTTTCTTTATAAATTATAAAAATGTAAGTAATACAAATATAGTTAATGGTAATGACTACAAATTTGACTACAAATCTCATTTGAACTCATATAACCTTCCTCTCGACGCCTGTTGTAAATAACTATTTTATTTTTTAGGGGTGATGGTGCAACTTGTTTCCCTCCTACTTTCTAATTGGAAATACATATATGTATCTTTATGTATACATTCTAAAAATTATCAATCTAACTTTTCACATTAATTTTTGGGTGGTACAACATTCCCTCCCCTTTCATCCAACCCGCGCGCAATAGTCCCTCTTTTGTCTCGCGCAATCACTTTGTATCTTCCCTAACAGGTCATCTGCACAATTGCTACCTAGCTCCGCAACCGGTCATCTACAAGTCAAGGAAACCCCGATCGACTCCACTCTCCCACTGCATTCCCCCAGCCATAGGCAGACACCTTGGCAGCCGTCCAAGGAAAGCTTATGTCTGAGGAAACCCCGACATCAATGATCATCTACCACCAGGGTGGGCAGCCATTTCCTCCCGATCGACTAGCCACTTTGAGTTCTCTTGGTCCCAGATCCATCACTCTATGGCCATTTGTGAAGATTCATCCTATCCGCATCCAACAATCTATCTTCGGAACCACTCGCAAGCTACCTCTTCCACTCCCATTGTCCCCACCCACAAATGCAGGTTTGTTCCCTGACTTGCGGTCCTTCTCACGGTTATATTTTCCAGTGCTAGGGCATCTTCTCCAACTATCGGCTCTCATCCAACCGCATGTGGCTTCCTCCCTCTCACTTCATTCAATAGTGGCTATATATCTCTTCATTAGCTCAAAGGATCAACTTAAGGGCACAATTGCTCCTCCTCCTCATGGTTGAATTCATTTTCCTTCTCCAAACTTTGACCAGGTTTGTGTACTTTATGGCATATCTATATATTGTTGGAGGGAATCATGAACAAATATATAATCAATGGTCCAAATATACATGCCAACCCTTATTTTTGTACGATATCATAGGTTTGAACTTCATCAAGTGATACATGAATGAGTGTTACGTCTATAATCTATAACATTACAGTAGAAATAGAAAACAACTCAATATCCTACTCAATAACTATCCAATAGATAATTACCATGACTTCTTGTTAGACTCCATCCATGCCATATGATGTCTTTCTGCTATTTGACGTACATTGCGCATGTATCGAAACTTGGCACACTGCTTAAATGAAGCAATACATGCTAGGTAATTTTTTTGTATATTAGCTCTATAGTTCTATATACATGAAACTGTCTCTTTATTATTTAGATATTTGACTTATGGATGTGCACTCACTAGTTAACAAATCTGGGAAAAGTGTAGGTAGCTATGATATGTGTTCACAGCATGAATTGTTGGGTATATCAATACTTTAGAAGTTATTATGTACAGTAGAATAAACACATATAAATAGAGTAAATTCCTAATGATACACAAGTTAGCTCACAATTGTTGTATCAAATGAGTCTTGACAATGACACAATGGTTAACAGTTGTATCAAACAAGTCCTCGATGAGCTTACGTGACAATCAATAGCATTACAACCATAACTGATCTAAATGACCTAACAGTCAGTAGCACGACGACCGTAAATGAAAGTAGGTAATTTAATTTGATAGATGACATCTGAGCTGGAGTCACAAAAGCTAAAATTTCAACACACTTCCCCCTTGTGTTTCTTAGATCCTTATTCAGCTAAAGGATGAAAAAAAATTAGTGTGCATCCATTTCATTTCTAAAGGATCATCAATTGTCAAATCAAGAATAATTAACAAAACGGGGCTCTTTAAAGCATCTAGGAATACTTCCACTTGATGCTATTGATAACCAAATGAGGGTGAACTCCCTTTTGTCCATCATCGGGTCTTCAATTCTTTTTCTTGATGATAGTTTCTATTCTAGGGGATGGTCTCTATGTTGAAATTTGGCAATATATGGGTTACCTGTTATGTGTTCTCACTAAATCCAAAGACAAATGTGTTGACAACCAGTTTTTTACCTTTCAATTGCAAGAATGACTCCCAAATTGCACATAATTCATTTTTATGTATTATATGATTTGCTTTAAAATTGTGGTTATTTATCTAGTACATGTAAGTGCAAAGTATTCCATAAGGAAATCTGAAGTTGTGATAGTCATTATACAATTTATAATTTTCATTAAGCTTGTATAGAATATATTAGTATGTTGGATTGTCAAATGATTTATGAATTCAAGATGTATATGTCCTACCATATAAGTGCATAGAGATAGTCCAGGGTTCCAATTTTTAATTATTGCATATGTAGGCACTAAACAAACATTATGATGCATTAAACAAACACTAAATGTCATTGGCGAGTGTCTGGATACCAATATCATCTTTGCATTGTAGATTAAAATTTTGAAATATCCACATATAGTGGTACAAAGGCTGGGTGTCCATGAGTTATGGATATGAATGATAATGGATATGAATGAAATTCACCTATTGCATGGGACCTGGACCTTGTCTTTCTTTGGTCAATAATAGGTATAAGGAATCAAATTTTAGGGTCCATGAGGCCTCTATGTCAATGTTTGTAGAAACTCTACATTTAAGAGAATTAAAATTCAATTAAAATACATTCTCCAATTAATATCATCTCAGTTAGAGAACCTAACCAGAACATACTTGATCACAATAACGGTTGTGATCTTCACTAGATCAAATCTATTAATAAAAAATATTAATCACTTACATGTTTAAGTTTTGCAAGTTAACTCCATAGTTGTCTGAGCTATAATTAAACTTAATCCAATGCTCTAAAAGAATCTACATTTTTACACACCTTAAGTTTGTCACTTGTCTTCTTCTTCATCCATGCAAAGGACTACATATATGCCATGAACTACCTATTACATACAATAAACATAATCAAGGCTACATATTCTTTAGCATTCCAGGCTACACATTCTTCACCATGATATTCAACAGGTCTGTTTTAACATAGAAACACCATCTTAATTGACAAATATGGACGAAACTAGTGGGACTTACCCATGAAAAAAAGTACACAAACTTAGTTACATAAACTAATATCACCTTACAAAAGCCATATTGCATGTTAGCAAGTAGCTTTATGATAAATTCAAATTAACATTTTATCATTTATAGTGATCTTTGACCAACGTAGAATTACAATTTTTTGCAACAAACAATGTTAGAGTGATAAAAGAATAGCTAACATATTATATCCCAATGTTATATGGACAGCCCTTAGGTATGATGTGTTCTATATCTCAAAGAATTCTTTTTGGAAAGCCATCCTCAAGGATAGCACTTCACGGTGTGAAGATATGGATCGATTTTAACTAGAACACTACCACCAAATTACTTAGTTTTTGTATTCTTTAAGTTAAATGGTTGAGAGAACAATCCCAAATTAGTGGTACATCGTGATATACCTATTCTATATAGATCCACTTATAATACTAAAGAGAGGGTCGGATAAGAGGTTTCTATAGAAAAGTCTATAGAGGACATTGCTAAAAACACAAAGGGTGACACTTCAAGTTCAGATGCAGCAATCACAGAAGGAATGGATGATAAAAATGACTAGGCATATCACAAAGGGACACAAATTATTGTTTATCACTTTAATCCTACACAAAGTTTAGATGCAGCACCTATCAGTGCATAGGCAGTTACAGAGCTCTAGCCAACTTAGAGAAGAACATGATAGTATGATTATACACCTATGCAACTTGACTTCGCCTACCAAAAAATATGGACAACCAATACCTGCCTAAGAAAACCCTTACACTCAAGTTCAACAAGGCTTTGACATATTGGAATAGTGCTAACACCTCGACATAGTTAGATTGACATTATTGTCTTTCTTAATAGAGATTATATCATGGTCATTCCTCCAAGTCTCAAATTGCTTCCAAATTTTTGATAGCACAACCAAAAAATGCAAGTTGTTCCCAAATCTAAGTCTAGATCATTCTTTTACCTCAATTTTTAGTATATGATGCCCCTTCCACCGAATCTAAAGGTGCTTCACTTGCATAACTGTCATTTCTAACTCCAATGAGTTTATAAACACTATTAATGCAGTACAATGCCTTTAGTGTTCATTGATTTTCAGCTTCACTTCCTACTGTAGACAAAAATTATAGCCTTGCTTTGGCTGCCCCATATTCTATAGTCACTCATGATAGAGTGCTAGCTAGGACTACAAAAGAGTATAGGCAATGAAGATGACCATCATAGCAACACTAAACATGTTATATCAACAAAAGTCATGCTCTCAACAAAGTAGTGGCATGAGAAGACCATTGTAAGTAAAACATGAGAAGCCACTCCCACAAATCACCACTACATAGGGAATTTAGGGTGAGAAATAAAATCATATGTAAGTATAGGAGTATAACAAAAATGTAATTTAGCTAACAAAACATGGGAGTCATCACATTCCATGAGACTAACTAATGAATAAAAAATGCAACATTCAATGATATCTAATCAAATCCACTCAACATAGAAAAGGAAAAGGAATGGGGATAGATGTACAATAGATCTGTATGAAAAATAAACTTGAAATAAAAAAGTGATGATCATAACAAAAGTCCAATGCAGCTAATACATCAAGAGACTCACCATATTCCATGTGATCAAATAGTGAATAGAAAAAAAAGTAGAGAATATAACCTAACCAGACCCCCTTAGCTCACTAAGAAAATGAACAACACTTGTATATAAGAAATAGAATGTGAGAATCTATACAGGTCTAGGTGATAGATCCCTATTTTTTCACTAAGTTGTAGAACGACCTAACAAATAAGTCATGATTGGATAGAGAATTGACAAAGAGCCATACAAAAGGGAGAATGATACCAACATTCAAAAACATGTGCAAAGCATTCTAGCGAGTCATGTAGAAAACCATATTGATGTCTAGAGAAATGTAGACACTAGCATGAAGGATCCACATGGAAATAAAAATAGCATAAAGCCTTGAGCTAAAAACACGCCATATTAATATTAGATCCATATCTAGTGAACCACAGGCACCTATGCTAACCAACAAGCAGATAGATAAGCATAACCACTGCTATGGCTTAGAATAGATACTTTGAACAATGAAGGAGTTTTAGAAACCCATAGGAGCCAGAGCCGTCATCCATTGCAAGTTTTTCAGACTCCAACACTATCTAGTAGAAAGATTGGATCCTTCACATGTTAACAATACAACACTAAAGAAGATGAATCTGCCAACATCTATGAATTGTTAATTAATGTAAATGTGAAGATTTATAAGAAATCAACATATGGTCAGAGTGTTTTTAGAAGAACATGCGGTCAGAGAATCATATAAGGAGCAAAAACTATAATAGAGTCAAAACCAATGAAAAACAACTATCACAAACTTTGTCTCAAAATATATGGGTTTTGCACTAATAAAAACACCTTCCAGTCAGATAGCAGTATTCCATTACAGAAGGCACTCACTTCTATTTTGTAACATTTGTGAGGTGAGAGTATCGACTGTTTTGTTGATCATACTAGAATTGACATTGAGTGGACTTACTTCATCCTGTTAAATCATGACTTACATTACATCCTCTAACCCAAATATGCATATCAAACAACTATAAGTTCAGTTGCATAGGTGTAGGATTAAAGTGATAGACAATAATTTGTGTCCACTGCACTGTGATCCTGGACCTTTTCTTAGTGGTGAATTAAGTGGTATATAAATGGTGCTAAATTTATTAGGTGTCATAGGGAATGAATTTAGTTCCTGATCCTAGTACTGATGTGGGTTTGAAACTAAAGGTTAAGATGAAATATTTTGCATTCAAAGTGGTTTTAGATGAACGATTATCCGATAGTACATATTATAATAGAGACCCTCTGGTATAGGTCATCTAGTAGTGAAAAGAAGGTTAAGATGGAAAATTTTGCATGCAAAGAGGCTTTAAATGAAAGATTTTCCAGTAGTACATATTATAACAGAGGCCCTCCAATGGATTTTTACACCATATCATCACACTCCAATCCTCAAATTTTTCCACCCTGATTTTCCCTCTTCTTCTTGTTTTCAGTTCTGATGTTCACTCAATCCTAATCCTACAATAGCCAGCACTGCAAATACAAAGTACTTGACCTAGTAATTTAGATAAGAATCATTCTAAACTCAACATGACTCCTTCACCTTCCACTCTCTCTGCCAATCACTCCACCTCTGTGTCAATCCCTACAAATAATATTACAGATGGAACACCCTACATCTTGAGGAATATGTCTCGCAAGGGGTCTGGATTTTTTTGGAGATTTGATCAGTGGCAAACATTCATATGAATTGTCTCAATTGTGGAGGGGCAGTGAGCTTCCATATACTGACCGCCCACATGTTCTGAGCTTCCATACATATACACATAGATATATATACATCATACACACATTTGTATATATGAAGAAAAACCTCTTCTAGAGTCGTGTCTGTGTCTTATGTTTTAGAAAATTGATGTGTCACGTGTCCGTGTCCGTGTCAGTTTCCGTGTCTAGAAGATGTCCATGCTTCCCTGGTTGAACCTTATCATAATAGTCCAACAAGACAAAAAAACTATTTTGATATTGATTACCAATACTTCATAGATAAATAGATATATACATGGCTTGTCAAAGTATTATGTATACTATGATTGGTATTATACTTTATTGATTTTCTACTTATTTATATATTTAATTTTTCATTGTGTTTAATTATGTATACTTTTTTACCTTCTTTATTATTATTTTTAAATCTTTCTATTTGATTAACAATTTCTACGTATTTATAAATTTATTTTATTGATGTGTTTACTTACATTTATCTAGGGAAGTATGATTCATAAAGGCTGGATTATTGAGGAATACAGGACCAGTATAATGTACTTAACTGGGGTAGTCAAATTCATAGAGGATGCTTTCAAAAAATGTAGTAGGAATGAGACTATCTTATGCCCTTGTAAAAAGTGTCTAAATACACAAAGACACAACCGTCAAGTGACAACTGAGCACCTGTTATGGAATGGTTTTTTTTAGCAGCTACACTGATTGGATTTTTCATGGTGAGACTTCTTCTGATGCCAAGGAAGATTCTTCTATGCAAGACAACATGTCGTTTGATGATATGAGAGACATGTTGCACGATACATATGGATCCCAAAATTGTCGAGAAACTATGGATAGTGACGACGATGATGTATTTGTATTTGTTGACAATTAAGAAGCTGAGCGATTCTACAAATTGTTAGAGATTGTTGCATAAGAGTTGTATCCTAGAAATAAGAAGTATTACAAGTTGTATACCGTCATGAGGTTGTTCCATATAAAATGTAGCAATCATTTGAGCAATAAATCATTTATTGAGATGCTTGAACTTTTGAAGGATTTGCTTCCTGAGGGTGACACATTGCCTGGCTCATACTATGAAGTAAGGGAAATAATTAGGGACCTTGGTCTTGACTACGAGAAAATTGATGCCTGTATAAATGATTGCATTTTTTATCACAAGGAGTTTGCAAATAATACTTCATGCCCACATTGTAATGCTTCTATATATAAAGAGACTGAAAGTGATGTAGGAGGTGCACAAAGTATGGGAATTAAAAAGAAAAGAGTTCCTCGTAAAATTATGTGCTACTTTCCCTTGACTCCTAGGTTGAAGAGATTGTTTATGTCCTCTAGAGTTGCACCACTAATGCGGTGGCATGATGAAAGTCACACCAAGGATGGAGTTGTAAGGTGTCCAATGGATTCACCTGCATGGAAGACATTTGATAACATGCATCCTGGTTTTGCATATGATTCTCATAACATGCGTCTTGGTTTAGCATCTGACGGATTTAATCTCTTTGTCATGATGATTCAATCATATAGTATTTGGCCAGTCATATTGATTCTGTACAATTTTCCACCATGGTTATGCCTGAAGACACCTAATTTTATCCTTTCTATGATTATTCCTAGTCCATCTCAACCAGGAATGAAGATAGATATCTACTTACAACCTCTAATTGAAGAGTTGAAAGAACTGTCGGAAGTTGGTGTTGATACCTACAATGTTGATCGTAAAGCTGTATTCAAATTGCATGTCACCTTAATATGGATGATAAATGACTTCCCTACATATGGTTATTTATCTGGTTGGAAAACTAGTGGGTATGATGCATGTCCTATTTGCAATAAAGACACGTGGTCTATTAAACTACCACATAGTAGGAAACAAAGTTTCATGGGCCACAAGAGGTTCCTTCCGATGGATCATAAATATTGTAGGGATATGTCCTCCTTTGATGGAAAAGAAGAATTAAGAATTGCTCCAAAGATGTTGTCTGGAAATCAAGTTTTAGTTCAAACCAAAGATGTAGACAATATGCCTTATAATTGGAAAAAAAGCATTTTCTTTGAGTTGACATACTAGAAGTACAACCTTATTCGTCATAATCTTGAAGTAATGCATATTGAAAAGAATGTGTGTGAGAGTTTGATTTACACATTACTTGGGATGGATAAATCAAAAGATAATGAAAAATCTCATTATGACCTTTTAGAGATGGGAATAAGACCTAGACTGCACATTATCAAGAATGGAAGTAAGAATATTATTCCACCTTCTTGTTTTACTTTGAAAATGGAGGAAAAATAATTATTCTATAAGTTTTTGAAGTATGTATGGATTCCAGATGGTTATTCCTCCAATATCTTGTGAAATGCATGCATCAAAGAAAGAAAATTGTTGGCATTAAAGAGTCACGACTACCATATTAATGCAACAATTTCTACCATTGGCTTTACGGGTAGCGTTGCCGAATAAGAACGTCATAACTGTGATAACTGAGTTGTCTAGGTTTTTTAAAGACATATGCTCAAAAGAGATAAATCAGTATGCTATTGAGAAGTTAGAATCTAGAATTGCAGTGACTATGTGCAACATGGAGAAGATTTTCCCGCCCTCATTTTTTGGCATAATGGAGCATGTGGTCATTCATCTTCCATAAGAAACTAAGATAGTTGGACCACCATTTTATCGTTGGATGTTTCCAGTGGAAAGATAGTATGTATTACGATTTGTTTCACTAAAATTTTATCAAATGTATTTTTTATTTTAAACAAATTCTATTTATCATTATAGATACTTGAAAAGTTTGAAAGAATATGTGAGGAATAAAGCTGCTTCAGAAGGTTCCATAGTAGAATGTTACCTGGCAGATGAATGTTTAACATTTTGTTCAAGGTATCTCTCTGGGGTAGAGACAAGGTTCACAAAATTGGCTAGAAATGATGTTGAAGATGACGATATTGTTACTGATGATGAGTGGTCTATATTTTCACACAAAGGGCGTCGAATAGGAAAGAGTATTCCTATTTTTCTTGAAGATGTGATGCTGAAAACTGCACATCAATATATTTTATCCAATTGTGTTGCAGTTGAACTGTTCATGGAGTGAGTTCATTAAATTATTAGGAAATATGCATGCTCACCATTAGATGTATGTACACATGACTTATGTACTTGTTAGTAGGGAACATATTCTCCATGTAAAGAAAATGAATCTGCGTGCAAGACAATGGGAAATCAGTAATATTCATATGAACACTTTTAGTGATTGGTTTAAGAAGCATGTAAGTCTATAAAATTAATATCAATAAATATTGTTAGAGCATTGTATTAATAACTCAATGCATAATGTATACAGATTGAAGAGAAGGCCAAGTCAAAAAAATTTCCATCAAATCTACTAACTCTGGCTCGGGGACCACAAAATATGGCGAACAAATACAATGGATATGTAACAAATGGATATAGATTTCGAACCAAGGAGGGGGAACATGGTAAAAAAAACTCACAATAGTGGGATAATGGTGAATGCCCAGACAATAAGTTTTTCCAATTCCAAGGACAAAAATCCTAAATTGGGTCAAGTTACCTACTATGGGGTACTCCGAGAGATTTTTGAGATTAGTTACTATGAGCAACTGAAAGTTGTACTGTTCAAAGGTGATTGGGTCAATGTAAACAAGGGTGTAAAAAAAGATGAAAATGAATTTACAATGATCAAATTAAAACTCATTGACTTAATTGAAAATCCATTTGTATTGACCTCTCAAGTACAACAAGTCTTTTATCTGACTGACATCAATCACTGTGGGTGGAGCTTTGTCGTGTAGACGACACCACGTGATACTTATGACATGGATGAGAAGCTTACTAAAAATTTCATGGATGTAGTTTTTAATATTTTGTATCTTGATGTAGCGTTATAAGAATTTAGTTTTATTCATTTATTATTAATTATCAATACCATTGTTCTTCCTTTAATATGCATACTATATCTCTTTAAATTTGCAAACTTTTTTTGGTTCTCAATAATCGAATCAGCAACTGTTGTATAATGTTTATATCAAGTAGTCCCTAAAACCATTATTATTTAACTATATTTTTATGTTTATAGTTTTGTTTTATTAATATTTGTTATGCATTATATTTTCAGGATGTTGAAAAGACGTTCACAATTGTTGTCTACACGAGAAACTGATGATGCAAGCAATGGAGTAATTAAACAAAAATTAGCGGGTACGGTGACATATAATTTATCTATTATCGTTTTGTACTTATAGTTGTAATATTTGACCTAATTATTTATCTTTGTAGGAATGTCTAAATGATTGCAAATGAATGGAGGCTATCTTGGTTCAGTTAATGTTGATTTGGGAATGAATGGAGGTTATCTTGGTTCTGTTAATGCTGATTTGGGAATGAAAGGAGGATATCTTGGATCAGTTAATGTTGATTTGAGAATGAAGGGAGGCTATCTTGGTTCAGTTAATGATGATCTTGGAAGTTCTAAAGCTGATTTGAGTAATAAAACTAATAAAAAGGTTGGTGCATCATCTATTTTCAACAGCAAAAATGTTGAAGTACACATCAGAAAAGAGAAGCATCTGCATGTGTCAATGATAAATCATGATGTTTGAATCGGTGGAAGGATGTCTCTATTAAACAACTGTACGAGAACTGGTCATTGTGTTGATAACGCCAATATAAATCATGAGGTTGGAGCTGATCATAGAAATTCTTTGATAAATAATAGCATCAGAGCTGGTCATTCTATTTATAAGGCTAATTCTTTGGCAAGCAATGGTACCGGAGTTGGTCATTCAGTTGATACAGCCAATATCAATCATGAGGTTGGAGCTGGACATAGGGATTCTTTGGCAAATAATGACATGAGAGCTGATCATTCTGTTGATAATGGCAATATAGATCATGAGGTCGAAACCAATCATGTAAATGATGAGGACATCGAATTGGTTGATGAAGAAACTACTGCTAATCGTGATGAAGGTACATAAGTTTCTAATCAACAATTTACAAAAATTAGCTATTACCTCATATTTTAGCATTTATATGTATATTTTAAAAATAATTACCTCATATTGTTTTAAATTTTTAGGTGGTTCTGTGTATAATAAAAAATGAGGCTATTCTAAGTGTCTTCGATTATTAAGTAAGACAGGGGATGCAAAATTACCCATCACATTGGATGAAAATGGAGAACCAATTGGACCCCATCAAGTAAGAAATTCACAACTGGCACCCTTGGATTACTTGGATTGGCAACAAGTACTAGCTGGAAAGAAAACTGAAATATGGAATTATGTTTTGGTAATATATTTTAGTAAAGTGTTATTGAAGTATGCATTTGTTATATTCATTTTATTTTTCATATAACAGAAGAAATTTACCATCGACCCAAAGGGAAAGAAATCGGTTCTACTCACAGTTAGGGATTGTTGGAGAAACTTCAAATCTGAAATCAAAAGAAAAAATTATATGCACCACAAAGACAAAATAGACAGACTTAATGATTGTCGTTCCCGTGTGGATCCATTGCAGTGGGCTTTTCTTGTAAATTTCTGGGACTCTAATGATGGAAAGGTAAGATGATTAGTTATATATTATGTCTTCTCTTAGTTTTCATTGGTGATAAGGTTAATTGTTCATGAACTATAGTTACAGAGTGCAAAGAATAGTATGAGTAGAAAGTTTGTTACCACACGACATACATCGGGGTCGATGCCCTATGCTTGTGTGAGAGCGAATGTGAGTAATTTTTTCACATAATGATAATAATATCATAACACCTTCACACTCTACTTATACTTTATTTCTGTGTTAATAATAGTTGCAACAAAAGAATAAAGGGGGTACCATTAGTCGATTGCAGTTGTTTGTTTCTACCCATAAGAAGAAGGATGGTACTCATGTAGATGCAAAATCAGTTGAACTAATTGTAAGTATAAAATTATTCATGACATATTTGACTTTATTTGCTCTCTTTTTTCGTGATCAATATGGTTACTATTGTAGGACAAGTTACAATAAGCAATTGAAAACAATGATGTAAATCTTGATGAAGATGAAATTGCTGATCAAATATTGGGTGCAAAGAAGGCTCATGTGAACCATGATACTAATGAGTTTAGTCAGGCATATGTGGAGGGTTTTGAAGGTACAGTCAAAGACCTACAACAAGTATGCGAGACACAAAAAATAGAATTTTCAGATCTGGAAAAAAGACAAGAACATCTAGAAGCCATAATTTTGGGGAATTCAAGTTGGAGTGTTCCATTTCAAGCAAATGAAGTAATTATTCAAATTGTTAGTAATAATTATAAGTTATGATTTCATTAATGTGATAAGTGTTTTGTATTTTAGAATATGGAAATGACCAAGGATATGAAGGAACACCCATGCCACAAAAGTCATGTAGTGGAACCACCATAACATAATGATAGGTTATTAAAAGAAAAAACTCCTAATAACTTCGATTCTTGATATCTAAAATTTTACATCATAATTTGTAAAACTTATAGGTCATGAGGTTGTGAAGTTTTGATGATGGAACATCAATTGTAGCTCTAGGACAAGTGATAGGCATGAATCTTGACCTTGTAATAGGAGGAGGAAAGTTAGGATCTGCATTTGTTGTTGTTTGCATTGGTGTGGCAATTAAACCTGAAGAGCAATTGGTTAGACCATTTGACAAGTATCAAATCATTGAAGATGCAATCGGTTCAATAATAGCTTGTCCAAAGAATCTACTCATTATTCGGTAATTTTTTATCACTATGATATAAGTGTAACATATTGTGATATAAGTGTAACATGTCTATATAATGGTTTTAGATAATTATTTTAGTTATTGTAGGTAAACTGCTTGGAGTGAGGCAAACAATAAAAGTTCCGTTAGAATTCTCTAGGTGCTATTTTCCCTCTTTTCTATAGGTTTAGAATAAAGTTTTTTATTGTTGTAAAGCTTGTCAATTCATTGGATATAGAAAGGATTGTCATCCAAATTACAGAGTTATTAGTTTTTTTTTACATTGATGTAAAAGTTGTCATCTGAATTATTAGACCTTGTTTTCCATTTCTCTTGCTACATAAGACTGTGATATGAATATTCTATAGTATTGGTTATCAATTAGACCTCTTTTATGGCAAGGCTCGATTTCACACTTATGTGGATGTTCTCTAGTATGCAGCGATGCATGTGATGTTTCTTTTGGCTCTTTCTAGATTACTTGTTGATGCAGGTTCTTCAAGCAATTACCTCTGATTTTCTTGGTCCAACAAATCACTCTAGGGATCACAAGGAAAGTTATTGTCATATGCATGTCCATGATCAGTGTTGGCACTAGATTCTGAAGTGTTCTGCTTCTCCTGTGATGAATGATATGTTTTGAAGGTCCGTTTATTAAATCTTCTATGGGCTCCCTTGATGTTATAGGTTCATTTATTAAAAGGATGATGTTCATGATCTGATTTTCCTTATTGGTATAATTTTTCCAAGATTGACACGAATGCAGAAAGTTTAGTACTTGAGCTACTACTGGTAACTTGTGCAGGCATGTATTATTCTGCTCCTAATCCCCTTATGTCATGTCCATGATTTTTGTATATTTATTTTTCTATAAAATAAGTTGCCAAGAATATCTAGTGTCTACGTCATATCCCTTTGATGTTGAATTTCTTTATGACACTTTCCTTCAATACATATAATATTGACTAGAATTTCTTTATGACACTTTCTTATTTACATCTTGGTCAATTGAATATATTTATGTATCTATCCCTAGTCACCTTTGTATTCAAACAAGCCCACAACATGCATTGGAATTATGAGGAATATGAGCTTAGTGGATGAGAAATACACCCTATTTCTTCAAAAAGTTAATTATGACATATAAGGATTAAAGGAAAAACTACAGAGTGACCATATCAGAACCATTAGATCACATTCATCCAGATTTCATTCTTCAAGGTCAAAAATATGCATACGGGACTGCATTTCTTCAAGGTTATCATATTTTGAAAGCATTTAGTTTATATAATATATCTCGTGTATCTCTTTAGCACTAAACTGACTCAATAAGAGTAGATTTATTCACTTTCTGATTTATTTCAGTATGTCGGATTTTGAAAGTAGTTAGTTATGATGTTTGGTATTAAACACACATGGAGATTTGTTTATACAGAAAAATTGGCATTATAAAAATGCTAAAAATCATACATTTAGTTGTGTCATGTATTAGACAATTTAATAGACACATCACAACAGATAAAAAGTATAGATAATATCTGGACACTTCTTTTTCCTTTACGTGCAACTAAATATAAATCAGTTTCCACTTCTTATTTTTTCTTTCTTTAATGATGTTTTATATCTTTCACTTTTAGTCTAGATAATGTACAATATACTATCAAGCCATTCCATTCTTGTAATTTCACTTCTCTATGTGTTTTGCTTTGTAAATAATATAACATGTATTGGAAATTATAGTTCAGATGTAGTTCTTTGATAATTATATTCTAGGATTTGAGGTTTCTTTTTTATCATAAGGTTGGTAGTAATCCCTCTAAATCAATTCAGATTATTGTATACATTTTTATTTTAGTTACTTAGTTCAGATTATTGTATACATTTTTGTTTTAGTTACTCAGTAATCCCTCTATATATAAGTTGAGATCTAATTGACCACTCTCATTGAATTTGTTGGTGAAACATGTGTTATTCTCATCTTAACAGACATATCTGTTTAATGATTACTGGGAGGACATTGGAACAAAAAAATCATTTTTGATGCAAACTTGGCCTTTAAGATCAGGTAGGTGCAAGCTTACACACCAAATTATAGTTTTTGTTGATCTTTTTGTTAATGCATAGTACCATTATCCAATTGACTGGATTGCTGACTTACCTGACCGGCCTAAATCGCGCGTCCTAAAATTGGAGGCGGATTTGAGGTAGTCGAGCTTTTACATTTATAAACCTGAATCCTTCTAGGCCCCCGCAACTTTGTTTACGGGGTCGAAGTAGATATACGGGGTCGAACACAGGGACAAGGGGGTAGTGTTGAGAACCCAGAATCAACACGCTACACTCCGACAGGTATAAGAAGATATAAATTCCCAAAGGGGAAACAGCAAAATGTCACAAATAAAACAAGAAAACTATCTCCAGGTGGAGCTACTAGAAAGATTTAAGGTTTTAGTCATTTAGCAGTTTTTAAGGGTTTTCATGCAACAAAAATAGAAAGATAAAACCAGAGCTAGAGCAAGATGTGAAGGATAAGACTACAGTAAAACAAGCAGCAGCGGTAACGTCCTGCACCCCTCCTCTCAGAGCGGGTACCTCTATCCAAGTATCAACACCCCTCTCGAGGTTGTTGGACTTAAGCTAGAGTGGAGAGTTATCGAAACAACTCCGTTCCAGGCACTCTCGTACTCCAGAATCGGACCGAACGCTAGAGTCACAACACGACTCTCGAAGATGTTGCGACGGGAAAACACGATTCGGTAGCTAAGCGAAACGCGATCCAAACATGCAAGCTAGAGTTCAGATATCAAACATAGCAGTTTATCTGATATATCGCACCAAGCATATAGCAGCAAGTAAAGAAGCATTTCCATTTCCATAAACATTAAAGGTCTTAATTACAATGCGTAAATAAAGAATTAAATGACAGAATTAAAGATAAGTGTCACCTTCTTGGTGTAGAAGGACGACAGGCTACAGCGGCTCTCTAGCCCGATATCGGCCCGGGGCCTAGCCCGATACAGCCGTGTCGGGCGGCACGCTTCGACGGCCGACTGTATCGCTCAAGGACTTGGCCGACACGCTCACATCGGGCGACACACCCTCTCAGGTGGCACGGATGACGGGCAAAGCGTATCGGGTTCGATATCGTGTCGGGCATGGAGTGACGCATCCTATTGTCGGGCACTTGCGTCGCTCATCGTCGTTGGCCGATATCGGCCCGCAGTGTCGCCCAGGACAGTCCTAAGTGAACCATCCCCTCCCTCTCAGGATGAGGGAGAGCTCACCTAGTGTCGCCCGACGTGAGCACTGGGGCGAGATACTCCTTCTCTCGCAGTTCCTCTGAAGATCACTCAAAGCTCTGAAGTATCTGAACTGTCCGACCTGTCTTTTTGGCTCTCTGTAGCTGTTATTTATAGGCAGCGGTTGGGGGAAGTTATGGTGCTCGACGCGCCACGTGTCCTCCGTATTCGCGAGTTTGGTGGACGGCTGATACACATATCGCCCAGGACGGGGATCTCGGCTATCGGTCACGTGACGGGTGGCGCCTGCCGGTGGGTGGTCCGTGTCGGGCGACAGGCCATGGCTGTCGGGCGAGCTTGGGCTCCCTGTCGGGCAAAGGGTGTGTCGTCTGTCTGCTTCTTCTTGCGTGGTATCCCCGTGTCGTGCGTCATTGCATCGCGCCACCCTGTCGGGCAGTGCTTGTGTTGTATCGGACCATTGGAAGGCCGATGCAGGTTTGGACTTTTGGACTTATTGCTTGTGGGCCGGGACGGCCTCATTGGGCCATAAACTGGAGAAAAGTTCTATAAAAGATGGAAGTATTAGATTAAGAGCATTGCTTGGCCAATTATTGCGAAAGTGTATATAAAAGAGAGGAAAATAGCAGAAAAGGGCAGTTTTGATAACAGAAAACAAGGCTAAAATGTCACCAAAATTGGTGTTACCAACTCCCCCAAACTTAGCGTTTTGATTGTCCTCAATCAATATTCAAACTTTATTTTGTGATGCTTCTTCTTGCTTGGTACAGCTTTCAGGCCAAGAGGTAAAGCAAGTATAGTAATGCCTTTAGAGATAATGTTGTCTCATTACAAACAAAAGACCTTGTGTTTCCTGCCTTATTATTTCAGTAAAATTTCCCTACAGCTTCAGCGAGACTTTAGCGTATGATTCCGAAGTTAGCTTCCACACCAAACAACTTTATTTTCGGGGCAGAAAGTTGTGTAAAGGGGTAGGCTAAGGCTTTTTGGGTTTTTCATCTTGTTTCCCATCAGTCCATCCAGGTAAGGGTCCGTTAGCGGGCAAGTGGTCCCTGCAGTCCAAGCCAGTTGGCTTTAGAGCAGTGATTTCACATCCTACGTACCACTGCCCCAGATCTACCATGCCTAAAGATGGGTAATTTTGGAAAATAAGTGTGTATATATTTTTTTTCTTTTCTCTTATTGGGCACAACTCTCATGCTTTTATTCACGCTCATAAGGCTTCTCTCTCTTTTTGGGATTTTCATTGGGTAAGGTAAAACAAAGAGATTTCTTGCTGTTTGGGCAGCTTTTTCCTTATCCATACTCGTCTCTTAGCTGTTTGCGAGATTATTATATTTTTCGAAATTTTTGGCGTGAAAAAACGTAATCTTCTGTTCGTTTGAAGCAGCATTATTAGAAAGATATAACAGAACTTGTATCACATTAAGCACAAAGAAAACTAACTTTGCAAGCAGTTGTATCAGATTTTTACTAATATAGAGACTTTTTACATATGCATGGGAATAAAAGCAAAATTTCTCAAGATTTTTAAATGAGCATATATATGTACACATGATACAGGAAAGAATCAAAAGAATAAAGAAATTGAGACAAAATTTGAGACAAAATTTTGTACCTCCCTCACTGGTACATGGTACCCCCCCAAACTTGCTCCACACTCTGTCCCAGAGTAGTGAAGAAGATAAGGTAGGGTAATGTTGATCCAGTGAGGGTTAGCTGATGAGCGCGCCTATGTCAGATAGAAGCTCCCACATGTACTCTCTTCTCTTGCTGTGATAAATGATGTGCTGGAGCTGGTCAGGCACTGCTTTGTTTGCTATCCATTCCAGGACAAAGATGTCGCAGTCGTTAGATAGGGGAATCTATTGCGGGCTGTGGTGGCAGAACTGTAGTTCATGTCATTTGCTTGCTTACGTGTCCAGGAATGGTTGTATCATCTTTGCCACCTCGTCGTAGTATTTTCGAGTTAAGCGTTCGACGGATGACAACGGTTCTGATGTACACGGTACTGGGTGGTTCTTGTTGCTGTCTGAGCTGTTGTAAAAGATTCCTACTCGTTTCCGAGTGTACACCGTCAGGAGCGTCCAATGGTTATAATGCAGAATTGGCAGAAAAATTTGGCTACGGACCCCGCTTTCCAACTCTTCTAGAAAAAGCTTCTTTGCTCATGTTTCATCGGTGAGGCAGATGTCGTTGAACAACAAAGGATGGGCTATGTATGTGTGTTCGAACTTTGGCTGTAATATTTGGATGCAAGCGGTAAATACAGATACTGCCACGCATCCTCCTTCTTTAAACACGTCCCTCAGATCATCTACTGGGACTACCACATCACCTGCCTTGTAAATGACATCTCCCGGGGTAGCATCTGCTAACTTCAGAAGGATTTCGTCTACCTGCTCCTGTGTGAGTGTAGCGCATGAGAAGCGGTCAAAGTTTTTGATCAACCCTTCTGTACCTCTAGGCGAAGCAGTGTCTCACATCCTGTGCACTCTCTGCAGGGTCTCCAACTGCTTGCCTGCCCTGTGGGTGTCCGTTTCTAGCTCCACCTCTTTCTCTGCGGAGCTGCTAGATTGTGAAGATTCGTTCTCTTGGTAATCTTCCAGCAGCTTATCAGGTACCCCTGCGTCTCGAAAATAGTGTCCGTCTTTGATTAGTAGCATGGCGTATATGCCCCTGCGGTGATAGAAACATGTTCCCCTAAGGCCCTCAAGTTGCCAAAAGTATTGAGCACCTCAATGGCACTTAAGACAACTAAGGTGTTGTTTCCGCTTCCCTCTTCAGCCTGGACGGGGAAGTCATGAATAGAATAGAAGTTCCAAATGCCGTCGTGACATTTGGCCTTGCTTGATAGCTCGTAGAAGATGCAGCGGTAGAAGCCTCAGCTTTTGGTCCTCCAGGTGGCTGAAAGCAATTCCGGAGTGCGGCACCTCGTCGTGACTGCAGTTCAGCAGCCGGACGTCATGGTTCTTTAAGTCTTCTATGCAGAGGAACCAAAAGTTGTGGTGCTTGTATGGTGCCAACACGAGGTTAGGGCTATGCTCGTCAATGTGTCACAGCATGTTGGTCACCGTAGTGGAGTCTTGTTCTCCCTTCATTATCCTTCTTGCCAAGGTCGGGGTGGCTGTGTATATTTTCTTTCGACCTGTCCTGCTATCGATATTTTCTATTATCGCATTTTCGAGGACCCTAAACAGTCTTTTTCCGATGATGGCCGGCGAGCGGAACATGCCGCGGAGCATTCCCCGTCGTACGGAGAAGTACCCGTCGCTCCATACGACGTCTTCTTCATCTTCCCGCGATCTTAGGACCTTGTCTAGCAGTCTCTAGTCTCTGATCTTCAGGCAGCCGATGGCCTTTCTGTCGAAGTCGGCCATCTCGAAGGAAGGTATCTCAGATGGCTCACGGAACCTGTCCGCCATCGAACGTCTTCCTCGGGGCAGGTGTCTTTCATTAGCTACATACACGTCCCCCATTTCTCCCTCTGATTCGTCAGAAGAGTCTCCCCCGATGCTGATATCTTCGTTATCATCTTCAACTTCATCAAGGGAGACTGAGGGATTTTCTTCCTCTAGACCTAAGGAGCTCTCATGTCTTAATTACAATACGTAAATAAAGAATTAAATGACAGAATTAAAGATAAGTGTCACCTTCTTGGTGTAGAACGACGACAGGCTACAGCGGCTCTCTAGCCCGATATCAGCTCGGGGCCTAGCCCGATACAGCCGTGTCGGGCGGCACACCCTCTCGGGCGGCACGCTTCGACGACCGACTGTATCACTCAAGGACTTGGCCAACACGCTCACGTCGGGCGACACACCCTCTCAGGCAGCACGCATGACGGTCGAAGCGTATTGGGTTCGATATCGTGTCGGGCATGGAGTGACGCATCCTACTGTCGGGCACTTGCGTCGCTCATCGTCGTTGGCCGATATCGGCCCGCAGTGTCGCCCAGGACAGTCCTAAGTGAACCATCCCCTCCCTCTCAGGATGAGGGAGAGCTCACCTAGTGTCGCCCGACGCGAGCACTGGGACGTGATACTCCTGCTCTCGCAGTTCCTCCGAAGATCACTCAAAGCTCTGAAGTATCCGAACTGTCCGACCTGTCTTTTCGGCTCCCTGTAGCTGCTATTTATAGGTAGCGGTTGGGGGAAGTTATGGTGCTCGACGCGCCACGTGTCCTCCGTATTCGCGAGTTTGGTGGACGGCTGATACACATATCGCCCGGCACGGGGATCTCGGCTATCGGTCACGTGACGGATGGCGCCTGCCAGTGGGTGGTCTGTGTAGGGCGACAGGCCATGGCTGTCGGGCGAGCTTGGGCTCCCTGTCGGGCAAAGGGTGTGTCGTCCGTCAGCTTCTTCTTGCGCGGTATCCCCGTGTCGCGCGTCGTTGCGTCGCGCCACCCTGTCGGGAAATGCTTGTGTTGTATCGGACCATTGGAAGGCCGATGCAGGTTTGGACTTTTGGACTTATTGCTTGTGGGCCGGGACGGCCTCATTGGGCCAAAACTGGAGAAAAGTTCTATAAAAGATGGAAGTATTAGATTAAGAGCATTGCTTGGCCAATTATTGCGAAAGTGTATATAAAAGAGAGGAAAATAGCAGAAAAGGGAAGTTTTGATAACAGAAAACAAGGCTAAAATGTCACCAAAATTGGTGTTATCAACTCCCCCAAACTTAGCATTTTGATTGTCCTCAATCAATATTTAAACTTTATTTTGTGATGCTTCTTCTTACTTGGTAGCTTTCAGGCCAAGAGGTAAAGCAAGTATAGTAATGCCTTTAGAGATAATGTTGTCTCATTACAAATAAAAGACCTTGTGTTTCCTGCCTTATTATTTCAGTAAAATTTCCCTACAGCTTCAGTGAGACTTTAGCGTATGATTCCGAAGTTAGCTTCCACACCAAACAACTTTATTTTTGGGGCAGAATGTTGTGTAAAGGGGTAGGCTAAGGCTTTTTGGGTTTTTCATCTTGTTTCCCATCAGTCCATCTAGGTAAGGGTCCGTTAGCAGGCAAGTGGTCCCTGCAGTCCAAGCCAGTTGGCTTTAGAGCAGTGATTTCACATCCTACGTACCACTGCCCCAGATCTACCATGCCTAAAGATGGGTAATTTTGGAAAATAAGTGTGTATATATTTTTTCTTTTCTCTTATTGGGCACAACTCTCATTCTTTTATTCACGCTCATAAGGCTTCTCTCTCTTTTTGGGATTTTCATTGGGTAAGGTAAAACAAAGAGATTTCTTGTTGTTTGGGCAGCTTTTTCCTTCTCCATACTCGTCTCTTAGCTGTTTGCGAGATTATTATATTTTTCGAAATTTTTGGCGTGAAAAAATGTAATCTTATGTTCGTTTGAAGCAGCATTATCAGAAAGATATAACAGAACTTGTATCACATTAAGCACAAAGAAAACTAACTTTGCAAGCAGTTGTATCAGATTTTCACTAATATAGCGACTTTTTACATATGCATGGGAATAAAAGCAAAATTTCTCAAGATTTTTAAATGAGCATATATATGTACACATGATACAGGAAAGAATCAAAAGAATAAAGAAATCGAGACAAAATTTTGTACCTCCCTCACTGGTACATGGTACCCCCCCCCAACTTGCTCCACACTCTGTCCCAGAGTAGTGAAGAAGATAAGGTAGGGTAATGTTGATCCAGTGAGGGTTAGCTGATGAGTGCGCCTGCATCAGATAGAAGCTCCCACACGTACTCTCTTCTCTTGCTGTGATAAATGATGTGCTGGAGCTGGTCAGGCGTTGCTTTGTTTGCTATCCATTCCAGGACAAAGATGTCGCAGTCGTTAGATAGGGGAATCTGTTGCGGGCTGTGGTGGCAGAACTGTAGTTCGTGTCATTTGGTTGCTTGCATGTCCAGGAATGGTTGTATCATCTTTGCCACCTCGTCGTAGTATTTTCGAGTTAAGCGTTCGACGGATGACAACGGTTCTGATGTACACGGTACTGGGTGGTTCTTGTTGCTGTCTGAGCTGTTGTAAAAGATTCCTGCTCGTTGCCGAGTGTACACCGTCAGGAGTGTCCAATGGTTATAATGCAGAATTGGCAGAAAAATTTGGCTAGGGACCCCGCTTTCCAACTCTTCCAGAAGAAGCTTCTTTGCTCATGTTTCATCAGTGAGGCAGATGTCGTTGAACAACAAAGGATGGGCTATGTACGTGTGTTCGAACTTTGGCTGTAATATTTGGATGCAAGCGGTAAATACAGATACCGCCACGCATCCTCCTTCTTTAACCACGTCCCTCAGATCATCTACTGGGACTACCACATTGTCTGCCTTGTAAATGACATCTCCCGGGGTAGCATCTGCTCACTTCAGAAGGATTTCGTCTACCTACTCCTGTGTGAGTGTAGCGCATGAGAAGCGGTCGAAGTTTTTGATCAGCCCTTCTGTACCTCTAGGCAAAGCAGTGTCTCCCATCATGTGCACTCTCCGTAGGGTCTCCAACTGCTTGCCTGCCTCATGGGTGTCCGTTTCTAGCTCCGCCTCTTTCTCTGCGGAGCTGCTGGATTGTGAAGATTTGTTCTCTTGGTAATCTTCCAGCAGCTTATCAGGTACCCCTGCTTCTCGAAAATAGTGCCCGTCTTTGATTAGTAGCATGGCGTATATGCCCCTGCAGTGATAGAAACATGTGCCCCTAAGGGCCCTCAAGTTGCCAAAAGTACTGAACACCTCAATGGCACTTAAGACGACTAAGGCGCTGTTTCCGCTTCCCTCTTCAGCCTGGACGGGGAAGTCATGAATAGAATAGAAGTTCCAAACGCTGCCGTGACATTTGGCCTTGCTTGATAGCTCGTAGAAGATGCAGCGGTAGAAGCCTCAGCTTTTGGTCCTCCGGGCGGCTGAAAGCAATTCCGGAGTGCGGCACCTCGTCGTGACTGCAGTTCAGTAGCCGGACGGCGTGGTTCTTTAAGTCTGCTATGCAGAGGAACCAAAAGTTGTGGTGCTTGTATGGTGCCAACACGAGGTTAGGGCTATGCTCGTCAATGTGTCGCAGCATGTTGGTCACCGTAGTGGAGTCTTGTTCTCCCTTCATTATACTTCTTGACAAGGTCGGGGTGGCTGTGTATATTTTCTTTCGACCTGTCCTGCTATCGATATTTTCTATTATCGCATTTTCGAGGACCCTAAACAGTCTTTTTCCGATGACGGCCGGCGAGCGGAACATGCCGCGGAGCATTCCCCGTCGTACGGAGAAGTACCCGTCGCTCCAGACGACGTCTTCTTCATCTGCCCGCGATCTTAGGACCTTGTCTAGCAGTCTCTGGTCTGATCTTTAGGCAGCCGATGGCCCTTCTGTCGAAGTCGGCCATCTCGAAGGAAGGTATCTCAGATGGCTCACGGAACCTGTCTGCCATCGAACGTCTTCCTCAGGGCAGGTGTCTTTCATTAGCTACATACACGTCCCCCATTTCTCCCTCTGATTCGTCAGAAGAGTCTCCCCCGATGCTGATATCTTCGTTATCATCTTCAACTTCATCAAGGGAGACTGAGGGATTTTCTTCCTCTAGACCTAAGGAGCTCTCATGTCTTGATTACAATGCATAAATAAAGAATTAAATGACAGAATTAAAGATAAGTGTCACCTTCTTGGTGTAGAAGGACGACAGGCTACAGCGTCTCTCTAGCCCGATATCGGCCCGGGGCCTAGCCCGATACAGCCATGTCGGGCGGCACACCCTCTCGGGCGGCACGCTTTGACGGCCGACTGTATCGCTCAAGGATCTGGCTGACACGCTCACGTCGGGCGACACACCCTCTCAGGCGGCACGCATTACGGGCGAAGCGTATCGGGTTCGATATCGTGTCGGGCATGGAGTGATGCATCCTACTGTCGGGCACTTGCGTCGCTCATCGTCGTTGGCCGATATCGGCCCGCAGTGTCGCCCAGGACAGTCCTAAGTGAACCATCCCCTCCCTCTCAGGATGAGGGAGAGCTCACCTAGTGTCGCCCGATGCGAGCACTGGGGCATGATACTCCTGCTCTCGTAGTTCCTCCGAAGATCACTCAAAGCTCTGAAGTATCCGAACTGTCCGACCTGTCTTTTCGGCTCCCTGTAGCTGCTATTTATAGGCAGCGGTTGGGGGGAGTTATGGTGCTCGACGCGCCATGTGTCCTCCGTATTCGCGAGTTTGGTGGGCGGCTGATACACATATCGCCCGACACGGGGATCTCGGCTATCGGTCACGTGACGGGTGGCGCCTTCCGGTGGGTGGTCTGTGTCGAGCGACAGGCCATGGCTGTCGGGCGAGCTTGGGCTCCCTGTCGGGCAAAGGGTGTGTCGTCCGTCAGCTTCTTCTTGCGCGGTATCCCCGTGTCGCGCGTCGTTGCGTCGCGCCACCCTGTCGGGCAGTGCTTGTGTTGTATCGGACCATTGGAAGGCCGATGCAGGTTTGGACTTTTGGACTTATTGCTTGTGGGCCAGGACGGCCTCATTGGGCCAAAACTGGAGAAAAGTTCTATAAAAGATGGAAGTATTGGATTAAGAGCATTGCCTGGCCAATTATTGTGAAAGTATATATAAAAGAGAGGAAAATAGCAGAAAAGGGCAGTTTTGATAACAGAAAACAAGGCTAAAATGTCACCAAAATTGGTGTTATCAACTCCCCCAAACTTAGCGTTTTGATTGTCCTCAATCAATATTTAAACTTTATTTTGTGATGCTTCTTCTTGCTTGGTACAGCTTTCAGGCCAAGAGGTAAAGCAAGTATAGTAATGCCTTTAGAGATAATGTTGTCTCATTACAAACAAAAGACCTTGTGTTTCCTGCCTTATTATTTCACTAAAATTTCCCTACAGCTTCAGCGAGACTTTAGCGTATGATTCCGAAGTTAGCTTCCACACCAAACAACTTTATTTTCGGGGCAGAATGTTGTGTAAAGGGGTAGGCTAAGGCTTTTTGGGTTTTCATCTTGTTTCCCATCAGTCCATCCAGGTAAGGGTCCGTTAGCGGGCAAGTGGTCCCTGCAGTCCAAGCCAGTTGGCTTTAGAGCAGTGATTTCACATCCTACGTACCACTGCCCCAAATCTACCATGCCTAAAGATGGGTAATTTTGGAAAATAAGTGTGTATATATTTTTTTCTTTTCTCTTATTGGGCACAACTCTCATGCTTTTATTCACGCTCATAAGGCTTCTCTCTCTTTTTGGGATTTTCATTGGGTAAGGTAAAACAAAGAGATTTCTTGTTGTTTGGGCAGCTTTTTCCTTCTCCATACTCGTCTCTTAGCTGTTTGCGAGATTATTATATTTTTCGAAATTTTTGGCGTGAAAAAACGTAATTTTCTGTTCGTTTGAAGCAGCATTATCAGAAAGATATAACAGAACTTGTATCACATTAAGCACAAAGAAAACTAACTTTGCAAGCAGTTGTATCAGATTTTTACTAATATAGCGACTTTTTACATATGCATGGGAATAAAAGCAAAATTTCTCAAGATTTTTAAATGAGCATATATATGTACACATGATACAGGAAAGAATCAAAAGAATAAAGAAATCGAGACAAAATTTTGTACCTCCCTCACTGGTACATGGTACCCCCCCCCAAACTTGCTCCACACTCTGTCCCAGAGTAGTGAAGAAGATAAGGTAGGGTAATGTTGATCCAGTGAGGGTTAGCTGATGAGCGCGCCTGCGTCAGATAGAAGCTCCCACACGTACTCTCTTCTCTTACTATGATAAATGATGTGCTGGAGCTGGTCAGGCGCTGCTTTGTTTGCTATCCATTCTAGGACAAAGATGACGCAGTCGTTAGATAGGGGAATCTGTTGCGGGGTGTGGTGGTAGAACTGTAGTTCGTGTCATTTGCTTGCTTGCGTGTCCAGGAATGGTTGTATCATCTTTGCCACCTCGTCGTAGTATTTTCGAGTTAAGCGTTCGACGGATGACAACGGTTCTAATGTACACGGTACTGGGTGGTTCTTGTTGCTGTCTGAGTTGTTGTAAAAGATTCCTGCTCGTTTCCGAGTGTACACCGTCAGGAGCGTCCAATGGTTATAATGCAGAATTGGCAGAAAAATTTGGCTAGGGACCCCGCTTTCCAACACTTCTAGAAAAAGCTTCTTTACTCATGTTTCATCGGTGAGGCAGATGTCGTTGAACAACAAAGGATGGGCTATGTACGTGTGTTCGAACTTTGGCTGTAATATTTGGATGCAAGCGGTAAATACAGATACCGCCACGCATCCTCCTTCTTTAACCACGTCCCTCAGATCATCTACTGGGACTACCACATCGCCTGCCTTGTAAATGACATCTCCCGGGGTAGCATCTGCTAACTTTAGAAGGATTTCGTCTACCTGCTCCTGTGTGAGTGTAGCGCATGAGAAGCGGTCGAAGTTTTTGATCAGCCCTTCTGTACCTCTAGGCAAAGCAGTGTCTCCCATCCTGTGCACTCTCCGCAGGGTCTCCAACTGCTTGCCTGCCTCGTGGGTGTCCGTTTCTAGCTCCGCCACTTTCTCTGCGGAGCTGCTGGATTGTGAAGATTCGTTCTCTTGGTAATCTTCCAGCAGCTTATCAGGTACCCCTGCGTCTCGAAAATAGTGCCCGTCTTTGATCAGTAGCATGGCGTATATGCCCCTGCGGTGATAGAAACATGTGCCCCTAAGGGCCCTCAAGTTGCCAAAAGTACTGAGCACCTCAATGGCACTTAAGATGACTAAGGCGCTGTTTCCGCTTCCCTCTTCAGCCTGGATGGGGAAGTCATGAATAGAATAGAAGTTCCAAACGCCACCGTGACATTTGGCCTTGCTTGATAGCTCGTAGAAGACGCAGCGGTAGAAGCCTCAGCTTTTGGTCCTCCGGGCAGCTGAAAGCAATTCCGGAGTGCGGAACCTCGTCATGACTGCAGTTCAGCAGCTGGACGTCGTGGTTCTTTAAGTCTGCTATGCAAAGGAACCAAAAGTTGCGGTGCATGTATGGTGCCAACACGAGGTTAGGGCTATGCTCGTCAATGTGTCGCAGCATGTTGGTCACCGTTGTGGAGTCTTGTTCTCCCTTCATTATCCTTCTTGCCAAGGTCGGGGTGGCTGTGTATATTTTCTTTCGACCTGTCCTGCTATCGATATTTTCTATTATCGCATTTTCGAGGACCCTAAACAGTCTTTTTCCGATGACGGCCGGCGAGCGGAACATGTCGCGGAGCATTCCCCGTCGTACGGAGAAGAACCCGTCGCTCCAGACTACGTCTTCTTCATCTGCCCGCGATCTTAGGACCTTGTCTAGCAGTCTCTGGTCTCTGATCTTCAGGCAGCCGATGGCCCTTCTGTCGAAGTCGGCCATCTCGAAGGAAGGTATCTCAGATGGCTCACGGAACCTGTCCGCCATTGAACGTCTTCCTCGGGGCAGCTGTCTTTCATTAGCTACATACACGTCCCCCATTTCTCCCTCTGATTCGTCAGAAGAGTCTCCCCTGATGCTGATATCTTTGTTATCATCTTCAACTTCATCAAGGGAGACTGAGGGATTTTCTTCCTCTAGACCTAAGGAGCTCTCATGTCCTGCTGGAGCTCCGTCTGTCGACTTTGGCTACGTCGAATCGCGGGGTGATGACGGGACATCTGGAGTTGTTGGCTTTTGTTGATGCCAACTCCCTCAACATTTTCTCATCCTCCTCGGAGTCGTCGTTGTCGTTAGCCTCGCGACGTTGTTCTTGGTTGTGGTGTTGCCTGTGTCACTGACGGTGGTGATGCCTGACATGGGGGTGGCCTTCCTCGGAGTGCTCCGATTCCTGATCTTCATGATGATCGTTTCCGCCATAGCGGTCATTGCCATCAGGTGGAGGTGATTCAGGCCTCCCCCCTTGGCGTTCGTCTCCAGAAATGAATGGCTCCACGCGAGGCGGCATTACAATTGGAGTTGGTGCTCAGTGGAACAGATCACTGTTCTTCAGAGTGCCTGAAATAGCACAAAAATTCAAGTTTAGAAAATTGAATTATTAATTTTAAGCAAAGAATAATAGTAAGGAAAAAGAAAAAGAAAAAGAGTGTTGTCAAACTCATTTCTAAGCTTGAGGCACAAGAGTGTAGTTAGTGGATTCGGATTCGTCTACAGTACCATTTTCGCCTTGTCCCCGGCAACGGCACCAAAAAGTTGACCGGCCTAAATCGCGCGTCCTAAAATTGGAGGCGGATTTGAGGTAGTCGAGCTTTTACATTTATAAACCCAAATCCTTCTAGGCCCCTGCAACTTTGTTTACGGGATCGATGTAGATATACGGGGTCGAACACAGGGACAAGGGGGTAGTGTTGAGAACCCAGAATCGACATGCTACACTCCGATAGGTATAAGGAGATATAAATTCCCAAAGGGGAAATAGCAAAATGTCACAAATAAAACAAGAAAACTATCTCCAGGTGGAGCTACTTGAAAGATTTAAGGTTTTAGTCATTTAGTAGTTTTTAGGGGTTTTCATGCAACAGAAACAGAAAGATAAAACCAGAGCTAGAGCAAGATGCGAAGGATAAGACTACAGTAAAACAAGCGGCAGCGGTAACATCATGCACCCCTCCTCTCAGAGCGGGTACCTCTATCCAAGTATCAACACCCCTCTCGAGGTTGTTGGACTTAAGCTAGAGTGGAGAGTTATCGAAACAACTCCGTTCCAGGCACTCTCGTACTCCAGAATCGGACCGAACGCTAGAGTCACAACACGACTCTCGAAGATGTTGCGATGGGAAAATACGATTGGGTAGCTAAGCGAAACGCGATCCAAACATGCAAGCTAGAGTTCAGATATCAAACATAGCAGTTTATCCGATATATCGCACCAAGCATATAGCAGCAAGTAAAGAAGCATTTCCATTTCCATAAACATTAAAGGTCTTAATTACAATGCGTAAATAAAGAATTAAATGATAGAATTAAATATAAGTGTGGCCTTCTTGGTGTAGAAGGACGACAGGCTACAGCGGCTCTCCAGCCCGATATCGGCCCGGGGCCTAGCCCGATACAGCCGTGTCGGGCGGCACACCCTCTCGGGCGGCACGCTTCGACGGCCGACTGTATCGCTCAAGGACATGGCCGACATGCTCACGTCGGGCGACACACCCTCTCGGGCGGCATGCATGACGGGCGAAGCGTATCGGGTTCGATATCGTGTCGGGCATGGAGTGACGCATCCTACTGTCGGGCACTTGCGTCGCTCATCGTCGTTGGCCGATATCGGCCCGCAGTGTCGCCCGGGATAGTCCTAAGTGAACCATACCCTCCCTCTCGGGATGAGGGAGAGCTCACCTAGTGTCGCCCTTCGCGAGCACTGGGGTGCGATACTCCTACTCTCACAGTTCCTCCGAAGATCACTCAAAGCTCTGAAGTATCCGAACTGTCCGACCTGTCTTTTCGGCTCCCTGTAGCTGCTATTTATAGGCAGCGGTTGGGGGAAGTTATGGTGCTCGATGCACCACGTGTCCTCTGTATTCATGAGTTTGGTGGACGACCGATACACATATCGCCCGGCATGGGGATCTCGGCTATCGGTCACGTGACGGGTGGCGCCTGTCGGTGGGTGGTCCATGTCGGGCGACAGGCCATGGCTATCGGGCAAGCTTGGGCTCCCTCTCAGGTAAAGGGCGTGTTGTCCGTCAGCTTCTTCTTGCGCGGTATCCCTGTGCCACGCGTCGTTGCGTCGCGCCACCCTGTCGGGCAGTGCTTGTATTGTATCGGGCCATTGGAAGGCCGATGCAGGTTTGGACTTTTGGACTTATTGCTTGTGGGCCGGGACGGCCTCATTGGGCCAAAACTGGAGGAAAGTTCTGTAAAAGATGGAAGTATTGTATTAAGAGCATTGCTTGGCCAATTATTGTGAAAGTGTATATAAAAGAGAGGAAAATAGCAGAAAAAGGAAAATTGCTTGGCCAATTATTCTAAAATGTCATGATTGGTTTCCTACACCAACTAGCATTGTCTAATTCTATCCCACATTTTTTCAGGTTTGATTGAACTTGTTGTAGTAAAGGTACCCATTACAATGATCTTTTAGGTTTCTAAAGTTTCCATCAACCTTTTAGTTAGTGTTGCAATGACCTTCATTGCCAAGGAAAATGCTTTGTGCAAAGTGAGAGATGAAGTATATGGTGGAACTTCTACAAACTTGGAACAAGCATACCTACAGTAAATAGAGATGTTGCCTCCTTGTGAGAGTAAGAGACACATCAACCTAGCTAAATGCATAGAAGAAAAACTTAAAAATTGTTCTAATAGTAGGTTCTTTTTTAATGCTTCTGGCTGGTTTCACAGAACACACCACTGGGGCATTTCTTCACATATGAGATTCCTCATTGTCGACAAAATTTGTTCTACGTGTAGATAATGAACTGATACCCTTGTAAGTGAAACTTTTCATCATGTTCCTACTAGTTAAATATACTCTCTCTTGCTATGTTCTATGACATGATTTAGTTATTTTCCCTATTGGCTCTAACTTAAGGCTCTGTCTTTGTTGCAATCTTGCTCTAAGATGGTCGTGAACTATGACGATGTGACTCTTTCTAGTCACACTTGGGATCCAGGAACCTAATGTTGATAAAAATAGAGCACTTTTTATGTTCTATGACATGATTTAGTTTCTTTTGGTGTAGGTGGTGTTCAAGATCTTTTGTTTGCATGGTGGACTCTCTTCATGAATTTGAAACATCAAGCTTAGTAGCTATGAGGCTTTCAAGTGACCAATGGACTTTAAACTTCAAAGTTTTCACTTTTTCTGTTCACTTCTAGCATGTCCCTTGTCACACTTATTCTTTTTATAATTCCATAATGAATCCCTGAGCAGTTTCTACTTTAGTTATAGAAAGTGCAACTTTCTCATCAGTTTGTACATCAACCATCATATTCTAGAATATATAACTCTAATAGGACCATGACTGTTCATACGGATAACAATTTATGTGATGATATCAAACATCAAACCATTTGGTAACGTTTTCTATGATGATGCCTATGGTTGAATGTTGGATTCATGCATATAATTGTATATGTCATCTATGCATATACTAGTACCAATTCTATTTTCTAGTTGCTCTATCTTAGCTAGAAAATATTCTCTAACTCTAATCACCATGATTTGTTATTTGAACCTCTTCTGAGATATTTTGTGCCTTGATTGTTTCAAATTTTCTTCTTGTGGATAAATGGATTTTCTTTATATTCTATTCAGTTTGTGTTTGTAGCTCTTTTCTTTTTCCCATTGTTGTTAAAGTATCAACATGTAATGCACTTTTGGTGCACGTTTGTTCCACATGTTATATCTTATCAATTATTTATCAAACACTCATTATATTTCAAATTGTTACTTCTTTTAGGTACTATTTGTGTTATGATGACAATATGAACATGATTCAACATGTTCCACAGTTTGGGTTTATTGGAACTCTATAAAGTTATTTACTTGGTTAGTTAATTATCTCCTTTCTAGAGTCAATGTATGAATACATGATCTTCTTTCCTTGGGACATTTCAATTAACAATTTGTCATGGGTTATTATTTTTTCTCTTCTAGTTATCTTTCGTTTTTAATTTTGTCTCAAATTTTCAAATTGAAGGGCCAAATCAAAGTTCATTATGGTGGTGGACTCCAAGGTTTCATTAGTGGCACTCAATTGGAATCATATATTGCTAACTTCGAACTCTCCAAAAGATTCTGACTGAGATCTACTTCCTTTAGCTTTGGATGCTCTAAATGAGGTGGTAACTTTCAAAATTTTAGTATTGGTTCTATTTGGAGCCTTGAATCTATACAAATAACTATAGAATCATGTTTTAATGTTGAATTGTCAACTCCTAATATCTAAAAATGCTAATCCAATGATGAGTTAATGTATTCACATACAATCTACATTCTTATCTCAATTTGTTGTAGGTGATATTACATTGTGGAATTTGAAATGGAATTCTCAGACTCCACACATTCTAAATATGAAGTTGATAATTGATGAAGTTTATACCTTATTTTATCAAGTGTTGTTGAGTTTTGTAAGCAGTCTTCATTGTTTGTAGGTGTTAAGACATTCAAATCTATATTGGCCTCTTTAGATTCTCAAGCGAAGGATCTTCATATTCTCAAATGAAGAATCTATATCACATCAGATGGATGACCATTTAGGCCCTGCTTTCAGATGTGCAAGGCTGAGTAATCTTGCATTATGATTGGGCTAGAATTAGAACCCATAAATACTCCTTTGGTATTCTTCATGACAAGCTCCTTGGATGTTGTCTATTCTGCTCTAAAAGTTACAAGTAAAGGAGGCTTGCTAACCTTGTGGTCTCTCTATCATTTAAACCTTGTGTTGAAATGTAAGGGCACCGAGCAATTAGGGGCCATAATTAAATATTGGCATGCGTGTTTTGTTAGCAAAGTTATATTTAGTCCTCGCTAAGACCTGAATTACATCCTCATGCACCTTGGAAAAGAGGAGTTCTTTTGTTGCTTTATGTGCATTATCTGTATACCTTAATATAGTCTTCCCTAGAGGGTTTCTTGGACTCTAAGAAGAGTCTTATTTGCATAATTCCATAAAATTTTTCCTGTGTGTAAGCACAATGGAAAAGATAGGGCATCGCCAACTTCACTCAATTCAGTTCTCTACTTCCTCTTTCTCCCTATGGCATCCAAAAAAGTAGTGGTTTCCCTTTCCCATTTTAGTTCTCTAGAAAGGGTTAATGATAATTATTTGGAATGACTTGGGTTGGCATTTTATAGATTATATCAAGATCCATCAAGTGAAACTAGAAATGGAAGTGGCAGAGTGTCTTGCTGCTATAGAGTGTCTATACCTTAAGTTACTATGTTGAGGGATTAGTTGTGACTTGTGACACTTTTTTAAGAATGCCATGCATGCTTCTTGTGAACTTCTTATTTAACCTAGTCCCTACTATGTACAAGGTATCTCATAGCAATGGTTTAGCATGTATTGAACTCACCATGTTGCATAAATTGCAATCAAGGTCAGTATGTTAGAACAATTGAAGAAAATAAAGAATTCACATATATAGTTCTGGTTTCTTCCAGATTATAAAACAAGTTCCTACAGTCCTTGTCAAGCTGCAGTGCATTGGTGGGCATAGCCAACTTGGAATTCTAAATGATTTAGTGACTAAATGTATTGGATGACTGCTATTAGATTTTCCTCTATTCTACGGCATTGTGTTTCATCTTTACGCTAGATCCTTGTTGTGGTTTATTTGATGCTTTACGGCTGCCAAGGATCCATCTTGACAAGTATGACAATCATCATGATGATATACTTTAACTTATCCGTAGACACCACATGTTCTTCTGCATGTTTAGTTTTACCTTCTATTCATGAAAAAAGCTTTTCTCTTGGGTGTCAACTACAAAGACTTCTAATGATATATCAATAGTATTCAATGTAGATCTTTGTTTGAAATCTCCCATGTTTCTTGTCTTTTCCATTGGCACTATAAATTGCATTATATATTTAGTTTTATTGATCTTGACTTTGTGGGGTAATGCAGATCTATATGTTTGTCATCATGAGTAGGTTTTTCTATAGTGGTTAATCATGATTTGTAATTTTATTGTGGTAAAGGTAAAAGGATAAACAAATTTAAGTGCTGCCAAAATAGAGGATTTTCTTGGTTTATGGATTCTTGGTCTTTTAAAATTATATCGAGAAAACCCTTAAGGACATTTTTGATCTCTGTCCCAGTAGATTCCATATAGTGAAATGGTTGTATTTTGGTCAGCTCTCCTTTGCTTTTCTATTTATTGTACATCCTAAATATGAAAGATGCAAAGTAGGCAGTTTATATTTTAGAACTTGTGCTTGTATTGTTACTTTTCAGCAATAATAATTATATTTTACTTTTTTCTTAGATAAAATTTTAGGATAAAGGTCTAGCTATCTTCCAAGCAGCAATCCATCTCTACCAGTGTTACCTAGGGGCCTCAAAGGGAATTTTGTGTGTCCCAGTCCCAAGTTAAATGGTGATAGCTACAAATGAAGCAACTCCTTAACCCTGGGAGAAACTATTAATGAATTATGTAGCACACATGTCAATGCTTGCATTCAAAATGCCTAGAACCAGTGTGATGGTTCATTATTCATGATAATGTGTATCACCTTTTGCATAATATATGGCAAGGTTTGCATTGAAAGCTATCATGCAGCTTCCTGTAGATATTCTATGTAGAAACTATGTTTTTGTTTTCTTAATAAAAATAGTCAAAGATGGTATAGTTTTTGGTCTAATATATGGTGAAATATCTTATCTTAGTGGTAATATAAAATTAAATGCACATGTTTGGTTTATCTTAACTATTTATTTACCATTTATCACTCTTCGTTAATGACCAAAATAAATAAGCTTAAAGAGGTTATTTATTGTCCTCACGCATTACTAGTCTAGGTGTAGAGGAAAATGAGATGCTTGGTGTTGCCCAAGTCTTTCCAGGTATTTCATGATGGAGAACTTATCCAAGCTGACAAGGTTAACTGGACCTTCCAAGAAAATGAAAAATCAATCAAAAGTGTTGCAGATTCATGCTATTACTTATTTTCTGAGGTAAATTCTATGTCAGTATTGTCTAGCTATTTCAAGTGTGAAATTACATTTATTTCGATTGACATTTATTTATACAAGCAACCTTGGTATGTTATTATTTAAAAATTTAGGAAGAGTCTTATTTTGATATTTTACATATAGAAAAAAGGACTATATTTTTTTTGACAACATGGATGATACGAAGTTGAAAGGAGATTAAAGGACATAATCTTAAACTAACATAAGAATATCTGACAATAACATTTTCAAAAATTCGAATTTGTGTTCATAAAGTTCAACTCTCCAGACATCTTTCTAATCCATAATCAATCACACATACTTTTTTTAAAAATAATAGCACTTTATAGATTATTCAGATGAAGGTACATGGGTAAACAATAAATCAACATCGCTAGTATGAGATAGCCAAGGAGGCCAATAGATAAAGGCTACATTAGAGTTGTTTCTCAAAATAAATTTGGCAGTTGAATCAGCTACAGAGATGTGATCCCGGGGACTGCGTAGAACACAGAGCGAGGGATTGCTGATGATTAATTTCCTCCATCGGTCTATGACCTTTACCTCAAAAAAAAAATCCTCCATCGGCAGTGGTAGGCACGGAATTTGATATGTGGGCATATCTCCTTTGTAAGCATTTGAAATGCCAAGGTTGAATCAGTGACTATAAGTGTTTCTTTCCATTTGTGACTTTGAGCTAGGATTGTAGCATGTAGTATAGAGATGATCTCAGCTTCCAACACATTGTTAGTCGTCTTTAGGCGTCCCTCACTCGTTAATAGTTCGCCCATATGGTTTAGGTTGTTGCAGCCATAGTTGGACCTCGTGGATTCTTGTGCATGGGCGGCATCCGTCAAAATGAGATACTTGGGTTGCGTATGCATGCCCCACCACCTAAATCCCTTCTGACTCAGCTGGGTGGTGGGGTGAGATGAGCTTGGGTGTCTCATGATCATTTCATATCGTAATTGAATGAATCGATAGGAGGTCGAGGTTGGAAAGACCTTCCCATTGTGGGCCTCTTCGTTGCGGATTGTCTATAAGTGCCAAGTCGTCACCACCAGCCATATCAGGTGGATGTTTGTGTGCGTCGACTTCACAACCCGTTCTATCTAGGTGTCTTCGTCTTCCTGAAAGAAATCAGATAGTGGAGATAAAGCTCGCCATACTACAGCGCTCTTGGGACAATCTCTCAGACAGTGTAGTATGGTTTCGTCTTGTAGGTTACATATCAGACATGTTCTTATGACTGCAAGGTGTTGTCGGTGTTTCTCTACATTGGTGAGGAGTGCACGGTGTTAGAGTAGCCACAGGAAAACTTTAATTCTCTCAGGGACTTGTGTATTCTAGATTGATGCCCAGTCACCAAGGCAAGTTAGTTCTTTGTCTCGCCTTATCCATCGGTAGGCTGATCTGGCCATGAGTTTCTCATTAGGCTCATGTGGCTAGATGAGTGTGTTTGGGCCCGCGTCCACGTCTGGAGGTGGCATTGTATAGAGGATGTTCCAAGTACATTATGGTAGATATGTTGTGATGAACTCCCAGTCCCATTCGCCATTGTCGAGGCACCTGGAACTCACTTTCAGATCAGCAAGGTCAACAGGTATGGTATGATTGGGAGTCAGGGTAAGGACATCTGACCCCGCTAGCCACTTATCAACCCAAGCTTTAGTATCCCTACCGTTACTGATAGATTTGGAGAATGTAGCTGTAATTCCCGTTAAGTTATTAGAAATGAACCTCCATGCCGCAGAGCAGGATGTCTTGGAGTTGGTGTTTCTATTTTGGTACTTCTCATGCAAGATCTTCACCCACAGCTTGTCCTGGTCATTTAAGAATGCCCATACATTCTTCAGCATCAACGCCTCGTTCTGGTCCCTGGAGTCCTTGACGCTTAAGCCTCCACGGTCTTTATTCATAGTGACCTTCTTCCAAGACAGCAGGGACATTTTCTTCTCAGGATTGGGGCCTTGCCAAATGAATCTGCGTATGTAGCTATTGATGTCATCACATAGAGCCAGTGAGATCAAAGCAGATTGCATCGTGTAAGTCGGAATCGCTTGTAGGGTGGCTTTTGCCAGGGTGATTCTCCCTATAAGGGATAGATGCATGACTGTCCAACTATTCATCCTCCCTTGAATCGAGTCAAGGAGACTGGAATGTGTGGACTTGTTGATACGTTTGTGTAGAATTGGGACACCAAGGTACTTCCCCTGATCGTTGGTTATCTGGAAGCCTAGCTTCCTACTGATGTTGCGCTTGTCTGAGCTGGGAGTGTTCATGGAGAAGAAGCATCTCGATTTAGTTGTGGATACCACTTGACCCGAAGCTTGAGAAAAGGCCTATAAGATCTTCTTGATGTTTCTTGCTTGTGATATTGAGGCTTCCGTCAGTGGCACAATATCATCAGCAAAGCATACATGCGTGAGTGGAGTGCCTCCCCTTGTAAGCACCATCGGTTTCCAATCACCATTAGAGGTGGAGAGTTGTATCATTTGACTAAGCCGTTCTAGGAAAAGGACAAAGACATAAGGGCTTAGTGGGTCACCTTGCCTCACTCCCTGGATCTCTTTGAAAGGATCCAAGGGTATGCCTTCCCACAGAATGGAGGTCTCTCTAGATTGGATAATGGACATGATCAGTTTTATCAAGTGGAGCAGCAGGCCAACTGCAGTAAGGGTATCTCAGATAAAACTCTATTTCATTCTGTCAAATGCTTTTGAGAGATCTATCTTGATAGCCATCCACTTCTTGTTGTATACGCAGATGCATCCCAACTGGTAGCTAAGCACGAGGTAAAACCCGCTTCAAGGTTCCAGCTCACTCTCGTCTTGAATGGAGTGCGGCTCCGCCAGTTCTTGGGCCCAGTGGTGATGAACACTGGGTTGTGATCCGAAGTAACCCTTGGGAGTATTTGGACGTTGGTGTTCGGGTGCGCGGCCAGCCAAGGTTCATTTGTGTTGGCTCTGTCTAACTTTTCCCTGACCAAACCTCATTGAAAGGTGAAAGGTTGGCCCGAGGTACCTATGTCCCCAAGGCTAGTTGTAAGCAAACAATCATGGAACAGGGACGAGGAGACAGAGTCGAAGTAATCACTTCCTCATTTCTCTATCCTACTAAGCATGTTAAAATCACCAGCGGCCAACCAAGGATCGTCGTCTGGCGGTATAAGGGAAGGGAACTGTTGCCAGAGTAGCTTCCTCCTCACTGGATTAGGGCTACCATAGACTACTGTGAAATAGAGGCTGTCATTGAGACAGCAGTGGATGAATTGGCGGTGGTTAAGTAGGATCTCAATATTACATTTGGTATCGTCCCATAGGAGCCAGATGCCACGAGAGAAACTGAGTGCTTCAACACAGTGAGAAGAAGGAAATTCAATCTTCTTGATGATGCTATTTGCAACGTCCTTACTACAATGAGGTTCTATAACAACCATAAGGTGGAGCCTATAGTTGTGGCGAAGTTCTTTTAAATAACAGATTTTATCGTCGGAGCAAGCCCCTTGGATGTTTAGATTGATGATTTTCATGAGTATGGCTAGAAGAGGAAGGACCTCATGTGATGGATGCTAGAAGCCCGACCTCATCATCCTTATTTTTCATGTCTGATGGCTCCTCATTCTCCTTATTCAGGAGATTGAAGTCTATCACCTTCTTAGTAGATGAAGATGAACTTGCTAGTTGTTGATCAAGTTGACCCTTTTTATAAATTCATTCTGGTGTCTTAGATGGTGCTTGAATGATAATTCATCTATTCCGCAGGACCACCATATGACTCCCAGATGGCTTGGACCCCAAGTGGAGTGGTGGAAGGTTGCTTGTGTCCCCAAATCTGAACTGGAACGGGGTAGAGGCATTAACATAATCTTGTCTACCTTGAACTACGCCATCGTCAGTAAGGATCAAGGCAGTGTTGGAAAGGTCTAGGTTTCCAGACAGATTGGGAAAAGCTTGCTTCTTCTTCTCCGCCCTCTTCTGCTAGCATCTACTACCACCCGGTAACCACTCGCCTTCCTCGTCCATTGGGTTCTCGGGATTGAAACTCTCTGTTGAGGCCTCCTTCTGAGTGGCCGGTGGGATGTTGCCGTCGTCTCTTTTTGGAGGGTCGGTTTGTTTCTTCTCTAGTATCTTAGTGTGGATCGAAGGGGAGTACACTGGCATTTTCTCACACGTAGGTGCCCCAGCCTTGATGAAACAGCAGTCCTCTTCAACATGACCCATACGGCCGCAGCGCATACAAATTTGAGGAAGATTCTCATACTCAAGACAAAGCTATTCGCTGTTAGAAGGAAACCAGGGAGCAAAGGTTTGGATGTGTCCACAGCCATCCAGGCAAACTTCCCTTGGTTTCCTTGGATCGTATTCTCATCGATTCTTATCGTCCTTCCTACGGCATTGCCAATGCTCTCCAGTAGCTTGTTCTGGTACAGTTGTATCGGGATTTCTAGTATTCTGATCTAGACTACAATCCGTCGGGGAATTTGATTGGAAGGTCTGAACTCCAGGAACTATGATTGAATAGAGATGTAGTTGTTGAATATTATATATGGACCGCTGGTCATGACCCTTATGAAGTCCGCTTCACTTGCTAGTTGGATGATGTAGTAACCGTGTTCCATGTCGATGACACGGTATTGATCAGATAGATTCCAGAGAATTTGTATGTGGTTTACTAGGGTGTGATACCCCAGGTTCAGACCTAAAGCTTTGACGATCACGGCATTTTTCTAGGGTGCTATCAGCGGTGGAAGGATGCCTGGGTTCACTATGAATGAGGGTAGGATCCCCACACTCTTGATCTTTATGTCCTCCATCTTCAGAGTGTCTGGGGACATAGGGTTTGGTAGGTTAGGGCCGAATCCCATGGTTGCTGCTTCCTTACAAGAACGCTTTGGAGATCGTGAGTTCTGTCTGTCGGCGCCCGCTTCATGTTGGGAAGTGTCCATATCCTCACTTGTCCTAGAAAATGGATTTGGTTCCTAAGATTTCTACACTTATGTTAGAACCCTAATGTTTGAAATCAAACAACATGATTACTTTTAAGGAATAGAATGTACTAAAATAGGTGATATAACAAAATAAAATGTATTTAGAGAATGTAGTTGCATATATTTATGTTGCTCTTTGAAATCTATTAGTTCTTTATTAGAATCTTTCTTATCTAACCATGTTGTTAGTATGTCTGAATTCTCATAAACTAATCCACCTATACATATTTATCAATTACACAATACTTTCCATTTTGATTAATACATGTATTATGTACTTCAAGACATCCCTATTTCTAAAAAAACCAACCAAAATTGTGTTTTTCAATTATTTCAAGAAAACCTTGTGTTATCATTGTGTATTAGTTAAAACTTGGGTTATTGTTTTTCATTAGAACATTGGGTTATTATTGGGCATTAGATAACTCAGGTTAAATGAATTCAACCCCAAAATCTAGCATCTTCACTCTACCTTATACATTTAAAGAGGGATGAAATTTATTGCAAATCCATGTACCTTTCTACAAATAAAAGATCTGATATTACCAGGCTCTAGCTTTCCTCATTTGGAAGTTGATAATGTTCCACCATCCTCTACTTTAGAGATACTTTGGTTGGACTCAAACATGTTAGTGTATATAGGAAACACATATGACAAATATTTAGTGGACTATTGCACCTAGGCAATATTTGTATGCACTAATCTTAATTTTTTTTGTATTTATACACATACCTATACCACTCAAATTGATATCAGAAATGATCACTAGGTCTGAAATCTAAATAGTAATACTAGTGCTCTCTAACAAAGATAAATGGGTAGGGAAATCTTCTCTTACAAAGAGTGACACCTGCCAATCTGTCTGAGAATTTGCCCCTAAAAGTTTATTAATAAAGGAAGCTTGGAAAAATAATGATGCTAGTTTGGCATTGGATATTGATGGGTTAAAAGTGATGTGCAAATTAATGCAGTCACAGAATTAATTGATATTATGGGTGCTTATAAGAGTCTTCATAACAAGGATGATATTTACATATGCAGATGATATTCTTGTAGTAGTTTATCTACTCGTAATACAAGGAGGTATTTTGAACCTTATGATACAAAGATACTTTTCTTTTTATAGTAATAACAGTCTAAATATTCCCAAGTACAAATTTGTGTAGCTGTCTAGGCGCCTACATTTGAAAGTGACACTAGAATGCGAGTAACACAGCTTGAGCATGAATGTAGAAAATGTAATATAACCATAATATAATCGAATTTGTTATCGACTGTTGCTACTATAACACCATTGGCAGATTTACTCTTTACATTATATATCAGTAGTAGATAGTAATTGGTATTCAGATATGTATGTTTAAAAGAGTATGACCACTGTTAGAGGAACAAGATGAGCTTGAATAGTGACATGTAATATTTAGAGCTGTAGTAGGTTTTAATATGCTTCCAGCAATTCTAGAAAACTATGTTATCAACATTCTAGATGGCAAGCAACTTGATTGTTTGACATGAATGACACTGTGATTAACAATTTCACCTATTATGCTTAGAGAAAGTATCAAATATGTAATATTCTTATATACTATTATAAGAATACATGAATCTTTTTGGGATTTTCTTTTCTTCCACAGCTTTCAATGAATCTTCTCTCTATGTATAGTCATTGGACAATTATATCAACAATGACTTGTACATCAAGTTGACAGTCTCTGTTTGAAGTTTGAGGACTGTTTCAAGGTTGTGGACTATTTATATATCACCAAAGTCTCTTTAGACAATGATCTAAGGATATTTAAATCACTAAATATGGTATGATCTTATGTTTATATATGCTCCATGTATTGCATGTATCTTTGTCGTTTTGTTTATGTACTTGTCTTTCTCAAAGCTCCCAGCCAGCTGAATATCAATGATGAGGCCACCAAGATGAAGAGGTCATTTTGAGGTAGAAGTGATGTCGCTGCGGGAGAGGTCGTGTTCGGGGCAGTCCCGATGGTAGATGTAAGGTTAGGTTGGAGATCGGGGTAGTAGCTGGGGCTGAGTGCAGATGAGAGGAGCAACAGTAAGGGGAGGATGTGGGGCAGTAGAAGAAGAGGCATGGGAGGACATGGTGCTTAGATATTATCATTTAGATTATGGTAACACAGAAGATATTTGTTGAGAATATGCCACATGTTATGAGTTCTTAATTTCTGATTCACTCAGATGCTTTTGGTTATCCTTCTATTTTCACTCAGATGCTTTTGGTGCATGCAGTGATCTCTATCAAGCCACTGAAATTGCACAATATATGGTATGGATTGTTGGATGGTTAGATATTCTTATGTTTATATATTGGTGTATGTACTAGATTATTCTATTCATTAAATCAATTTTGTTAGGTTTCAAATTGTAGAATGAGTGACACAATTGACCCACCGCAAATCAAAGAAAAGCCAAGTTCATATCTGCAATTTCTTTTTTCTTCCAACTATGAATATTAAATCTATAAGTCTTTCCGTAATATGTTAAGAGAAGTCATTTTACATATAAAAATGAATATGACAAAGTAATACGATGGTTGTACATCTGGTATAATTTAGAACTAATAATATTATTGGGTTGTACTTTCAAATGGTCTAAATGAATGACCTTATTGTGCAGGTTATAGACTAAAAATTCTAGACATGGCAAGCCTCAATGGTGCAAGTGAACTATCTTACAACTCTCCCATACAATGCTTGGGCTGCAACAAAACATGGATGAGCTACCTAGATACTTATCGTCTCTTCAAGGTACTAATTCTGTCATCTTATTCTCATAGCAACCTTCATTTATGCCATGTATGAATGCTTATATATCTTTATTAAACTATTTGGATGATCTTTACCTTATTTTTAATGCCTCCCCATTTGTAAAACCTTATTTTCAGGATTAAGAGAAGTACAAGCTTTGCCATCGTAGCAAATTCCATTACCTGAATTAGAGATTGAGCTTAACAACGTCAAGAATTTGAATACAGAGTATAAGAAGTATTGAAGACAACCTCGGCGCAACAGGTGCTCTCCTGTGAATCATGATGATGCATCTCCATTTGAAGCCCAGGCCCGCCCAGTCACAGCTGCAGCAATAGCCACAAACGCAACAATGTATCATGATATGTTGCAATTTGATATGGCTCTTTGCTGCTATGAGACGGTTGCATTTCATAGACCTATGTACATATTTGAACAGCCAATGTCAGCATCTGCAAACATAGCGACCAACTTCATAGGGACAATATTCCTTCTATCTTTGCTTAGATAGTTCTTTTCATATTCTTATCTCGAGTGCTTTTGGACGATGCTGGCTGAATAACAAGAGCTCGAACAAAAGAAGGAGACAATAAGGATGTTAAAACTGGCTAAGAAAGACAACTCTTTTGCAAAGATGTTAGTAGACCACTGAATCATTGATATAGGTATATACTTTTCTTTGTATATATTGTGTAATAGGGGCAAGGTATACGTCCTCCCCATGTACATTCGACGTTTCATTATAAATGAAAATAATATTGTTGACATAATGAGCATAACTTTCTCTAAATACTACAATTTTTTTACTAAAAGAGCTTGTGTACTAACAAATTACACTATATATATATATATATATATATATATATATATATATATATATATATATATATGAATATATAGTCGAGATAAGCATATATGTATGAGTACTAAATGGCACTACATATGTATCTAGATGCATAATCAACTACATATATATGCATACAGTAACGGTTGCCTTTCCCTACACACTAAATACATATAAAATGCATTAACTTCATGTTTTTGCTACATACTGACTATATATGCAATTGTAGTCATACATTTAGCTATAATTATACCTATATTTAAATATGTAAGGACAATATCTAGCTATGCTTCCGGATACATATGAATTTTTAGTGAATGGATTATCTAACTACATATTTGAAAAATATAGTTAAAGGCTTTAGCTATACGAGCATATACTACAACTTGTATGTGTAAAGAAATATGTAGTTAAAGCCTTTGGCTACAAAATATGTGGTTTTTGCTACAAATTTTTTTATAGTTAAAGACCCTTTTTTTGTAGTGATATTAGATCTTGACCATTGGGTCAAGTTCATATGTTAAAACCATCAATTACATTATAAGTCCGACCATTGCATCAAGTGACCCAAGAAACCATTGGTCTAAGGATTAATTGATGCTACAACTGCAATGTTTAAGTCACCATAGGTTGTAGAGACCTGATCCACCATAATTAGTGACCATTAAGTCACCACATGTTGTTAAATCAACACTATATTCATTAATCAGCATCAAATATTAAGCTAATGTCATCATTGATTGATAACATCAGTAGGGTACTTAATGGTTGATCATTAAACTTCTAATTGATCCAAAACCTGACCTAAGGTGGTGACCATAGGTTGTCACCATCATCTGAAACCTTTGGTCTCGGCCATCAGTTCTCATGAAGACAACACCATATGGTTGTTGCAATGATACCATCATTGGGTCATGGGTTTATAGAAGAAATCAACTTTAAACCCTAAAATGGATCATTGGTTGATAGGTGCTTAGCACCATAAGTTGCCAAACCAACCTGATCTAAGTCATATTATACTTTAGGAATAATGTACACATGATCACAGGTTGATCTAGAACTGAAATCAGAATAGAAAACATTATAAAAAATCAAAATCCAAGTCAAGCATAGCTTTTTAGTGCATGAATCATCATTTTCAAGCAAGAACATGAGCTAGCAAGCTTATGGTAAGCAATAAACGTGGAGAAAGTTATAAAACTTGCCTCTAATGAGAAGATGAAACCCCACACAGAAGAAAAATCAAGCTGGTAGGGTAGAAAATCCAAGCATAAGCTATGAATTCTTCCATCTAGCACATTTCTTCATCAAATGAGCAAACCCTAAGCATAAGGAGCAAGAAAGGTAAGGTTTTAGAGCTTTAGAGCAATTTCTACCATGGAACAGCAAGGTTCCAACCTGGATAAAGCTAGGAGGAAGGATAACAAAGAAATAAATGGAGGAAAGAAGGGGATTCTTACTCTTTTAGGTCAAGATCACTAGAAGGAAGCTTTTCAAACCCTAAAAGGAAGTCAATTGCAACCCTAGATTCTTTTTCCAATAAGGTCCCCTATTTCTTATTCCTTGGATAGAAAATTCGCAGAAGCACAGAGGGAGGATGAGTTTTGTAGAAGGAGGGAAGTTATGGAGATCAAATGGCTCGTTTTGGTGCTTAGGGATAAGTATATGAAACTTTAAGATAAAAAAAAAAGTTGAAGTTCTAGTATCTTTCCAAGTGTCCATGGCCTTAAACCATTAAGAATATACAAGCACACGCACAAGAAGCTCCCCCACCATCCATAAATACATTATTATCCATTGTTTCTTGAATTTCCAAGAAAAACAATTAATTCATTAGTTGATAGGTACTAAATGTAGCTCATCCATGAAGGGGTAAACCCTAAAATACCCTTAAAGAAAACACCTTCAAACCAAGGATTAAATAGGAGCCCCATGGCTCAAAAAGCTCAAGAATGATGAATGAATATCCAAGGAACATAATGCAAGTAAAAAATTGCAAAGAAAATCTCTCAATTGGGTAAATTGCAAAAAAGTCCAAAATGTGCATAAAATTGCATAACTTGCTCAAATAGTGTCCAAATTGGACCAAATTTGAAACTTAATCTTTTATTATGATTTAAAAGCATATAATAGGGTTATATTAGGGTTATAAGAAGTAAATTATGATAATTAATCTTATTCAACTCATTAAGCAAGTTTAGGGGCCTTACAAAAATGATGTTATAAAGAATCCATCCATTTGACCTTTCATCCACTTTACATTATGTACTTTCAATTCGTGTTCTTAGTTATTGATCACCAAATCAACTCTTTCATATGGCTTAGCAGATTTGTTTCAGTTAGTATTTATTTTAGCTATCCTAATTCACTGAGTTTGATGTTTTTGCCTCTTGAATCCCTCTATTACTTTGACATGTACACTTTCATTTAGCACACACATTTAAGTTGCATCACCAATTGGCTAGTCCGATTCAAAAGAAAAGGAAACAACACAATTGTCACCATGTTTATGTGGAAAAAAGGAAAACTATAGAAGACGGGTTTCAAAATTTGGGTCGATAACGCATGAAATTTAAACCCAAAAATGTGTAGGCATCACATTACATGTGAGCTAGGTGTTAGCACCCCCATGAAACATGAACTAGGTATTGACAATCCTAGTAAGATAAAAACAAGATTTTAACCTACAAAATTAGGCTTTCATGAATGAAATATTAGAAAAACATTCAAAGAAACATGTGAATATGATGATAGCAAAACAAAAGGGTTTATCACAATAATAATATAAACAATATTATGAATATGAGGTGTTTATATTACTACCACTTTGGGATTATTAAGGGGGGGATATATCTACATTGCTGCTAGATACAATCAACCTTGCTTGGACAAGGTAGGAAGTGAAAAAGATGTGTTTCCTTATTTCATCATGAATGTGGATTGGATTTACAAAGTTGTTCCTACTGGATCTTTGAATATTAGAGATGAAGGGTCAAGGTGTGGGGTATGGCTAGCTTTAAACTTGAGGTAAATGGTATCATCTTTTGTTATTGGACGGCCGTGGTGACACACCACGACCGTGGCCGTTTTGACAAAAACCTTGTGACTTTGCAATTTTTATTCCCACGACCGTGCCCATCCACCACGGCCGTGGCCTACCCTACCCACCACGGCCGTGGTACCCCACCACGGTCGTGGTACTCACAAAATCCAACCACTTTTTCACTGCTTTCCCCATTTTGCCCCTAACTTAACCCTAGACCCCCTAGACTCCTATATATACCTAGGTGGCAGCTGGGGCACGAGGTTGGCTACCTTCCACCCCTTCCTAGCTCCCCAAATCGCCACCCACTCCATTCCACTCTATATCCACCTCAAATCCACTCCATTTCACCATTTCCACCACATAACCCCCCATATCTAAGCCTTCCATCCACTTCCCTCCATCATTCCACATCATTTCATCCAAGGAGAAGAAGGAGGACGTCCCTGCAGCTGCTAGAGAGGAGGACTTCTTCATCTACACCGAGCTCCATGGCTTATTCTACCTCTTTCTCCTTTCTTTTTGTATTTTCCATTTCTATGAGTAGCTAGGCCCCTGTTGGTGGGTTGTTTGGGGGAAAATATGTTACTTTGATACCATGTTGGGGGAAAATGACATGTAAACTTTGTAATTTCATTTGTTAATGATCATATTCTATTTATATCTCATTCTCCATGGATTGCTTGTTGGTTTGTGTGTGAAATCACCTAGGAATTTAGGCAAATTGCTTATATGTGTGAATTTTGGGATTTGCCACTAGGACCAATTCTTGGATCCCTAGGTTGCCTCCCATCTTCCTACATCATAATCAATCTCCCTAAACCTAAGTGAGAGATCTAAGTAGCTAGATTGGATAATTCTAGTGCAATTAGAATGGAGCCTTCTCAAGGCTAGAATGTGGGGGAATTGGGGTCCAAAACCCTAATCTCACCTCCCCATTACTACCCTCGGCCCCTAATTGCCCTAGGAATGTCTAATGTAGAAACCTAGACTTGATTAGACTCTAATTGGATTGAACCTAATCCCTAACCCAATTGAGCCTCGTAAGGGTAGTAGGGGGTGTTAGGGACTAGTTCCCCTATACACAACCTAGCATATCCATGGCCAGTTAGTAGCTTAGGTTAATTCATTGGACTCTAACTTGTTGTTTGGTTTGGATAATCTAAATGGAATTATAATGTTCACATGTCACCCCCCCCAACTTAAGTGATAAGTTCATACCCCTAAACAGCCCACACATCTCTTTACTTCGTAAAACCCTAGTTGTGTGCTTGCTTAGCTTAGTTAGTTCTTCTCTTGCTTAGTTAGCTTCTTGCCTTGCTCTTGCCTTGTTCATGCTAGCTTAGCTCTTTAATTGCTCTTTTGCTTCTCTCTTTCTTGCCTTAGTGTAATTTGCCTTTTCATACCTAGCTTAATCCTTTCTTACTTGCTTAGTCTTAATCTAGTCTAGGGTTAACGTAGATTTCATTCCTGCCTTTAACTACTTTCTTGTTCATCCTTAGTTAACAATCAAATCAACCTTTAAACCCTTAACCCTAGTCTCCGCAGTAGGAACCTAGCAAAACTAACCTAGCTCTAGCGCCCCCTCTTTTCCATGTGGATCGACCCTATACTTGCCACCTTCCTATACTACGACACGACCCCGTGCGCTTGCGGGTGTAGTGTTTTAGTACACGTAGGTAGCTAGTTTAGGTCTTACAAATTTTGAAAGCAAACCCCCATCCACCATGCATTCCGACCTCGTGGGGCGCATCTATTCAATCGAGTAGTGTGTTAGCACCACTAGAGGAAGCGCATCAAGCTTTCTGGCACCGTTGCCGGGGATTAGAGGCGCTCGGCCTAGATAGTTAGTTTTGCTTTGACTTTTCCTACTGCCCTCATCATTGCTATTCTTTATTCATTTTTCTTTGCATTTCTTATGTATATTGGTTTACTAACTTGCTTTCTTTTGTTTGGTTGTGCTTTGTGCATGTGACAAGCCATTCGGGAGGAAACAAGATGGAAGACCAAAATGCACCTCACAAGCCGCTTCAAGACTACTTCATGCCTAGCAACTACAAATCGCCAATTGCTAGCAGGGTTGATCAAATGCCAAGGGTGCAATTCTCTATTCCTCCAGGTCTTCTTGGGATCCTGCCCATCTTCTATGGCTCAGAGAGTGACAACCCCTACAAGCACTTGGACTCCTTTCTTGAAGTATACTCCACCTTCAGGATGTCGACGGCTAGTGATGACACAATTCGGTTGACCTTGTTCTCTTTCTCCCTCAAAGATAGAGCTAAAGACTGGTATGACTCAAGAAAGGACATTATGAGTTGGGAAACAATGAAGAATGCTTTCTTGAGATAGTTCTACTCTATTGCAAGGTTGACACAAATGTGGTGTGCTGTGACAAGTTTTAGTCAAATGGGAGATGAGCAGTTTCATAATGCATGGGAGAGATTCAAGAAGTTGTTGAGAGAGTGTCATCACCATGAGATCCCTTTGTGGCAGCTAGTTCAATCATTCTACTCTGGTTTGTCTCTAAAGGACCAAGACACAGTGGACTCTTCTTGTGGAGGAGTTTTCATGGCTAGGCCACCTGAGGAGATATGGCCTTTGTTTGAGCAGTTGGCTGAAGGATCAAGAATTCGAGCTTCTAGCATGATGAATGAAAGAGGGTATGCCTTTGGTATGACACCCCTACTCATGATGACTCAAGCCCGTAAGTGATGAAGATTCTTGGTGACATGGTGAACTTCATGAAGAACCAGGTGACGAATGCTCCTTGCCACCTGGTCAATTCTATTGAGTTCTATGGGGAAGAAAAGAAGACACCTCACTCCTATAGCTACCAGGAACCACAAAGTCCCACATACAACTCAAGGTTTGAGGAAGAGGTTCTTTCTAGATTGAGAGTGTTTGATGATGTTCAAAGGGATGTTGCAAGGTTAGAAGAGAGAATAGAGCAACTATCTTCTATAATCACTCTCCAAGAGGAAAAATTGTCTTCAAGACCCATCGTGAGCCACCATGAAGCAAGTGGACCAATGCCCTCTTCACAAGTTTTCTACAGTCCACCCCCCATGCAAGTGCATCCCATTCACTCCTTCCAAGGCTATCCCCAGCCTTACACTCCTCCACCACCTCCCTCACCTCAAATTTCACAAAACTTCACTTTCCAGCCCCAATTCTCTCATCCCCCTCAATCCCCTTCTCCACCTCAATTTCAACCCCAAGTATCACCTCCACCTCCTCCACAGCCACAACATGCTCCCCCTCTCCACCATGAGAAAGGTAGTGTCGTGAAAGTTCTAAGGAGTGGAAAAACTCTTGAGCAGCCCGCAAGTCAAAGAAAGGTTGATAAAGCAAAGAAAAGGCAGCCAAGTGGTGATACTGTGATTGATATTGCTGAAGATGATGTTGTGATACCGCATGTTGAGTTTGGGATTCCATGTGATCCACCACATATCCCTTATGCAGGTCCTACCATCCCTAGCGCTCCGCCTCATGTTCATGTAAGTGCAGCAAAAGCTAGTGATCCTCCATTTGTAGAAGCACTAGATGAGCCACCAGAATTGAAAAGGAGGCAAAAGCACAATGTTGACATTCTTGAGGTGTTTCGTCAAGTAAAGGTGAACATTCCACTTTTGGATGCTATCAAGCAAATCCCATCATATGCCAAGTTCCTCAAGAACCTATGCACTGTGAAAAGAAGGTCAACGGGGAGGATTCCAAAGAAGGTGAGACTGAATGAACAAGTGAGCTCCATCATACAACACTCACTTCTCGTAAAGAGAAAAGACCCAGGAGCCCCACTCATACCTAGTTACATAGGGGGACATCGCATAGACAGGTCCTTACTTGATTTGGGATCTAGTGTGAATTTGATGCCATATCATGTCTATGTTGAGCTGGGCTTAGGCAAGTTGAAGCCGACACATTGCACTCTCCAATTGGCAGATAGATCCATAAAAGTGCCTAGAGGTAGAGTGGATGATGTCTTGGTGATGATAGACAAAGAAAAAGGCACAGTGTTCCCGGCGGATTTCATTGTACTTGATATGGAGCCAGAGGATAGGAAGATTCCCATCATCTTGGGGAGGTCGTTCTTATCTACAGCTGATGCCGACATTCACGTACGTAGTGGCACCATGACAGTCTCATTTATGGACATGAAGATCAACATCAACATGTACAAGACCCCAACCCGGCGAGTCTGAGATAGGGATATTGGACATGATCACTTCACAAGTCCAAATGGGCATTTGAGAGAAGGACATCAAGGTGAAGAAGTTAATGATGATTATTTTGATCAAAGGGATGAGGAAAACAGATTGAGTGCGAAGGAAGGATGCATGTTTTACAAGAATGGACACATGAGAATGCCAAACGGATGAATTTTGAAGAATCACCAAGAAGCCTAGCTGAAGGCAAGAAACTCAGCGCTTGTGGGAGGCAACCCACCTAGGTTTGGGAATTTTTGACCCAAACTACATTTTTGATACTTTTTCTTTGTTTTTACATTTTTCCAAGAAAGCACACACACTCGTATTTGATAGTTTTTGTATAGTTTTGATATGTACAGGCGAGAACAGAGTGAAACGAAGAAGAATAGATGAAAGTTTGACAACGCATCAATAGAATATCAACTTTAGATCTATTTTTGATGTTTGAACAAGATTCGAGTCTCCTACTGCTGTTATAGTGCCCAACACGGCCGTGGTACATCAACACGGCCGTGGTGGTGCACTCACATTCAACAAAGAAATGATCAGAAAATTGCGAAAATCGGCTAAGTTTCGAACCAGGTCAGCACGGCCGTGCAAGGCAGCACGGTCGTGGTACACGAAGCCACCACGGCCATGTCGGGCAGCACGGCCGTGCAGCAGCCCGATTCCAGCAGATTTAAGTCAATTTTTGCTAAACTTCTATTCACTTGCTCATTTCTCCGAAGAACAGAACGGTCGTGCTCCGCGCCCTAGCGACCGTGCAGCGCTCCGCCCGCCCATTCCAACCCTCAAATCCCCACCAAATCACCCCCAAACCATTCCCAATCACTCCCCTACCATTTCCACTACCTTAATCTCCAGATTCCACCGTTTTCCATCCACAAACGCACCACTCCCTCTCCATTCTGCCCCAACAGCCCCGTTCTTCGGAGAAATCCGAAATTTTCTAATTCCACTTCCATTTTCGAGTAAGGATTAAGAAGTTTGCAAGGAAGGCAGTAGAGAAGACTAGGGGTGTCATCCCCTACCAAAGGAAGCCAAGGAACAGCCACCCCAGTTGACGGAGGCAGAATTGGATGCTATAGTGGATCCTATCACTGAAGAAGCCACCGTACAACCACGCCGAGGGGCACCATCTTCGTCGCAGCCACCGCCGTCTGCCTCCCGACACTCCGTCTCATCTGAGAGACCTTCCGCCTCAGTCGTGCGGCCGTCAGTTTCAGCCGCACGACCGCCTGTCTCCTCCGCGGCACAGCCGCAACCCGAGCCACAACGACGACCACGTCGACGCCTAGTGCTAGCTGATGAAGATGATACTGAGACGCCTGATGTTGAGCAGCAACCAAGCCCACCACAACTCCCATTTTCATAGCCAGAGGTTACTACAGGTAGGGCAAAGGAGCCCAAGCACCCTGGGTGCCTGACACGCAGAGTGTTAGCTACTCGATACGCATGCCAAGCGTCAATGGAGGCAATGGGGTTCTTTGTCTGTTTTCAAGAACTGATGGAAAACTTGGGGATTTTTGAAATATTTACACTGCAGCAGGAGTCATACATCGAGTTAACACAGCATTTCTTCGCCACGCTAGAGAAAGCAACAAATGATGGCGAGAATGCAATTAAGGTAACGATTGGGGATAAGAGGTGGACAATAACCTCAAAGATGCTAAATCAGATTTTTGCCCCAAGTGGAGAGATGGCTGCCCTCCTAGATGGAGGAAGGACAGAAAATGACTCTAGTTCCACGTATCCAGCCATGTGGAAGTGCGTCACTGGCCAAAGTACATTTGTAGCAGGGAAATCAAAGACAAGTGGTATTCACAGCCCATTTCTCCACTATGTTCAGAAGGTGTTCGCAAACACCATCTTTGGCAGGTACGAAAATCAAGGCAGCTGCACCAACAAAGATCTTTTGGTGCTTGGTTGGATGGCAAAGGAGAGACATGTGAACCTGGGGGCGTTATTGATTGATCACATGAGGACAATCCCGTCCAAGAGCACAAATCCATTTGTAATGGGAGGGATTGTAACATCTATTGCCACTGCCTTGGGGCATGACATGACAGGATATAAAAAGGCAGAGGGTGGCAAGTTGGTTGATTTGCACTACCTAGTTCGCTCATCCATGATTACGATTACGGATCAGAAGATCATTTACCAAATCAACCCACCTTACCCAGGAGTCACATTGGAGTTGCCTTACCATACTCCTCCCCTCATGGCAGAGTTTGGACCAATGCCAGATTTTCTGGAAAAGTTGAGGAGGTACGAGGAGGAGAACCCCAAAGGAGAGGAAATCCCTGAGGTGAGGTTTGCAGGGAGTCCAAGAGAGCCTTCACAGGCGGCAGAGTAGAGGCGGACGGCAGAGGAGAGAGCGGCAAGACGGGTGAGGCAAAGAGAAGAAAGAATGGGAGCGTCAGAGCCACAGCAGCCTTCAGTGAATGCATATGATATGGGCACCATCCATGCATAGCTGGAGGGCATTCAGGCGACGTAGGACAGAATTATACAGGCACAGGAGGGCTTTCAGAGGACACAGGATGACATGTGGATGGACCACCAGCATATGCATTACCAGGTCAACCACCTTTATCAGTTTCACAATGCCCAGGCCCAGAGGAACCCACAGTGGAGTGAAGACTAGTGGAGTTCTTTATCAGCTTTTCAGGACAGCTATCCGCCTCCACAGTCAGACTACTGGGGCGCCTACTACAGGCAGGGAGGAGCACCTCCACCACCTCCTCAGTGATCATATACCCTATCACCCTAGACTTTAGTGTCATGCTGAGGACATCATGGTTTAAAAGTTTGGGGTGGTAGGGCGGTATGCCCTCATTCTTCTTTCACTCATTTTTGCATCTCATCTGCTATTTTACTTTTTGTTTGTTGTTTTTCATTTCTTTTGCTTGTCCTGCTATCTAGTCTAGAATTTTACTGCTTTGCACACCTGCATTCCATGTAGTTTACCTTATTGTCATTTTTTGCGTAATTTTCAAAAATTTTGCTCTTTTGCCATGCATTGCATATCATGTAGATTTTTGGTAATTTTTGCATGTTTTAGTTAGGATTTGCTTGTTTACTGCTTTAAGTTCAATAATATAGGCTTAGATGTGATTGGAGGCAACTTGGCACCATTTTGGCCAATTTTGCCCAAATTTGAGATTTCTTGTCTAAGAAGTGTGTTTTGACCCAATCTCTACTATTTTGAGTAAAAATGATGACCTTTGACAAATGCAAGTGAATTAACATTGTTTGTTGCTGAGTGGTATCAATGTTTGACTTTTTACATGTGCATCACCTCTCTTATGATTGTGATTGAATTGGTTGAATTGTGAAATTGAGCAAGCTTTGAACGCTTAGTGTTTGTGGAATTGCTTGTTTGATATATCAATTTCATTTTGTTCATTCATGTGGTGTGATATCTTGGATGAAGTGTTGGATTAATTCTCATGCAGGATGTCTTATGTGGAAAATCATACCAATGACCCCTCTTTGACCCGACTATTCTTCCACCATCTTCATACCCCTCTGCCTCATAAAAAGATGCCCTAGTGCACATAATCAGCCTTGGCCACCTCTAAAAGTTTGGGGTGGCCATATCTTTATCTCCCTACTTCACTCTATCCACCATATGCCCTATCTACACCAAGGGCAAGAAAAAGAAAAGAAAGGAAAAAGAAAAGCAAAATAAAATAAAAGGATGCTCCTGTTTAAGAGCATTCAAATAAAGAAAAGATGAGTGTGTAAAAACACTCCAAAAATCTTACCGCAACCCTTTCTTCCACTTTCATACCCATTGAGCTAGGAAACACCAAACTTAGCTCATTTTACCCTTTTCCGCAGCCACTTGGGTCATTTGGTTTGAATTGAGATATAATATTGAATGCATGAATGTGAAACAACACTCCTAGTCATTCTTTATTAACGCCACCATGAAACGGTTTACCCGGAACTTAATGGAAGAAATATGGATAACTTGTGTATTCTATGCGCTATATTTGAAGTTCATACGCTTTGTGCTCTTTTCATGATTGGATTGTGAAAGAAGGAGAGGAGAGAGGTGAAATGCATGTACTTAGTCATCTTTGATCCCATTCAGCAACAATCGTCTTTTATATTGCATTTGTCATTTCTTTTTGTGAAATTTTGTAGAGAGATTGAGTTGGAGCATACTTGAGGACAAGTATGTTTCAAGTTTGGGGTGGTGATTCAGCCCTATTTTAGGGCTTAATCTTGTGTCTTTTTGCTCTTCAATCACATCTATACCTGTTAGATTGCATGTCATTCCCCCTAATATGCTTATTTGTATAAAATGCACTTATGGACATTATTTGCATGGTTTTCAGGCATTTGGACCACGCTTGATGGAAGAGAGAGAGAAGGGGCGATCCTAGGGTTCCTCTACACTTGGAGAGGCCCAAAGTGAAGTCTGATGCTCCCTCGACCTACCCCTAGTGGCCAAAGATCAATTCAAGCAAAGAAGTCCAAGAAAAGCCAAAGATCAAAGTTAAAGTGCTGCTCTAGGACCCTGAACGGCCGTGGTACAACAGAACGGCCGTGCTCAGTCACTTAGAAATCGACAGGTTCAACCTCCAAATCAAGCAGAAGGCAGCACGGCCGTGCAGCACAAAACGGCCGTGCAATGGGTTGACACCACGGCCGTGCTCCACAAAACGGTTGTGGCACAGCAGAGCAAAACGGCCGTGCAGCAGCACCACGACCACCTCCACCAAGCCCACCATGGTCGTGCCATACACCACGGTCGTGACACACCACCTCCACCACGACCGTGGTGACACACCACGACCGTGGCCATTTTGAAAAAAACCTTGTGACTTTGCAATTTTTATTCCCACGACCATGCCCATCCACCATGGTCGTGGCCTACCCTACCCACCACGGCTGTAGTACCCCACCACGGCTGTGGTACTCACAAAATCCAGCCACTTTTTCACTGCTTTCCCCATTTTGCCCCTAACTTAACCCTAGACCCCCTAGACTCCTATATATGCCTAGGTGGTGGCTGGGGCATGAGGTTGGCCACCTTCCACCCCTTCCTAGCTCCCCAAATCGCCACCCACTCCATTCCACTCCATATCCACCTCAAATCCACTCCATTTCACCATTTCCACCATATAACCCCCCATATCTAAGCATTCCATCCACTTCCCTCCATCATTCCACATCATTTCATCCAAGGAGAAGAAGGAGGACGTCCCTACAGCTGCTGGAGAGGAGGATTTCTTCATCTACACCGAGCTCCATGGCTTCTTCTACCTCTTTCTCCTTTCTTTTTGTATTTTCCATTTCTATGAGTATCTAGGCCCCTGTGGGTGGGTTGTTTGGGGGAAAATATGTTACTTTGGTACCATGTTGGGGGTAAATGACATGTAAACTTTGTAATTTCATTTGTTAATGATCATATTCTATTTATATCTCATTCTCCATTGATTGCTTGTTGGTTTGTGTGTGAAATCACCTAGGAATTTAGGCAAATTGCTTATATGTGTGAATTTTGGGATTTGCCCCTAGGACCAATTCTTGGATCCCTAGGCTGCCTCCCATCTTCCTACATCATAATCAATCTTCCTAAACCTAAGTGAGAGATCTAAGTAGCTAGATTGGATAATTCTAGTGCAATTAGCATGGAGCCTTCTCAAGGCTAGAATGTGGGGGAATCGGGGTCCAAAACCCTAATCTCACCTCCCCATTACTACCCTCGGCCCCTAATTGCCCTAGGAATGTCTAATGTAGAAACCTAGACTTGATTAGACTCTAATTGGATTGAACCTAATCCCTAACCCAATTGAGCCTCGTAAGGGTAGTAGGGGGTGTTAGGGACTAGTTCCCCTATACACAACCTAGCATATCCATGGCCAGTTAGTAGCTTAGGTTAATTCATTAGACTCTAACTTGTTGTTTGGTTTGGATAATCTAAATGGAATTATAATGTTCACATGTCACCCCCCAACTTAAGTGATAAATTCATACCCCTAAACAGCCCACACGTCTCTTTACTGCTTAAAACCCTAGTTTTGTGCTTGCTTAGCTTAGTTAGTTCTTCTCTTACTTAGTTAGCTTCTTGCCTTGCTCTTGCCTTGTTCATGCTAGCTTAGCTCTTTAATTGCTCTTTTGCTTCTCTCTTGCTTGCCTTAGTGTAATTTGCCTTTTCATACCTAGCTTAATCCTTTCTTGCTTGCTTAGTCTTAATCTAGTCTAGGGTTAACGTAGATTTCATTCCTGCCTTTAACTGCTTTCTTGTTCATCCTTAGTTAACAATCAAATCAACCTTTAAACCCTTAACCCTAGTCTCCGCAGTAGGAACCTAGCAAAACTAACCTAGCTCTAGCGCCCCCTCTTTTCCCTGTGGATTGACCCTATACTTTCCACCTTCCTATACTACGACACAACCCCGTGTGCTTGCGGGTGTAGTGTTTTAGTAGACGTAGGTAGCTAGTTTAGGTCTTACAAATTTTGAAAGCAAACCCCCATCCACCGTGCATTCCGACCTCGTGGGGCGCATCTATTCAATCGAGTAGTGTGTTAGCACCACTAGCGGAAGCGCATCATTGACCATTACAAAAGGGGGTGAATATGTGTGTACTTGGTGTGTGCCTCACTTTATGGGTTTTTTTCAAAGTTTGAAAGTAATAAATTTTTGACTCTTTAGCAATAGGTTATGACTCTTCAAATGGGGGAGTTCTTGCTAAGAGCCCCATTTGACCTTACATCATTGGTATGATCAGTTAGCAGAAAGGGGTGTGGGTCTAAGTGCACCATACTATTTTGAGTTGGGTAAGTCATTCTGGGTGATGAGGATCATATCTTGGGCTAGGGTTTTTGCATACAAAATCCAGGCAAGCTAGTCCATAGTGGAACATACATGGATTGGATGTCTGTTCTGATTGAAAGCATTCCCATTGTCGTAGTTTTATGCTTGAAATGTGTGGTCATTAACTCTAATCATGAGATACTAGGAAGCTATAGTGATTGTTGAATATTATCTTAATAATTGATCATGTATCTAATAATAATTCTCATGGACAATAATCTAAGGTCAAAGATGCGTCTGATGTTCAACCATGTTATTTGATTTCAAGTTCTCCTTATCTATTTGTAGTTGTTTGTCTTTGTTTTAATGTTTATAGTCTTGTGTGGTTTTCTTAGAACCACTATATGATGCCTTTGTATTAGGAGTTAATGTTTTGTATTACATTCCAATTTGTTGTTTGTTCTATAAGTCAATATGATGGTTTAGTAGGAGTGGCTCATATATGATTGAGGTTTACACTGAATGGGAGTAGGTTAGACATTTTTTAGGAACATCATCAAGTGATGTCTTGGCTAATTTGAATCAATTCATTGTAAATTATTATAATAAGTTAGAAAAACATGTAAGGATGGTTTTATTTAACAATATTGTTTAACATGATGTGATACCTCCAAAAGATGAATATATTCAATTTATCACCATTTAATCAAGGTTTTTGAATTATGGTTGAATGCAATAGTCATTACTTTTTGTAAATTGAGAATGTGTCAATCAATATAAATTATTGATTCTAAGAAAACTTGTGCAATGTCTTGCAATGAGATATATCATGGGTCTATCACATCGGTTAATTATATGGTTTTGATCATTGTGAATAGCCTATATTGAAATATAGTATAATTTGTGGCTTTACCCCAGCTTGTTAATAGTGAAGGAGCCAAGTTGATCATATGGAATAGTTTTCCATGCATGAACTATGATGAACCAATAAATTTTATAACACTTATTTTGGTATTTCAACTCCTATCAAATATAATTAACCAGAAAGTTGTTAGCGCAATTAATGTAATATGCTAATGAAAATTGCAGATACAATAACATTTCCAAAATGCGTAGAATATTATGAATTATATTTTTATAAATAAAAAAAACTATGTAATCAAAAGAATGTTGCCCTATTGTAGTTCTCTAGTAATGTGTCAAATGATAGACAAAATTAGTTTATTTACATAAGGGAGGATGATGCATCTATGGTTGTAGCATTACATCACCAACCCGATCTGGGTATGTGTAAAGAGGGACAATGCGTGAAAGATGCTTGGAGGGAGGTGAATCAGAATATTAAGTCTAGGATCATGTATGTTGGTATAAAGCAACCATAGATGAGGACATGTTAGAATAACCTAAAATGGAGTTCTATAGAGTAAGTGTCTTAGACAAGCACAACAGATTTTCTTGGTATGGGTTCTTCATAAGCACATACTTATCAACACTAGGGAATGGAGTGAATTTCTTGAGGAGAGTGTAACTGAATGTATTTTGAGTAATACTTTAACATTGTTTAAATCCCAATTTGTAAAGTATATGCTTTTATATAAAATTATGTTTAACAGATACTTGGGGAGATAATTCATTTACACATCTAGTTTATGTGTAAAATGTCTTATGGACCTCTAGTGTAATAAAGTTCCTTAAATATCTTAAAATATCAATATATTGATTATTTAGATGACATAATGTATAATATACACTCTCCTAAATGTTAGTAGTCAAAACTTTTATAGATAATGAGTGATACAAGACTTATGTATATCTTTTTTAATAAATCCTACAATTAACAATTTTCTCTACCAAAATAACATTAAATACATTCAAAATAATATTTAAGTAATAGACCTTTGACAGTGGACTTTTTAACCAATTAGAGAGTGTGTATGTAGTTATGCCCTTTTATGTCACAAATGCATACTAAAACATGACACTAATTTGTGGTCTACTATAAACCCCCCAAAAAAATTGTTCAGATACTTCTATATCTATTCTATCTCCATTGAAATTTTTATGTCTTTCTGACTTTGTTTGACTAGCTATTTAATTCTTTGATTTCTTTTCCTCTTAACTTCTATTTAATTACATTTATTTGCCATTGTCGTTTGAATTTTCATTAACATTCGTGCCCCTAGATCATGTTGTGCGTCTTTCATCTTCATGGAAGGCAGCTTTTGCGACTGTTCTTCTTCTCCTCCTCCCTCACCATGGTTTCTCCTTTGTTCCCTTTCCTCTCCATCTTCTTGTCCTCTTCTACCTTCCCTTCTCTTCTTCCCCTCCACCCCCTCTCCTTCTCTTCTCTTCCCTCTTCTTCTGCACACCGCCATAAACCCTAGTCGTCACCCTCTCCCATCCTCCGCCAGGCACCCTCCTACCATGTTGGTGTGGAGCATGCTAGAGGTTTCTAAGGATGCCACCAGTGCCCTTGGAAACCATAGCATGTGACCTTGCTTCTCCTCCTTCATCCTTGCACCGAGAAGAGTGAAAACACCATTGTAAGCACCATGGTCGGAGGCGCATACAAAGGACAACCCACCTACAACCCCCACCAGTAGGGGCACCACCATTTCTAGACCCGAGTGGTCGCATGCTCTTGCTTCTTCCTTGCTCATTTGATTGGAAGTAACAAAGATAGAGAGGGACTATGTGCCTCCACCACCACTTCATTGGCTGGAGGCAACCTGGTGACAACAAACAACCATGGTTCTACTCCATCTCTTCTCCCCCAGTTCTAGCCGACACCTATAAACCTAATTTGCTCGTTGGCTTCTTCATGTTCTTCTTCCATCCTTTCAACGTGTGCTACTACCATCGACATTTACTAGAATAAACACCAACTTCCACAATCTAAACCTCCCCCACCTTGACAACCACCACCAAGGGGCTTGATTCAAATTATCGACTTCTTCTTCTTTCTTCCAACTTATGTCTTCTCGATGTGGGTGCAACCTACAACAACGACACGAAACATCAAGAATTACTTCATTATAGATATCCATCCACCATGTGCTTATGATTCACTTATGGTATGAACCATCTTCTTCACCATGTTGTTTCTTGTTACTTTGTCTATCTATAACATTCACATCATGTATATGACCAATCAAATCTATAATTGATTAATTTAGATTCAACATGTAAACTGAAATCAAACATATGAGCTAATCATTCTTGCATTGGTCACACTCAAATGTACTAACCTAGATACATGTTTCATACATATATGCATGTTAATAGTGATCTCCAATTAATTACGTATATTTCTTCTCTAATCATGTGCTCTAAAGAATACTTTCATTGAAATAAAAATCTAGAAGAAATATGTTATTTGTAAGAATAGTTTTGTGGATAACTATATAGTTAGGGATACAACTTAGGTAAGAATTCAATTAGAATCACATGAAATGTTCCTCTAGTAATGAATACTCCGTATGACTTCAAAAAACAAATGACATGAAATAATTCAACATATGGAGAGAAAGATAAAGTTAAAAAAATCCATTGCAATTGAGATGGTTATTGGTGGAATGACATCAATTATGAATAATGAGCGTTGAAGAAGGATAACTCAATCTTAATATATATAATCATTTGTGATAGGGTCATACATATGTAAGTATCCCTAAGATTTGGAACACTGACTCAATATTAAACAACCAATACTAGGTTTAGATATACTTACTATTATCAATAAGTGATAGTGGAATAATGTGTGTACAAAGCACTTTTAGGTTGAAAAGGATGAATGTTGAATTTCACATCTATAAACAGAGCTATTTGTAAAGATCAAGTATGTGCTTCTCACTTGAGATGTTTGGGCTTTTCATCTCCTTGTGATACCTTTTTCTCTTGAATTCTTTTGAATGAGCCATAATATGTTGGTTCTTCTAAGTGATCATTTTAAAATACTCTTCCATGTTCAATATAATATGGAAATAATTCTTAATATTGTTGAACTTTCATTCATGTGATGACTTATTTACTTATTGCCATACTCTATTTTTCAAGCAATAGGTGACACTTACCTTGTATAGTGCAACACATGATGTATGGCCTTAGTTGCACACACTCCTTGGGTTTAGTCCCTAAATTTTGGGGTGAATGGCCTTAGTTGCACATGCTCCTTGAGCATAATCTCCAAATCAAGGGTATATGATCATGGTTGATCATGCTCCTTTGGTTTTAGTCACTAAATAGGTAGTATGTCGTGGTGCAACTACCACTTTCCATATTGTAGACGTTAGTAGTTGAGTTGTTCACATTAATGCTACTTGTTTTATATGTATGCATTGTTCCATTATTATTTTTGGAAAGTTAAATTAAATTATTAACTGAGTATTTCTTGAAATGCTTATAACCAAATTTTACTTGATCTTGACTTATTCTTCTTATTTCATTTTGTGTACTCTCATTAAATTATACTCTTTGCATCTTATTCCTTGCTCAATTTTTTGCATTACACCCAAACAACATTTTTAGTACATACCAATGTTTTTGATGTCTCTCTATTTTCTTGTTTATCTCAGGTATATTCATATACCTATTTTCGGTTTATTACAAGGACATCTACATGCATGTTGGACTTGAAGATAGGGTACCTTGTACTCTTTGGATTATGACTTGGATGAGGCAGTCAGATGTTGTCCTCTACTAGTTTTCTAGATTTGTGTAGTCATATGATGTATGAATATCATCTATTTGATATAGAATAATACATTGATGTTGCCAAACCTTGTTAATGGTTGTTGATGACTTTTATATGACACCTCATTTATCCTTCTACTGCATAATGATATGAATCCCTTGGGATCAAATGGTTAATATGAATAATTTAATCCATTAATCAAATAATATATAAAAAAGAATTAATGGGATTTCAGTACTTTATCATGTAAAAGTAAATTCGGGACCCCAAAAACCCCATCTTTACAAGTTGGTTTTAGAGCCATCACAGTTGGCACATTATATTGTCTCAATGCATAGTTCATGCCCTCAAAACTATTTCCTATTTTTATATGTCCACTAGTATGGTCTTTTAACCTCGAATCTTGTGTAACCATGATAGGTATAAATATGTCTTTAAACCTTAGGATTTTGTACCTAGGATTTGAGACAAAGTTTAAACATTAATATACTGACTAATGATTTGATCAGAGAATTATAGGTTGACTGACCTCAGGTTATCTTCCTCTCTCTACATGTAGTATATATATTTATAGTTTTCTTCCAAGACCCCTTCCCTTTCAGAGAATTATTTGGTTATAATTTCTTCTAGATCCAAACTTAATTGCTCCAATTATGAATGTATAGAATTTCAGATGTAGGCTGCAAACCACATATATATGGCAACCATTAATGGTTATCTCATACCTATAGGATAACTCTAATATAGATGTTATGACAGTATAGATGACAAAGTTTGATCTTATCCTTGATATATACTAAATAAGTTCAAGATATTTTGATTATGGTATATTACTCTTTGATGCATCACCTTAGAAACCCTAATGACTTGTGTAATAAGCCTAGACTCATGAAAAGGTGTAATTATTATCATATGTTGAAATAGTTGGTTTTTTAGGTAACTTTGAATTGGACTCAATTGAGGTAGATGTAATTATTAATATAAGGACACATTGAAATCCTTATGAGGTATGGTGTTTTTTGGATTATCTAGTTGTTATGGGAGTTGTATAGAATGTGAAAAAACTATGAAATACACAATGATGCACCCAAACAAGGTTAGGTAGAAACTACAACAAGTATTTATTTGTACTTTGACTTATGGGTGGTATAAGTGATCATTTGATTTATTATGACTCTTAATAGTTAAATTCATTATTTATTAGAAATTAGATGTAGTAAAATTTTGGATTCTCGAGAATCGTCCCTTAATGCATAAGGTGGAGTTACCCCATATACATATAAGGTGTTGAGTTGAAGATTTGATGTTATTGAAATGCTTTAAGACATAGAGTTGAACTCCTATGTGAAGTTAGTCGACTTTGGTCCTCACATTGATTTTAGTACCACTTTTGAATTTACCTCACAAAGTCTTTCTAGTAAAAAATATTTTCTTATATAATTGTATGTAAAAAGTATTTGTTGATTTCTTTCAAAGATTTTCACACCGGGTTGTAACTTTCTGTAGGCATGAAATTGGAAATGCCTAGGTGTTTTGGACCCTAGGTTTTGACCGATCTCAATGACAATTCCTTACGACCACGCAACATTGTAACCATGGATAAAAAAAGTGTGGTTAATGTTATATAGAAGACCTAATCGTCTTCCCCTCTAGCTTTGACTCATGATGATATCTTTAGGGCTAGAGTATGGAGATATATTAGAATTGAAAACATAATCAAAATAATGACTAATGGAAATATTATAATGAAAATTGTAGTACATGTTAAAGAATGACTCCTTAGATTTGTATTAGGTGTGCAATCTAAATTAATTAAAATTGACCTCTTCCATAATAAGTCAAATGAATTTGGGTCATAAATGAGGAGGTCATAGTTCCAGTGGCCTAGAGAATTCCTCAATCAAATATCATATATGTTTCTTCCCTAAGTAACATGACTAATGGATCACACTAACATTGATTACTTCCAAATGGATTCGGTAAAACATTGATGAATAAAGCTTTCTACAATTGAGAGATAAAATTTTCAAATATTAGATTATATATACTTAATGGATAACACTTAGAATAAAATTACTATGTTACAATGACTTAAATACTACTGTTGAATTGTTAAAACAAATCTACTAGGAATTCATTATTCTAGAATAGTGAAATAATTGGTAGGTATTGGTGATGTTACCTAACTGTGATCTAAATACCAAATATTATTGGTATAATTCGATGTAATCTGATATATGAATATGTATAATCAACATACAATAGTGACCAAAATACACACCAAATTCATACTAGAATTTCAAAAAATAAGAACAATACTTAGTAAACTTTGGGTTTTGGTAATAGGGATGTGTAATTTTGAGGATGAAATTTGGTAACTTGGGAAGTATTGTAATAATTTAGCCTTATTTAAATCCCAGTTAATAAGGTGTATGTTTTTATATAAAAAATTTATATACATGAATATGATGAATAATAAATTACCGACTTGATTTTTAAATAATAATTTAACATTTAATAGATATATGGAGAGATAATTCATTTAGCATGTAATTCATGTGTAAATTGTCTTATACACCTCTAGTGTAACAAAGTTTCTTAAATATATTAAAATAAATAAACTATTTTATTCAAATGAAATAATTTATAATATACTTTCTCTTAAATTTTAGTAGTCAAATATTTATAGATAATTAATATTGCAATATTTATGTATATCCCTTTTAATAAATCCTAAAATTTAATTTTTTTTTTCTAACTACTAAAATAAAATAAAATGTGTTCAAAATATTATTTGAGTTATACACCTTGAACACCGATATTTTGTATCTTATTCAAGAGTAGGTAGGTTGTTACACTCTTTTATAGTCTATAAATGCATAATTAAACATGTCACTAATTAATGACATAATTTAAGCCCTCCAAAAAATATGCTATTACTTTATTTAGATACTTCTAGATCTATTCTACCACCATCTATATTTTTATCACTTTTTTATTTTATTTGACCAACCTTTAATTTCTTGATTTTTTTTCTCTTAACTTCTATTTTATTACATTTATGTGCCACTATCGTCTTAATTTTTCTAGTGGAACCCTTAGATCGTGTCGTGCGTCTTTCATCTTCATGGAATGCAACGTGTATGACATTTCTTCTTCTCCCCCACCCTCACAACAATTCCTCCTTCATCCCCCTTCCTCTCCCTCTTCTTCTTCTCTTTTACCTTCCCTTCTCCTCCTCCCCTCGGTGCCATCTTCTTCTCTTCTCTCCCTCTTATTCCCTTTCCTTCTCCACATAGCCATAAACCCTAGTCATCAACCTCTCCCATCCCCATCCAGGTGCCCTCCTACCATGATGGCATGGAACATGCTAGAGGTTCCCAAGGATGCTGCCAACGCCCTCAGCAGCCATATCATGTGACATTGCTTCTCCTCCTTCAGCCTTGCAACCAGTAGAGTTAAAACATTATTACAAGCACAATGACCAGAGACGCATACAAAGGACAACACATCTGTAACCTCCACCAGTAGGGGAACCACCATTTCTAGACCTAAGTGGTTGTAGGATCTTGCTTCTTCCTTGAACTTATGATTGGTGATAATAGAGTCTAAGAGGGAATGTGTGTCACCGCCACCACTATATTGGTTGGAGACAACTTGGTGATAATAAACAGCCATAGTTCTACTCCAACTCTTCTCCACTAGTGCTATACGACACCTCTAAACCTAATTTGGCCATTGGCTTCTTCATCTTCTTCCTTTGTCCTTTCTATGTGTGTTGCTACCGTGGACATGTACAGGAATAAACACCAACTTCCACGATCTGAACCTCTTCTACCTTGATAACTACGACCAAGGGACCTAGTTCAGTTGTTGACTCTTCTTCTTCTTCCTTTTGACTTATGTGTTGTAAGTTTGGTTGTAACCTACAATGATGACATTGAATGTCAAGACTTATTTCATGATAGATTTCCATCCACACTATGCTTATGATTCAGATCTATAATGCACCATCTTCTTCCCCACATGATTTCTTGTTAGTTTATTCATCTATAACATTCACATTGTGTATATGGACAATCAAATCCAAATTGATTAATTTTGATTCACTATGTAAACTAAAATCAAGCATATGTCGTAATCATTCTCATGTTGGTCACACTCAAATGAACTAACCTAAATATTATTTTCATACCTATATGCATCTTATGTAGTGTTTGGCAAAGTGTTTGGTCAGTCATAGCTCATGTGCGATGAGATGGATCACCGTGTATTTTTTTTCTCTAATGAAAAAATGACACCTACAAATGTTGCCCACCGCTGCATCAAATGCAAAAATAGTACAAATAGTCAACGGTGGTCGACCTGGCATTTGGTAATAGCAGTTGCAGACTGACCTCTCATGCCCAACAATATTTAATCACTTCTTGGACATTTGCCACCACTTTGCCAAATGAACTAGTGGATATATATGTAATAGTAATCCCCAATTAAGATAAAATCTCTCATGTAAGTTGATTGGTCTATTTTTTCTCTAATCATGTTCTCTAAAACATAATTTCATTAAAATAGAAATATAGAAAGGAAGATCTTACTTGTAAGGAATTTTTTTATAACTATATAGTTAGGAATATAAATTAGGTAAGAATTCAATTAGAATTAAATGAAATGTTCCTCTAGTAATGAATACTCCTTCTACCTTGAAAGAATAGATGACATACTTTAACATATGGAGAGAGATAATGTTTAAAAATAAAATATAATCCATTGCAATTGAGATGGTTATTGGTGGGATGACGTCAATTATAAATAATGGGTATTGAACAAGAATAACTCAAAATCTTAATATATATAACCATATATGATAGGGACATACATATGTGAGTATTTAAGATTGTAAACACTAACGTGACATTAGACAACTAATACTAGCAACAGATATACTTTCTATTATGAATAGGTATAGTGGACTAATGTGTGTACAAAACACTTTTAGGTTGTCAAGGATGAATGGTGAATTTAACCCTCATTAATAGAGTTGGTTGTATAGATCAAGTATGTGCTTCTCACTTGAGATGTTTGGGCTTGCCATCTCCTTTTGATTCCTTTTTCTCTTGGATTCTTTTGAATGAGGCATAAGATGTTGATTTTTCTTAATCAAGTGATCATTTTAAAATACTCTTACATGTTCATATTAATATGTAAATTATTCTTAATATTGTTAAACCTTAATTCATGTTATGACTTTTTTACTACTTTCCATACTCTGTTTTGTAAGCAATAGTGACACTTACCTAGTATAGTGTAACATATCACTAGGGTGTATGGCATTAGTTGCACACGCTTCTTGGATTTAGTCCATAAATTTGGGGGTATATGTCCTTAGTTGCACATGCTCCTTGGGCATAGTCTCTAATTGGGGGTATATGGCCATGGTTACACATGCTCCTTGGGTTTTAGTCACTAAAAAGGTAGTTTGTGGTGGTACAACTACCGCTTTTATATTGTTATATGTTACTAGTTGAGTTGTTCACATTGATGTTGTTTGTTTTAGATTTATGCATTGTTCCATTATTATTTATGGCAAGTTAAATTGATTGATTAATTCATCATACATTAAAATTCCTAATAATTAAATTTTACTTGATATTGATTTATGCTTCTTATTTCATTTTGTATACTCTCATTCAAATTATATTCTTTTCATTTTGTTCCTTCCTCAATTTCTCTCCATTACATCCAAATAACATTTGTAGTACATACTGAGATTTGTTGATGTCTCTCTATTTTTTGCTTATCTTGGGTATATTCTTATACCTATTTCAGTTTTATTATGAGGAAATCTACATGCATGTTGGACTTGGAGGTAGGATACCTTGAACTCTTTGGCTTACAACTTAGATGAGGCATTTAGGTGTTGTCCTATTCTTTTTTTCTCGATTGGCGTAATCACATAATTTATGAATATCATGTATTTGATACATAATATCTTAATGTTGCCAAATCTTGCTAATGAATGTTGATGGCTTTTATATGATACCTCATTTATCCTTCTGCTTCATAATGCTCTAAATCCCTTAGGATCAAATGGTTAATATGAATAAATTAAACCATTAAATCAACTATATATATATATATATATAAATAGTTGGATTCTAGTACTTTATTATATAAAAGTAAAGTCAGGGACCCCAACAACCCATCTTTACAATGAGTGCAAATCTATATATCTAGTTTAATTGTACCTATATTTGTTTGTACTAAGAAATTTAACGAGTAATATTAATATATAGAGAGATGAGGAATCCCCATGTTGTTGAGGAAGTCCTTCCCGTACTATTGCAATTTTGAGTGTTGGCGGATAGGAGTGTTGTAAGAAGAAATCATGCATTTTCACCAAATGCTTCCACACTTTCCTGTAGTGAAGCATCAGAAGATGTTCTTGATCTTGATGAAAATTTCATGGATAGTTTTTCTAATTTGGCCCATCAACAATCCACAACTATCAGAACTGTGATCTCTACTGATTTAAAAATTGTAAATTTTAGTAGTGAGTCCCGATAGACTACTAATATGAATGTCCCTATTGGTGGCTGGTCTTCTAAACGTAACAACACATCACCTGCTGTAGGAATCACCGATTCATCTATCAACCACTTCTCCAAAGTTTATAAGAATGTGCATGATGATGTGTTCAACTTGGCCCATTTGAAAACAAACATCATATCTAACACCATAAACCCGCTACAAAGCCTACCCCAAGCCTATCTCGGTGTACTCTTCGCACTTTAGATTGTCCTGATAAATGGTTTGAAGGATGAGATGAACATGGATGTTTATCTAAATATGAGTAGTTGTCAACTTGATGTGGTGTTTTTTTGCTTAACATGGTAATCCAACAATACTCATATAAGCCCCCACCTTTAGAGATAGTGGCATTCTTTATAAGTAAAGGTTTGTATATGAACTCAGATGTTCCTCCCGCTACACTACCCCTAGTCAATCTACATTTTTTAATCCCAATATGAACCCAATGTGGATGCCACCACCACCAAAAGGCAATGCAGGTGGAAAAGCCCAATCTTATCCGGACTGAGTGAACCATATGACCGCTTACAACATGCCTAGAAGCTCATCTGCACCACCACCACTTGCTACTTGAGACTAGAATCATGTTGATATCACATATTAGAGTTCCATTCATGCATTTCTTTCTAGAAATATTTGTTTGGATTTGTGTACCTTAAACAATATTTTACACTAAAATTTGGTTATTGAACAATGCCTGAACTACTTTCTATTTAGATATGTTTGTCATCTTTATCAATCATGAATTCCTATTGTAGTATGGATTAATTATATGTAGCTTGTATGAGATCATTAAATAACATGCTTAATGATCACATTTTTTTACTATTGTAGAGACTTATATTTAGGTAGGCACAATTGTTGAAACCAAAAAAAGGTTTGATAGTGAATGGGCTACATATTTCATATTGTCCACAACGGATCCACCAATCAGGTAACAAGGACAATACATAACAATAGTGGATTAGGAGGGGATTGTAATGGACATGAAGCAACAACTCAACGTCCATGGTTGATAATATTAGAATAGGACACCAAAATGTCATTGAACTATTGCAAGACCATGAAGAAAAAGTGTATGACATGTTTCTTATGAATCCTACAGCTATTACAGCCCTTGTTGAAAAGTTAGAACAACGAAACCTCAAAGAAGAACATAGTTCCTTAAGCATAAAAGTCATTTTATACTTCCTACAATATCTTGGTCGTGGTCATACTAATTGCAATTTAGCATAAGACTATGTCCATTCTAGTGATACCATTAGTCGCAGGTTTGTCAAGTGTTGAAAAGAGATTTTAGCCTTGATTGATGAATATATTACCCTCCCCAAAGCACCATTCATCACGCACCATAAAATTAGGCAAAATACAAGGTTGTACCCTTACTTCAAGGTAAGAGTGTTTTTATGTGAGTTATGTGTCTGTTATATGTGTTACGCTCTCACCACATGTGTTGTTATTAACTTAGGATGCATTAGGTGAAATTGATGGTACACAATTACTGCGACATGTTAGTAGGGACAAACAAAATTCGTACTATACCATAAAGGGATTCATCTCAGCAAATGTTATGACAGTCGTCAATTTTGATATGGAATTCACTTATCTCATATGTTGATGGGAGGGTTCAATTGCTGACATGTGTGTACTGTGTGAAAGCAAGGATGTGGGGATTTCAGCGAACCAAGGGTTCAATACTACTTGGTGGATTAAGGAATTCCAACACATATCAATTTGTTGCATCATTATACAGTACAACATACCTCCTAAGTGAGTATAGGGAGGGTGGGACGTTCATGCAACAACAAAAAAGAGACGTTCAACTATAGACACACACAAATATGAAATGTTAAGAGGGCATTTAACATGTTAAATAGGAGTTTCATCATACTTAGACAACAATCGACATTCAAAATAATGCAACATTCTAAATTACCTATCGTGTTGTGTACTATACAACTTTGTGTACTATACAACTTTATAAAGAGACATCAATTACCATATGAAAATGTTGATAAAGAAGTCAAAATGGATGAAGTCAATCAAGAAGGATATGAAGAACTGCCCGATGAACTCACAATTTAAGTGGAACTAGGAACATAGAACAGTCTAAGGGAGGGTATTTCCACTTATCTATGGGATACACGATAGGCCACGTCAATTTTGTTCCCCGTGTATCTCAAAATAGCATGTTCTTTATTATAAGACTACTTTTGTTGGTTTATTTTAAGCACTATGGTATTATACATGTATGAGTATGTATGTCACAAGTAGTTAATTATTGCAGTACTTTAAACTAGCATCCCTTTAATAATATTAGGTGATGATGAATTAAATACCAACATGTTAATGTAGCCTACCTTTGATGCTAGCAATGGTAGATTTGAATAAAAAACACTCATATATCGTATTCACTTTCTGCAAGGGATTCATCTCAAAGACCTGAGAAATGAGGCTATTTATGTATCATTATTAGCACAACATGACAACTTTGATGGCATTGAAGGAGGTGGTGATGCGACAACTACTATTTGTAAGGATATTTAGGTCTAACTTGTCAACATTTTTTGACCACCTTACTCTACTAAAGCAGACACTACAAGGATCCTTGGAAATATAGATGAGTTGCATAGTAGGCCTGACTGCCTACATAATAAATTGGACTTTACTAGTGATATTGCAAACTCCAACGATGAGGATGAGTGGAATAATTCCTATTACAACACTCTATTAGCATGTTTAGGTCATTTGTTTCCAATTTCATATGAAATGATTTCAAATTAGTTTTTACACATTATGTTTTGTTTTGGACATCCATGCATTGTGTTTTATAATTAAATAATAATGAAAACTAGTTCTCATTGTATGGGTTGTTTTCCCTAAAGGTAGCCAAGTCTTATACTAAAATGTAGAAATTATGTGGCATAAAGAGTTATAAATGACATCACATTATGATGCAATTGAGGAAGAAGTGCATCACTTAGGATTAAAACTGAAGATGCATTAGCTTTCTAATTTGAGGTGTTAAGTGAGAGACTTGGAGAGATATATTATATTTGTGCAGTAAGACTTGATCATAATCTTATGTACTATTAACAACACCAATCATAGAAATAAATAAAAACATTTACCCACATAGAGAACCGCAAATGTTCCCTTTTTCAGTGGGTAGCCGAAATTACACATACAAAAGAATTACTACATGTAGAAATAAAGTTGATTTCATATGAGTGTAATGTTGTATGGCATCAAGAAATGAACTTTTGTGGTGTTGTTGATATGAAAATCAATGTAAAATGGAATATAGAAGCATACATCGACATATACTTTGTTTTATCTAATGAAGTTAACAGACTAAAAAACTGATCTGCTATAGTCTTCCACCAACTCCATCACTAAGCCCATGGTATCATGTCCAATATGTTATAACTCAATGGATTAACAAATCATATGCTTACATATATTGCAAACTTTTTTGTACTAGTTCCACCTAAAGTGGTTTGTATTTCGTACACCATTATTTGATCTCAGTTGTTTTGTGTTTTAGTTATCTATTTCAATTAATGTGTTTGAATGGTATGTGTTACTTATTGCTTTGCTTGTATGTAGATGGCAAGTATCACATGGAAAAACATGCATGTCAACATAACTCATTCAAGCAATGTCAGAAGAAAAAAAAATATGATGGTGTATGTTTATTGTTGATATTTTTGAAGAAGATTGGGTAGACATTATGCAACAACTTATTATATAATTACGTCTCATGATATCTATTTATAAGGCAAAGTTATAGTGGGGTTCAGATAAAATTGAGATTTACCATTACAAAGAAATTTTGGAAGTTGACGGGTGGTCTAGGTGCAACCGTTGTTGTATACCTCTGTACCAGATTATGTACAAGCGAGACAAGTTTTAATTGAAACTCATACTAGCTATAAATAATGACCCATAATAGGTGACTATATTTTATATCAATGGAATCAAATGTACGACACATGATAAGTACAATGAATCACATAATTGTAACACGATCATGTTAATTTATCATTCACTCCAAATTTTGTATATTTTGATTGTCACACACATGGCTTCATTCTTCAGTGCACAACTGATGTTCATGCTAATTAATTGACATGTTTGTGTATTCTGATGTTTCATTGTGAGATAGTTTGAATCATCAAGACTAAGGAAAAAATAAGTACATAATATGATAGTACCGTGTGATTCAATCTTCTATCCAAACAAAATTATATCATAACCCAGACTGAACCATGCAATTCTGAGGACTATCCAAATAGAAATCAAGTTGAAATTAGAGTGTACTAAGAATGAACCTTGCAATTCTGACTGATAACCAAATAGAATCATAGTGGAATCAAACTGTACTAAGACTGAACCTTGCAATTCTGGATGCTAGTCGAATAGAATCAGTGTGGAATAAGATTGTACTAAGACTAAAAGCTGCAATTCTGGGTGCTATCCAAATTGAAATTAGATTATACTAAGACCGAACCCTAGAATTCTGGTTGATAAACAAACATAATCATAGTGGAATGAGAATGTACTAAGACTAAACCGTGCAATTCAAGATGCTAGCCAATCAGAATCATAGTGGAATTAGACTGTACTAAGATTGAACCATGCAGTTCTAGCTGCTAGTCAAATATACTAAGATTTGGTTGCCAGACAAAATTTCAGTTCAATCCCGACATGGTAATCACATTCCCACAGACTAACTCAATTGATACTAGATGTAATGACCTTACTTTTCAATTTCCTCCAATTATGAAAGGACCTTAAAGTCAAAAGCCATTACCTAAATTCCTAAGGATCCAGATTCAATAAATAATAAATAATTTCCATTATTTCACCAACATTGTTAACAATATATAATAATGCTCCTCTAATGATTTACATGAACTTTATATGAGAAACTAATGCATATGAGAAGAAGTGTCTAACTAATCCTCCGTGACTTAACATTTTAGTGTTCAGTTGATTTCATCTTATTCATCATGTCTTGATATGTTCATATATGGCATTTACCTAAAATGCTAACAATGAAACACGGTCCATATATCTCTATATTGTGTATGCCATGCAAGAAAAATATGTGCATGTAGGTGTAACAACATAAACAACCATATAAGCAATAATTGTTAAATAATTGAACATGCATTTTTTGTTATAAATTATCAACCTTTCAATGCTCAATCTTGGCGGTATAACCCTCTCATGGTTTTTTTTTCTCCTGTAGCAGAATTGTGCAACCTTCCTTTTTTGGGGCTTGGTTCCATGTCGACCTTCCCTTCTAGGTATTGACCTCTTTGTGAACTTCCCTCCTTGGTTTGATCATAGTCATATCCAGAATGACTTTCTTTCTATTTTTTGGGGGGTCACCACACCACATTCAACCATCTCAAGATAGCACTTTGGGTTCGATCAAGTTATGCTCATAATAGGTGATACATATAGGGCCTTATAGTTTATAGGAAATAAATAAACAACCAAGCAGGTTAATGATAACACCTTTGTGAAACTTCAGAAAACATTATAATTCGATAAGAGTGGTTATCCATAAGTAACCATATACCTCATCTCCATGCAAGAACCATACAACATGTACTTCAAGCATATTTCCAAACATCCAAGCATTCAACATAATCAACCAACATTATTTTCATGTATTTATACTCTAAAGTGAAACCAATCAAATTAAAATACTAATCATGGTTTAGTTTAAGGTTTAGGTTTCCTTTGGTATAAAGTTATCAGTAGAGTTATTCTAACACCCCAATTTTCTAAAACATATACATTACTGAGTGGAAGCTTAACTCGCATTAGGATACCACAAAAATGACAATCATTGAATAAATATATAATTTCATTCAATCAACTCAGGAAAAATAATTGCAAATATCATGTCTCAAGTTCCACATAGAAAACTTAAACTTTGAACTAAGCTAAACTAGTACATAATCTTGACATTAATTGAAAAACTAAACTAAATGATATGGGATAGTTGGCACCTCACCAGGGCTAATCTCTTAATTTGTCCTTGAGATGTATGCTCCTTGGTTAAGCTCCCTTATTCTTTCCTTATGTGGACATTGCATTCCTAGCCATGCATTCTAAACGGAAAACATGTTAGAGTAAGCGACATTGAGTATTTTTATAATAATAAAAAAATTGGACAAAATACAAACATGAAATTAACTGAATAATAAATATGGATTCTCATAATATGCTCTTAGTAGTTGATTATAATGTCCTCTACTCTTATGCACCATCTGTGCTCATAAGGCTCGTAGGCTCAACGATGTTCCACTTGAACTCATGATTTGCACTAAAGTGCCATAACTTATGCTCCAATTGAGCTCATTATTTGCACCTAAGTGTCATTAATAATGATCCAGTTGAGGTCATGATTTGCACATAAGTGCCATTATATTCCATTTGAGCTCATAAGGTCGAAGGGCTCAACATTAACACGATGAGGATAAAATAATACAACCCATTAAATGATTCATCATTAATTTAATAATCCCTTAATTTGACTGAATTTCACATGATCATGGCATAAATATCTAAAATTTTACTTGAAAGCATAAGCATCATATAAAAACTTTTGGGGAACAGTAATTCAAGAATTTCTAAAAATTGAATACATAGTGATGCATATAATTTAACTTGATCATCATGATACAATAATCTTAAAGTGATTGAACACCATTATTTAATACTCAAAGTGCATGGACATGCACACCCCTCTCTTAGGGAAAATCCTAGTTGCTTCTTTAGACTGATGAAATCCTATTGACGTTGATAGGGTTGATTGAAACCTGATTACCCTATTAAATCAATTAACATTCATTAATAATTGATACTCAACCTAATTTCCCAGGGTTTCTTGGTTCTTTAATGAATCAAGAAAAAAGTCAAAACAAGGCTATAAAACTTAATTCATAATCTAGATCTCAAAAAATCCTTTCCAAAACATATTTGCACATAATTTTTTTATCACTGATTTAATTATTATGAATTTTGAAAAGATTGGACAATAAGATAAATTGGAAAAGCCACATCAGTGAAATCATTCGTAGTAGGAATACATGGTACTGGCCTTGCCCGGGTGAGATTACCCACTCACGATCATCCATATGGCACAAATGCTTGACCAAACAATCATATTGTGGCCCAAAATAAAAGAGTTGAAAGGCGACTTTGCCCAAACTGAGTGTGACTAAAAACAATGTGGGTGGTAGTAAAATGAGAATAGTGGCGATCGTCTTGTTCATCGGCACAAAAACTATTCCTAGCCAAATAGCCAAACAATACATCCATGAATTCTTAACCACAAACCATAGAGCTCAGATACTTACGAGAAAAAGGAACAATGACTTATGCCACGAAGACATGAAGAAGCTAGATAGCTTTGACTCATGATGGGTTGGAGGAGAAAAACCATCTCCCGACATGGCAGGATGGAGTAAGCTCCTGTGAAACATGTCGTGAGGCAGGTAAGTTTGAACTAAGATTTTCAATTAACTAAAAACATTCGACCAGAGGCAATGAGAGAAAAGTGACAAAGAATCATTTGAAGGCATTTACACAGATGAAAACATCAAAGCTTGCAAAAAGGAACATGAATTGTCAAACTAGAAAATTGGGTGAGAACGAGGAGAAACAATAGGAGTGCCTTCATCAGGTGAGACCAAGGAAGGAGAAAGGTTGGTGGCTATGCGGGAACTGAGTACGATGTTGATGGCAGCATTTAGAACTCTTCAACTGCCTGAGCAGGACACCAAAAGCAGTAGAGGCAGGTCAACCCCGATAGCTTAATCGCATGGTCCATCGGCACATTGGAGGGTATTTTAGTAATTCAAGTGAGTTTCTAGGAATCTAAAAGTTGTTTCGATGACTTGTTTATATAGCTCAAGGTCGCAGGAAGTTAGGTGTCTTGTGGAAACTGAAACTAGGGAGACAGGCATCTGGCATCACTGGGAGTATCATAAGGAGGATACCCACTGGAACTGGGATTGCTCGTGTCAAAAGGGTTTCAGGACTCCATTTCCATCGGGAGAGAGATGAATGACGTAGAGGTGAGGGAGGAGAGATCGAGCAGTGGAAGGAGTCACTGTATGTAGAATCCCACATGTTAGTGCCCCGGGTGAGGGAGATGAGATGGGACTCTCACCATGCCTAGATCTGAGAGTCTAGTCTAACAAGACTCCTATAGGGGGTCAAGGGTGAGGTTCATGTGCCACACGAAACAACACGGGACATTAGTAAATTTTGTCATTAATTTCTAATCTAGGATTAAAACTATATCACTTTCTTTCTTAAATTAATTGGGATAGATAAAGTTCTTGGAATTCAGTGAAAATTGGCATGTTACCCAAATTTACCACAATAAATTCGAAAATAGCATAAATTTTCACTTTTGAGAACCACTACTATCAATTATATCCCTTTTTAAGATAAAGGTGTATTAAATCATATATGATTGTCTATCAACAACTTGGGGCTCACATTTTGGGGAAAGCCTAACATACATTGTTTAAGTTCATAAAAATTTTATTGGGTCGAATTATTCTTATTAGTAGGGTCTGTTTCACTTTAAACTCCATATGTATCACTAATTGACTACATAGGGTTATATCTAATGAAATTGAATCACACTTGAATTTAAAATGTGAAATTATCTCTAAATTTAATGGGAACATACTATGAAATTTTAAATTGGGTTTCTTAGTCACATTAGGATTTAAAGAAAGCATCAAATCTCCAACATTTGGATTTGCTTAGTATAGGAATTGACATGAAAATCCTAAACCTATTATAGTGAAAATTTTGGGATGTTACAATTCTACCCACCTTAATAAAATTTCATCCTCAAAATTTAATTTACGATACTACCCCCTTAGGGTTTTACTTATTCTCAGTTTATGATATACATACATTGAGCACTTCCATCTAACTCAATCTAAGGTTTTAAGTATATCATTCTTTCTTCATTAACTTCACTTAACCCTTAATGTCTTGGACTTTGATTCTTTATATGGGTCTCTACCAACCTATTGCATTAGGTTTAGATGATTGCCTAATTTAGATCTCTTATATTTATCTTGGTGGCACCTCCAAATTCGAGTTGGCCAAACACAAATTTAAAGGTGTGAGAACTTGTTATGCTTGTGTTCAAGATCTTAGTAGTGTACATGTCCCATACCACATATGCTAGCAATATGAAGAACATGTGCATGATAAGTCTTTTATGCTATTGACATTTCCTCTAAATTTCTCAATTGGTTGACCATCACCATTGAGGAGAAGAGAGGACATGCCACTAGCTATATAGAGTTGACACAAAGGATCCAAATTTGATAATTTCCTATCCCTAACATATAAGTTTTCTATCATAAAAGGAAGGATGTAAGAGCTACCTAGGAAATCATGAGTAAATCCTAGTATCTAACTATATTTTTCACTCTGATACCACATTGTAACACCCCAATTTTCTAAAACATATACATTACTGAGTGGAAGTTGAACTCGCCTTGGGATGTCACAAAAATGATAATCATTGCATAAAAGTATAATTTCATTCAACCAACTCAGGAAAAATAATTGCAAATCTCATGTCTCAAGTTCCACAACATAAAACTTAAACATTGAACTAAGCTAAACTAGTACATAATCTTGATATTAATTGAAAATTAAAATAAATGTTATGGGATAGTTGGCACCCCACCAGGGCTAAGCTCTTAATCTATCCTTGAGATGTATGCTCCTTGGTTAAGCTCCCTTATTATTTCCTTCTGCGGACATCACGTCCCCATCCATGCATTTAAAAAGAAAAACATGTTAGAGTAAGTGACATTGAGTATTGCTATAACAAAATAATAACTGGACAACAAGGAAACATGAAATTAACTTAATAGTAAATTTGGATTCTCATAAGGTTCTCTTAGTAGTTGGTTATAATGTCCTCTACTCTTATGCACCAACTATGCTCATAAGGCCCATAGGCTCATGTAAGGAGTGGGATCCCAGAGGGGAACCACTCCCTACTCAAATAAAAACGGAACATCCCAAACTAAACACCAACATAAAAAAATTCAACAAAGGGATGAAACCAATTTATTCAACATGAATGTATCATAACACCAAAGTATAGAAGCAGAAGAAAATATTTGACTATATTCAATTTGTCATAAGATTACAAAAGTACATCAACATCATCTCCCATAAGGGTTTACATCATAAGGATCTGGTAGAGGTAAATCCAAACCACAACAACTTTGTCTCCAAGCTTTAACTCCTTAAGTTAAGTCTGAGTCTTCATGTCGTGTCACCTATGTCCTTCACTTTGGGTTGGAAGCATACCCCAGCAAGAAGAGCAAAATAAATAACATCAGTAAAGGTTGGTATGTACATACTAAGCAGGAAATAGAGCAATATATATGGAATAAAGGACAGCAAGTATAAAAATCTTCCCATAGAATATTAAAGTACTACCTAATCGAGCATAAAAGAATATGAACAACCAAATAAGAATGAAGCAAAAGAGTATATAAACAAGGCATCCATGTGTTTCACCTGTGACAAAACTAGAATAATATATCATGCAGGTAGGAAATATACATCTACCATAAATGTGGGGTGAGTAGGAAATGATACACATCTACTTGAATGTTGGGTGAGCAGGAAACGATACACATCTACTTGAGCAGGAATTTAAACATCTGCCCCTGTATACAAGTTATGCAGGAATTTTAAAATCTGCATTCGCATATGTGGGAATTTTAACATCCACATGAAAGCACATTCAACATTATACTAGTAGTCATCACATGATGCATAACAAAAGAATAAACAAGAAATAAGAGAATATGAATTCAAGAATACTCAACATGATGTACTACATATATATCCACTACCATGTTGGGAAAAGAAGCACATATCAACATATAAACATCCACCTCAAAGTGGGCACATATCATCAAATAAGTTCAACATGCTCAAAGCATAAGAGAGAGTCCAAAAGAATATCCATGGTCACAAGATCAATAACAAATAAGATAGTTCACATGAACCATGTTTTTTAAAAGAAAATACATTGTGTATAGGCTAATGTCCATAGGACCAAGAGAAAAAAGAAACATAGGTAAATTGCTCAAAAAGAATAATTAGGGATGTAAACATACCTCAACTTCATAGTCTACTCTATCCAAAGCTAGGTCTAGGTCCAAGCCTAGGCCTCCAAAGAACCTAATATGGATAAATATAGATTTTGGGTCAACTTCACATTAATTATACAAACCCTAAAAAGTATCTTTTTCCTTACATCCGACTTAGGTTATCAAAACTATGTCATATTTTAGGTTACTCTTTTCTGACTCCAAAACATACTTTATTATATTTTTTTGACTTTTAATTATTTATTTATGAATTTTACAAGTTATTACTTATTTAGGTAAATTCATTAAAATCACATATTTTTTAGATTAGATTCGAGAAACAAAACTGGTACCATTAGATAGCTCTTATTTTTTTTATTTCAGAACATATTTTATTTTGTTTTTCTGAGCTAGGAATAATTAGTTATGAATTTTCAAAAACTGACCAATCAGATAAATCCACATCAACAAAATTGTTGGGAGAGGAAAAGAGAGAGGGAGAGTGGGTGCTCACACTGAGTTGGCCCAATCATGGGCGGCCAACTCAGCTGACCCCACAAACAAGTTGGCAATTCATCATAGAACATAAACAAAATAAACCAGCATAAAAAGACATTTTTACCCCTTCCGAGAAAAACCAAAGAAAGGAGAGAAGATGGGGTAGCTTAGGAAAATCCGAAGGAGTCATCTTCAACCTATCCTTCTTGATAAAACATCTTACAAATGACGGTGAAGGGACCAGGATTTTAAGAACCAAACTCATGAATCTACAATCTGAGTTTACAGAGAAATCAGTAACTTGCTCACAAGGCCTAGCCGAACTCGAGATCCCAAAGAGGAATACAATGGCGGCCAAACATTGCAAAACAACTTGTGCATCAGTTCGAAAAAAGAAGTAGAATTGGGGAAATAAGATTTTACCAAAATAGGAGGAACCCAAGGTGGTAGATGACTACAGATGACCATCACAAACCCTATCGGTTGTCCGAAGATCACCCAATCGCCCAGGGCCTGGTGATGAATCCGCTGTGGTGCCCAAAGGCTGGCGGCAGAAGGCGGGTTCTAGGAGGATCAGTTTGGAGTCAGTCGAAGCCAAAGAAACCCCAAAGAAAGAATCCTTAAGCCACAACAAAGGTCAGCCTTTAGTTTCCTAGATGTCTGAAGGACCAATGCAGCGAGGAAGTTGTAGAAAAGAGAAGAACAAGGCACGAACAGGGGAAGTGGCCAGCGCTTGCTGAAATGGACAATGACGCCTTGAGCCCTAGGTTATATAGGGGCCTTATGTTTGGGAAGAAGCAAGGAAGGTGGAGGCAAAGAAAATGGAGGAAAAGGTGGAGAGGAGAGGGAGAAATTGGATAAGGAAACTCTGATCACACTGTTAGAAAGGTTCGAGCACGAAGAAGCTAAAGATGTTGCCACCGTCTGATTGAAAATCGAACGGCCTAGAAAAAGACCGCATTGGGGAAATAGGTGTTACAGTGAAACAATAGGAAACCTGAGAAATCAAATATGCGTGACAAAATAAATGAATTTCTATTATGATTCAAATAAAGTGTGTTCACATTAACTTTTCATTTCTCTCTCTTCTAAAAAGGGTGCAAACAAACCCCAAATTAAATGAAATTTGGCACCCAGCCTATTTTGAACACGAGGAATCCGAATATGCAATTAGTTTTGGCTTTTGGGAACTTTAATGTGTTAAATAAATCAAATACTATTTTCTCTTTCCTCATGCATTAATGACTTTAAGATTATCCAATTTTGATGAAACTTCACCAACAAGTCATATCTAATGTGTTGGATACAAATCTGCCATCAATTTTACATGTTGGAGTTGTTTGTATAATTATTTAATATTTTGAAGGTTCTACACACTTTCTCTCTCCTAATTTCATCTTTTAAACAAATGTCTTCCAAATTAGATGAAAATTCACTGAAAGGCTATATTTATTATGTAGATTATGAATCCAATATGATTTTCCTCTTTTGGAGTCATTTAATATTTTATTTGATATTTTGGGGGAAATGTTTAACTTTTGAGATTTCTTTTAATGAGATATGTCATATGGCCCATTAGTGGCCCATTAACCAAAACTATTCATCCAATTAAGTTCTTTAACTTCTTATTACCATCCAAATGAGTCATATGTGATTATTAAGCATGAATTATCATGTATTCTATTATATACTTTTAGGTGACACATTTTATGTTCCATTATTGTCATAAGTCTAATGTGAGAACATTAGGTTACATTAGGATGATTTATACATGCATTATCTTATTAGTGTTATACTAAACCTCATCTGGATCTATCCTCAACTTAGTTTGACTAAGTCCAAAAATTTCAAACTTCTAAGGTAGGGTTTGAGATCTAGTATGTTACAACACTCCACCCCTTAAAGGGATTTCATCCTCGAAATATATTGATCCAAACATCAACAACCAACTACTCTCCACCCCTTAAAAGGTTTAACCTAACAAGTCAAACTAACAATATTTAGGGTTACCCACATATCTTTTAGTCATGAATGTTTTAGAGATTTATGTTGTTCATGTAACCATCTGGCAATGCAGAAACATCTAGAGTTGAGTTTTAGGTCCTTGTGTCTCTAACCTAACAACCCTAAGATCCAAAAAGCCATAGGATACACAGGGTAGGTACACTACACCTTAACATTATATCACATATTCCTAGTCACTTCTTTAAAATTAGGGTTAGGATTCTATGCCAACTAATTCTAGGGTTTATCCACTAAAACTTCACATATCTCTTCATTGTGACTTAGTTCAAGAAATCATCGAAAAAATCAAAGAAAATTTTGTACATATAGTAGTATAATGAAAAAAAATTATAATAAACATTGCGAAGTAAAACCAACAAGTTGGCCAAAATCCAATGTGAAAACCAAGTCACAATATTTCCATATTAGGAATTTTTATCCTACTATCTCCTCATAACCTAATTGCATCCTCAATTCAAACCTTATTGCATCAAGAGATTCAAATCATAAACAATCTATTTGATAGGGTAAGATCTCCTAATCCTCATCACATATTTAACATAGATCAATTAACATCTCACCTAGAGGGAAACTATGCAAGGTAAGGGTTTTAATTAGGGAGACAAAATTGAAATAGTCAGATTTCGATTACCATGGGATCTGATACTATGCTGTAAGGAGTGGGATCCCAGAGGGGAACTACTCCCTACTAAAATAAAAAGGGAACATCCCAAACTAAACACCAACATAAAAAATTTCAACAAAGGGATGAAACCAATTTATTCAACATGAATGTATCACAACACCAAAGTATAGCAGTGGAAGAAAATATTTGACTATATTCAATTTATCATAAGATTACAAAAGTACCTCAACATCATCTCCCACGAGGGTTTACATCATAAGGATCTAGTAGAGGGAAATATAAACCACAACAACTTTGTCTCCAAGCTTTAACTCCTTAAGTTAAGTCCAAGTCTTCATGCCATGCCATTCAAGTCCTTCACCTAGGGTTGGAAGCATACCCCAGCAAGAAGAGAAAAATTAATAACATCAGTAAAGGCCGGTATGTGCATACTAAGCAGGAAATAGATCAATATATAAGGAATAAAGGGCATCAAGTATAAAACACTTCCCATAGAAGAGAAAAGTACTACCCAATCGGGCATAAAAGAATATGAACAACCAAATAAGAATGAAGCAAAAGAGTATATAAACAAGGCATCCATGTGTTTCACCTGTGACAAAACTAGAATAATATATCATGTAGGTATGAAATACACATCTACCATAAATGTGGGGTAAGTAGGAAACGATACACATCTACTTGAACGTGGGGTGAGCAAATAATACACATATGCTCGAGTAGGAATTTTAACATCTGCCCTTGTATAGAAGTTATGCAGGAATTTTAACATCTACATTCATATATGTGGGAAATTTAACATCCACATGAAAACCACATTCAACATTATATTAGTAGTCACCACATGATGCATAACAAAATAATAAGCAAGAAATAAGAGAATATGAATTCAAGAATATTCAACATGATGTGCTACATATACATCCACTACCATGGTGGGAAAAGAAGCACATATCAACATATAAACATCCATCTCAAAGTGGGTGCATAGCATCAAATAAGTCCAACATGCTCAAATCATAAGAGAGAGTCCAAAAGAATAAATATGATCACAAGATCAGTAACAAATAAGATAGTTCACATCAACCATGCTTTTCAAAAGAAAAGACATTGTATAGGCTAATGTCCATAGGACCAAGAGAAAGAAGAAACATAAGTTAATTGCTCAAAAAGAATAATCAGGGATGCAAACACACCTCAATTTCAGAGTCTACTTTGTCCAAAGCCAAGTCTAGGTCCAATCCTAGGCCTCGAAAGAACCTAGTATGGATACATATAGATTTTAGGTCAACTTCACATTGATTATACAAACCTTAAAAATCACCTTTTTCTTTACATTCGATTTAGGTTATCAAAACTATGCCATATTTTAGGTTACTCTTTTTTTAGTCCAAAACATATTTTATTATATTTTTCTGACTTTTATTTATTTATGAATTATACAAGTTATTACTTATTTAGGTAAATTCATTAAAATCACATATTTTTTAGATTAGATTCGAGAAACAAAACTAGTACCATTGAATAGCCCTTATTTGTCTAATTTCAGAACATATTTTATTTTATTTTTATGAACTAGGAATAATTAGTTATGAATTTTTGAAAACCGATCAATCAGATAAATCCACGTTAGCAAAATCGTTGGGAGAGGAAAAGGGAGAGGGAGAGTGCGCGCTCGCACTGAGTTGGACCAATCATGGGCAGTCAACTCAGTTGACCCCACAAACAAGCTAGCAACTCATCACAGAACATAAACAAAATAAACCAACGTAAAAAGACCTTTTAACCCCTGCCGAGAAAAATCAAAGAAAGGACAGAAGGGGGGGTAGCTTAGTCGTCTTAAACATGTCCTTCACGATGAAACATCTTGCAAACGATAGTGAAGGGCCCAAGATTTTAAGAACCAAACTCATGAATCTACAATCCAAGTTCATAGAGAAACCAGTAACTTGCTCACAAGGCCTAGCCAAACTCGAGAGCCCAAAGAGGAACACAACACCGACCAAACATTGTAAAACAACATGTGCATCAATTCGGACAAAGAAGTAGAATTGGGGAAACAAGATTTTACCAAAATTAGAGGAACCCAAGGTGGTAGATGACTACATACGACCATCACAAACCCTGTCGACTGTCCAGAAGATCACCCAATCATCCAGGGCCTAGTGACGACCCCGCAGTAGTGCCCAAAAGCTGGCGACAGAAGGCGGGTTCTAGGAGGATCAGCTTGGAGTCGATCAAAGCCATATGAACCCTAGGGAAAGAATCCTTAAGCCACAACAAAGGTCAACATTTGGTTTCCTAGATGTCCGAAGGACCAATGTAGCGAGGAAGTTGTAGAAAAGGGAAGAATAAGGCACGGACAAGGGAAGCGGCCAGTTCTTGCCAAACTGGGCAATGACACCCTAAGCCCTAGGTTTTATAGGGACCTTGTGTTTGAGAAGAAGCAAGGAAGGTGGAGGCAAAGAAAATGGAGGAAAAGGTGGAGAGGAGAGGGACAAATCAGAGAAGGAAACTCTGATCACACTGCAAGAAAGGGTCGAGCACGAGGAAGGTGAAGATGTTGCCACCTTCCGATTGAAAATTGAATGGCCCAGAAAAAGACCGCATTGGTGAAACAGGCATGATAGTGAAACAATAAGAAAGCTGGGAAATTGAATATGTGTGACAAAATAAATGGATTTCTATTATGATTCGAATAAAGTGGGTTCACATTAACTTTTCATTTCTCTCTCTTCCAAAAAGGGTGCAAACAAACCCCAAAATAAATGAAATTTGGCGTCCAGTCTACTTTGGACGTGAGGAATCCGAATATGCAATTCGTTTTGTCTTTTGGAAACTTTTAATGTATTAAATAAATCAAATACTATTTTCTCTTTCCTCATGCATTAATGACTTTAAGATTATCCAATTTTGATGAAACTTCACCCACGTGTCATATTTAATGTGTTGGATATGAATTTGCCATCAATTTTACATGTTGGGGTTGTTTGTATAATTATTTAATATTTTGAAGGTTCTACATACTTTCTCTCTCCTGATTTCACCTTTTAAACAAACATTTTCCAAATTGGATGAAAATTCACCCAAAGGCTATATTTATTATGTAGATTATGAATCCAAGATTATTTTCCCCTTTTGGAGAAAACTTAGATCTTCTCTTTTCAAATTGAATTAAATTAATTATTATTATGTGAATCATGTAAAACTTGATTCCCAAGGCAATTGGGACCCAAGGAACATGATTTTTAACTTAGATTCCACTTTTGAGATTTCTTTGAATGAGATATGTCATATGGCCCATTATTTGCCCATTAACTAAAATTATTCATCCAATTAAGTTCTTTAACTTCTTATTACCATCCAAATGAGTCATATGTGATTATTAAACACGAATTATCATGTATTCCATTATATACTTTTAGGTGACACATTTTATGTTCCATTATTGTCATAAGTCTAATGTAAGAACATTAGGCTACATTAGTATGATTTATATCTACATTGTCTTATTAGGGTTATACTAAACCTCATTTGGATCTATCCTCAACTTAGTTTGACTAAGTCCAAAAAGATCAAACTTATAGGGTAGGGTTTGAGCTCTAGTATGTTACATCTCAACTGATATTCCACTTGAATTCATGATTTTCTCTTAAGTGCCATAACTTATGCTCCAATTGAGCTCATGATTTGCTCCTAACTGTCATTAATAATGATCCACTTGAGCTCATGATTTGCACATAAGTGCCATTATGTTCCATTTGAACTCATAAGGTCAGAGGGATCAATATTAATATGATGAGGACAAAATAATAAAACCCATTTAATGATTCATCATTAACTTAACAATCATTTACTCTAACTGAATTTCACATGGTCATGGCATAAATATCTAAAATAAAACTTGAAAGCATAAGCATCATATAAAAACTTTGGAGAACTGCAATTCAAGAATTTCCAAAAATTGAATACATAGCTATGCATATAATTTAACTTGATCGTCATGATACAATAATCTTAAAATGATTGAAAACCATTATTTAATACTCAAAGTTCAGGGACCCGCTTACCTCTCTCTTAGGGAAATCCTAGTTGCTTATTTAGGTTGATGAAATCCTATTGGCATTGTTAGGGTTGATTGAGACCTAATTACCTCGTTGAATCAATTAGCATTCATTAATAATTGATATTCAATCTAATTTCTCAGGGTTTCTTGGTTCTTTAATGAATCAAGGAAAAAAGAGTCAAAACAAGGATAAAAAATTAATCCATAATATAGATCTCAAAAAATCCTTTCTGAATCATATTTGCACATAATTTTATGATCATTGGTTTTATATTATGAATTTGTAAGGACTGAACAATTAGAAAATTAGGAAAAGCCACATTAGTGAAATCATTTGTAGTAGGAATACACAATACTGGCATTACCTGGGAGAGATGGCCCACTAGCAGTCATCCATATGGCACAGGTGCTTGACCAAACAATCACACCGTGGCCTAAAAGAAAAGATTTGAAAGACGATTTTGCCCAAACTGAGCGTCACTAAAAACAATGCGGGTGGGGGGGAATGGGAACAATGGTGATCGTCTTGTTCATCAACACAATAGTGATTCCTAGTCCAACATCCAAATGATACAACAATGAATTCTTAACTACAAACCATAGAGCTCGAATACTTGTGAGAAAAGGGAACAACAACCAATGCCGCGAAGACATGAAGAAGCTAGATAGCTTTGACTCGGGCTGGGTTGGAGGAGAAAAACCATCTCCCCGCCATGGCAGGATGGAGTAAGCTCATGGGAAGCATGTTGTGATGCAGGAAAGCTTGAACTACGATTTTTAGTTAACTCAGAACATTACATTAGAGGCAGCAAGAGAAAAGTGACAAAGAATCATCTGAAGACATTAACTTAGATGTAAACATTAAATCTTGCAAAAAGGAACCTAAATTGTCAATCTAGAAAATTGGGGTGAGAAAGAGAAGCAACAATCAGAGTACCTTCATCGGGTGAAACCGGGGCAGGAGAAACCTCGGTGGATATGTGGGAGCCGAGTACATTGTTGATGGTAGCATTTAGAACTCTTCGACTGCCTAAGCAGGTCACCAGAAATAGTGGAGGCAGGTCAACCCCGATTTCTTGGTCGTAAGGTCCATCAACACATCAGAGGGGATTTTAGCAATACAAGCAAGTTTTTGGGAGTTTGAAAGTTGTTTCGACGACTTGTTTATATAGCTCAAGGTTGCGGGAAGTCATGTGTCTTGTGGAGACTCAAACTAGGGAGAGAGGAGTCTGGCATCACTAGGAGTATCGGAAAGGAGGAGACCCACTAGAACTAGGATTGCTCAGGTCGAAAGGGTTTCAGGAGTCCATTACCATTGGGAGAGAGATGAATGATGTAGAGGTGAGGGAGGAGAGATCGAGGAGTGGAAGGTGTTGGTGTCTGTAGAGTCCTACAGGTCAGCGCATCGGGTGAGGGAGACAATCCAGGACTCTCACCATACCTGGATCCGAGAGTCTAGTCTAACAAGGACTCCAATTGGGGGTTGGGGTGAGATTCACGTGACACATGAAACAACGCAGGACATTAGTAAAATTAGTCATTAATTGCTAATCTAGGATTAAAACTCTATCACTTTCTTTCTTAAATTAATTGGGATAGATAGAGTTCTTGGAATTTGGTGAAAATTGGCACGTTACCCAAATTTACCACAAGAAATATGAAAATAGCATAGATTTTCACTTTTGAGAACCACTACTATTAGTTATATCCCTTTTTAAGATAAAGGTGTATTAAACCATCTAGGATTGTCTACCAACAAGTTGGGGCTCAAATTTTGGGGAAAGCCTGACATACATGGTTTAAGCTCATAAAAATTTTATTGGGTCAAATTTTTCTTATCAGTAGGGTCAATTTCACTTTAACCTACATATGTATAATTAATTGACTACTTAGGGTTATATCTAATGAAATTGAATCACACAATTTAAAATGTGAAATTATCTCTAAATTTAATGGGAACATGCTATGAACATTATAAATTAGGTTTCTGATGGAGCTTCCACTCACGTGGAATTGCGTGCACCACTAAAAATCCTAAAGATAGTAAATCTTTAGGTTTAGCCTTTCTTATACTAGATCGATAACTCCACCCACGTATGCTAAGATACGTGGAAGTCTTATCATAGTATGGTTAAGGGTCGAATCCACGGGACAACGGTTTTGTCGAGATTGACAAGATGGAAAACGCTAGAATTTCACTTAACTTCTTGACAGTAGGTATCTAGATCGAAAGATTGATTTGGTTTTTTTTAAACTAAATGCAAGTAAAGTAAAGCAAGAAGGTAAACTTAAGGATGTTAACAATGATAAGGATCCACTAGGATGTGATCGGATTTCACCACCGCTACACATGGATCAAAACATACGACATAAAACATAACCTGCAATAAGAGTCTAAATAGTTAGTATCTTTGTAGATTTAGTTTCCTTTCGGAGAAATAACTACGAGAAGCGTGGGAATGTTGCAATGCCATCCATCCCTGAACGAATGGTCACCTACTTTACATCATTCCCTTCGCAAAGTGTGTTCCTCTACTTATCAAGGTTGTACTTTCATACGTCAACTGATTCCATTTCATAGTATGAAAGTACAACGATGGAAGTGAGTTTACTCCATTTCTTGAAAAACACTCCTAGATATCAAAACAGATGCATGGTGGATACGTGCATCAAGAACCAACATTCAATCAAGATTCGAATCTAATAGTACAAACGTAGACAATTCATACTAAAAGATAAAAGATAACACGAGTTGGTGATCAAACAACAACCATTCATTAAACGATTGATGTCGAACTGAAAAGAAAGTATATCTCTATTGCAAACTATGGATTACATTGCATGAAATGAAAACATGGGTAGCGGGGCTACTCCCCGCATCCTAGTGAAAGAGACTACTCACTCATAGCTAGGACAAAGAAGGAGGCGAGAAGAGAGAGAGAGAGAGAACGTCATCCTCACAAAGGAGAGAGGAAAATCAACCCCTTGGAAAGAGAGAGAGTGACGATCTTCAAACTTCACAGGTTGCTTGATGATGAGGTCTCCTCTTCCCACCTTCTTTGGTGAAGAGAGAGAGAGAGCAGCTTCAAGATGGAGTGTGGATCTCAGACCGACAACCTTTGGGCGGAGGATGGAGGTTGGAATAACTCTGGAGTAGTAGAGGCAACCTTTGGGCATCTGAAACTTGATGTCTTTGGGAGGACCCCTTGGGTCTTATTTATAGGCCTTAAGTGAAGTCCAAACGGTTTGGTCAGTTTTGGGTCCAAACGGTCTTGAATTTGGACTCTGAGGCCGTTTGGACTCTGAGACCGTTTGGACTCTGAGACCGTTTGGGTTCTGAGACCGTTTGGGCTCTGAGATCGTTTGGACTCATGCGGTCTTGAGATCGTTTGGAATCATGCGGTCTTGAGATCGTGTGACTCCATGCGGTCTTGGGACCGGTTGGCTTCATGCGATCTTGGGACCATGTGAGTCCATGCGGTCTTGGGACTGGTTGGCTTCATGCGGTCTTGGGACCGGTTGGCTTCATGCGGTCTTGGGACCGTGTGAGTCCATGTGGTCTTAGGACCGGTTGGCTTCATGCAGTCTTGGGACCGGTTGGCTTCGTGCGGTCTTAGGACCGTGTGAGTCCATGCAGTCTTGGGACCGTGTGAGTCCATGCGGTCTTGGGACCGTGTGAGTCCATGCGGTCTTGGGACCGTATGAGTCTTTTGTTATTTTTTTGTGTCTTTTTTGTAAGTAAAAAGGAGAAAAGTTAATCTAACAGTATATTTGCAATAAAAGAGGATAGCTAGGGATTTTGTCTAATTTATCTAAGAAAGAGTGTAGAAAACTGAAGAATATTACTAAGATAACGTCACAAAATTGGAGGTTATCAGTTTCTTAGTCACATTAGGGTTTAAAGAAAGCATCAAATCTCAAAACATGAAAATTGTGTCTTATTTCAATTGAGGTGCAACATTTGGATTTGCTTAGTATAGGAATTACTATTAAAATCTTAAACTTATTATAATGAAAATTTTGGGTACAGTTATGCTTCAAAACCCTAATTCCCATGTTCTTTGATCTAATGACTCAGGAGCCCTAATTCATATTAAGTGTAACCACGATTATCAAATATACCATGTTATTTCATTATGAACACTTATATCAGATTATGTGCATTAAGGTCTTGGTTTCAAAACCCTAATTCATTATATGTATGATTATTGGTCTAGAACCCCTAATTATTCATCGTCATTATTATTGTCATCTTGGATACCTATCATATTTAACAATATCAATTTATATGGCAAAGTAAACATTTTTATCTAACCCAATATGTTAATTATTAGATCTAGGGTTTCCATATCTTAATCACCACTTAAACATACATTAACCCTAATTTTGGAACTATGAACAGATTCAGGCCTCAAATACATATTATTCATACTCCCACATTTTTCTAATCAAAATACACTACTTGTAATTTTTGATGAAGGGATGGATTTGTGATCAATTTTACAAGATCGGGCTATTTTCTTGAATATTGGTTAAAGAGAGAAAGAATTACTCAAAATTGAAAAAGTAGTGGTCATTGGATTGCTTGGTCGTTGCTGACTAAGAACTTGATAGTGTGGCTGGGATGGGTCGGCCCACTTACTACTTATTTGAGGTGGGATTAATCTGATCCAAGATATGTCCTTGGGTTATACCATGATGGTGATTGAATGATCCATGTGAATCCTCACCCCATAAAAGCCATCTCGTACTTGTAGCAGTGGTTCACGGAGGAGGGATCACTGAAGAAATTGGGCATGAGCGAGAGAGAGTGTAACACCCCACTTTTAAATATGTGTGAAAGCACCTATCTTGAAGGGGGGTCACATTAATATGATCATATCAGATAAATACATAAATCACCATTAAGATTCATACATTGTTATTTACATAGGAAACTATAGTTGAGTTCTATGACATGCCTAAACATTTCTAAACATGGAAAACTAAACATGAAAGTAAACATCTCTATGCAATCGGATTGCCTAGTATGGATGGCACCCCACCAGTTAGCTCTTGAAGGTCATCTAGTCCTTGCTTGCTCCTCTTGAATCCTTACTTGCTCTAATTCGTGGGGACATTGCGTCCCCAGCCATGCAAAGGGGAAAATCAACACGTAAATAAATGGCAATGGCACTTTATATTATGAGCAAAGTAAATATACTTGACATGTAAGAAAACTTGACATGAATTAACTATAAGCATTCTTGAACCATTTGTAGCATGAAGAATTGAAAAGTAAATGTATGCATCCATTTATAATGCCCCCTTAGGAGCACATGATTTCTAGGAAAGCCCTTGATGCTAGCAAATCCCTTGATGACCCCTTGAGGTCCATGATTCAGAAGCATATAAAGACTATTTCAATTCCAATTAACTTGATCATTAACATGACATTAACATATTCTTGATTCTTGAACTTAACATGATAGGATTTCTCCCTATTAACATGATCTCTTAAACATGATGGGATTTCTCCCTCTTGATCATTAACATGATTTTCATGAGTCATTAATCATAAACTTTAAACATAGTGATCATTTTAACCATAGGACATAACATATAGAAATCATCAAGCAATTTGATATAGTGAGCATGATTTAAAACATTAAACTTGAAATTATAATGTATACTTTATACTTAACATGCAAACAACCAATAGTACTTATTAACCAATGTGACCCATTTACCTTGGAGCAATGTAGATCCTAAGATGGTCTTATCTGATCTTGATCAAATTCTAGGCTAAATCTTCTCTTGTCTTGATTAGGCCCTAAACACATGTTCATAATTATTAAACATCATAAATCAATACCTTGTATTTATCCTAGGTCGAGTTAGGGTGAATTAGGGTTAGGCTTATTGATAATCGTAATTAAATTAGGAAAACTTGATTGACTTAAGTCACATTAACTACATAATTAGGGTTTCATGAATTAGATTAAGGTTTCTAATAAAACATCAGAATAAGAAGGCAAATCATAGTGTGAAAACCTTAAAATCATATTCCCCTCAAAACCCCCTTTCCAATGACTATTTATTCAAAAAAAAATGATCATCCTATGATTTATGGTGAATATTCAAAATTGACCAATGAGAATTCAGTAAAAGACACGTGTGTAATATCAAAACTAGCGGCTCATCCACGAGGTAGGCCGACTCTGAGTTGAAACAATTGGGGTCAGCCAACTCGTAAGGAAGGGCTTGCCCCAGTTGACAAGCGGTTAACAAAGGGTGAGGTGATGAAATCCCTAGATCGCCCTTACAATAAAAACCATTTGATTAATAGGCCAAGGGAAATTAAGCCATATCGCCACCTGGTTTCTCCCCCTTCACTACGCGTGAGAGAGCATCGCTTCAGGGACTCCAGGCATGAGCAAAGCTAGCAGTCTACTGGTGATTGACTGGGGGAAACAACCCCATTGCATTCATCGAACTCCGGTGATTAAGATGAAGCCAAGGCATGTGTAAAATAGTGCCCAAACTCATCCAGAGGCCATGGTGAGAACATGAGAATAGGGGAAAAGGGCTCAGAAGCCAAAACCACAAAACTACACATATAATGTATCAAACAAAACTAGAAATACGGTCTTGAAGGTTAGGCACTCTCGTCTGATGCCTTGTGAAGGTTGGGTGGTCACTGGATCTCTATGTCGACTAGCACTGATGAGACATCACACATAGAGGTACCGGTCCTAGAGGTTGGGGCACTCCCGAGACAATCAAATGATGAGGAGAATTCTAGGGAGTCTATATGTGCTTACCTGAGTGCCAATTATCCTGGAGATGGCAGAGGGAACCAGGATCTGTGAGAAATTCATTGTAAGATACTCTGAGTAGGTTGGAGGTTCTAGGGAACAACGGGTGAAATTGGCTGAGGAGGAGCTAGTGGGGGTTGTTGATGCTTAGGGTTGTGTTATATAGGCAGGAGATGGACGGAGGTCGTCTCTACAAAATTGGGTGGCGAGGAGGGAATAGCCCTAGATGGGCATTTTGCTTGCAGAGAGAGGAGATGTGAGTTATGGATCACTTAGATTGGGAAGGTATCACAAAGATAGAGGAGAAGAAATTTCAAGAAATGGAGGCGAGAGGAGGGAGAGTGAGATCAGTGAACAAGAAACCTGATATTGTGTTTATACTTGTGAAAAGTCTAAAGCTAGATGATGATGGCCCTGTCATCAGATTAGCGATGAGAGACTGATGACATGCATGTGAAAAGGAAATAGAAAATGAGAGCTCGTGACAGGGAAACATAGGCGAAAAATTGGAATCAATGCGTGTGACATGAAAGTAATTTGAGATATTAGGTTGCATTACATGATTTCAAGTTAAAATCTAAATAAAGTTATATTGAAACTTGTTTAATTGATTTGAAGGGTCAAACATGGTCAAAACGTGATCAAATTTGGACGACATGCCTAAAAATGTTGTCTACATCCTTCTCATGAAGTTAAACTTCCATTTTTCACATGTTTTGATCATTATTTCTATAAATGTCATTCCACTTGATTTTTAATGCATTAATATATGAAATAATTGGATAATACTTCTCCTTTGCGTCTCTTGGAGTCAAATTTCAAGATAATTATTTATTACTCACTCCATCATATGTCATCTACTTTCTATGCCTTTTCAAGAACCTTTCTTGGAGGAGAAAGAAACAAGATTTCCTTCTTAACAAAACTATGAAGGCAAGGAGGGTTACTTCTTTCTTAAGTTATACAAAGTATATTTTTGAATTTTGAGTCTTTTATTTCCCTCTTCCACTTCCCCTAGACATTATTTAGGTTAGGAAAGAGAAAAGGGTGAGGGGCCAACATCTATCTTCTTGAGTGCATAAATCATATTTATAATCAAGAAAAAGGTGGATTGATCCTAATATTATTTTCTAACTTCATTATTCTTTAAGAAAATTCCACTTCAGGGTCTTTTGCTAATAAGCCCCTCAAATATTATTTCTTTAAGAAAATCACATTTTAAGACTTAAACTAATATTGAAAATTTTGGGATGTTAGAATTCTACCCACCTTAAATAAATTTCATTCTCAAAATATCATTAAACTATCCACCTTAGAACTTTCCATATCTTTAGCACAAAAACTTCAACATACTATCATTATCATGTGAATCCATGGTTCTAAACATTTGCATGCGTCAATATCTTTGAAAGTAAAAGAAAAGTACTACACTAAATCCTACTCATTCTTTTCATCTTCACTCTCATCTACCATAGAAAAGACTCTACCTTGTATTTTAGGAGGTGGATTTTGGTTCCTATCCTGACCCTGAGGTGTATCCTTCTTCAGCTTTGGGCAATTTGACCTGAGGTGTCTAGTCTCTCCACAATCATAGCATGCTCTCGTCCCTACCTGCATGGTGCTTCTTGCATGTTGGGCATTGGGGCTTCTCAACTTCTACTGTAGGCTCAGGTACCTTCCTCTTAGGGTTGTTGGGAGGTTGATATTAGATGTGCTTTTGGGGAACTTCCTTTCTGTAGGTTCTTCGAGGGTCATCTTGTATCTCTAGGGATGTATCCATGGCAGCCTGGAGGTTCTGTGGCCTCTTCTTGACAAGGCAAAGCCCAAGTCATGTCTGAGTCCTTGTATGATTTTCTTTGTTCAGCGGCGTTCATCATAATCATAGCCATACTTTTGTAGGACCCTAAACTTCATGGCATATTGGTTTACAATCATGTTACCCACCTGAGCTAGGTTTGCAAACTCTAGCTCCTTCTTTATCATGACTTCAGACACGTAGTGCTCCTAGAAGGCTTCAACGAATCCTTCCCATGTGAGTGGAGGTGCATCAACTGCCCTTGAGTTGAGGAAGTTTTCCCACCATGTGTGGACTGCTCCCTTGAACATGTGGTTGCAAAACGAACCCTGGAGTGTTGTGGGTAGTCCATATCTCGAAAGCAATGCTCCATGCCTTTAATCCAGTCCTCAGCTTTGGTGATCACATCAATTTTTCGTTCACCCGAGAAAGAGTCGGGCCTTATCTTTAGGAAGTCCACTAGAGTCAACTCATGATGTCTAGGTTGTTGTTGTCCTTGTGCTCGGGCATTGATTAGCATTTGGACCAAGTTCTCTAGGGTGGCATTAGGGTTCCTTCTTGGTCTGCTTCCCTCACTAGAGGATCTAGCACCATCCTCCTTGCCCTTTCCCTTGTCTGCTTTCTTAGGGGTCATCTGAAAATGGTCACATAAACCTAGAGTTAGAACATATGAATTGGGTTGGTTTCTGGTAGCCATCCATTTACTGGCTCTGATACCATTAATGTAACACCCTGCTTTAAATATGAGCAGAAGCATCTATCTTAAAGGGAGATGTCACATTATTATGATCATAGCAAATAAATACATAAGTCACCGTTGAGATTCATACATTGTTCTTTACATAGGAAACTATAGTTGAGCTCTATGACATGTCTAAACATTTCTAAACATGAAAAACTAAACATGAAAGTAAACATCTCTATGTAATTTGATTGCCTAGTATGGATGGCCCCCCACCAGTCAGCTCTTGAAGGTCTTGTAGTCCTTGCTTGCTCCTATTAGATCCTTACTTGCTCCAATTCTTGGGGACATCTCATCCCCAACCATGCAAATGGGAAAATCAACACATTATTAAATGGTATTGGGACTTTATAATATGAGCAAAGTAAATATACTTGACATTAAGAAAACTTGACATGAATTAACTATAAGCATTATTGAATCATTATTAACGAGAAGAATTGAAAAAATAAAAGTATGCATCCCTCTATGACGCCCCCTTAGGAGCATATGATTGCTAGGAAATCCCTTTATGCTAGGAAAGCCCTTGACAACCCCTTGAGGTCCATGATTTGAGATCATATAAAGAATATTTCAATTCTAATCAACTTGACCATTAACATGACATTAACATATTCATGATTCTTAAATTTAACATGATGGGACTTTCCCTATTAACATGATCTCTTAAACATTATGTGATTTCTTCCTCTTGATGATTAACATGATTTTCATGAGTCATTAATCATAAACTTTAAACATAGTGATCATTTTAACCACATGACATAACATATAGCAATTATCAAGCACTTTGATATAGTGAGCATGATTTAAAATATTAAACTTGAAATGGTTATGTCTACTTTATACTTAACATGCAAACAACTAATAGTACTTGTGCTCATCAGCATGCCCCATTTACATTGGAGAAATGTAGATCCTAAGATGGTCTTCTATGATCTTGATCAAATCCTAGGTTAAATATTCTCTTATCTTGATTAGGCCCTAAACACATGTTCATAATTATTAAACATCATAAATCAATACCTTGTATTGATCCTAGGTTGAGTTAGGGTGAATTAGGGTTAGGCTTATTGATAATCATAATTAAAATAGGAAAACTTGATTGACTTAGGTCACATTAATTACATAATTAGGGTTTCATTAATTATATTAGAGTTTCTAATAAAACATCATAATAAGAAGGCAAATTATAGCATGAAAACCTTAAAATCATATTCTCCTCAAAAAACCCTTTCCAATAACTATTTATTCTTTTTTATCATCCTATGATTTATGATGAATATTCAAAAATTGACCAATGAGAATTCAGTAAAAAGCCACGTGTGCAATATCAAAACCAGCGGCTCAACCATGAGGCATCCGGCTTTGAGCTAGACCAATCGGGGTTGGCCAACTAGCAAGGAAGGGCTCGCCCTAGTGGATAAGCGGTCAACGAAGGGCGAGGCAATGAAATCCTTAGATTGCCCTTACAATCAAAATCATTTGATTAATCGGTCATGGGAAATTGAGCCATCTCATAACTTGGATTCTTCCCCTTCACTGTGCGTGAGAGAGAAGCGCTTCAGGGACTCTAGACATGAGCAAAGCTTGCAGCCTACTGGTGATTGACTCGGGGAAACAACCCCATTGCATTTGTCGAACTTCGGCGATCAAGATGAAGCCAAGACGTGTGTAAAATAGAGCCCAAACTCGTCCAGAGGCCATGGTGAGAATAGGAGAATAGGGGAAAAGGGCTCAGAAGCCAAAACCACAAAACTACACAGATAAGGTATCAAACAAAACCAGAAAATGGTCTCGAAGGTAGGCGATCTCATTTGATGCCTTGTGAAGGCTGTGTGGCCACTGGATCTCTATAGAGACTAGCGCTGATGAGACATCACACATCGAGGTACCTGTCCCAGAGGTTGGGGTACTCGTGAGATAAAATGAACAATGAGGAGGAGTCTATATGTGCTTACCTGAGTGCTAATTAGCCTGGAGGTGGCAGAGAGAATCGGGATTTGCAAGAAATTCGTCGGAGGACCATCCGATTAGGTTGGGGGTTCTGGGGGCACAACGGGTGAAATTGGTTGAGGAGGAGGAGCTAGCGGGGGTTGTTGATGCTTAGGGTTGCATTATATAGGCAGGAGATGGCCTAAGGTTGCCTCTACAATATTGAGGTGGTGAGGAGGGAATAGCCCTAGATGGGCATTTTGCGTACAAAGCGAGAGGAGAGGAGAGTTATGGCTCACTCAGATCGGGAAGGCATCACAAAGATAAAGGAGAAGAAATTTTGAGAAACTGAGGTGAGGGGAGGGAGAGCAAGATCAGTGAACAAAAAACTTGATATTGCATTCAGACTTGCAAAAGTTTTGAAGTTAGATGAGGATGGCCCTATCGTAAGATTCACGATGGACGGTTGGCTACATGTGTGTGAAAAGGAAAGAGAAAAAGAGAGCACGAGATAGGGAAACTATAGGCGAAAATTCCAAATTAATGTGCGTGACATGTAAGTAATTCAACATCTTAGGTTGCATTAAATGATTTCAAGTTTAAATCTAAATCAAACTATATGGAAACTTGTTTAATCAATTTGAAGGGTCAAACATGGTCAAAACTTAACCAAATTTGGAACACATGCCTAAAAAAGTGTCTAGATCCTTATAATGAAGTTAGATTTCCATTTTTCACATGTTCTGATCATTATTTCTATAAATGTCATTCCACTTGAATTTTAATGCATTAATAGATGAAATAATTGGATAATACTTCTCCTTTGTGTCTCTTGGAGTCAAATTTTGAGATAATTATTTATTACTCATTCCATGATCATGCCATCTACTTTCTATGCCTTTTAATAACCTTTCTTATAGGAGAGAGAAAAAGGATTTCCTTCTTATTAAAACTATGAAAGGAAGGAGGGTTACTTCTTGCTTAAGTTATACAAAGTATATTTTCAAATTTTGAGTCTTTTATTTTCCTCTTCCACTTCTCCTAAACATTATTTAAGGTTAGGAAAGATAAAAGGTTGTGGGTACAACATCTATTTTCTTATGTGCATAAATCATATTTGTGGCATCCAACTTACATAAACAAGATTAACTAATGTGGAAGTGATTACTAACAGTGAATTACTGAAAATCACAAAAAATTTAAACCTTTTTCAAAGAGATCCATTCATAGGAAAACTCTTTCAACAAGAACCAATGTATTACATTTACATCCTTGTTCATAAGTACATAACTTGTACTGTCTTTTCTCGAGGATTACAACACCCACTGCCTTGTTAAAAGCTAAACACATACTATATAAGAACCTCGAGGCATTAAGCCAAAATCTCAAAATGATACATTAAAAGCATTAACTATCAACTTCGAGGACCTGAGAGTACAGAGACGACACATAGGACTTCTATCTATTAAACACGACAGACAGTACCCTCAACCTGAGCTGTCACTGATGTCCCTGCTGTTGCTGAAGTTCTGCCTCTGCAAGATATTCTTAGTCTCCTCTATGCTTGTCCACCTAAAAATGTTGGATCCCACAGGGGTGAGACAATTGTGATTGCCCCAGCAAGAGATATAACTCTCTGCCAAAAACATTATTATTGCAGTTTAATGATATAAAACTGGGCAGAGGATAAGCAGTTTAAAACATTCTCAACTTTTAAGACATTGCAACTATTAATGATAGGACAACAGATCATCTATTCTCTTAATAAGGAATAGGAAGAACATGTATATTATTTATCCATCATATTATATCATTATGTCAAACTTCTCCTGCGACTTTCATTATCTTGTCATGTCACTCATGAAACATTCTTGTTTCAATATTTTGGCCTTAGCCAATCTTCTAAACAGATAAGGAATTATATCTACCATGTACTCATATATCATCAATACATGCATTGGGTTATTATCAATCAGGTATCATCATTACAGGCATTGCATTAGTACCCATCTTGTGTCAACATTACAGGCATTGGGCTATGCCAATCCTATGTAACCACTCCAAGTATTGGACTATGCCAATCCTGTGCAACTATTCCAGGTATTGAACTATGTTAATCCTGTACAATTATTCCAAGTATTGAACTATGTCAACCATGTGCATACATTCTAGGTATTGGGTTATTACCAATTATGTGCAGTTATTCCAGGCATTGAACTATGTCAACCATGTACATACATTCCAGGTATTGGGTTATTACCAATCTTGTGCAGTTATTCCAGGTATTGAACTATGTCAACCCTGTGCATACATTCCAGGTATTGGGTTATTACCAATCATGTACAGTTATTCCAGGTATTGGGAGTTAACCAATCCTGTGTTATTATTCCAGGTATTGGGATTTGACCAATCCTGTGTTATTATTCCAGGTATTGGGATTTAACCAATCCTGTGTTATTATTCCAGGTATTGGGATTTAACCAATCCTGTGTTATTATTCCAGGTATTGGGATTTAACCAAACATGTGTATCTATTCTAGGTATTGAACTATGTCAATCCTGTGCAACTATTCCAGGTATTGGGTTATTACCAATCCTGTGTAGTTATTCCAGGTATTGGGAGTTAACCAATCATGTGTTATTATTCTAGGTATTGGGATTTAACCCAAACATGTGTATCTATTCCAGGTATTGAACTATGCCAATCCTGTGCAACTATTCCACATATTGAACTATGTCAATCCTATGACATTATTCCAGGTATTGAACTATGTCAATCCTGTGATTACATTCCATGTTTGTTTACACGACACTGGGTACCTCATTCTTCTACAGACATTTAAATTTTGAGCCATGCCATCATGTTCAATCACATTCGTTATGTAATACAAGTATCCCTCTCTTCTCCATGTATAATCAAGGTTCCATCATATTTATTGAATCATTTTGTTATAATTATTATGTTAATAAGTTTCCATTCATTGGTTTATCATAGATATTATCATCCCTTACAAGAAACTTTCATAATCATCTTGATACCTCTCACTGGATATCAACTTGCTCTTGTGATTCTCAGGCCCATTAAAACATCTTATTACCTCTCCCTAGGCAACAACCCTTCTCATGGCTCATAAGGCCCATAGAACACTTTGTTACCTTTCACTAGGCAACATCTAACCATATGTATCACAAGGCCATTACACATCTTTAGTATTCAATCATGTTCATTACTCTTAACATTTATCATTAAATGATTATCAGTATAAGGTATGAGTTCATTTCTCATCCTTATCATGGTATGATTGCTCATTGGTTTGGCTTAACCTTTTTCTCAAGATATATTATCCTATGCTTATGAAGGTATGTCAAACTCATTACATTTCATTGTAACAATTTACATAACACACTTCATGTATTTCTTGTCCAAGTATATTGGATTTGAGGTGCATCAAGGTATATAAATCCTGAAATGCTAAAAGTGATATCTTTCATAACTTAGTGTATCACTTTCCTCGTCACTTCCAATTTTCTTAAGTTATCAGCTTATCTTGGATTAAGGTATTTCCCATCTTAATACTTTCATCCATTAACCTATCACTCTTACCATGAAGTGCATATGTCACACATAAGAATGGTCCAACTATCTTTAATGATATGGACTCATCTTAGGTTAATGCATTGTTTGCTATAAGGGTATCTACAATCAATCACTTTAGGTATTTCCCCCATCAATGTATTAGTTACCATTCCATTATTAGGATTAGGGTCTCCCATACCATCACTTTTTATTAGGGTTTAGGGTTTCACATACTATCATACTTTATTAGAGTGAGGATTTCATATATCATCACCCTTCATTAGGCTTTCTCATCTCATTGCCTATACTTAGGGTTTACTATTCATCCCAACTAAAGTTTCTCATAACATCACCCTCAATTAGGGTTTCTCATGGAATCAACCTCAATTAGGGTTTCACATATAATCATCCTCATTTAGACTTTCCACTTTAATTACCCACAATTAGGGTTTACTATTCATCCCAAACAAGGTTTCATGATCCACTACCTATAATTAGGATTTTCATATCATCACCCTTAGTTATAATTACAACATTACCATAGATTAGAGTTTCATTCAGAATTGCCCTGAATTAGGGTTAGAGTTCAATAACCTTGTCAATTAGGGTTTATGCTCATGATTAGGGTTTTATGATCTCTTTGCTAAGAATCATACCCTTAATCACCACATGAATCATACTCTTATATGGATTCCATTCTATCATCCTCTCAACTTGATTAGGTTATATCAACCCTTTAATCAAGTACATACAACTATGATTGACATAGTGTACTGAGTTATTATTCTCATAAGCAATTAGGGTTTATTCTTTTAATAGTACTAATCATTTAGGTACTTTTAGGGTTTCAAACTTTATATCTTCATTGATTACCATCACTATCAATCATCGGATCATTGGGACAATAATCACCTTCTCATTCCAAATGATTGATTCACAATTAACCTTTATTCAGTTTTGAGGTTTCATCACCAAACGGTTTTGAAACCGTTTGAACCCAAACGGTTTCAAGACCGTTTGGACTCAAACGGTCTCAAGACCATTTGGGCCAAATTAGTCTCAAAACCACAAGGGTTTATTAAATAAATCCATCAATCAATTGATCTTGATTTGCAACATTGAAACCCTCAACAATTGAACTATTGAAGTTCATCAATTATAGGCTCTTGGATCTCCAACCCTCAATTCTCAACCATTGAATCACCAAACGGTTTTGAAACTGTTTGATCCCAAATGGTTTTAAGACCTTTTGGGCTCAAACAGTCTCAAGACCGTTTGACCCAAAAAGTCTTGAAATCGAATGGATGAATTTATGGAACCTCCAACAAATCAATTAGAGTTGTAATTGGTGGATTGTCCATACATTTAATCAATCAATTGGATCCATTGGATCATCATCTAACATGTATTAGGGTTCAGACCTCAAACGGTCAACACTCTCATGCGGTTTGAGACTCAAATCACCAAGCGGTTTGGAAACCGTTTGGTCTCCAAACGGTTTGGTGAAACCATTTGGACCAAATTGATGAAACCTTTTGCAACTCAATTATGTTGAGATGTGTGCTTAAGATGATATCATAATCATCAATTTCCAAACCTATGAAACTTTCTGTGGTTTTCATGGTGATTGCATTAATCAACCAAATAAATTTTCGAGAATAAAGAAAGGATCAACATTTGATAAGGAGTTGAATGCAATAACAATATTAAAGATTCAAGTTATAAAACCCGCCTCCAATTGAGCTTTAAAGCTTGGAGATTCACGTCAATAATGGTGGATGAAGCTTTTAAAACTCCCCCTAGGCTCGTCCTCAAGCTTTTGGGTGAAAAGATTAGCTAGGGTTGAAGATGGAGTGAAGAAAAGAAGAAATCAAGCATTGATTTGTGATTTCCACCATAGATTCAAGGTGAAAGAGGGTCAAGAAGCTTACCAACATGTTGGGGCTTGTTCTCCTCTTGCTCCCAAGCTCCCAAGGTCGTTTTGCAAGCAAAGGGTGGAAGTGAATTCGAAATTCCCCCTTTACTCTATGGATAAATGAGCTTATATGCAATTTTTATTGAAAATTCAATTAGGAGAGAGAAGGTAGGAATTATCTCCCCCATATCCTTGCCACTTGCACCCTTTTCTTCCTTAGGTACAAGGCTATCCTTTTTGCCTCTTATTCCTCTCAATTATCCATGATTCAAAGAAAAGCAAATTAATCACCTTAAATCATATTATAATAATATCCATAAGTGAGTGGATATTTCTTTTTCTTATAATAATGTGAGTGAGTTATCCACTTCCCTTAGATATTTTCGTGCCTTTGAAAGGCACATGGTCGTCCAAATATATGGATTTCAACCATTTCAATTTTGGTTGAAGGGCACTTCAATTAATATATTTATTTTTGCATATAATTGAAGTAAGGTTCCAATTATGCTTAAATCTTGATTATTTTAATATCAAGATTCTCTCTCCTCCAAAATGATACAAATGAGACGCCCCTCTCATTTTATTTGCTCTACATTATGCCAAGAAACATTAGGGACTATTCTGAAGTGGTAATTTTCATATTGAACCTTGGGTTTTGGGTAAATTGCACATTGCACCAAAACTAGGTTTTAATGCATAAACATTGCTTAATCAACTCTTTCTTGTTACTCATGCTTTCCCAAGCCATACCTCTGCATCATATTCATTCTCATGATGCTACATCACATGAGGAACATTTATCAAGTAACATTTGAAAGTTAACCCCTCACATTGGGTAATTTGCACTTTAGTCCAAACTAAGCAAACATTATTTCAACATTATTCAAAAAGGACTAAAGTTTAAATATAAGTTCCTCTTGAACCTTAATTACTTTTCAAAAGATAAGAGCAAGCATATAATTGTCTTTCTTAAACAAAACACCTAAGGTTAAAGCATAACCCAGGTCAGGGATGTTACAATATTTATAATGGAGAAAAAGGTGGATTGATCGTAATATTGTTTTCTAACTTCATATAGGGTCTTTTGCTAATAAGCCCCTCAAATATTATTTCTTAAAGAAAACCACATTTTAATGACTTAAATTAATATTGAAAAATTCGGGATGTTACATATAGAGATATGTGGATTAGAAATGTGTTGTTCAAACTCTCGAGCTCAAGGCAAAGCCGAAGGTGGGGTATTTATAGGATTTAGGGGGCGATTTAGGGTTTCCTCACAGGAGGTGAGAATTAATGGCAGATGGAAGGACTTGGTCATTAAGCAATGAATTGTTCCCTTATAACTATGTATCTTATTCAACTTGGAGAGATGGATCTCTTTGTGTGATAATTATGTGCCAAGATGGAGTGTAGAGAGGGATCAAGAAACTAGGTTTTGGTGAATAGTAACTCCCCTTTCCATATCCGACTCGGGTAGGTGACAATTTGTGCATCGTTGATCCATGATCTGAAGTTGCGCTTAACGTGACACATCCATGGAGTGTATTTCATCCAACGCCTAAGTTGGAAGGCATTTAATTAGTTTCTAAAATCACAACACATGTAATTATTGCAATCAAGTCTGTCTTTCTTCTTGATTTCATATAGACCACCAAGAGCCTCCTTTTGTTATAAAATTTTGAGGGTAGCTCATTGCCACCTTTCCCAATGTATATATAATTTTTGGGATTTATTTAGATATCTTTCATATATGAAACTTGTTCTTTAAGTATTTCCTTATATTAATTATCCACTTCACATGGAAATTCATTTCCTTCTCAAATTTTAGAATTATCTTATTTTCCTTATTATCTTCAAGTATTCTAAAAATCAGATCAAATTATACTTTTCGCCTCACAAATTACTTACACTATTTTTGACACATGCTCATTATTCTATATTTCAATTATCTAACAAATAACAAAATCATTATTATTTATTTGCACGAAATCTCTTATCTCTCAAACTTATGCCACTAGAAACTATTTGCAAAGCAAATAGTCTCATGGCCTTACTTGAGCCATGCATTGAATCCATGCCACGAAAACAACATTATTATTCTATCAATTAAAATGAGAAAATTTGCTTATCACATAAAGCCTTATATTTATAGAATTTAAATTTATCAAATTTGAGGATCTTATACTAGCTAATCCCAATCCTATGCCAAATGGAGGCTCAATGCCTCTCGTCAACTTTTTTATGGCTATAGTTACACTCGTAGTTTATTACCAATCCTCAAAACTGAAATTGAAACTAAAGTATGTTCACATATATCTTAATCTGATTTATCAATCATTTTAATTGACATTTTGTCTTGATTTTTAACTCATCAAACAGCTGAGTTTGACCAAATACTGACGTGTTCACAGATGTGCACCCTTATTAAACCTTTTAGGATTTCTAAAACTCAAGGATTTTCAAAAAATTTCTTCAAAAATCACTTTTGTGTGTGTGTGAAAATAAAAACTCTATTGAAATTGAATCTGCTTATGGACATTGACGTGAGCTGAAGTTTGATTCTATTATCAGTTGATTTCTAATCGAGTCTTTCTTTGTTGAGACAAATTGAAATCTCATGTTTGCTGAATGCTAAGTTACGATACTGAGAAGTTAGAAAGAGAAGTCCAAAATTATTTTCACAAGCAACTCCAAGCTCAAAACTTTTTGAGTTTTTTCCCAAAACCCCCCTCTATTTTCCAGAAATTCCAAAACCCCCCCTCATGTTTAAGAAATCCTAAACCCCCCCCTCCAGTTGATCTGCCCATCTACTAGCCGTCACATTTGATGACTCTTTTTTTGTTGTTGTTATTGTTACTACTTGACTAAGATACTAATCAACACGATAGTAATTATTTATTTAATTAATATATTTTACATGCAAAATTATGTTCGAATATTATATATAAAATAAAAAATAAATCGGGGCAAATAAGGCTAAACAAGTATCGTTCATGTTTGTCAGAGCTCCATTTAGTCTAGGGATGGCGAGTTTCGCTGGACCTGAAATCGAATTGGACCTGACCCGATTGGACCCGGTTTAGACCCAACTTGATTGGACCCGGACCCAAAAGGACCCTGACCGAAACATACCTGAACAAAAAATGGACCAGACCTAATTGGACCTAAAATTCATAACAAATACTCTATTATAAAAATCCCTAAAAATTGTGACAAACCCGAAATCCGATCCGACAAGACCTGACCCAAGCCAAATAAGAGCCGACTCGACTTGACCCGAATTGAAATGGACCTGAACGGAACCAACTTAAAACTGAACGGAACCAAAAAAAGACATGAATGTTCAAGTCAGGTTGGGCTGGATCGGTAGGGTAGTGTTGGATAAATTGGACATTATGATAAATCCCTTTGTTTCGATGATGACAAACATTTCATTCTTGTTGATCTAACGTGCTACTTGAGTGTTGCAGCAATAAGGTGGATGACAAAGCTCTAGGGAATCTATATGCTTGAATGATTGTAAATGTCATGAAATGTAATCAATTGTAAACTTGTACAAATATATAATGTACAAGTACTTAGACTTCATGTAAATCAAGCGTTAGATCTTCCCTAGCTAAACACCACACTTAGTTAGGTCATCCCCTTCAATAGTGTCACATATGCACACTCATACACACACATAGTGCCTTAGCTGAAAGATTGAAACAGGGTCAATCTCGGTCGACAAAATCCTCGACCGAGACACTCCCGGTCGACAAACTTCTCGACCGAGAAAGACCAAAGTAGCCGTTAGACACAGCTGACAAGGTAGTTGGCAGTTGGAAATGAACGTTGATCCAGAGAGCCTGTCAGTCGACAAAACTTCGACCGAGTAGGTATCTCGGTCAACAATTGCTCGACCGAGATGGACTCTGACAGCAACTACAGAATAAAGTAACTAGCTGTTACTAATGCAACTAAATTATACCTAACGGCTAGTTAATCACTTAGAACCCCCTAGAAAGTGTCTAGAACGTCCTTAAGCACTTGTAGGACATTCCTATAAATAGGACATGCCTTAGGACACCCATATACACCGAAGCTACACTTGTGATACAATTGAGCATACACCTATAATTGGCAATCTGTTTTGAGAAATTGAGCAACACTTGCATTGGCGATTCCTCTACTTGCTCTAATTTCGTGTCCTATAGGCTAGTATCTCCTATCCACTACAATCACACGTGCATATACATTGGTTAGGAGATCTACACGCTTGATATAGGCAAATCAAGCCTTGTGCTTCAAAGGTTAAGTTGTAATTTCCATTTTCCTTCTTGTTCCTTTTATTCTTTATTTTCTCCTTGCTACTCCTAGGGTTGGAGGCTGCGGATTGGAGAAGGTTCTTCTCGGAGGAGAAGGTGGACTTCAAGCTACTTCAAGAAGGCTATTGCAACGGGAAGCTACTTCAAGAAGGATATTGCAACGGGAAGCTACTTCAGGAGGAAGGCTGCTTCAAGGTTGGTGCAATTACTTCTAGGTGAAGTCTACTTCAAGGTTGGTGCAATTACTTCAAGGTGAAGGCTTCTTGAAGGGTTTAGGGAAAGAATTGTAATTTTATGTAAAGTCCTTGCAAGGTAATAAAATTAAATTCTTTCCAAATCCCGGTTGGGTAAGCAACCGGGTAGTGGACTGACTACCTTAGTATTTGCTAAGGTAGGAACCACTCTAAATCCTTGTCCCCTTGTCCAATATTCTTGTGGTTGGTTGTTTGAGTTAAATAATTGTTAAAATAATTTAAAAACTCTATTCACCCCCCTCCTGTAGTGTTTTTCAATTGGTATCAGAGTGGGCTTCAAGGAACCCTAACAAGGTCTTGAAGAATGGGTGACGGGGTGCTCAACAACCTTAATCTTGAAGGGACACTTGTTGCTAGACCTCCAACGTTTGATGGAACAAACTACACATATTGGAAGAGAAGGATGCAGTTCTACTTCCAAGGCATCAATTGGGACTTATGGAGGATGATATCAACCCCATACGAGCTTCCTCAAACACAATATGCAGAGTGGGATGCAAATACGGTAAAGTCGGCTCAAATGAATGCCAAAGCTGTAAGCATTTTATATTGTTCAATTTCAGTAGGAGAATTTAATAGAATATCAAACTGTGACACAACCTATGACATTTGGCATAGACTGTCCATAACTTATGAAGGTACGGTTCAAGTTAAGAACTCTAAGATTAGTATGCTTAAACAAAAGTTTGAACACTTTTGTATGGATCCGAATGAATCCATTAGTGAAATGTTTGCAAAATTCTCTTCTATTGTTAATGGTTTGAATGCCTTAGGAAAAACTATTCTTGAAGAAGATCAGGTATCAAAGGTACTTCGATCACTTCCTCCCAAATACAAGCCCAAGGTGACGGCCATTGAAGAAGCAAATGACCTCACCCGACTAAAGATGGAACAACTCATTGGCAACCTAGAAGCTCATGAGGCAACGTTAGAAGAGGAAGAAAGAAGAGAACGTGAACTTCAACAAGGGAGGAAGAAGGACATTGCATTCAAAGCATCAACCAAGAACAATCATGATACAAGTGAAGATGATAGTGAAGAAGAAACTCTCATTGTAAATGGTAAGCAGTATAAAAGTTTTAAAACTAATAAAACTTCTAGTATTTCTTCTTCCAGGTGCTTTGAATGTAGCAAGAAGGGACACATGAAAGGTGATTGTCTAAAACTCAAGAAAGGGAAGAAATCATCTCACAAAAAGAAAGAAAGAGCATATAAAGTTGCATGGGATGATTCAAGTGATGATAGTGATGATGGAAAAGAAGAAGCTTAAATTTAACTAGTTGAGATTTGACCTAAACTGATTCTTGATATACAAATGTCATATCTCAACACAATCGAGCTCTAACTTGCATAATCTTATTTTACTTGGAATCAATAAATAGTTCTGAAAACAATACAGAAACCTGATCGGTCGAGAAATCTTCGACCGAGCAGTCAGTCGGTCGAGAAATCTTCGACCGAGCAGGTCACTGATTTCAGTCTGCAGTAAAATTGCTGAATAATTTTTTGATTGATCAAGTGGCTATCTATTTGCTGTTAATGACTGTTTTACATGCAAAATAAGAATAAATTCTGGAAATCATTCTTGGAACACAATATATTAAAGTTTTCCATCATGAGTTAAGATAGATATTTATGAAAATTGTGCTATAAGAAGACTGCTTGTTGAAAAAGCTGGTTAGGCATGAACAATTATCTTGAACACTTATATGAGAATATTTTCATCTATGAATCATATTTGCTTTAGTCAAGGAAAATTATTGTTTTCATGGTTTATTCTAAGTATTCCTTGACATATCTACATAGTAACATTATATTGAATTTCATGATTCAAATGTTCTATCATCATACATATGTGTTCACTATTTCACATGTTGCTTTAGAACAAGAATGTCAATGCTTATTAACACATAAGATAAAATTTCTCTATTGGTATTTTAAGAACTTGAGACATTAATCTTGCTTTCAAGAGTATATATTTTCTTGAAGAATCACATGATTAATCTGAACACAAGATCACAAAAAGAAATAGGACTTGATATTAAGGGACATCATTCATAATAAGTTTCACTCAAAGAATTGATATCTCTTTAAGCTACCTACATGAATTATACTTAATATTTGAATGTTCAAATGTGCAATCTGCAGCATTTGCCTCTTGGTTGAAATAAAATTTGACCAAGGGGCGCTATGGTCGAAGTCAAGGTCGACCTAAAATAAGCTTTGACAAAATGCTTATTTGGACATCATTTTATTGTACTTAATCTTAGTATACTTTTGATAAAGTTCAAAATCAAAATTTAAAATCATATGTGACCTTAGAAGCTTTAAATTGCTTTAATGGTAAGATTAAGGGGGAGCTCATAAAAACAAATTTGATTATTTGATTAAGAAGCTTACAAAAACATTGTAAATATCATTTGGAGCTTGTTACGACCTTAGTACTTTTACTCTTGGTTATGAAGAAATCTATGAATTTCATAAAAATAATATATCTTGTTCTTAAAGGAACTCTCTAAACAAATCAGGGCTTAACATCCAGTGCATTTGGTTAGAGACATCTTTATGTACTTTAAGATTAAAGGATTCTCATTTCATTTTCAGGGTTTAACATCCCTTGTAAAATGGGTGAGAAATCAATACATATGCCATGAACCTAACAGGATCTCATATCATTTCAAGGCTTAACATCCTTTGCAAATGATTGAGAAACAAATTGTGGCTAAATTAGACAAAAATGATATTAAATCCATGTTCCTAATAGAATATATATCTAAGGGGGAGCATAGTATAAAATTAAGGGGAGAAGAAATATAAAATATTCAACTTGGATATCTTTTTGAAATGACAAAGGGGGAGAAAGAATATAAAATCAAAAATATAAATGAGTTTCATAACATCTTGGCCAGCACTCACTTGCAAAACAAGAATGGCTACAAAAGGTAATCTTCAGGTATGAAACTCACATGTTTTATATTTCCTTATTTCATATTTAGGAAATGTTTGTCATCTTCAAAAAGGGGGAGATTGTTGGATAAATTGGACATTATGATAAATCCCTTTGTTTCAATGATGACAAACATTTCATTCTTGTTGATCTAACGTGCTACTTGAGTGTTGCAGCAATAAGGTGGATGACAAAGCTCTAGGGAATCTATATGCTTGAATGATTGTAAATGTCATGAAATGTAATCAATTGTAAACTTGTACAAATATATAATGTACAAGTACTTAGACTTCATGTAAATCAAGTGTCAGATCTTCCCTAGCTAAACACCACACTTAGTTAGGTCATCCTCTTCAATAGTGTCACATATGCACACTCATACACACACTTAGTGCCTTAACTGAAAGATTGAAACAGGGTCAATCTCGGTCGACAAAATCCTCGACCGAGACACTCCCGGTCGACAAACTTCTCGACCGAAAAAGACCGAAGTAGCCGTTAGACACAGCTGACAAGGTAGTTGGCAGTTGGAAATGAACGTTGATCCAGAGAGCCTGTCGGTCGACAAAACTTCGACCGAGTAGGTATCTCAGTCGACAATTGCTCGACCGAGATGGACTCTGACAGCAACTGCAGAATAAAGTAACTAGCCGTTACTAATGCAACTAAATTATACCTAACGGCTAGTTAAGCTCTTAGAACCCCCTAGAAAGTGTCTAGAACGTCCTTAAGCACTTGTAGGCCATTCCTATAAATAGGACATGCCTTAGGACATCCATATACACCGAAGCTACACTTGTGATACAATTGAGCATACACCTACAATTGGCAATCTGTTTTGAGAAATTGAGCAACACTTGCATTGGCGATTCCTCTACTTGCTCTAATTTCGTGTCCTATAGGCTAGTATCTCCTATTCACTACAATCACACGTGCATATACATTGGTTAGGAGATCTACATGCTTGATATAGGCAAATCAAGCCTTGTGCTTCAAAGGTTAAGTTGTAATTTCTATTTTCCTTCTTGTTCTTTTTATTCTTTGTTTTCTCCTTGCTACTCCTAGGGTTGGAGGCTGCGGATTGGAGAAGGTTCTTCTCGGAGGAGAAGGTAGACTTCAAGCTACTTCAGGAAGGCTATTGCAACGGGAAGCTACTTCAAGAAGGATATTGCAACGGGAAGCTACTTCAGGAGGAAGGCTGCTTCAAGGTTGGTGCAATTACTTCTAGGTGAAGGCTGCTTCAAGGTTGGTGCAATTACTTCAAGGTGAAGGCTGCTTGAAGGGTTTAGGGAAAGAATTATAATTTTATGTAAAGTCCTTGTGAGGTAATAAAATTAAATTCTTTCCAAATCCCGGTTGGATAAGCAACCATGTAGTGGACTGACTACCTTAGTATTTGCTAAGGTAGGAACCACTCTAAATCCTTGTCCCCTTGTCCAATATTCTTGTGGTTGGTTGTTTGAGTTAAATAATTGTTAAAATAATTTAAAAACTCTATTCACCCCCCCTCTAGTATTTTTCAGGTAGGGTAGGGTCTGGATTTTTTCTAACGCCCCTAATTCAGTCTGGTCGAGTGATGCATCATTACATATTTGGGTCGATTGACATTTCGCCAATTTTAGGACCCATGTCTACTCTAAAATCGGTAAGACGGTAAAATGTACACTAGATTGATTTATATATAATATGCACCTCACAATTATATTCAGTTAAAGCCAAAAGTTAATCACATATACAAATGAACTTGGGGTAAATATTTTATATTACCATTGCATTAACAGTAGAAGTAACAAAATATAAATCATGTTACTTCTAATATTAATGCAATGGTAATATAAAATATTTACCTCAAGTTCATTTGTATATGTGATTTACTTTTGTCTTTAACTGAATATAATTGTGAGAATAAATGCATATTATATCTAAATCAGTCTATTGCACATTTTACAATCTAACCGATCTTAGAGTAGACATGGGTCCTAAAATTGACGAAATGTCAATCAGACCAAATATGTAAGAGGTTTGCTATGCATACCCGAAACCAAACCCGAAGTGATCTGCACCACATGTTACCATAGCATAACAAATAAAATAATATTTTATTTGTTATGCTATGGTAACATGTGGTGCAGATCACTTCAGGTTTGGTTTTGGGTTTGAAAATGGGGTCTGCCTAGCATTATTCAATATGTAATGATGCACCACTCGACCAGACTGAATTAGGAGTGGTAGAAAAAACCCAGACCCTACCCTACCCTACCGATCCAGCCCGACCCGACTTGAACATTCAAGTATTTTTTGGTTCCGTTCAATTTTAAGTTGGTTCCGTTCATGTCCATTTCAATTCGGATCTGGCCGAGTCGACTCTTATTTGGCTTGGGTCACGTCCGGTCAGATCAGGTTTTGGTTTTGTCACAATTTTTAGGGATTTTTATAATAGAGTATTTGTTATGAATTTCAAGTCCAATTAGGTCTGGACCATTTTTTGTTCAGGTATGTTCCGATCCGGGTCCTTTTGGGTCTGGGTCCAATCAGGTCAGGTCTAAATCGGGTCCAATCAGGTCGGGTCCAATTCGGTTTTAGGTCCAGCGAAACTCGCCATCCCTAGACTAAATGAAGCTCTGACAAACATTAATGATATTTGTTTAGCCTTATTTGCCCCGATTTATTTTTTATTTTATATATAATATTTGAACATAATTTTGCATGTAAAATATATTAATTAAATAAATAATTAACAATGTGTTGTATAGTATCTTGGTCAAGTAGTAACAATAACAACAGTAACAAAAAAGAGCCGTCATATGTGACTGCTAGCAGACGAGCAGATCAGCTGGAGGGGGTTTTAGGATTTCTTAAACATGAGGGGAGAGTTTAGAATTTCTGGAAAATAGAGGGGGGTTTTGGGAAAAAACTCAAACTTTTTCCCGAGTCACGCACGACAATCCATTCAGAGGCATAAAACATTTTTACAGTCCGGTCCCTATCAACTTGACCGTAGACTTTGTTCGGTCTCCGCGCCACTGCCCACACACCACCTCCTACACTCCCGCTCACTTTTTCTCCGCCACCGGCGGCCCCTCGGTTAGGTCTCCACGACCAGCTCCTCCGATTCCCTTCAGCCGGGGATCCTTTCTGTTCTCAAAAACTCATGGCCGGCCCGACCCCTCCTACTTGAAATCCCTCGCTACCAATCGTCTAGCTTGATATGAGCATCTGCTGCTAACACTGAAGCTGCAACCGGGGATGCCCCGTTGATTCTGGGGTTTGAATTGGAAAGTACGAGCGGTGGTTGGTATAGGACGAAGAGACCCTGCACGCGCGGATTTGAGTTCTTGGCATCTAATTTCCGATTAAAGAAGACGGAATCTTTGCGCACTTCATCGGGACTTCGACACCACAAGCAAAAGACAAGATTTACGGCAGAATGATCTGCAAATGAACACCCCTCCTCTTCCTCCTCCTCCAGTTGCTAGTTCCGGCCGGCGCCTGAGACTGGACTGACTACTGCTCTCCCGGTTTATCAGTTTTTTCCTCTCTTCTTTAGTACGGTTCATCAGGTTTTTGGGTCGCTCCAAACCGAAAAGTTCTTGTTATCCCCAGGGATATCTGTGTAATGTTGGTTGCTTAATGGTGTTACAGGGTCGAGGAGGAAGGTAGAGGGTTGTTTAGGAGGTGGACTGGCATCCTTGGGAGCTGTGTAGTGGTATCCTCTGTTGCCTGCTACCCGTGGTATGTCTGAAGCATCCAATATCTGTTGCAAAAGCAGATCGCTCAGCAGCAAGAGGCTCGATCGGCTTGGGAGCGAGCTTAGCTCTGGTCGGATAAGCTGGCCCTCCTCCTCCTTTCTGCGGTGCGCAGCGCGAAGAAGGTGAGAGAGACTGTGAGGCAGAGAAAGAGAGAGAAAGGATTTTTGTAGAGAGATACAGAGAGAGTAGAAGCTCCAGAGCTGACCCAGCTAGACAACTAGCGCCACAATCTTTCCTTATAAACCCTATTCCCCTTGGCTTTTTTTTTGTGTTACTGTTCACCTCAACCCATCCTCCCCAACTTTTAAAACGTGAAGTCGAGATCTTTCTTTATTTGTAGCCTAATACGACGTTTGTCCCTAATTACTACTAATTGCTTTTTTCCCTCCCTTGTTCCTTTTCATCCTTCCAGCAGATAGATAGTAGGACAAAGCTAGTTGCTGCTAGGCCGTCATCAATGCCAAGGGAAAAGGACAGCAGAAGCAGCGCCTGCAGTGGAAACAGAGGCGGCAGCAGAAGCAGCACCAGCAGCTGCTCCACCGCTCAGAGACCAGAACCAGCACCAGCACTCCTTCCTTCCCTTCCTTCTCCAACCCTCCCTTCTCCGCTCTGATCCTTCCACGCACACACCACCCTCCACGTCTCTTTCTTCATCACCCCCAATTTCGCTTTCGCTTTCTTTTGCTTCTCCCCACACCTCAGACCCGCTCGGCCTTTCGCTCCCGCGCCCGCCCGCACATTAAAACCCTAGCTGCGGCGACCTCACGAGGAGCCATGACATGAGACGGAGGTACCCTGCCAGGCAGCATCCGTGGGATGGAGACCGACGAGGCGCAAATGAGCAAGCGGACACGGATGGCCAACGGCGGTGGGGGCGGCGGTGGTGGGTATGAAGCTGCGGCGCGCAAGGAGCAGCAGGATGAGGACGAGGAGGATGGCGAGGGGGGAGGAGGGGGCAAGGCTGCTGCTACACCGGTCAGATTCTTGGCTTGGCAGCAGCAGCTTCAGCTCCAGCACCAGCACCAGCAGCTCAGCCACGCCTCTCGGATCTGCCGCGTCTCGAGGGCATCCGGCGGGAAAGACAGGCACAGCAAGGTGTTCACTGCAAAGGGTCTCCGGGACCGCCGCGTCAGGCTCTCTGTCCCCACCGCCATCCAGTTCTATGACCTCCAGGACCGCCTCGGGTATGACCAGCCCAGTAAAGCCGTCGAGTGGCTCATCAAGTCCGCGTCCGCGGCCATCTCTGAGCTGCCGTCGCTAGATGCCGCCTTTGCGCAGATGTCCGGCCCGCTTACTGATACCAAGTATATCGCTGGAGGTGATGGTGGCGCCAGTGAGCGCGGTGTTGAAAACCACGGCTCTTCACAGCAACACCAGCATATGTCACTGACGAAATCGGCCTGCAGCAGCAACTCGGACACTAGCAAAGGCTCCGTCTTGTCATTATCCCGGTCAGAGAGCCGAGTTAAGGCGCGGGAGCGAGCAAAAGAGCGGGCGACTACAAAGGAGAAGGACAAAGGCGGGCAGGAAAATGGCGATAATAACAACAACCATGATTCTCCTCCAGTCCCTTCGCATCATCAAACCGCCGGTCTCAATTCCCACAGCTCTTTCACCGAGCTCCTGACATTCGGCGTTGCTGGCGGCGCCGGTGGTGGCGGCGGGAGCAGCCATACCCAGAGCCCGCTCGGAATCCTCCAAGCCTACTCCAGCGGCGAGGGGGGACCAACCGCCGCGGTCCACAAGCAGATTCGACAACTGCACCCAACAGCCACAACAGCCGATTACTTCAACCAATCCCATTCCAACCCCTTTACCCATGACCAGAAACCAAACCTCCACCACCATCAACCACAGGGTTTCACCGCCATGCCTCATTTCACAACCAACACCCCGACAATCGGGATGCTTCCATTCAGCGTCACCACAGCTGTTGCCTCTGCCGCTGCAAATGGCGGCGGCGGGAGCAGTGACCATCATAACCACCACCACCACCACCACCACGAGATCCACCAGCAGTACCCTTTCCTGCAAGACCACCACCTCATTCCCACCGCCGTAACATCTGGTGGGGGTGACTTCGGTAGTAACCTCAGCTTCTCGATATCCTCTGGCCTTGCTGGCTTCAACAGGGGGACCCTTCAGTCCAATTCAACAAACGGTTCTTCGGCTGCGCCTCACCTACAACAACACTTACAGAGGCTTTCGGCATCCCAGGTAGATGGATCGTCCAATCTGCCTTTCTTCTTTGGTGCCGTGGCGCAGCCTGCGTCTGCATCAGGGGAGAGCCCTTTTGCGGCTGGGTTTGATGCGCGCCTGCAGCTGTATTACGGGGACGGGTATAGGAGCTCCGACCTCAAGGGGAAGGAGAAGAGCTAATGCCATTGGAAGTCGTATTGCTTCTGCTCCCCCTTCCTTACTTCCTGGTAAGAATTTGATCCGTTCATTCTTATAGATTATCTTGTGCTTGTTTCACTATCTTGGTATTTTAACTTCTATGAAGGAGAACCTATAAGATATTAGCGGCACAACCATGTAGCGATTGCAATGCCACTTAACACGCACTATTTGCCATAGGTTTGTCATTATCCAGTATGTGAAAGTGAGTCAAAGTAAAAATCTAATATATGTTCTAGTGAGGCTATTTAATTGCATAGATAGCTTGATGTCTCAAATCACCAAGTGTTCCTACCAAGTTAGAATCAAGCACCTCGATCTCTGAAATAAACTCAAAATATGATTTCTGAATGCTGGCAGTTCTGTGTGCTGTCTGAAACTATTATTGAGAGGATTGAGTCAAGAAATCATTGACTTCAGAGACTTATTGTTTAGGATAATGTTTGGTTCATACGGGCCAGTACTATTGTTGAGTTATTATGCGGAATCACTGATACCAATTAGAATATACATTCATGGATGGAAATACTATTGAATTCTTGAGATTTGTATATTGAAATGGATTTAGTTCAGATGCAATCATACAGAGTATGAAAAAATAGAACATTAAGACATCAAGTCCTTCTTGAAAAAAAATCTTCCAAAACTGTCCTCTTCTTCAATTTTGGGTCATGACGGAAATGAAGCAATGTTCTACTGCCTGCCCAAATCTCCGCTATGAATGTCACATGCTTTTCTGAGATAAGTTCCCAACTTGATGTCACAGCTTATCGTCTTCCATTTATGGTGGAGAAGAATCACTTGATTTCTGATAGGAAAACATCTTGAAACGAGGCCTTGTGCTGACATATCAAAACGATTCTAACATTCTTGTATGATAGGAGCAATAAGAAAAATGGGCATAGATAGTCCTGAAATGCCCTTTTTGAGATTTTGGGGAAATGAGTAGAATGCCACATGCTTTTCCAACAATAAAAAACAAAATTTGGATTACATTGTGCATTCAAGCCCAATCTTGTATGATAGGAGCAATAAGAAAAATGGGCATAGATAGTCCTGAAATGCCCTTTTTGAGATTTTGGGGAAATGAGTAGAATGCCACATGCTTTTCCAACAATAAAAAACAAAATTTGGATTACGTGGTGCATTCAAGCCCAATATTTGATACTATATTTGCCTTACTCAAACTTCTATTAGGGAAATAACTTTTGTGCACTCACAGCGGCAATTTGGACCAGTGCTTTTATTCTTTGTCTTAGTTATATCATATCGAATAATTAAGAAACAACCAGATCTGCTAATCTATTGGGATCGACAACAATCCATTCATCTATTAGCTATCCAATTAATCATCCTTAGCTTGTAGGTTGATCAGCCTTTTGTTGTAGACGACCTAAAATGGTAAACTTATAGGACTCACAAATGTCGGGATACATTAGTTAAAATACTCTATGCAAACTATAATGGACATTCTAAAATTTAAGATTCATATGGAGTCGAATCCAAGATAGATGAAAACCGCCATAGGAAAAACTTTTATCTTTTTTTTGATATAATGCAAAGGTAAAATGAAAGCTGAATAACAATGTGTGTCTAATACATACCAATGTAGACTTGGATTCCCATATCATGGAGTATGGACTTGATTAGAGTTCATGACTTGTATGAGTGTATCTAAACCTTAAGTTTGTACATGACCCGTTTTGCATGATAATGAGGATCAATGAAAATAAACATAATGTATATATAACTTGATAGGTTGCTCATGTACATATAGGAATTTGTGCATATACATGTGTGTTGTACACTTACATGACTGTATATATGTGCACATACATGCAAAATTTTACGTTCGATGGATTTGGCTGACCAAGTGGGAGTGGAAGGTGTTATTGGGTTATTCATGTGAAGGACCACACTATTGGCATGTGCAAATTTTGGGATTGATGATTTTTGGAGTTACATTGTGGTGATGTAGGACAAGCGCCGCCTCTACGCACTTACGAGCACAGACACCGTCGTAACGTTAGTTGGGCTTTTATTAGCTTATATTATTTTATAACGTCTTTTCCTTATTTTGGTTTTTTTGTAAAGTCACGTGGTTTAGTCCCACATTGGCATTGCCTGTTTAGTCTTTCTTGTGGAAGCCTATATAAAGGCTCTATTGTGTCTTTGTTTAAACACATTTGATGAATGAGAATTATTCCCTTTAGTCATTTAACTGTATTTATATGAGTTAAGTAGATTTACATTACTTATAGATATACCAAGTTGTTGGGATGATGGAGCAGGTTCTAATTCAACTTCTGCATATGAGGATATCATTGCACCTTGTCGCTGAGAAGGCAATCATTGTTTTTAATCATCTTTATATTGAAATGATTTAGTTTATTGATACGTTTGTGGAAAAGAATGGTGCAATGTAAACTGAATTAGTGAGAGCACTCTCCTATATATAGAAGAAGAGGGGATTACATAGATCTAACTCAAATGATATGTAAATCACTTAGGTAAACAATACTAAGTGGGCCAAGCCCAATTAGATTATAAAACTAATTATCTCAACACTCCCCCTCAAGTTGGGGAGTATACATCGTATAGTCTCAGCTTGTTATACGTATATTGGAACAAACTAGGAGTAGTGGTTTTGTGAGGATATCCACCACCTGCTCTTCAGTCTTTACGTATGGTGAAAGTATCCTTTTTGCTAGATCACATACAAAGTGGCAGTCAACTTGGATATGTTTGGTACGCTTGTGGAAGACCTCTTTGTTAGCGATATGAGTAGTGACTTGATTATTGCAAGATAATGATGATGGTTGTTGGACATAATTTCTGAACTAAGAGAGAATTTACTGGACTCATTGCAAGTCATACCATGTGACATGACACAATATTCCACTTTGGTGCTTGAACGTGCAACAACAATTTGTTTCTTGCTCTTCCAGACAACTGAGTGATTACCTAGTAGGACAAAATATACAGAGGTAGATCTTCTGTTTTGAGGGTCCCCGACCCAGTATGCATCCGTATATCATGTGATAGTTAGTGGCTTGTGTTGGGGTCGTTCATAGAATAAGCCATTTCCTAAAGAACTCTCTTCATAGTTCATACAATAATATGCGCTCAATACCGTCCAATGAGTCTTAAGAGGTGCACTCATGTGTTGACTTACGACCCTGACTGCATAAGAAATGTTTGGCCTTGTGATTGTAAATATATTGGTCTCCCAACTTTCTATCAGTATTTCTCATTTGAAGTCTTCACGTTGTACTTCATTGAGTGGAGACATGTTTTCACTCTATCATGCTTGTCTCTTTTAATTAGATCAAGGACATATCGCCTTTGAGAGAGATTGATCCCTTCTTTGAATCGAAGAACTTCGATGCTAAGGAAATACTAAAGATTCTCCAAATCTTTGGTTTGAAATGAGCTGGAGAGCCTTTCTACATATTGAATATTCCAGATTCCCCAAATCTTTGATTTGAAATGAGTTGGAGAGCCTTTCTACATATTGAATATTCCAGATTCCCCAAATCTTTGATTTGAAATGAGTTGGAGAGCCTTTCTACATATTGAATATTCCCCATATATAATTTGCAGTTATCACAATATCATCGCTGTAGACAACAAGCAACACACATCCTTTGTTGGAATAGGAGGAAAATAGTGAGTGGCCATTCGCAGACCTCCTTAAAACCTAATTGTTCCATAACAACACTGAGTTTGTTGTACCAGACTCGGGGAGTTGTTTTAGGCTGTACAGAGAATGTCGTAGGTGACATACTTTTGTGCCGTACACCCTCTCAACAACAAATCTAGGATCTTGCTGCATATAAGCTTCTTCAAAGAGATCACCATGCATGAAGGCATTCTTGATATTTGGTTGGTGTACAGTCCAATCAAAAGTAGCCACTGGGGATATCAAAATGCACATAGAGGTATTTGAGTCATTAGGGAGCATGTGTCGAAGAAATCCATCCTAATGGTCTGAGTGTATCCTGTTGTGGTTAATCGTGCTTTCAGGCGTTCAACTGTCCCATTTAGGGGTGAGCAAATCTCGGTCCAGACCGCAAAACCGGACCGGACCGCTCAATTCGGTCCGGTTCGGTCCGGTCCATTTCAACTTCGGTCCAGTCCGCGGTCCAATAAATTCGATAAATTCGGTCTTCGGTCCGGTCCGGTCCGGTCTGGTCCAAAACCGGTCCGGTCCGGACCGCAGACTAATTTTTATATAAAATCCATATATATTTGAAGGTGTATTCTATAATAACTACAAATAAAGTACATATATAAGTACTACTAGTATAAATGTTTGATACTAAAGTTATATAATTGTTAGAAGTGACTAAGATTATCAACTTTGTATAATTAAATAAGTTGTAAAACATCTAAAAAAGGCTGATTGCGGTCCAAACGGTCCGGTCCGGTCCGGTCCGCGGTCAAAACGGTCCGGTCTCGGTCCGGTCCGACCACCAAACGGTCCGGTCAACGGTCCAAAAATTATTGATTTTCGGTCCTCGGTCCGGTCCGGTTCGGTTTTGGACCGATGCTCACCCCTAGTCCCATTTGAGTGGTGTTTAACTAAGAAGACCCAACAACATCCAACAAGGGAGCAGATCAACTAGCTTCTATGTGTTATCCTCACAGAGGGCTGCCATCTCATAGTCCTTCACAACTTTCCATGTAAGATGATTAAGTGCAATCACATTAATTTTAGAATGGTAATAAAATCAAGAGCAACAACAAAGGAGTAAGTTGAGAGACATAATTGAGTAAGAGAACGAGTGTTAGAGATATGATGTTTACTGTTGCTAGTCAACAGGACTCGCTGAAGACTAGTGAAGAGCCATTGGTTTGTCAGTTGATGTTGGAGTAAACGATGATGGTAGAGAAACTTGTGGTGAATAGGTGATCACCCTACGTTGGTACACGGTATGAAAAAACTTAGGTGGTGGTGTGGATGAAGTATCCAAAATTGATGGTGTAGTTGAATGATAATCATCATCATCATCATCATCATCAACTAAGCCTCAATTTCAACTATGTTGGGGTTGGCTACATGGATCCTTCTTTTCCATTCAACTCAATCATGGGTCATATTCTGGTTGAGATGTAGAGATTTAAAATCTCTATTTATAAGCTCTTCCCATGTTAATTTAGGCCTTCCTCTTCTTCTATTAATTGTGCTTGCCTCAATAGTATCGCTTCGTATAGGCGCATTAGTCGGTCTGCGTTGCACATGTCCATACCCCACTTTATTCATGATATAGTCATTTCTCAAGCGATCTTTTCTTGTCTTCCCACACATTCATCTCAACATACGCATTTCAGCCACACTCATCTTGTTGAGACCTTGTTTCTTCACAGCCCAACATTCACTCCCATAGAACATGGCTGGCCGTATAGCAGTTTTATAAAACTTGCTTTTTAATTTGAGAGGGATCTTTCAATCACTTAATACTCCAGTTGCACTCCTCCATTACAACCATCCTGCAGTGATCATATGACAAACGTCATTTTGGACATCCCATCTGTTTCAATGATAGAGCCCAAGTAACAAAATTTATCACATTTTGGTATATCTACTCCGTCCAAAGCTCCACCATTCACACTATGAGATTGGCTGAAATTGCAATGCATATACTCAATTTTGCTCATACTAATCATCAATCCATTTGATTCCAATGCCTTTCTCCAAAGTTCAACTTTATCATTCAAACCATCGTTAGTTTCGTCAATCAATACAATATCATCAGCAAATAACATACACCAAGGAACATCATCCTGAACATTCTTTGTCAACTCATCCATAACAAGAACGAACATATATGGGCTAAGTGTGGATCCTTGGTGTACCCCAACTGTGATGGGTAATGTTGGTGTCTCTCCTCTAGGAGTCTTCACACTTGCAGTAGTGCTACCATACATGTTTTTAATCAAGTTAATGTATTGGATCGGCAGTGGCACACCCTTTTTCCTTAAAATCATCCACAACACTTCTCTGGGTACTCGATTATAAGCCTTTTCCAAATTGATAAAAACCATGTGAAGATCTCTTTTTCTTTTCCTATACTTCTCCACAAGCCTCCTTATCAGAAAAATGGCATCTGTTGTTGATCTACCAGGCATGAAACCAAATTGGTTGTTTGATATCTGCGTTATAGATCTTAGCCCCTGCTCATTAATCCTCTCCCAAAGCTTCATTGTGTGACTCATCAACTTGACACCTCTGTAGTTTGTGCAACTCTGAGCATCACCTTCTTTCTTGTAGATGGGGACTATAGTACTGTTTCTCCACTCATCCGACGTCTTCCTTGCCTTCATGATTTTGTTAAATAAATTTGTTAACCACATAACTCCATCCCCCATACTCTTCCATACATCAATGGAAATACCATCCGGTCCGCATGCCTTTCTCATTTTCATCTTTTTCAAGGCATTCTTGACCTTAAAATGTGAAACTCTTCGTCTGTAAATGATATCTCTTGTATCCTTGTCACACGAGTCTCTAACATTATTTACATGATCTCCATTGGAAAGCTTATGGAAGTAATTTCTCCATTGGTTCTTGATATCATTGTCCTTTATAAACACTCTACCATCTTCATTCTTGATGCATTTTACTTGACTCAAGTCTCTTCCTTTCCTTTCTCTTATACGAGCCATTTTATAAATATCCTTTTCCCCTTCTCTAGTGTCCATCTTCTTATAAATATCATCAAAGTATCTAGACCTTGCCTCCTGAACAACCTTTTTTGCTTGCTTGTATCTCTGGAACATTGCATTATCTCGAGATTTGGGCAAGCTCCTATAGATCTCCCTTTTTAGTTTAATAGCCTTCTGTACTTCATCATTCCACCACCAAGTCTCTTTTTGTGGAGGCGCACAACCTTTGGACTTTCCCAAATCCTCTCCGACATTTTTTGTTATGCAGGAGCTCATGTTATGCCACATAGTGTTGATATCATACTCTAAGTTCCAACTTCCCTCCTTGATGAGTTTATCATGAAAGGTCAATTTCTTTTCTCCTTTAAGATTCCGCCACTTGATCCTGCTATCTAGATTTTTGTTATGCTTGCCTTTATTGATCTTCATGTTAATATCCAAAACCACCAACCTATGTTGGGTCGTGAGTTCTTCGCCATGAATAACTATACATTCCTTGCATACTTTATGATCCTCCCGCCTTGTAAGGAGGTAATAAATTTGGCTACAATTGTGCCCACTCTTGAAAGTAATCTTATGAGATTCTCTTTTCTTGAAATGGGTGTTTGTCAAAATCATATCATATGCAACTGCAAAATCTAATATTCTCTCTCCATTTTTGCTGCCATATCCAAAACCACCATGAACTCTCTCATATCCATCATTGCTACTCCCCACATGGCCATTTAAATCACTCCCAATAATGATCTTCTCCTCTATCGGTATTCCTTGCATCAATTCATCCATGTTATCCCAAAATTTCTTCTTAGCCTCATCGCTAAGGCCAACTTGGGGGGCATAAGCACTAATAATGTTAAAGATCTTTCCCCCAAGAACGACCTTGATAGCTATGATTCTATCACCCATCCTAGTGACCTTGACAACATCATCCTTCAACATCTTATCAATAATAATACCTACGCCATTTCTATGTTTATCAATGCATGTATATCAGATTTTGTATCTTGTGTCTCCAATCTCTCTACAACGTTCCCCTGTCCACTTAGTTTCATGCAAACAAGCTATATTGACTTTTCTTCTCATCATGGTATTTACTATCTCCAAAGATTTTCCTGTCAAAGAGCCAATATTCCAAGATTCAGCTCTAATCCTTTTTTCTTGGACTTGCTTCTTTACCTGCCTTCGTCGAAAAGTTGCCCTTGCACATTTTTCACTACATCCGGTCAATGATGTGGCGGGACTAGCTTCTTTACCCACACTCGTCCACCATCCGGGCGATGATGTAGCGGGACTAGCTTCTTTACCCACACTCGTCCAAGATGTGGAAACCCTTGCTTGTCCTTCAACACAACTGGGCGTCGCTGTGTCGAAAAACCCCTTGCATATTTATCACTGCACCCGGGTGCCGATGCAGTGCGTCTCTAGGTAGGGGCGCTCTAACGAATTTTTTATAAGGATCCATGTCATAGAAAGAGTGACAGTTTTTATGGCTGGCTGTCAACCTACCACCAACCCTCCTATACCCGAGCTTGGGACCGGCTACATTTGCATGTCTCTGAATGATAATGTGGCAGTAAAAAACAAACTCCAATGCTAAAGCAGGGGAAGTGTTTGCCATAGAGGTAAAATAGTTGTCCACGTGAAAAGTGACATTTATAGAGACATGCAAACGTTGTTTTTAGGGTCAAAACACTTATAACCTTTCAATACTTTGGAAATATCCTACGAAGACAATCCTAATGGCTTGAGGAGATAGTTTGTCGTCTTTTGGATCGAAGTTGTGCACAAAAGCAACACATCCAAAATACAGAGTTGAGAGAGAAAAGACTTCTTTTGAGGGTGGAGAACAAAAAATGATGTTTTACCCTTGAGGACAGAAGATGGTTCTTGTTTGATTAGAAAACATGTTGTTAAATGGCCTTAGGCAACAATTGTTTTAGTAGATTAGCGTGGATTGCTAAAGACCGAGTAATATCACGCAAGTAATGGTTTTTGCTTGCGGCAATACCGTTTTGTTGTGGGGTATGAGCACATGATCGGTGATGCATCATACCGACCTTGCGACAAGAAGAAGAAATGTTAGACTGGACAAATTTAAGCCCATGATCCATTCTAAGAATTTAATGGATGTTTTTAATGTATGTCTCAAATCAAACAAGACTCATTACGTGGAAGGCTTTGATTATAAGGAAAATTTCTTAACACTTCTCAAGTACAAAAATCTAGGTCATTTTGGAAAAACATCAATGAACTTAAGGAAATATCTATATCCATTATAACTTATTGTATGAAAAGGTTCGCAAACATCACTATGGATAAGATAAAAAAGTTTCATAGATTGTTTTTGACCATGTGTTGGAAAAGACACCCTATGGTGTTTACTCAATTGACATGCATCACAAGATAATAATGAAATGGAAGATAGAGTTAGATCTAAAACTTTTAATTGTTTCAGCGATGAGTGATCATAAGAAGATGCTGGCGTAATGATGAACTTGTGGTGAAGGCGACATAAGATGTCGAATGAGAAGGAAAGTAACATAGATTACCAGAGCGTGCTCTACGTCCAACTATCATAATACTCAACAAATCTCATAAAACAAAACCAGTAGGGTCAATGATATATAACATCTCAAAGAGTCAACATGTTTGGCAATAGAAAGTAAGTTGTACAAAAGATGTGGAACATAATGAACATAATGTAATTCTATAAAGGGGGATGGAGCCACATTCGACGACAATTTTGGTAGACCCATCTGCCAGTGCGGCATATGAGTGAGGAATGAGTCAATACTCAATAGTTTGAAAGAGGATATGGCGTACTTGTCTTGTTGGGATGCACATGAGTCGATGATCCACTATGAATGTGAAGTGATCATGGCTGACCTAGAGTTACCTTGGTGTATCTACGAGCAAGGAATAAGATATCATCGATACATGCAGATATTTCGACCGAAATAACGAGGATACTGATGCCATCAGATATGGAAACATGCGGCTATATCGATTGGCTCGCAAATATCAGTATATCGATGGGTATACAACCAATACCGCCATGTTTCAATGGTTTTGGTGCAAAATGCACTATTGAGTTACTGTAGTGACCAAAACTGGCGGTATACTGACGTGTATACCATTTTTGTGAGAATGATTGTTGTTACTTCTTGGGAAGAAAAACTTGCATTTGGTTTGACGATTGGAGCTAAAACCAATCCAAATCAAGGTAAGTTTAACTAATCTCTTCCATTTTCTACCATTCACAACCTCTCCATCTCTTTTCCCTATTATTTTCTTCCACTTTTCACCTAAAAATTTGATTTTCTACCATCAAAACCTAGTATTACTCCAATTTTGATATGTTTGATGCTTATTATACATACGTCTATAAGCATATTATGTAGATCTACAATATTATCACTAGATCTACCTATAACACTATTGATTACTATTATCAGGCAATTCATCCAATCAATAATACTATTACAATAAGTACTGTTTTTATTAGTTGCTTATTTATGTTTAGTAGACGACATTCTACTAAAGAGTAATGTCAACATATATAAAAGAAAATATAGTAGGATTATATATTTTTGTTTTTAGAAGTAATATAAATTGACGAGTTATTTAATTTTCTATATATTTGTGTGTATTAATCTTGTATAATTTTAAGTAATTATCCTGATAAGATTTCAAAAGTGTTTTTAATCATTAAATGACACGTCTTCGTTATTCTAGACTTTATTTTAGAAACTCAATAATAAACAAAATTCTAAAATATATCGTGTTTGATTACGTAATACAAATGAATATTATACACTTATGAAGTATTGTACATGACCTGTATGAGCAACACGTAACTTCAGTTTTGCACCATTGAGTTACTGTAGTGACCAAAACTGGCGGTACTGACGTGTATACCATTTTTGTGAGAATGATTGTTGTTACTTCTTGGGAAGAAAAACTTGCATTTGGTTTGACGATTGGAGCTAAAACCAATCCAAATCAAGGTAAGTTTAACTAATCTCTTCCATTTTCTACCATTCACAACCTCTCCATCTCTTTTCCCTACTATTTTCTTCCACTTTTCACCTAAAAATTTGATTTTCTACCATCAAAACCTAGTATTACTCCAATTTTGATATGTTTGATGCTTATTATACATACGTCTATAAGCATATTATGTAGATCTACAATATTATCACTAGATCTACCTATAACACTATTGATTACTATTATCAGGCAATTCATCCAATCAATAATACTATTACAATAAGTACTGTTTTTATTAGTTGCTTATTTATGTTTAGTAGACGACATTCTACTAAAGAGTAATGTCAACATATATAAAAGAAAATATAGTAGGATTATATATTTTTGTTTTTTTAGAAGTAATATAAATTGACGAGTTATTTAATTTTCTATATATTTGTGTGTATTAATCTTGTATAATTTTAAGTAATTATCCTGATAAGATTTCAAAAGTGTTTTTAATCATTAAATGACACGTCTTCGTTATTCTAGACTTTATTTTAGAAACTCAATAATAAACAAAATTCTAAAATATATCGTGTTTGATTACGTAATACAAATGAATATTATACACTTATGAAGTATTGTACATGACCTGTATGAGCAACACGTAACTTCATACAACCAACCTTGCATAATGTACATGTCATTAAAGCAATATGTCAACCATATCAACTTAATATTGTATGGAGAATCAATGTGTAATTCGACATACAATTGATATGAGTTAGTAGTTACTATGCTATTCTTGTGTTGTAAATCAGAAATTACTTGCATATGTGTGTGTATTTATGTTTATGGATTGTGCTAGTAAAATCCTAGATCTTGATTCCTACTTTTTGTCATTGAAATCCTTCATCAAATTCCCCAAACTACAAGACATGTTCCCTACCCACATGGTGGACACCCCCACATACCTATTACAAAATTTTATTGCAGAAAACGATGCATTTAGGTGTAGAGATTACACCTGTCAAATTTATGCTATTCATGTGTTGTAAATTAGATATTATTGCATAAGTGTCTGTATTTCTGTTTATGGATTGCGCTAGTAAAATTTCAAATCTTAATTCCTACATTTTGTCATTGAAATCCTTCATCGAAATCCCCAGAATACAGGACAAGTTCCCTACCTCCCACATGGTGGACGCTCCTACATACCTATTTGCATAAAACAATGCATTTAGGTGTAGAGATTACACCTGTCAAATTTCATGATTTAAATTGTTCATTTTGGCGTTGAAATGACAAGGATTGCATCTACAGATATTTTTGTCGGTATTATCGTCAAATACCTATCTCTAGGTTGTCAAAACAACATCGGTATGGATACCTCGTTCCTTGGCTGCGAGGTCAGCAAATGAGGCGTGAGAGGATACACAGGAGAATCGCCAACCTGCTAATCTCATAGTGCAGGATACACGACAGGAGGTGTAACATCTCAGGATTTGAGGCCTAAGATAAAATGATCGTAAAAGGAATGACTGGACTACCCATATCACCAAGGTGCACCTCCTTCAAAATTTTGACAAAATTGTCGAAATTTTTGGCAAAATTTATGTGGCAATCGTACATCGAAATTGACTGACGAAACTCTCAAAACAGGCAGATCATTGGTTTTTTTATTACTTTTTTATATACTATGTACTAGCTAGAGCATATTTTTTGCACAGTTTTGTGTTTTTAAGTCTATATATTGTGTTTGCAAACTATAATGACTTAGTTCATTGATTTTGCCAATGAAAATTGACATAAAAAATCCCCATCGAAATGCCCATCGAAACAGTTCAAGGTCATTCACTAAAAAATGATGAGACCCCACCCCCACATATCCAATATGAAATATTATTACATATTTGAGTAGATCTACACTAGTAGATCATTATGGTAAAATTTCATAAATTAATTCGTTTAATTTGCCGTCGAAACGCTAGGAACGCATTTGTCAAAATTTGTCAAAATTTCTGTTTCTGTGGCCACCGAAATGGCATCGAAATCAGATATTTTCTTCCTTGGACTGGATTACCCATATCACCAAGGTGCACCTCCTTTTCTGGGAGCCCATCACTAAAGAACTCCATAGTTAAGCGTGCTCAGCTTGGAGTAGTACTAGGATGGGTGATCAGTCGGGAAGTTGATCCTGGCTTGCACGTGAGTGAGGACAAAGCGCACAATTAAGGCTAGTGGTGGTCTGTGGGGCCAGTCGTCATTTTTGAAACTCTACTAGAGCCTTGGGCAGTGGGCCCGGGTGTTACAGGAGGTCCAAGTTGAGTATGCGTAAAAGCATCACCAACTTGGTGTGAAGCCTGAAGAAGACATTCATATTCCTTGTCGGTCAGTGAGACAGGAGTAGGGCTTGCACTTAGTGCTCCCAACCATAGTCACAAATTCGGTATTCGGGATACGTACGACCAAGTTGAAAAATTCGGAAATCGGGAATTATGAGGAAAATTCGGATAAAAATCGGTCAACGTACGGTAAAAGTTCGGTCAACTATACGGAAAAAAGTCGGCAAAAAAGCAGAATATATATATATATACATACAAAATATATATAAACCGACACATAATGATTGAAAATGACTAAACATCGAACTGATTACTCTAATATTGGAAGAAGGGGAAGAAGTGGGAGCAGCAGGCACAAATCAGGGAAGAAAGGGGGAGAATGGAGGAGAAAGATGGAGCGTACATGTAGAATGTCGAGGGTTACTCCTCCTGGTGTGTCGAGGGATAGAGGAGGAAGGTTGGATGGTTTAGTGGAACCCTGCTACAAGTTAAAAAGGACGTGGAAAAAATAAATGTGAAGCAAAAGTACAGAACTGTTTAAAACGACAATAAAATGTATTAAACGCGTTTAAAACGCAATACGCGAATAAAACACGAATTAAACGCGTTTAAAAAGTATTATTCGGTTTGGAGTTTAAAACGGCCGTCATATACGCCACATGAATAATACGCGTTTTAAACACGTTTTTTTCAAAAAAAGGGAGTATATTGTTACTATGCTCCCAACAGTAGTACTCGACTAGGTCTGTGGAGTTTGAATAAGACGAGCAACACCCCGTCTATGGTTGCCACTACAGAGTTTTGGAGGTTGATGAATTCATCCACATAAGCTAGTTATTACCATTCAACTTGATGACGAAGATCATGGGCATGCCATTGTAAATTACAGTGACATGTCTGCTTTATAAAAAACAATAAGGTATCAATATGTACGTGCAATATGTATGTGAGTTACGAATTAGCAAGAATAGTACAAATTATACTATTGGAATGTTGGTACGGTAAGCAGATAAACTACTAGAAATAGATATAACACTACCCATATAAGCAAATGATAAGAAAAATGAGATAGCAGGCATGCACTACGGTATGTAATGTACGGTAAGATAAAGATCACAGAAAGATGGCACTATGATGTGAAAGTAGGAAGCTCCCAATTTAACATCTAGAATGCTCAACCATGTGGTTTAGGGGTACCACATAGAGAGGAAAAGGAAAAAGTCAGTGCTTTGCCCCCTTCATTTTTTTGGATGCTTAATAAGACTAATTGTGGGGGTCAGAAGCAGTAAAAGAAGACAAAGGGAGCATGCTTGAAATCAACCTTTGGGGAGGAGATATGACACATGAGAAGCTCCCCTTGTAGTAGACTTGGTGAACAATTTCGGTTTGTGGTGGCGGTAGCCTGTAAGGTTGAGGTGTGCTCGTTGGGGCTGCGATCCCCATTGTTGTGTGGCTATAGCAAGTTGAATAGGAATATGTTGGATGAGTAAAAAGGTTTGCAGTGCATTCTCTTATATAGGATAAGAGAGGAGATACAAAAATAGAGATGAGCAATATGGGACTATACTACACAAGTAACACATAAGTGAGGCACATGCTAGGCACATGACACTCAATGAAACATAAACATATCTCTATTCTCCCCCTCAAGCTGGAGCGTAGATGTCAAACATGCCTAGCTTGTCTACTAGAATCTGGAAGTGAGCCTTTGGAAGAATTTTGGTGAAGATGTTTGCTACTTGTTGCTCAGTGTTGAGATATGGAATGCATATATGACCAAAAAGAACAGTCTCGCAGACGAAATGGCAATCGACCTCTATATGTTTTGTCCTTTCATGAAATGTCGGGTTGCTCGCAATAAAAATAGAAGCTTTGTTGTCACAAAATATAGGTATAGGACAGGAGTAGGATATGTCAAACTCCTTGAGCAGACTTTGGACCCACATAAGATCACATGCAGTGTGAGCCATGACTCAATATTCTGCCTCTGCATTGGATCTGACTACTGCAGTTGCTTTTTGCTTTGCCAAGTAACTAGATTGCCACCCACTAATGTGCAATAGCCAGATGTAGATTTTCGATCAGATCGACTTCCTGCATAGTCAGAATCTGAAAAACTTGAGAGATTGCAATGGCCGTGCTTCTTATATTATAAGCCTTTGCCTGCAGAGCTTTTGAGATAGCGCAAAATGTGACATATAGCGTCCCAATGACACTGCCGTGGTTTGTCAAGATATCTCCTTATGAATCCTACAATAGCAGTAAGGTCAGCTCTCGTGGCAGTGAGATAAATAAGCTTGCCAACAAGTCTTTTGAATTGGTGGTGATTAGCATACGGTGGAGAGGTTGCATCGTCCCAATCCGTATTTGGGTCAAGAGGAGTGTTGGCTGGTTTACAACCAAGCATACCAGTTTCATGCAAAAGATCAAGGACATATTTTTGCTGGGAAAGGCACAATCCTACAGATGATCTGGATACCTCAATGCCTAAAAATATCTCAACTTTTCGAGATCCTTGGTGACAGTGTTTTTCCAAGTAAGTTTTCGTAGCATGAATGCCCAAGGTATCACTGCCAGATAAGATAATATCATCAACATAGGCAATAAGAATGGCTAGCCCTGCCATAGTTTTGCGGATAAACACAAAATGATCTGAATGGGCACGACGAAAGTCAAAATTTACTAAGATATGACTAAGCTTGTAGAACCAAGCACGAGGGCTTTGTTTTAGGCCGTAGATAGCCTTTTTCAGTTTACGAACTCGCGAGGAAGACTCTCCCTGAGCAACAATTCCTGGGGGTTGCTCCATGTAAACTTCTTCCTGCAAGTCTCCATACAGAAATGCATTTTTGATATCTAACTGAAATAGTGGCATTTCTTTGTTGACAGCAACATAAATGAGAATTCTAACAAAATTTAATCTTGCAATAGGAGAAAAAGTTTCAAAGTAGTCCATACCATAGGTTTGTGTGTAACCCTTTGCCACAAGACGAGCTTTCAGTCAGTCAATCGTACCGTCTGGTTGATATTTAATCATGAAGACCCAATGACATCCAACAGTAGAGTAGGAAGGATGTCGATCCACAAGCTCCCACGTCTTGCGATCAAAGAGTCCTTGCATTTCATGTTCCATAGCTTGTTTCCCTATAGGAATGAGAAAGCTTCTGCAGCAATCTTGGGAATAGAGACAACAGAGATAGAAGTGAAGCACACAAAACTATCATTCAGATTAGAAGATGAGCATAAATGACTAATAGGATGTTTCGTGCAGGAACGAACACCCTTGCACTGACTGATAGGCAGGTGTAAGTCAGAAGTTACTTCAGTAGTTGTATGATCATCCGTAGAAGGAGGACTTGGTTGTGGAGGGGCCATGGAGGGAATATTTGTCTTGTTTCTTCGCTTGTACACTTGCTGAGGTCGGGATTCAGTTAGCTCAGAAGATGACCCAATCTCAACAACATCAGGCAATGGCTGGGTGCCAACATATCACTGGAGAGTGATGCTCCGTCATCAGAGTAATATGGCATATGCTCAAAGAATACTACAACAACACTTACAAACCATTGCTTCAGAATAGGATCAAAACAACGATAACCTTTCAGGGTTCTAGAATATCCCAAAAAGATACACTTGGTGGAGTGAGGATTAAGTTTTGTTAATCCCGGACATAGGTTTTTGACAAAACAGGTACACCCAAAAAAATGGGGAGGGATAGAAAAAAGTTGGGCATCGGGAAAGAGAATGTTGTAAGGATTTGATTGTGCAAAACAAAAGATGGCATGCAATTGATAAGATAGCAATGCCTTAGAGACTACCTCATGCCATAAACGTTGAGGAACTTTGTAATGAAGGAGTAAAGTGCGAGCAACTTCTAACAAGTGGCGGCTTTTCCTTTCAGCAACTCCATTATGTTGTGGTGTAAGGGCTGGTAGTTTGGTTTAGAGTGCCACAGACTATACAAAAAGATGTCACCGATTTTTACATAAACTCAAGGGCATTATCGGTGCGGAAAACTTTAATGGGTTTGCTGAATTGTGTCTATACTTCAGAGAAAAAAGGCTAATATTATCCAAAACCGTACTGCGGTCTTTTAGTAAAAACAACCAAGTAGCACGAGAGTAATCATCAATGAAGGTCATAAAGTATTTAACTCCAGAATGGCTAGGAACAGAACACAGACCCCAAATATCCGCATGAACAATATAAAAAATGCCTTTAGAGCTAGCAGGAAACACAACACGAGTTTGTTTACCCAACTGACAAGATTCACAAGAAATGTCTTTTCAGATAAAGCATGAAATAAATGTTTCAGTTTTGCAGCAGAGGGGTGACAAAGCCGGTAGTGCCATTGGAGGCCCGTTACTGATGTTGACAGAAGAGCTGACGCCGTTGGTGGTCCATCCAAATAGTATAGTCTGTCTGGTCCCTCATGGCCCAAACCGATCCTCGTCTTCGTGCGGAGATCCTTCAAAACACAACCAGAAGGATCAAATTTAATGGAGCACTAAAGATTTTTACAGTCTTACTGATAGAATGCAAGTTAACAAGAAATTTTCGGATATATAAAATAGATTTCAAATGCAGTTCACGGGATAAGGGAACAATGCCAATGCCATGAATGGAAGTTTTAGAACCATCAACAACGGTAACAGGTGGAATCTGATAGTTTTAGCAAGAGCAGAAAATAAGTTGATATCATCGGCCATATGAACTGATGCACTAGAGTCTATGCACCATTTATTATTACCAGCAGAAGGAGAGGCGAGCAGAGCAGTAGATCCAACAACGGACGTAGAGGGAAGCTGAGTCATGCATTCTTGAAAAAATTTCTTGAACTCGGAGCGAAGCCACTCAGTTGAAGGCATAGCAGATGGCTGTTCAGGTGTAGTATCAGTCGAAGTCTCTGCAGATGCTTGGTTTGCCCAAGCAGGTTTACCGTGCTTGATCGACGTCGGTCTTCATTGTGATTGTCGCGGCCACATGAGTTGCAGAAGTGAGTACCAACAAGTTGTCCTCGACCAGCAGAAGTAGTAGTAGAAGATGTGTGTCCACCGTTAGGAGGGAGACGTCCTCCACGACCAGGCCTGCGACCGTGTCCACGACTGGACTCAGCGGTGCGAACAGCCAGAGCAGGATGTTCGATTGCAGGAGTGGAGGTCATAGATGGAAGTCTCTGAACCCGCTTGAGGACATCCCAAAGAGTTGGCAGTGGGTTACTGGATAGAATCTGGTCGACCACCCAAGAATAGGAAGCTGGAAGGGCGGCCAACAATTGGACTAGTTGCAGTTCATTGTGCTGCTTTTGGGCTTCTTTGATGTCGGTTGTCAAAGGGTGATAAATCTTGTATTCATTCCAGAGGACAGAGCATTGATTATAGAAATCCTCAATAGAAGTGTTAGAGGAAAATTCCTTCTTGGCTGGAATTTTGAAAATTTTGAAAACTCTTTTTGGGTTTTGCCGATGAGAATATATGTGAGATAGTTGATCCCACATCAACTTAGCATCATGAAGGCAACGTAACGACTGGCTGATCCGTGGTTCGGTGCTATTAAGAATCCAGGAAATAACACCGAATTCATCTTTGGACCATTATGCATAAGCTTGGTTGTTTTTCTCATCCGTCGTAGCTGTAGGGGCAGCTGGGGGTTCAATAGTGATATGAGAATGGCGGCCTTGTGCTTTGACATACAAGACAAAGGACGCCGACCGGAGATGATAGTTGGAACCATCAAGTTTAACTGTGGTAACACACAGGGAACGAGGCGGCTTAACTTAACAGAGGCCATGGTGAACATATCTGAAATGGAACAAGTATAAAAGACTGTCGGTGCAGCAGCAGTAGAACCCACCAACAGAGATCAGCAAATCTGAAGAAACCTGCTATGGGGCAATAGAGCACAATTGTAGATCTGATACATCAGATCAGAAGAGACCCGCTATGGGCAGAATAACTGATAAATGAACCTACGCCGTCATGAGGAGAATCAAAATCCCACCATGAGGCATAGGCAGAAGAAGCCGGAGATCCGGGGGACTCTCAACGTGCAATGACGATGGCTATTTGGAGACGCAAAAACATAGAGTTAGAAAGGTAGGATTTTAGATGAGATGGATAATGGTTGATTGGTTTGGTGGGAGGGGAAAGGGAGGTGGATCGGGCTAGGGAGGTGGTGGTGAGGACTGCAGTAGGAGGGAATAGTGGGCGGGAGGAGAAAGAGGGTGGGGGGATGGGGGGGGGGAGCGGCGGCGAGTGGGTGGGTGGGGGGCGGCGGGACAGCAACGGTGGGCTGAGGGAGGGAAGGGGGGCGCCGTGGGGGGCTTAGGTCATGAAGGAGATAGGGTTAGGGTGGGAACTGGCACGGGGGGAAAGAACCTGCTCTTAATACCATATAGCTAGTTGAATAGGAATATATTGGATGAGTAAAAAAGTTTACAATGCATTCTCTTATATAGAATAAGAGAGGAGATACAAAAGCAGAGATGAGCAATATGGGACTACACTACACAAGTAACACATAAGTGAGGCACATGCTAGGCACATGACACTCAGTGAAACATAAACATATCTCTATAGTGGCAAAGGTTCTATTGCACTTGGGGGCGACTACTATGGTACAACCACTACAGTATCATGCCTGCAACAATACACCACTACAATATTGTTGTTGCTGTACAACACTGAAGTATCATCGTTGTAGTGATGCGCCACAACACCACAACCATAGTACACTTCTACTGTACACTGCTACAATACCCATTGACAGCTAGGTTCTAAGAGATGCACAACTCTGATTCCATGCTGAAAAGAATGATTGAACATAAATTTAATTAGTGAGAGCCTTCTATACATAGGAGAAGAGGGGATTACATGGATTTAACTTAAGTTTATATGGATCACTTAAGTAAACAATACTAAAGGGCCTAAGCTCAATAACATTATAAAACTAATCATCTCAACAACAATTACACACTAGGAACGAATTATGAAGCAAAAGAAACATTAAAATGTCAAAGTCGTCCTGAATTTCCTTCAAAAAAGTGTTCTGTTATACAATTTTGGGTCACGATATAGATCAAACAATGTTCCATGGCCCTTCGAATCTCCCTTGTGAACCTCACATGTTTTTACCGGGAAGAGTACATATTTGGTGTCACCATTTATCCTCTTCCAATTATGGGCAGAGAGGGATTAATGGATTTTTTTAGGAATACGTTAGAAATGTTACCTACGTAGAGATACACAATGATGCATATATCTTGACCATTAACACCAAGAGATATAATTTAAAGCTATGCTTAAGTTGTCGCACACATTGTGTTAGTGTGGCTCGTTTAATTTGTGCGATGTATTGAAGGAGCTATATATAAGAGATGATGAAAACGTTGGGAAATTTGTGAGAACATGAAGAACGTAAATTTTGTGCACATATTAAAATTTCACAAATGTGGGGAATGTTTGTGATAGATACAAAAAGGAATATGGTGTGCTTGGGTTAAATTTTGTAATTTCATCATTACTTCTTTTGAATGTAAGAATATATTGTGATTATGGATAATCCAAGCTTGTACCTAGACTTTAATCCTATATAGATTGGTGTATATCTCGGCAATTGAATCTTTGTGTGATTGCATCACTTTTGGGACTTTATAGCTAATAATACATGACTTGACAATAACAAGGTAAACAAAATTTAGGACAAACAAGTCTACCAAATAAACTATCAACATCATGGTGGAGAAATGATGTTATGTAAAAATTAGCACGAGAAGTAATTGCTATTTCATAAGTTTGACACAATAGCATATTATGTAAGGCTATTTTAGTTGCATTATATACATTAATAACAGCCTAAACCGAATCTTAGAAATACTACAACTAAATAGAGACAAGATGCTAAGCAGTCACAACGATCTAGTTTCATGTGAAATAGAGGTTAGTTGAGCTTAGGGTGAAGGAGTCCTTAATTTGATATTTTAACTGGGTTAGGCGGCAATGCGTCATGTTGCGATTGTTGGATGTCTTAACGTGAGGTGTGCCTAGGTGCCACCTAATGACTCAAAAAGTAACCTATATTCATATGGGTTTCATATAAAGTTTCCCCTACATATACATATTATTATTAGTCATTTGTAGGTATTGGCATATATTAACAGTTAATCCATTGTTATACCTTTATTTTATGGTATAGATACATAACCATATTTAATTTCTCATGATTCTAAATTTCTAATTAACAATGTTAACAAGAAGAAGAGAAGAATAGCAAACAATGTTAAGAGATAGAATCTAAGATTTAATTTCACAACTTTCAAGTTTTAATCAAGGTAAGCGATATCCTCTGCACTTTGCATGACGTAGCTCCTCCTATGATAGAAGATGAATTGAAGGCGCCAAACAAGACAAATAAGGAAATGTGAATCCTAATTGAAAAATGATTTTTTGCACAGAGGAATGGCAACTATATTTAGTTTGAACATTAGCACAATTACAAAGAGCATTAGAATATGTTCATATGCCGCAAGACCCACTAGAATAGTTCAACACGACATATGGCAAGCCGCACACTCAGGAGCACCTTGTCGCCTAGGTGCACGCCTTGGTAAGTATAACAAATGTAGGAAAGGGAATGCGCCCAATTGGTTATATCTTGGGTACAATATTATAACACTTCGAGATTTAGATGTTAGATGTTACTCCTTTCTTTTGTTTTGTAAATTATCAACCTTTCTCGTGGTAGTCAAACCTAGAGTACCATTTGAGAAATTACAAAATTGTCTATTTACAAACTGTGAGTAGTATGTTGACCTATTATGTTTTAGGTATTTTCCTAGTTTACATTCATGATTCCTTTTCCCCAACCTTTAACTAGGTTTTTCTCGTTCATGTATTTGTACTAAATGTGTTCTTGTTGCCACTGTGTCTTGTTTCAACCTATAACATCATATCCATTACTTCCAACTCATTGCGATCTCTCCTTGTATATCTCGTGTTACCCCTTCACCACACTTATAGCTATTCCAAGCAACAATAACTACATGTTTAACAATAGGTACATAGAAGGAAACATGAGAATGTAGAAATTGATGAGGAATTAGGCTGGACAATAAGAATAAATGTACCTTGAGTTGGGGGTTAAGGCAAGGGGCAACATCTTATTGGAGGCATGCATGGGGTGATGATAATAAAGTGTGGCTCACATGCCTCACATGGGAAGGACCACAATGGCAAATCAAGGGCAGTGGCAACAACCAACCATCATGTATGATACACTCCTCCTGCTTCCCCCTCCTCCTTTAATCTACTTTCACTAGTAGGTTGTTCGTTCTAACATGTTTGAGCATTAGTGATATGAATTTGGAACTATAACGACAAGGATCAATAGGAGAATCAACTTGCCTTTCTCTGTGATATCTAGCTCAATGAAGTCCAACTCCATTGAACTCTTCATAATCAACCACATGTGCCCATAGACACTGTTCCTTCTACTACTTGGAACTTGTAGAATCATATCTTTAGCACCAATCGCTTTGTGTAAAGCATGGTCCTAACAAGGTTCCAATTCAGACTAGAACTCCATAGGGTATGTTACCTTGATGATGTGTTAGCCCACTTCATCTTTTCGTCGTCTTCAGTTTGCCCTAGGCATTATAGCCTCATGGAGCACCTCACCTAGACATGCTAGATTAAGATGTCATTTTGTCGTTAAAGGGCTTCATAAATCTCAATACCAAGGCTTGGTTTGAGACTTTGCCTTGACCTACCAAGTATTGTTGTTTGTTGACTTGTTGTAATGCCCCTCTAGCCCCATTTCTTTCATATTAAATACCTTTAAGGAACAAAGCTCTCAAAGAGGATGAAATAGACAAAAGATTATATGCATTAGTAGAATTATCCAAGGTTAGATAGCAATTTTTTAGAAGGGTAGAAGGCGGGTGGATAAATACTTGTAAACATGGTTTGAAATTTTGGTCCAAATCCCAAAAATTTCGGTCCAAATCTCAAAATTTTGGTATCGACAGATATTTGACATAGAAATGAACCTCCCCAGTAACATGTAAGTAAAGTTTCAAAATTTTGAGACTTTTTTTCAACTGAGTGAAATCTTGATGAAACACATTTCGGTGAAAAAAGCCCAATTGACTTGCATTTCTCAAAACACACCCGAAATGGGCTCACAATTTCGAGAAATAATTGCCCAAAGCCTGTTGCACTTGGAGGGTTATTTCATTGGTAATGTTTTGCATTCTCTGGCTCTTAAAAGGCTGTCTTCTTCGGATATAAAGTAAGCTTGCCCTCTCTCCTTTACATCTGCATCGATTTCTTCCACTTTTAGCCCCTTCTATCTAGATCTAAAAGATTACTCCAAAATTGCAAATTGCAAGTGATATATTACAACTCAAACTTGTAAATTTCTGAAATTATGCTATAAATTTTGTATACCCATGGTATCAAACATCCTCGACATCTGGCGATTAATCCTCGATGTTACATATGTCTACGCCTGTAGATGTCGAAACCTAGTAAACTTCAATGCCTGTCGAAGTTGGCCCATGGTACTAAAATGAGTTTTTTTTAACATTATGTAACGCTTAACAAATGTTAAACTTATTTTTAAAAAGTATCATATGAAATGATTCAATAAAAATAATTTATGGATATGTTATACTTTGAATATTTAACTAATAAATATATTATTTTAGACCTTACAATGAAAATGATCTATTTTTTTAGAATGGTTATGAATGATGTTAGGTTATTCACATCAAACTTCTATTACTGGTGGAAACAATATATAGTTAAATGTATTCAATTGATATATTCAATAGATGAGACTATAAATATCGACTATTTCAGTAATTTGTTACCTATTTGTGAATAATTTCAAACCTAAATTGAGAATCATTTTAGTATTTTCACTCTTTAGTGATCTATATCATATTGTGCATGTATGAAATGTTGGCCACAAGTTGTGGGAATTTCAAAAAGTGGAGTTTAATCGGCCGCTTAATCGGCCAAGTGGGAGTATAGGCGGTCAAGGATTGCTTAGTGGACCGATTGGCAATATGCGGTGTGATATTGTGACCAAGTAGGCTAAATGGGAGTATATGCGGCTGTGCGGACCGATTTCCCGAATAGTGGTAGATGAGCTAGGGAGAGGGGTTACATACCTTAGAATCAAATAGAGCAGCCTCTTGGAGCAAGAAATCTAAAAAAATGCCAAATAATCAAACTCACAACACACCCTGTCGAATACTGTTTTGGAAAAATCAAACTCACAACACACCCAGTCGACAAAAAACTGTTTTGGAAACACGAGCTTCATTTCACAGGCGTTGTGCAATATGAAGGTCCTTACTGGTCTTTTTGCACTGAAACACCCCTTGTTTGTCGAAATTTTGACCCAGGATGCAAGATTTTTGCGAAACTGTGTCCCAATCCCTGCATACTGACGTTTTGATGTCCGACTGCAAAAAATGAAAGTTAGAGTGAAATTATGCAATTTCGATTGTAATTTTGTCCCATGGTTCAAGGCCATGTGTCTATCAACACCAAGCTAGGAACATCTGTAGTGATGGAGGAGTTGATCCCCTAATTCCATTTATTATCCTGCTTGAGGCTTTGGACTTAACAGTCATGATGCTAGGAGGGGGTAGGCTCACCAAGGCCACAATAGAGTACAAAATCGTGAGGCATCTAGGTTTTCCCATTTAGCACAGCATCATCATACTAGTGCTTAGGGACCAACATGACAACGTTGTTGTTATTGGGTTGATTTGGGATATGTTTATGGTTGAAGGCAGTTGATGATCTTGGTGGTGTGTGTCATGTTATATCAGTGGGGAGCCTGAGGGTATAGGAGAAAGTGACATAGGCTTGATAGGGCCATTACTCATTAGGCGCTACAAAGTAATGTGAAAAGCATGACTTCCTCACCCGTCTTACCTCGATTACCTTGTTAAGTATGTCATTCACTTCCATCCACTGAGACCATGGGTATCCAAGGGGAAAAAGACATTGAGAAAATGTAGTATTGGTGGCATGTTCAACTGTTGACAATAGAAGCGGTAACAAAGTTATGGAAAAGTGTTATGACTGGAGTAGATAGAAAAGGAGGCCATGAGTGGTTAGAGCATCCACCTAGAACCACTTTCCTTGGACTGGACCCCTCAACAATGGATATTCATTCATATGGAATACAAATGGTTGGAGTGGGTGAGATGGTATAATGTGGCATCCCTTTGCAGTGACCTGTAAACTAGTTAAAACGTTTGCTTGTGCATTTTTTGTTTGAATATGCTTAACTGTGAGTTTCGTGATCACATAAAGAATTTTTGGACCAGAAATTTCCATTTTTGAGCTAATGGTTCATTAGTACATGTACATTGATGTAGCGCTCTGTCTTGTTTTATCCGCACTTTGACTTACTATATGGACTTATTAAAGCAGTTCCGTTTGAAAACCTTATGAAAAGGCGCTTCTATTTGGGTCCAAACTTATATGCTGTCATGGGAATATCTGTCACCGTTCACTAGCTACTAAACATACTATTTGACGGCCCTTGGTTTCGGCACTATAAATTGTATACTGTTTGCCACGATAGAGTATGAAATGACATGAAATTCATGTCTTGATTATTGTTTTAGTAGTTTTCAAGGTTTATGCCTATTTGGTTATTTTTGTCAAGTGATAACTGTGATATAATCTATATACTGTTCTTTAGTTATTGCAACCTTTTTAATTGTTATATAATAATTGAATACTATTATCTGTACATCACATACTTCCCTCTCGAATGCAATTTGCAAGTACCAATGTCTCATTTCTTCGTTATACATTATTCATATTTAACGAAGTTCTTGTTCATTTGTTGTTTCCAATTTTCTTACAATTTCTTACATTTCAGAATTGCACTAAATGGTTGGGTTATAGTAGTGGTTGTGGGTTTATTTGTTGTTGGATGATATTATGTATTCGACAAAACAATAACACATAATTGATACAAACCCAAAGAACATTTTACAATAAAAAAGACAATCAGAACGTACTGATTGCAATGACATCAATTAGGTGTAGAGAAAGGGATCATTTGTGGCCAACATTGTAGCTGGATGGAGTAGGGGCTACGGGGTGTTGATGCTGCTGCAACCCATACAAGCTCCTACATGCGGGTCTTGGTGGCAAAAATGGCGTGGAAAGCTCCTTGTCCCTTGATGTCGTTTGGAGGGAGGAGTATAAACTGTTGGCACCAAAAGGGATAAGCGACTATCATTGACGGTTAGAGAAATTATTGACACAACTGCTGGTTAAGCCTACATGTATGGAAGGGCGATAGGGGATGTGGTCCTCTGCAGAGAGGAGTCAAGGGTTCAGGTTTAAAACTGAGTAGCTAGGGGAATGGGCAAATTAATATTAGTAAATTACGAGATTTCACAAATTAATATTAGTAAGTTACTTTAGTTGACTCACTTGTTGGTCTGCCTCTGAAAATGGGTAGACAAGGAGCTCATCAAGCAACCAAGCGGCCGAGACGTCTTTCTATTGACTCGGCAGCCTAGGAGTATTTCAACCATGTTGAGCCGGGCTATTTAGCCTCAAATTGGTCACCAAGTAATAGATAAAAGCCTGCTCGACTAACTAAATTAAATATTTCTCCTCAAGTATATTACAAGTTGCTCGTTATTGCATTGTTTATGGAAATCCTTAAGAACAACGGAGCAACATACAATAAGTATGTAGTTAACAAGTGATGTCGTTAGAGAAATTAATCTTATATTGAACATATGTGGCCAAATATGCCGTCCAATGTCCGCACTAAATATGCATATGGCCACTAGGGACATATAGGGCTAGCAATTTTTTACCTGACATGGCCCAAATATGTGTTTTTGATTTCTTTCATTTGTGAGTATTTTTGTTTGTATGAGACCTGATTAACCCCGACCCGACTTGAAATGACCCGAATTTAGTTTTTTGAAGATTCCATATTCAATTACAACACTTCTGAACATTTCTACCCGAAATTAACTCGATACAACCCGATTGCTAGCCCTAGCAGCATATGAGGATTATCAACTACATATATGAGGTATATCTGGATTGCGACATATGTATTTGCTTTCAAGAAGAAATCTTTGTATGCATATTTTTTTAATAAATCTGGTGTAATAATACTACAAACTACTTAATATTACAAACGAGTTGTAATGATTGTTGAATGTAGTAATTATTTACCACAATAAGTTCTCGTTGCTTCTAAATAACTCTTATTGGTTAGTTTATACGTCTCTGACATGTTATTGTGGCTTTGAATGTATGTTTCTGCACATGCTTGTGTTAATAATAGCCTTAGCAATTTAATGTATATTGATTTCATCTTGCTTTATGTTCTATCCATGCTTGGAGATATTTTGAATTGTGAGTGTGTCTCAATCCCTAGTTCCCTACCATGCCGAGTTCGGCTACATGGATCCTTCTTTTCTATTAACTTCATTCTTGGTCATGCTCTCATTAAGATCTAAAGCAATAAAATCTCTCCCCGTCAACAACTCTCCTCGATTAAATTCATGTGTAGCTTGTTTTACCCTTTTAACTATGCTCGGATTAGCAACACTGATTTCTGTCTTTCCAGCACATCCATCTTAACATTCTCTCATGTGGTACCCCCTTTGAACACATGTAGCCCCAAATGCAATATAACCTAGTTTTTGCATATGTTGCCAGATGTGCAGTTTGTCATAATGTCTGCGTCACATATGCACGTCTGATCACTTATTGCATATGTTGTGGGCTATGTGACCATATATAGCCGAATAAGCGTGGTATATACATGATCACCTTTGAGATGGAATGTTTGTATGCATTTTTATTGCAAATATTTAGTTTTATCACATCGTTTCATACTATGCAAAGTGTTAGAGAGTAAGTTTAATTAGTTAATTACATGTCATGTATACTGGGCTTGAGTCTATGGCCCATTAGTTATTCCCCCCCATGTACATAGAGGAGTAGTAATTTCTGTGGAGTAGACAGTTTCTTCCCTTCTTTTACTCGGTAAAATTAGGTTGCCTACATGTAACTTCTTAGATTGACATTTCATTCTATGGGTGGCCACCGATACTTTCCTTGGTTGGCCACCTACATACCTTGCTCATTGAAGTTGTAGTTATTATTTCAAGTTTGCTATATTTTACTCCCTTCTCTACCTACCATTTGAGAGACATTATTAGTAGGTGAAATAGGGATGAGGGCAAGGGGGGGGGGTTGAAGGAGTGTAGCGTAAACGACATGCCTTGATGCAGTCAAGATCAAGGCCACCATTTGTTCGGAGCGTCGAAGAGGTTTCCTTGGGCTCATCCTTGTCATCTCTGGGTTCACTGATTGGGATTGTACCTTGTACTTAATGTTGTCGTCCTTGTCCCCTGCCATGGTTATCATGATGCGGCTGGGATACTGTGGCATATGGAGCACCGGACCACCTTTAATATCATGCCGATGTCATGGCAGAACTCATGGAGCTTAATTGTGATGGTGATAGGAGAGCACATCAAGCTGGCGGAGTAGTAGTAGCATGAGGTTGTTGTTGAAGCTCGTTCTCAATTTACAATGTCACGTACACTGCTTGTTGAAGCCTGATGAAGATAAACGAAACCAACTTCTTTGTGATCTTGTGATTGAGTATGTTGTAGAAGCTGGTGATCACGACCATCTCATTAGAACGACAAAAGATCTTGTAGAACAATTATGTGTACTCGTACTCGAAGATCGAGTTTAGTACGCTTAAGCTCTGTGAACTGAACATAGAAGTCGCGGTGGTAGTTGTGTGGCAAGAAGTGTTATCTACTGTAGCACAACCCATGATAGTGACAGGTGCGATGAAGATTTCCACTAGGTAAGGGCTCCACATTTGAGTTCAGCCGTTACAAAGAGAAACTTCTGTTTCTCTGTCATTCAATGATGCAGCTGAGTATATTTCCTGATGCAGTGGAACTAGTCGATAAGTACCTTGTTTAAGATAGCACACCCAACTTGATTATAAGCTATGCCTGGTACTCGTGTTGTTGAAGTGGCGATCACTTGCAGTGATGATAATGTTCTGACCCTACTATTGCTCAACAATTTGCAGGCATAAATTGAGGGTCGTCTGACGTTACATCAGCAAACAGATGCATTGTGAGTATTGCAGTTAGTTGTGCTTCCATAATAGTTCTGAAGTTATTAGACCCCCTCTTTTTTGACCATGTTGGTGCAATTACTAAGTCTTGACAAGGTTGGGAAGCTAAGACATTAGGCCTGGTGATTTGTTGCTCCCCCAGTAGAGTTTGTTTGAATATGGCTTGGGGAGTCTGCTTGTGGGTTAGGGGGTGCCTGAGGTGGTGGAGGGAGATTTCTTAAATAAAAAAATAGATGAAACTAGAAAAGTGTTGGGAAGGGGCATGGTGGGGAAGAGGTCACTGTTGGGGTTACCATGATGGGATGGGCAGGTGCATGGTGGGATTTGGGTTCACAGAGGTAGTTGGGGACTGAAGACTCTCGGAAGGGAGGAAGGAGATAGAGAGGAGGGCGAGAGAACAAGGCACATGGGTAGTAGTGGGGAAAGAGGATAAAGGAGGTGTACCAATGAGGGAAATTGACCAGGGGCCAGATGGGAAGTGGGTGTCACATGGGAGGTGGGATGGGTTTAGCTTGTGGTTTTGAAGTGAGGTATCATCAACGTGACATATGGATGGTGGAGGTCAGAAGGTAGGGGTACAAAGCTGATGGATGGCAAAGGTGGCATCATGTGTGCAGGGCTATGCTTAGCCGTAGGCGCCCCCTTGTGCGGAAGAAGGCCCCAAGGTTGGTGGGTTGTGACATGGTCTTGGTTCGCAAACCAAAAGCGAGAGAGTAGTAGGTAAAATCAGCGAGACTATGAGCTGGCTGGTAAATCAGAGTAGGAGAGGACGAAGTTGAAAAGTCTGAAGGGACATGGCGGTGTAGTGGATGTGCAAGATACAATAGATAGAAACAAGAGAATGGCCACAGTCATGGAATATTGCATTGAGAGGAGAGAGAAGGGTGTTATTGGAAAGGAGAATGTCTAGGCTAATACCCTAGAGGTTTGGGGTTCTGCTATGATACCACTTAATGTGGAATGACATTGGGAAAAAGGGGAATCAAAGGAAAATGAATTCTCAACATAATCATTTGCTTGGGACAAGCCCCCAAGCCTGGTATGTATAATAAACAGACTCAACATCCTAGAACTGAGGCAATTTCATTATTACCAAATAAATATAAAAATAAAAGAAACTATTAATACTTGCGGTTGTGTACAAATAATACAAATAATTAGATAAATTTCACTTAGGTTTCTAACTACAAATGTAAATGAAAAGTGAAGGAAAATGTGCGACATTCATGTTGCATCACCCGGTCTTCCTATTAGCATTATTGGTCGCACATGTTATCTGCTCGCAGTTATAGATGTACCATGTTGTTATGTTGGGTGCACCACCATCAAGGGTTTGATGCAGGAGCTCCTTTCTACTCTCTGTCTTTGCATTGTCCATATAGGGCTGGCCCTACCTTTGACATGGAATTGATCCTTAAGTCTTAAAAGGATTCCATGGAGTGCCTCCAGATCTTCTCCCATCTCTATGACTAAGGTTAGTCCAACCTCTAGCCAAGAGACCATGTCCTTTGTCAACGACCAACTTTGGCATCATGTAGGTTCAATGCCCATGGTAAACCTACCTATCCTTAGCAATTAAGGATTGAGAGGCCTATGACACTTTTTGCATAGTATGCTACTATCCTTTTTCTCTGTGCATTGCCACTATTTCCTCCAATTTCTTTTCCTTCTCATTTCTTGGTCGTCCCATTTGGTTATCACCGATCTATTTCTTTATAAGCACTTCCTTCACATATATGTTCTATAAAATTAAGCATGTTTCCCTATTTTAAAATGAGAGACTCCATCATACATGAATTTCCCTATTTGCTTTGTTCTCATACCATAGTCTAGCTTTATTCAACATGATTACTCTCTCCATCATATATGTAGTTGGGGTTATGGATAGATATAGTGGTGCAGATGAGGAGAATGATATCTTTTGTTGATTTTTTTTATGCGAGTATACACCAATGTTTTCAAAACCGAACCGGTGGTCGGACCGGTACAGACTCAGACCGGATTGAGTCGGGTTCAACCGGAGTGCTTGAACCGGTTGGACCGAAAATGATGTCAGCATGACAAAAAAAAATTGAACTTGAAAACCGAACCGGTCACCATGATAAAAGGCAATTAGCGGTCGGACCGGTCAAACCGGTTGACCCAATCATTATATATATATATATATATATATTGTTTGTATATATAGACATATATATTGTATCATACATACATATATATATATATTGTATATATATTTTATCAATATATATATATATATATATTCATACATATATATGTTATATCAATATATATATATATATATATTTGAAATATATATATATATATATTGTATATATATGTTTATATATATATACATTGTATATATATGTATATATATAAATATATATGTATACATATATATTATTATGTAGATGTACACATATATACAAATATATATATATATATATATATATATATATATATATATATATTACACACACACATATATATATGCATTCTACCTTATATGTATATTTTCTATGTAAATACATACATACATATATATACATATATGTAAATTTTTAGATGTATTCTACCTTCTATTTTCTCTTCTCTTTGAACCACTGGTTCAATCTGGTTTGGTCCGACCGGCTCGTTGGACCGGAAAAAGACACAACCGGTTTTTTAGGCTTCTGGACCAGTCAACTTCCGATTCACCAGTCGGACCGACCGTTCCGGTTCGGTTTTTAGAACACTGGTATACACGAGGGTTTCCTAAGATCGTATATGTATTAGCAACACAGACCGACAAATTCACTAACTTGGAGCACTAGTATACACTATACAACTGTGCTTATCATTCATTTCATGATCCAACCTTTTTTCTACAACCTGACAAATGAGAAGAGCTACATATAGATACGTCGTGTTAAAAAGTTATTCAAATCTAAGTTTTATGCTGTGTCCGTCATAAGATATTATGCAAGGAGAAAGCAAAAGTTACACTATGTAATTGTATCCACCCTTTAATTTTTTGTGGATCTCACAAACCACACATTGTACTTTAATGACCTTTCAAATAATGCTTATCTAACAATGCTCTTTAGATTCATATCGTTTGGTTGCATGAAACACCTATTAATGATGACAATTGATACTGGGTATAGGAATATTCCTTCAGCTTTAGCCTCTAGGTGTAAGTTCCTCCCTTACACACACATTATACTTATGAACATTTAAAACTACAGATGCCTCACGTGTGGTTGCATTGCACATATACTAAATGTGGTACCCTCTACAAACACATGCCACATGCCACTTTTTGGGAAAGCGAGAAGCAAGTATATCCCAAGACAATAATGGGTTTCCAAAATTCTAAGATACATTGGGAACATACTTGTACGGACGCATTGTTGGCCACAAATTGTACCTTGGATGCTTTGTCCAGATTCTAGATTGATCTGAATGCTCTTTAGGGTCTTTATCTTCAAAATTTAAACATTTTTATCCACATTGGTGCCTTATACCCCTACTACCACGGATTGGTATCCTTAATATGATAATATCTATTTTTAGGTTTGCCTTGGTTTGCTTCATGAATCCTGTTTTACGTTTTAGGGTTATGTTGTCTGATGCATGCATTGTTGTCCAGCAGAAGTGGTTTTCAGTACTGGGGCACCTATGTGGGACATACATTTTTAATATTGTTCACATATATTTTACTCAGGGTATGTATGTTTTTAGATATATATACTAAGATTATATGTCTCTCTCTTTTCTTAACTTGATTAGACTTTAACTCGCTTAATTCACAGTTTCACACATGGTATGCATTTGTTTTAGCCGGATTGCCATATTTCACATAATTAAACCAGATTTTACCAAGTTAAATCTAAACTGGCCTCGATATGATCTAATATAACCTACATCCCTAAAAGATCTAACTTGACCTAAGTCAGACATACTAACTCAATGCAATCCTAAGATTGGGACCTTAGAGGATATGCCTAAGTGAAGAGATGATTAACTCCATTTTGGTCGAAGACTTGAATATCAGTCAGCGAGGAAAGGTAAATGTGGGCACTGTTCTTTGTTGAATCGTCTTCTTACCTGGGAAATGGTGAAAGATCCTAAATAAACATATGTGGCCGCCTAGGCTATGTGGTGGCTATATTAGCATAACCAGGGCTGGGATTGAGCCTTAGATGATGATGATAATGATGAATTGATGATACGCACACACATACACGCATTTGTGATAACAGTAAAAATATTGTATACAAGATAGAAAAGTATTTTTTCGTGCTTAAACAATTTTGTAGTTAGTACCTTGTGAATGATCTCATATTATTGCATTTGTATGCTGATTCCTGTTTCCTGAATCTTTCTACTTCACCAGTGCAGGAAGTGTGTAACTTTGAAGACAAATGCTTGCAGCTGCGCGTCTCACTGGCCCTTCCACTATCTTTTTACCCAGTTTATGTTTTGCACTTGTCCGGCTATTGAAGCCGTGACCGACCTCGACTTGAATGCATCATCTTGTACTATTCATGTTTTCAGAACTGTAAGTCAATTGAACAGGTGGCTTCCTGCTGTGCTAAGTTTTGGATTTCCAAAGTGTATATTTGCGTACAATGCAATTGCACCTTGTCAAATAAGCACTATTAATTGTTTCCACGTATGAGATTGTATCGTATAAAACTTGGGGTATATAATTTGCTGGAGTTCCACTTCTAGATGTTATTAGCTCAAGTCCCAATTGGTTAATGCAATTGCTGCTCCAATTTCCCATTCTTTCATCATAAGAGTGGTAGCTATAGGCTGACAATACGACGCTTTAAGTTCTCATAGGTACTGGATAGTATTTGATTGTGTTGCGAAGAGTTGGCTCGTTGAGGCTTTTCTGACCGGAATGATGAGTCACTCGTGGTGCTTTAAATCTGAAGCAGCAACATATAAGGTGTTGGAAATATATGATTTACCATCACCGGGAAACATCAGTTTGATGTCCTAAGATTACAATTATATTGTTAGTAACGGTCTTAATTGATGCCATAATCAGGAATATTTTGGTGTCAAGGCATTACACCTATGACGTTGCTCATGACATTGTTTCCGTGTGCCGTTTGCGTAGTTTATATCGTTGTTGTGCGTTAGCGCCTTCCAAGCCTAGGCCTGAAACCTTGAGGACTTCCTACCAGCGCTATTGATCTTGTTTGGACTCCTAAACAGTTTGTTTCCAGTGGGGAAGTAACACTGTTCCTGATTAGACATGGTCTGTGACTAGTTATGGAGAATTGGCTGCTGATTAGTAATGTCGCAGTACCATCACTGCTCTTAATCTTCAGCAACGATTGTTGCTTCACCAAAATATATGAAGTGACGTTCACACATTACTAACCTCATCGGCTTTATCGATGCCTTGGATATATACGATGACGGTGGCCCTCTCTTAATTCCATGAAAGGAGTGTGCACTAATCGGCTGGATTCGGTTGTGCTTGTGTTCTCACAATTCTTTTCAGGGTCCGAAGCAAGTACTATCATTAAATTAGAACTCATTTTCTGGGAGCTTTTTGCATTTGATTCCCAGTGATTTTTATGTGATAGGTTTGGTGCAAGTCTGAATACAGCTCATGTCAATCACATAAGTTTCTATGTAAGAAGATGTAGTATAAAATCATTTAGATTGATTATAAAGCATGAGACATTGCTAGTTTGGAACTTATTTTCTGTTCGTTTCAGCAGAACCTAAGAATTGTGTTTTTCTTGGTTACGCAACTCAGCTCGAGTTTGCACCTACCTTTCACCTATTGTGGAAGAATTTTAAAGAGTTCCTAATTGAATGGTGGAAAGGTAAGTTCAAGCAGTGTGTCTACAAGAGAAGGTGATTTGTCTTTGCAGGCAATTGTGTCACCACATCAAAAGGTGGCCGAAGAGCACGATACTTATAGAATAAGACTTGCAGTATATCATGACAAACTACTATGCCATATCGTTACCCACAACTATAGTACAAATTAGGGATTGTGTCATAAAATGGAGAATCCTAGTCCCATTGGGGTGGTCCACTTTTGAAAACAATTCATAACTACGAAGTCCCTGCAAATTTGCCTAGATTTGTGTTTTATGTGCTTAAAAGTATGATTCTTGTGAACAATTTTGCATCTATATGATCTGATTTTGGATTTTCATGTCTCATCCAATACTATAATATTGATTCCTGGTGATGATCATGTGCACTTTTAGTGCCTTTAGGGCTGAAATTTTGAGGTACAATTTTGCCCCAAATAATGACTTTTTATGACTATTTGGATACCATGTTGATGGAAAACGAATTATGTGATCTTCTTTACTATTTGAATGATCAAATAAGGTGTATTACACATTGTATCAACTGTTATGCTGCTGAAATGTTATTGATCATAAGTTATATACCTAAAGTAGTTCATCTTGCCCTAAATAGTGACATTATAATGCTCATTCTTGTTTTATCCACAAATTTACCATACATTGGAATTTATCCACAAAATTGGTATCGTGTTTCTTAAATGTAATACAAAGAGAATTATAACCTCAATGGCAAAGTTTGTGACTATTGAGATAGGCCCTTATTATGCCTGAATATGGCAATATGTGAAATTAGTTCGATTTTTAAGATTTCTTATACATGTTGCCCATCCTTATATTTGTTTGCATACTTGGATGTGAATGCGGAATACATATATGAGCTTGTCGTTGTCATGACCTGAAATGATTAGTTGTACCATGTCTGGGTACTTTGAAATATAATATGAGATGTTTAATGACTTCAAGAGTTGCTTATACTAAACTTAGTTTAAATGACTTAAAGGTAAATGTACATGCATATGATAACTCATGATAAGGTTCAAGTAGGAAAGAAACAATGAGGCAATCTTAGGAAATCTTTAATCAAAGGTAGACTTAATAAAGTGAAGACTTATGCTTTCCTCTCTTCTCTTCTTTTCTCATATTATCGAACTGGTGGAGGCTAAAGTATAATATAAGTGGAGACACTGTAATTTATATCCCGAATACATTGATAATTTATGCTTGATTCCTTAGGGCTTGATGCCTTGTGGTTGATTCTTTGATGTCAATAAAATGGATGTTATCATTGGGATGATGACAAGGTCCAACGTCCAAGGAGTTAGCCCATGTTTGGCTATGAATATAATATAAGACAATGACAGTTATTGTCAAACCTTAGGAATGTATTTTATGTTGTTCTATGTGTTTGATACACTTACTTTATAAGAGACCATACACTTTATGATAATCACGTGGGCCATTGAAGAGAAAACTAATGCTGATTAATCACCTTTGAACTGAATGTTCCTTAGAGGCAATAAATGTGATAATCCTTCAATATGATCCGTTACAATAAGTTAGTAATTGTTAACCTGGTTGCATAAATATGCCTTATTCTAACTAAGGATAATGACAATCACTAGACATGAAGTAATGGCCTTTTGTTATAATGTCTATCCTTCTGATATAATGTCTATATGCAAATTAAACATGAATGGTAGAAAGATAATTACACCATGTTCATGACTTGTTTAAGGCTTATGTTGGATATATGAGTGTTGATACTCAATTTTTGAACATGCCTGATTTGTTTGCCTAACGAGAAAAAATGTTGCATCCGTGAATTGAAGAGATCAATAAAAAACTATAGATATGTTGTGAAACTCAAAAGTTAGTGTGGATTTGGTGGTGAATTAGGTGTAACCATAAACACCAAAATATGACGGAAAGCCATTAAAGGTCACTGTGGAATGAGGGAAAATGATATGAACGTCTAGAATTCGCTAGTAACAACTCAAGGGTTGTCAGGATGCAAGAAGATAATTCAAATACAAAGCTCGACATATCCAACTAACCATGTGAGTGGTGAATATGTTTGTGATCAAATACCAATACACGACTTCACGATCAACATAGGTGATGAAGTCACTAGTTAATTAATAAAAGATGACACTATGTCTCTCAAGATTAGTAGTCACCTTTACAGATTCAAATATCAAATTTCCTCAATGGGAAGGCTGTCGATTGGGAAGAATATATAATTCATGGATGCTTCATTTTGTAACACCTTTATTGATGTTGTCACTAGGGTCCCAACATGAGACAATCACATATCTTGATCCCCAAATGTACAAGTGCATCCCTTTCTCATAAGGTTGAATCTCACCTTTGATTTGCCCTAGATTAGTCATATTGAGTTAAAATAAACCTCAAAAGGAGGGGTGCCTACTTGACTTGTGCCTTCTCATTCCTATATGCCTTGGGCCCACTGGAGTGTGAGAAGCTATCACAAGAAGACACTAGAAGGCAGTGCCCTCTAGCACATTTTTTAACTTATGGCACAGATACATATAACATTGGTTTTGTAAAACACCGACACAAGAACATCACAACTCCGGTATCAGAAATAAAAGTGTCTCGATAAATAAATAGTGGATATTGAGGGAAAAACTTGAGTAATAGTTTTGTTACCACGTCAATTTTGTAACCTAAAAATGATGTTTCAAATAGCTCAAGGGATTAATTTTCCTTACAAATTTTGTGACAATAAAATATCAAGTGGATTTCATGTAAACCAACAAAATAGCCTCCCCAACTATGCTACCCTCAAAATAATTTTTTCATCCAAAACATCTATGGTGTCTGCTTTACTAAACAAATCTGATGTAACACCTTAAATTTGATATTTAAAGAGCATCAATTAAGATGTTAATTTTTGGCAACTTGACAAATGTTATAATATTCCTGTGATGTGCCCTATGATTTATTGGTTCCATAAAAGTTAGATAGTTATGTCAATTTTGAAATGGAAAACAACATGAAATGATTATGAGAATAGCTAGAAATATTTGAGTTCTTACAGAAGTGTGATGTCAATTTTCAAACTAAAACTGGTGTAACATCAATAAGTCTGGTTTTGTTTCAACAATGTTGGTTGCTTCCTTAGAACTGATACCGTATGTCTGTTAATAACACTTATAATTTTTTTTCTATCCCCATTTCTCTCTATTTCGGTGTGAAACCCTTGCTTCTTCCCCTAATTATATTACGATTACCAAGATACCACAATGTTACCTCCACTGACTCCTTCCCTCTCTCTCACTCTCTGTTGCTGCCATCGACACTCACATCATCATTGTTGTTGCTACACGCTACTGCTACTAGTGTTGGCTTATTGCTGCACTGTCATTGACCACTACTACTACTACCGTTGCTTCCGCTCCCACCACTACTACTGATACAATCACCTCTATTGTTGCACCTACCTCTTCCTATGACACAAATTCTACCGCCAAAGTGCTTCTACTAAGCGTGATGTTACTAACCTCTATTTTGAGGTCTTTTTCTAATTTTTCTTTTCTTTTTGCTTTAATTTGGCATTTAATTTTTTTGTATAATTAAATTTGATGTATAATTACTTATATAGTTGTTTGTTTGATATTGCTTTATCTTTCACTTTGTTTTTTCATTTTATTTGTTTAGAATGTATAATTGTATAAATTCATTTATGATGGATAATTTTTAGGAAGTTAGGAGGTATATATTCATCTCGCCCTTCTGTTGCAAGCAAAGATCAAATCAACATCGAAGTACATACACTAGTGGCTAGGTTATGAAGGATATAACAAGAAAGTAATGAAAGAATCACATTCCCTATATCTCCTACTCTTTTGGGTACTAGAGAAGAGAGGACTCAGACTCCACATAGATAATATTGTCATGTTTTTCTCTATCCAGGATGGTATTGACTTGATCAGGGGGTTGCAGATAGTCCACGCAGGAGGTTTGGTTCCTCATGTGGTACTTTGCTAACGCATCAGTCGCATAATTTCATTTCTTATGGATAGAAATGAGATGGTCATTCTGAATTTGCCTTAGCCAGAAAGCAAATCTAGGGTAGTTTGTGGGATTCTCCTTGATCATCTTCGTGGTAAGTTTCCTATTAGTCTCGATCAAGATATAATTGTAACCCTTTCTGTGTGCGTAGAGCTTTCATATGAATAGCAATCAACTCAATTTCTAGTAGGATAGAATTAGTGATGATATCAACCAAGACTCCAAGCCAATTACCCCTATCATCCCTGTAAACAACAATAGTGGTGCTTTCTTCTTACAAAATAAGGTGTCCATATTCATACTCACACTTTTTGGAGCATGCTTTAACCATTAGTTAATGAATGGAAAACAAGGAGAGGCACATGTGTTATGCCATATGGTCTGAAACAACCTACACTCCTTGCTGATATAATTTACTTGATGCTCCATGTGAAGGACCTGCCCTTCAAATACATGTTTATTCCTGCATATCCATAAGTATCGACAAGTGGCCATAAACCTGGCACTATGTGACTTGTCTACGTTCAAATTATGTTTAGGCCAATCATGAAGATTGGGATCAACAAGAAGAGTGGAATGTACATGGGAATAGTTTGCCCCAAACATGTTGGGCGTACCTACAATCTCTCAAGATGTGGAGGACAACTTCAGGTGGTGTTTTGCATCTAGTAGATAGTTCATTGGTGCCTAGTCCTCTCAAAACCCTTTTACTGTTAGTCATCATGGAATTGTGATTGACTGTTCACATGAAAACTTTAAGTTTCTCCAAAAACTTTAGCTTGCCAGATTCTTTTCCATTCCCCAATATAGGGCACATCCTAGTGGTTTCTGAGAAGTTGATGGGATAATCTCATAGAAACCTCTCCTAGCCAGTAGGACCCCATACTCTAACATCGTCTCCGTTACCATCCTTGGGCAGTCTTAGTCTGAGGATTTGATGAACCTATTTATCCAGAAACCAAGATGACGGGAAACTGATATCTCAAGACTCATCATCGGTCAATAGCTTCACTCACATGGGTTTGTTTTGGACTTTTCACCCCATGTCTATTGACCTCCTTGCTCCGTTTGGCATCCTTAACATCTTCTATAAGTGTAGGAATTCTAAGATCCTTGATAGAATATTGCTCTTGTAGGTCGATACCTTTCCTTGTAGGTGGTTAGATTCTTGCATGTGCATGCATGTTGAAGAATTGGGTTCCTTTGTTGGATATAAATCTTGTTAGCCTTATTATTGACCTAAACCATGTAATATCATCCTTCATATCTCTCTTTTCTTTCTATTCTTCATATCTTCTTCTTCCTTGGTCAAAATCCATGGCCATCCTTTGTGGTTTTATCTTCCTAAAGCTATATGTCATGTCATCTCCCTCTTTTGACCTAGGTGAGGCTAATGGAAGCTAGATGAAGCTTTGGAGGGATGAAGATGGTGCTTTGAAGGATGATCCAGATGACATCTTGAATAGGAAGCATTGCTCTCATGTTTGAGGGTGGGTTACTTCTACTCTTCATTATTATTCATGCATACATAAATTTTAAAAAAGAGAAATGCCTAGATCTTATCCTATATTGCCTAGATTTGTGCTTTATGTGCTTAAAAGTATGATTCTTGTGAACAATTTTTCATCGGTATGACCTGACTTGGGATTTTCACGTCTAATCCAATACTATAATATTGATTCCTAGTGATAATCATGTGCACTATTAGTGCTTAAGGGCTGAAATTTTGAGTTAGGTACAATTTTGCCCCAAATAATGGCTTTTTATGATTATTTGGATACCATATTCATGGAAAACGAATTATGTGTCTTTACTATTTGAATGATCAAATAGGGTATATTACACATTGTATCAACTGTTATGCTGTTGAAATATTATTGAACATAAGTTATATACCTAAAGTAGCTCATCTTGCCCTACATAGTGACATTATAATGCTCATTCTTGTTTTATCCACAAATTTACCATACATTGGAATTTATCCACAAAATTGGTATCATGTTTATTGAATGTAATACGAAGAGAATTATAACCAGAGTGGAAAAGTTTGTAACTCTATTAAGATAGGCCCTTGTTATGTCTGAATATGGCAATATGTGAAATTACTTCGATTTTTGAGGTTTCCTATACATGTTGCCCATCCTTATATTTGTTTACATACTTGGATGTGAACGCGAAATACATATATGAGTCTGTTATTGTCATGAACTGAAAGCATTGGTTGTACCATGTATGGGTACTTGGAAATATAATGTGAGCCATTTAATGACTTCAAGAGTTGCTTATACTAAACTTAGTTTAAATGACTTAAAGGTAATGTACATGCATATGATAACTCATGTTAGGGTTCAAGTCAGAAAGAAATAGTGAGGTAATCTTAGAAAATATTTAATCAAAGGTGGACTTAATAAAGTGAAGACTTATGCTTTCTCCTCCTCTTCTCATACTATCTAATCGGTGGAGGCTAAGTATGATGTAAGTGGAGAAACTATAATTTATATCTTGAATACAATGATAATTTATGCTTGATTCCTTAGGGTTTGATGACTTGTGGTTGATTCCTTGATGTCAATAAAATGGATGTTATCATTGGGATGATGACAAGGTCCAACGTCTAAGGAGTTAGTCCATGTTTGGCTATGAATATAATATAAGACAATGGTAGTTATTGTCAAACCTTAGGGATGTATTTTATGTAGTTCTATGTGATTGATACACTTACCTTTATAAGAGACCATACACTTATGATAATCATGTGGGCCATTGAAGAGAAAACTAATGCTGATTAATCACCTTTGAACTGAATGTTCCTTAGAGGCAATACAATGTGATAATCCTTCATTATGATCTGTTACACTTAGTTAGTGATTGTTAATATTGTTGCATAAATATTCCTTATTCTAATTAAGGATAATGACAATCACTAGATATGAAGTAATGTCTTTTTGTTATAATGTCTATCCTTTTGTTATGATGTCTATATGCAATTGAAATGAATGGTAGAAAGAGAATTACACCATGTTCATGACTTGTTCAAGGCTTATGTTGAATATATGAGTGTCGATACTCAATTTTTGAAATGCCTGATTTGTTTGCCAAATGAGAAAAAATGTTGCATCTGTCAGTTGAAGAGATAAAAAAACATATATAGATTTGTGCTGAAACTTAAAAGTTAGTATGGATTTGATGGTGAATTGGGTGTAACCATAAACACCAAAATATCAAGGAAAGCCATTAAAGGTCAGTGTGGAATGAGGGAACACAATATGAACATCTAGAATTCACTAGTAACAACTCAAGGATTGTCAAGATGCAGGAAGATAATTCAAATACAAAGCTCAAGATGTCCAACTAATAGTCCAGTCAGTCAATTGATGTTTAATCAAATACCTAAAAATTTTAGTAATCAATCTAATTATCATTCATGATCAAACTCCTATTCTAGGTGTATCCTATGTGTGTGACCCTATATTTTTTCTATTTTTAGAATGAAATATTTACGGAATCCCCATTAGAGATAAAGAAGGCCACGAGCAATTTAGTCACGTTTTCATGTTCCAATTGAACACTTTACAAGATCCCTATCCACCACAATTTTTTGTGAATGGTGGCTAGGTTTGTGATCAAATACCAATACAGAATTTCACGATTAATATAGGTGATGAAGTCACTAGTTGAATTAATAAAAGATGACACTATGTCTCTCATGATTAGTAGTCACCTTTATGGGTACATATATCAATTTTGCTCAATGGGAAGGCTGCCGTTTGGGATGTATATCTAATTCATGGATGCATCATTTTGGAATACCTTTCTTGATGTTGTCACTAGGGTCCCAACCTGAGACAATCCCATATCTTGATCCCAAAATGTACAAGTGCATCCCTTTCTCATATGGTTGAATCTCACCTTCAATTGACCCTAGATTTATTCATATTGAGTTAAAACAAACCTCAAAAGCAGGGGCGCCTACTTGACTTGTGTCTTCTCATTCCTGTATACCTTGGTCCCAATGGAGTGTGAGTAGCTATAAAAAGAAGACTCTAGAAGGCAATGCCCTCTAGTACATTTTTTTGGACTAGTGATGCTGATACATATAATGTTGGTTTTGTAAAACACCGACACAAGAACATCACAACCCCGACATCAGAAATAAAAGTGTCTCGATAAATCAATAGTGGACATTGAGGGAAAAACTTGAGTACCAATTCTGTTACCGCGTCAATTTTGTAACCTAAAATTGACATTTCAAATAGCTCGAGAGATTTATTTTCCCAAAAAATTTCAGGACAATAAAATATCAAGTGGATTTCACGTAGATCAACAAAATAGCCTCCCCAACTATGCTACCCTCAAAATAAATTTTTCCTCCAAAACATCTATGATGTCTATTTTACTAAACAAATATGATGTAATACCTCAAATTTGGTATTTAAAGAGCATCGATTAAGATGTTAATTTTTGGCTACATGACATATGTTGAAATATTCCCATGATGTGCCCTATGATTTATTGGTTCCATCAAAATTAGCTTGTTATGTCAATTTTGAAATGGAAAATGACATGAAATGATTATGAGAATAGCTAGAAAAGTCCGAGTTCTTACAAAAGTGTGATGTCAATTTTCAAACTAAAACTGGCATAATATAAGTAACTTAGGTTTTGTTTTAAATGTAATGCTGGTTTCTTCCCTAGAACTGACACAATATGTCTATTAATAACACCCATAATTTTTTTCTATCCCCATTTTTCTCTGTCTTGGTGTGAAATCCTTGCTTCTTCCCCTAATTCTATGACGATTACCAGGTGACCACAATTTTACCTCCACCGACTCCTTCCCACTCTCTCACTCGCCGTTGCTTCCGTCGACACTCTATCAACCATCATTGTTGTTACTACATGCTATTGCTACTAGTGTTGGCATGTAACTTCACTACCATCAACCACTACTACTGCTACTGTTGCTGCCACTACTACTGATACCGTCACATCTGCTATTGCACCTGCCTCTGCCTATATCGTTGCTTCTATCGCCGAAGTGCTATTACTAAGCATGATATTGCCGACCCTTGTTTTGAGGTCTTTTTCTATTTTTTCTTTATTTTTTGCTTTAATTTTGCATTTAATTTTTTCTATATTCGGATTTGATGTATAATTACTTATATAATTTCTTGTTTGATATTTCTTTATATTTTACTTTTTTGTATTTAATTTTTGTATAATGAAATTACTTTAGAATATTCTGTCTATTTAACATTAATTGAAAATGCATGTATAATTCTTGTTCTATTTGTTTAGAATGTATAATTGTATAAATTTATTATGATGGATATCTTTTAGGATGTTAGGAGGTATTTATTCATGTTGCCCTTCTCTTGCAAGAAAAGATCAAATCAACATCGAACTACATACACTAGCGGTTGGATTTTGAAGGATATAACATGAAAGTAATGAAAGAATCACATTTTCTATATCTCCTACTCTTATTGGATACTAGAGAGAGAGAGGACTCTGACTCCACATAGATACTATTGTTATATTTTTCTCTATCCACATGGCATTGACTTCATCAGGGGGTTGTAGATAGTCCACGTGGGAGGTCTGATTCCTCATGTGGTACTTTGCTAACGTATCAGCCACATAATTACATTCCCTATGGGTAGAAATGAGCTCGGTCGTCACATTTATTATCTTCTGAATTTGTCTTAGCCAGAAAGAAAATCTAGGGTAGTTCGTTGGACTCTCCTTCAGAGTCTTCGTGGTAAGTTGCCGATTAGTCTCAATAAGGAAACTATAACACTTTCTATGTGCGTAGAGATTTCATATGAATAGTAATCAACTCAGATTCCAACAGGATAGTAGTAGTGATGATATCAGCCAAGCCTCCGAGCCAATTACCCCTATCATCCCTGTAAACAACAGTAGTGGTGCTTTCTTCTTACAAAAGAAGGCGTTGATATTCATCTTCACACTACCTGGACCAGGCTTTAGCCATTATTTAATGAATGGAAAATGAGGAGAGGAATAAGTGTTATGCCATATGGTCCGAAACAACCTACACCCCTTGCTGATATAATTTACTTGGTGCTCCACAAGAAGGACCTTGTAACGCTGGGACCCACTGCCCAACGCTCTAGTAGAATTTTAGCAATGAAGACTGTCCCCACAGACCGCCACTAGCCTCAACTGCACTTTGTCCTCACTCACGTGCAAGCCGGAGTCAACTTCCCGACTGGTCACCCATCCCAGTACTACTCCAAGCTGAGCACGCTTAACTATGACATTCTTTAGTGATGGGCTCCTGGAAAAAGAGGTGCACCTTGGTGATATGGGTAGTCCAACCATTCCATTTAAGAGTGTTTTAGCCGAGGTCTCAAATCCTGGGACGTTACAATCTACACCCCTTGCTGATATAATTTACTTGGTGCTCCACAAGAAGGACCTTGTAACGTCCGGGCCCACTGCCCAAGGCTCTAGTAGAGTTTCAGCAATGACGATTGTCCCCACAGACCGCCACTAGCCTCAAGTTTGTCCTCACTCACGCGCAAGCCGGGGTCAACTTCCCGACTGGTCACCCATCCCAATACTACTCCAAGCTGAGAACGCTTAACTATGGCATTCTTTAGTGATGGGCTTCCAGAAAAAGAGGTGCACCTTGGTGATATGTGTAGTCCAATCATTACATTTAAGAGTATTTTAGCCATGCTCAAATCCTGAGATGTTACAATCTCCCCCACTTAGACTCTTGACGTCCTCGTCAAGGCTCAACTATAAGGCCTCATAATCTCTTCCCCATTTCAGTGCAGACCCACAATGGCCCATGGACACCCAGCTCCTGATCACAAAACACCAGTGCAAGAGTAGCTACGTCAACCATGGACAACCCTTTCCTACATGCCTGGACCGCACAGCTCAAGACCGACATGCCATGCCCATGTGGGCCCCACATACTAGAGGGGACTTGACTCTGATATCATTTGTAACGCCCGAGCCCACTGCCTAAGGCTCTAGTAGAGTTTCAGGAATGACGACTGTCCCCACATACCGCCACTGGCCTCAACTGCGCGCTTTGTCCTTACTCACACGCAAGCCGGGGTCAACTTCCCGACTGGTCACCCATCCCAGTACTACTCCAAGCTGAGCACGCTTAACTATGGAGTTCTTTAGTGATGGACTCTCGGAAAAGGAGGTGCACCTTGGTGATATGGGTAGTCCAATCATTCCATTTAAGAGTGTTTTATCCGAGGCCTCAAATCCTGGGATGTTACAAACCTGCCCTTCAAATACATGTTTATTCCTGCATAGCCATAATTTCCAGCAAGTGGCCATAAACATGGCATTGTGTGACTCATCTATGTTCAAATTATGTTTAAGCCAATCATGAAGACTAGGCCCAACAAGAAGAGTGGACTGTACCCAGGAATGGTTTGCCCCAAACAAGTTGGTCGTACAAGGTGTGGAGGACATCTTCAGGTGTTGCTTTGCATCTACTAGATAGTTCATTGGTGCCTAGTCCTCTCGAAACTCTTTTACTACTAGTCATTATGGCATTGTGGCTTATTGTCCACATGAAAACTTTAAGTTTCTCCAAAACTTTAGCTTGCCAGATTCTTTTCCATTCCCTAGTACAAGGCACATACTTATGCTTTATAAGAAGTTGATAGGATAATCTCATAGCATGCGTTTGACATGGGACTGGGATTCTGAAATCTGGACTGGGTTAGTAGGAGTTAGCCTGATGATTTGGGTTGGGGTAGTCAGGATGCAGTCTGATTTTGTTTGGCAACCCAGTCTGATTCTGGTCAGCTGGTCAGATTTGAGTCTGGTTTTAGTCTAATTCTGTTTGGCTGCCAGTCAGGATTCCGTCTAATTCTATTTGACAACTAGGTCAGGATTTGAGCTGTTTATTTTTTGCAAATTAATTTTAATACAAATATTTTACATTATAAAAATTGATTATATGATATTGGTTACACAACAAAAATTAACATCAATATTATAAAATTTAGACTTACTTAAGTCGTGGTTAGTTTGTTTTTGTAATACAAACGTAAAATATTGTAACCACTCTGCGAATACTACAAGGGATGAATGAAAAATGACATAGTTATGAACATGCAATGTTGTTGTTGTCCAAAACAGTAACTAAACAAGGGGGTTGGTGTACCCCTAAACATGCACATAATTAAAATAATTGGGAAGAGAGAGACACAACTAGTCTAGAAACACAACTTAAACAACAACATGGTCTGGAATTAGCAATTGTGAGGGTCTTTTCATTATGGTGGTCTTCTCCTGAAGTTTTAACAACAAAAAATAGCTATGAAGATTGATTACTTTAAGACAAAAAGTGGAAACACAAAATAAGACAGGAAAATAATTTTGTTGCTTGTACCTACCTTGATTTTTTTTGTTGATGTTACTGTGTCACAGAGCTCGTTGTTGTCTTTAGACAGATCTGAATTGATGGTGATAGGGAAATAGACAGTGCCAAAAGGAATAAAATGGACTTTGTAGCAATTACAATATGCCTCGTCGGGTGTGTTCTCATAATCAAATCCGTCCAAATGTTCCCTATCCTCTGTCGAGTACTCAAACCGTTTGAGATGATCGGGCGTCTCATTGTTGATGTTGGTTATCCAAACCTTGATGGTATTATGATCAATCAGACGGAGAAAAAGCTTATTGTTTCAACCCAATAACATCTTCCTAACCCACTCGCACCAACCAGATGTGGATATAAGATTTTCAGCAACATCGTACTTAGCCTCGATAACAGATGATGAATTTCTAAAATTTAGATACACTTCACCAGCCTTATAGTGTTGGGTTTTAGGGGAGATAGAGAAGGCAGCGGAAACAAAAAAATTTCTCCCCCAACACCTACCGAGGAAACGCGTCAACGTCTATATAATAGGAAAGGATGGTTTGTGGAATCATACCTTGTCCTGAGGCTTGCTCGGCGACAATACCTCGCGCAATGCGCGGTCTTCAACTCCGGACTTCGACGGTGTCTGTGCAGCTCCTGGTCACACCGGGACTGACAACTCCTACTCGAACCGGATTTGTCGGATGACAGTTGTCCTCCTAAGCGGCAGTGTCCTCGCGCCTCTGTAGTAGTCCACACGGACCACCTGGAACTCCACACTCCTTGTCCCACAAGGAAGTGGAAGGAGTCGCACCCTCCTGTTGACGTACTAGTCGCCAACACGCTCTCCTGCCTCCTGTTGCAACTGCAGTTGTCATTCCCTTACTGCACCTCCCTTTTGCGGGAAGCACTTGCTCGGGCTCTCTCACGGTTATCAAAACCAGAGAGAACGACAACTTGCAGAGCAACTGGTTGCACTGAGCTGTACTGTGAGAAGCCCCCAATACCCCCTATATATAGGAGAGTCATGGGACATGGTTCTCCATCCCGGGAAATGCGGGACTAAAAAGCAGGAGTAGAAGGGTTCGGGATTTTCCACAAAAAAGCAACCATCTCGCAACCTGAACTGATCGGTTCACTGCTGAACCGATCGGTTCGGCCATTGAGCCGATCGGTTGGACCTGAGCCGACCGTTTGGGGCACTCCAACCGATCGGTTGGTGCCCTGAACCGATCGGTTCATGGTCCTAATCCGGCTCAAAAAGACTTTCCTTGTTTCTTTCCCAATTGGTATCGAATACCAATTATATTCCCAATCGAATTGGGTAATTTGAAACGAAAGGAAAATTCTCACCAATCCTACTTTCCCAAGTTGCTCGATTGCACCAGTTGAACCGATCGGTTCAACACTTGAACCGGTCGTTTCACTCTGTGCATGAGCCGATCGGTTCAACAATTGAACCGACCGGTTCAACAACCTCAGCCGACTGGTTCATCACATGAACCGATCGGTTGGGAATGCAGGTTGTGCAGAATCAGTCAAATACGATTTCAATCAATCCGATACTCCAATCAATGCGTCCAACACCTTGAACCATACGATATTGAGCCATCGACTGATTGAGTTTTTAATTGAACTACTAAACTCCTTTAGTAATCAATCTAAACATTGCTTGTGGACAAAACTCCTCTTCCAGGTTAAATCCTATGTGTGTGACCCTGCAGGTCCATTTCACGTTGGCAGTGAAAGTTCATAATACTTATGACTTCACAAGCAAAGAGCGGTGCCTAGTCACACATCAGTGTTACCCAAGTGAAAGTAGAAAGTTGGAGAACAACTTTCATCCTACAATCCGTGAATGGTGTTACAACGAATGTATAATTCCTTTGTCACTAATATCCCGAATGAACTCGAGGCATGGAACAGTCATCCTGTCAACGTTCATTCACTTCCTTGATCTCAGAGTAGACTGGAAGAGATATGTATGACATCAGTATCACATACTGATTCACACATGCATGCACGCCTTTCTCAATCCTACTCATCAAGTGGCCATGTATATCATACTCCCTCAGGAGGGACAAATCCCATATCTATCACTCACCCCTCAAAAGCCCCATGTGTCAAAGCCACCCAATCATCACCTTTATAACAACCCATGTTTCAGGACTGCGTTTGATGATGTCAAAGTGTGCCCAACGACATGTGTTGAGTGCAGTGATTTCAGGTCTAAGAATCACACTCACCACCATCACTGTGAGTACTGACTGTGACTACCATCTCATGGTTCCATGTGTCAAACTCACGGTGGGTCTGTCCGGTACACTTGTTCTCTAACAAGTACCTATGTGTTTGGTTTGATATCTCTATATCATGACTAATGAGATTCTGTCATCAACCAACACCACAATCTAGTCTTGTGTGTCATTGCTGTCTATCTACCTTCCACAATGACATCTGACTAGGGACATAACAAGAATGTACAAACTCTTCGCATCCGTATGATCTCATCGTTCAGGTCATGAACCTGAAGGCATACGTCATTGAGTACTGTCATTCTTTAGACATTCAATGTGTTCTATCACTATCTCATATGACTGAACCAGAATGAATTGGAAGCTCGCCTTTGATGTTTATCAAATCAATCTTATTGTATCCCACCAATCATCCCATGATTGGCTCTCAGGGCATACATACCAACATATAGCGTCTCCCGTTTAGATAATTCCAATGTTTAGGTATAGTGATTGTACTAAGGAACAATCATCTAGGATGATGCCCAACTGTTCTTCATCAGAGAATAGTAACATTGGGATAGAGGCTAAGGCCATGGTGACTGTTGAAGATCTAGGGTGTTGTGGTTGGAGAAATTTTGAACAATTTAGATGTTATGCCTACAACAATATAAAATAATGTTGAGAAAAAGTAATATAAATGTAAGTACTAACAACAGACAACAACATGGGTTATTACAACAACATGTCCGACGTTTGAATAAAATTTAGATGTTATGCCTACAATAATATAAAATAATATTGAGAAAAAGTAATATAAATATAAGTAACAACAGATAACAACATGGGTTATTTCATATTCATGACAGAGAAATAATTGGCATACATATATATAGCATATTATTTGCGTAGTTAATTGCAAACGAATAAAAAATAATCAATCAAATACAAACTAACATTCATTGCACTAAGTTATTCAATTTCTACCAACATCCTCAAGTACTTTGCATGTATCTTCTGTCTGTATTGTGCAAGTATGAGATGTGTCTTGTTGGTGAACTGGATCTTGTTGTAGTCCTGGTGGATAAGTTCGCGGGCTAGTCCAGAAAGTCTTTAGAACTGCATCCACAATTTTTAAAATTTTCCATCTCGCCTTAAACACACCCATACTAATATCAGATCTGCTAGTTATCTCATGGAACTCGACTATGACATCATGCCAACCCTACCATGCAGAAGGGCCACGTAGTTTGCACAAGTAATATTATCGACCTAACAATGATCCTAGGGCAGCATCACATTCTGCAACCCATACAAACTGATTCATTGTATCAGTTAAACTAAAAAATACATGTGTAGTCGGTAAAGAAACATTCATGATGGAGATAATCTAGAATGAGAAATTATATAGCTAAATGGTATTGAAAATTAAGTACTGTGTAAATAATCTTAGTACATGTCCAATATTCAAGATGGTAGTAGGAAACATACCTTCCAATTATACATTAGTTCATACTAAGTGTAGTACGTAGTGAAATAAACATGCAATATATTGATAAAGATAAATTCATATAGACTAGTGTAGCAATGGCATTAGATGACCATATGGTGAGTGATCATACTTTAGGAGTTGTTCCGCTGGCCTAAAGAAGGAAATGAAAATAGCCAGTAGATAGAAGATTGTATTTTTGTCAACAAGGAAATGAAGTCCGATTTTGCATGATATGGTTTGTTTGGTTCAGTTTGATAAAGCAATGAAAAACCTACACTGGTTACTAAATTAGAATAGTCACAAGATGCAGTCTGATTTAATTTGACAACTGTAACAGTAGCCAAACAAAACCATACTGCATCCTGTGCCTATTCTAGCTAAATTTTGCAACCAACAAAGATGTTTCATTGAATGGCTACTGTGAACCATACAACTCCTACCATGCTAATTGGACTCTACTTCTTTGTCGATAAAAATGTAGTCTCTTTCTACCAGATGTATCAATTACATTCTTTTGGCCGACACACCATCTCGTGGTGCACGACTACATCTACACACCCAATTGTTCCTTTGTACAATGACTTTAAAACCAAAACCCACCCACTACTGAAAAGAAGAAGGATTTTGTCTGTCCGCTCTCTTTTGTGTCAGACAAATTTGGTCACACGATGTAGACCCCTCGCTATAGATACACAACAAAGTCTTGTCGTATTCTTCAAACTCAGTGCATGCTGTTGCCCGTTTTGCTTTTTTCAATTCCTTGGCCTCGCCCATTGGCCAGTCGAAAATCAGCGGCAGGTGTTGATTTTCACTAGGTGACGGTGAAGAAGAAGAATATACTGAGTGGTTGATTTTTACTAGGTGACGGTGAAGAAGAAGAATTGACTGAGTTGTCATCGACACAACATATATACTTTGACCAGTCTAGGGGTATCCCATCTACATCACATTCTATTTTTGACCAGTCTACTACGGCTTTCATCGACTTGTCCTTAAGCTTTGTGTAGCGCACAAACTTTTTATTGAATTTGTTGTTGGTATGGCCATGTCCAACCATTTGAAGGAAGTAGTATACGCCTCCACTGATGACGCACATCTGGTACTTTTCAACAAACCACGCTCCTCAAGTTTGTCCACAAAGGCTAAAACAGTACCAGGTAGCATGTGATACATGTCATACACCCTCTTTTTATGGCCAGTTATTATTTCTAAAACCTTTTGATGGCCGCTCCTAATACTAATCGATCTCAATATTGGTTGTCGTGTGGCTCCGTCATTTGAATTGTCCATGATATTGTGTGATATTTAGTCTGATATTTGGTCTGCTATTGCGTTAGAAATGGCATTAGCTGGACCGGACATAAGATGACAAAGTTGTACAATGTCATCAATTATTTCTAGATGTTCAATACCAGCCATGACGTCTATAATTAAAGTGATTACCCGCATAAAAAATAAATAGAGAGATTGTAGATATGAAATCACCATGATAAAATATACAAGTCGTATGTATAAACATAACTATTTTTTACTTACTACGATAAATAAGATGATACGTAATCATGAAAAATATTACATATCACCAAAATTTGAAATTGTTCCCAAAGTAAGCAAATATTTCAACATCAAATTTAAAAATTGTTCTTAAATTAAAGCCAAAATACTGATATTGTTCTTAAATTAGACAACCTCACAAGAACGACTAAGGGACATGGCCTCTGTTATTACCACTCGTGCTACTAAATGGCGAATGTGGCGATTGTGAATATGGTGGCGCAAAGGGTGTTTGTGATCCAGAAGCTCTGTTCTTCATTTCCCAAAGGTCTTGCAACCATATGCTAATTTTGTGTGGGGTATCTCGAAGGCTTAGGTAAATGTTACGGTTTGATAACTCCTTTATGGCATGTATTAGAGTGGTAAAAATAGAGACATGGGCGTCAGGGTACGTTGCATGAAAATGGTGCAAAATGGTTTGATACTCATCTTTATCATTAGATCTACCGGCGATACCGGTACCCATCTCATGTACCTTGATAAACACCTTTATGAATTTAGAAACAACATCATTAGTAAGGCCACAATCATCATGTGTCGTTGAGGTTCACTTCCTGTGTCTGTGCGTGGGAGGAGTCCTTGCACCAAAACCTTGATTGTCTGTTCTGCCGTTGTTGTCCTCACTTTGTATCCTAAAATAACCCATATCTTCAGTAAGACCGGTTGGTTCTGGGCTGAAAAATGGATCAGATGCATCTAAGTCGACAAAAACATCATCTTTAGATGGAACATCAGAAGGAAGTTGTCTATTCATTGAGGACATTGCATGATGCCCCCTAGCGATGTTCCTCCCCCTCATCATCTCAACATCATAGTAGTGGTAGAATGGTCTGGTGATCAATCTCGCTAGTTTCTTATTTCCCTAAAATGGTCAAGTACTACTGATTAGGTCAAATGTTAATCACTTTAAGTGAATATTTAATATATAGGGGGTGTATCATTGGACATACCACAAGTGTCTCCCTCCACTTTGGGGTGTCAGACAATATTGGCATGTGCCTGCTCTCATCCCAGCCAACACCACTTTTGTTGGTCACCAATTTTATCTTTACAAAGTCTCTCGTCAGGTTCTTCCATCGAGTTTTTACCTGATCCATTGTATAATCCTACGCTGGCCTAAAGAAGGAAATGAAAACAGCCGGTAGATAGAAGACTGTATTTTTGTCAACAAGGAAATGAAGTCCGATTTTTCATGATATGGTTTGTTCAGTTCAGTTTGATAAAGCAATGAAAAACCTACACTGGTTACTAAATTAGAATAGTCAGAAGATGTAGTCTGATTTAATTTGAAAACTGTAACAGTAGCCAAACAAAACCATACTGCATCCTGTGCCTATTCTAGCTAAATTTTACAACCAATAGAGGTGTTTCATTGAATGAATATTGTGAACCATACAACTCCTACCATGCTAATTGGACTCTACTTCTTTGTCGATAAAAATGTAGTCTCTTTCTACCAGATGTATCAATTACATTCTTTTGGCTGACACAACATCTCGTGGTGCATGACTACATCTGCACACCCAATTGTTCCTTTGTACAATGACTTTAAAAACAAAACCCGCCCACTACTCGAAAGAAGAAGGATTTTGTTTGTCCGCTCTCTTTTGTGTCATACAAATGTGGTCACACGATGTAGACCCCTCGCTATAGATACACAACAAAGTCTTGTCGTATTCTTCAAACTCAGTGCATGCTGCTGCCCGTTCTGCTTTTTTCAATTCCTTGGCCTCACCCATTGGCCAATCAAAAATCAGCGGCATGTGTTGATTTTCACTAGGTGACGGTGAAGAAGAAGAATCTACTGAGTTGTTGATTTTTACTAGGTGACAGTGAAGAAGAAGAATTGACTGAGTTGTCATCGACACAACATATATACTTTGACCAGTCTAGGAGTATCCCATCTACATCACATTCTATTTTTGACCAGTCTACTACGACTTTCATCGACTTGTCCTTACGCTTTGTGTAGCGTACGAACTTTTTATTGAATTTGTTGTTGGTATGGCCATGTCTAACCATTTGAAGGAAGTAGCATACGCCTCCACTGATGACGCACCTCTGGTACTTTTCAACAAACCACACTCCTCAAGTTTGTCCACAAAGGCTAAAACAGTGCAAGGTAGCATGCGATACATGTCATACACCCTCTTTTTATGGCCAATTATTATTTCTAAAACCTTTTGATGGCTGCTCCTAATACTAATCGATCTCGGTATTGGTTGTCGTGTGGCTCCGTCGTTTGAATTGTCCATGATATTGTGTGATATTTAGTCTTTTATTTGGTATGTTATTGCGTTACCAATGGCATTAGCTGGACCGGACATAAGATGACAAAGTTGTACAATGTCATCAATTATTTCTGGATGTTCAATACCAGCCATGACGTCTATAATTAAAGTGATTACCCGCATAAAAAATAAATAGAGAGATTGCAGATATGAAATCACCATGATAAAATATACAAGTCGTATGTATAAACATAACTATTTTTACTTACTACGATAAATAAGATGATACGTAATCATGAAAAATATTACATATCACCAAATTTTGAAATTGTTCCCAAAGTAAGAAAATATTTCAACATGAAATTTAAAAATTGTTCTTAAATTAAAGCCACAATACTGATATTGTTCTTAAATTAGACAACCTCACAAGAACGACTAAGGGACATGGCCTTTGTTATTACCACTCGTGCTACTAAATGGCGAATGTGGAGATTGTGAATATGGTGGCACGAAGGGTGTTTGTGATCCAGAAGCTCTGTTCTTCATTTCCCAAAGGTCTTGCAACCATATGCTAATTTTGTGTGGGGTATCTCGAAGGCTTAGGTAAATGTTACAGTTTGATAACTTCTTTATGGCATGTACAAGAGTGGTAAAAATAGGGACAGGGGCGTCAGGGTACGTTGCATGAAAATGGTGCAAAATGGTTTGGTACTCATCTTTATCATTAGATCTACCGGCGATACCGGTACCCATCTCATGTACCTTGATAAACACCTTTGTGAATTCAGAAACAACATCATTAGTAAGGCCACAATCATCATGTGTCGTTGAGGCTCACTTCCTGTGTCTGTGCGTGGGAGGAGTCCTTGCACCAACACCTTGATTGTCTATTCTGCCGTTGTTATCCTCACTTTGCATCCCAAAATAACCCATATCTTCAGTAAGACCGATTGGTTCTGGGCTGACAAATGGATCAGATGCATCTAAGTCGACAAAAATATCATCTTCAGATGGAACATCAGAAGGAAGTTGTCTATTCATTGAGGACATTGCATGATGCCCCCTAGCGATGTTCCTCCCCCTCATCATCTCAACATCATAGTAGTGGTAGAATGGTCTGGTGATCAATCTCGCTAGTTTCTTATTTCCCTAAAATGGTCAAACCCTACTGATTAGGTCAATGTTAATCACTTTAAGTGAATATTTAATATATAGGGGGGTGTATCATTGGACATACCGCAAGTGTCTCCCTCCACTCCGGGGTGTCAGACAATATTGGCTTGTGCCTGCTCTCATCCCAACCAGTGTTCAGAAAAGCACTATTCGATGTACGGGCGGACGGGGCACTAAATAGAGTATATACGGTATGCGGGAGTATATACGGTTTTGGATTTTTTAATAAATTAATATATCTACGTATATTTATATATCAGTCATATAGAATTATATATCACATTGAACAATTACATACAAGGACAACATAGAATGATTAATTAGAAGAAAGGGAGCAGCAATATCATATAAATATTTAATTAGAAACAACAAAAATATCATATAAATTTCATTTCTTCAATTCCATGTATGTGTGTTTAGAAAAGCGGTGATTAAGCGGCCGCATAAGCGGGTAATCGGCCGCATAATCGGACCTGGACCGATTATTGGTCCGCTTTGACATATGCGGTGCAGTCCCCTGTCCGAACCGATGCGGCCGCACAGACCGATTTCCTGAACACTGATCCCAACCAACACCACTTTTGTTGGTCACCAATTTTATCTTTACAAAGTCTCTCATCAGGTTCTTCCATCGAGTTTTTACCTGATCCATTGTACAATCCTACGTCCCCATCCTATTCTTCCAATCGCGTAACGCCTCCCTCCACGCGTCCCTAGTAAAAATTCTGTCGATGCACCTACCCATGTCATATTGTCTCCTCAATGCTGACACCAGAGCCTCATTCGACTCTCTGGTCCTTACAATACGGATCTTCGGGTATGGTGCATACATAGTACCAATGACAATGCAATAGATCACTATAGTCAGGGTGTTTAAATGAAACCTTTATACCAACCTAGTTTGGGTCTGTTTGTGCAGTTTAGGCAACAATAACTTATTTTAAAGTAGTATATTATAGTTGTCATAAGGTATTATGTTTTCTATTTGTTGGAAAATAATATTATAGAGTATGTTGGATAAATTGGAGGACTATGTTGGAATAGATGGTTAAAAATACTTATGACAATGACATTCACTTCTATTTTTGGTTATAGTTGTAGGTGCTGTATAATTTTTGCCAATCAAAAGGTAAGAGCTTAGGGATAACAAGCACTGATGTTAGATAGGTGGAGGAGTCAAATATTGACCTATTTATTAACTGAGAAAACATTCACAACATAAGCATATTGCTGATATCAAACAATTTTAACAGTTCCTTATTAGAGGAATAAATTGCCCTAAAAAACTGAAAATCTCATAATAAGGTTCGATGATTAACAACAAAAGAATTTATTATAATAATAAATAACATTTATTAGGGTACTATAAGGTCATACATACCACATTAAGGGGAAAGATGACACATATTTTGTTCCATATAAATAGTTTGTTCCACATTAAGACCAATACGTAGTTTGTTCCACATTAAGGCCAACTAGTAGTTTGTTATTAGAATCAATATCAATTTTGTGATATTGGAATGAGATTACATATATGCAATTAAGAAAATAACAAAGAAACCATTCAACAAAGCAGAACGTGGCATACAAACAACAACCAAGGAAAACATCACTAATATTTTGTTCCATCATACAAAAATTGTTTTTTGTCCTATACAAAATCATATCCAAGTTCAAATCAATTATGTGACATGAATTCAATTAAGAAAATAATAGGGAAGGTATACAATGAAGCTTAACGTCGCATAAAGGCCACATTAAAGAGAAACATGAGACATATTTGTTCTCATCATAGAGAATTAGTTAATAAAAAATAACAGTCATTAGGGTAGGTGTAAAGGTCATGTGATTTGGTTAACAAACATTGATGACATATAGGTGGAATCTGTCAGATATTGATCTATTTATTAATAGAGAAAGTATTCACATCATAATCATATAATGGAAGATATTTTTTTGCTAATAAAAAATAAAAGTCCTTAGGGTAAATATCCTGCTATCTGACATAGCAATATAAGTAAGTAATAGTTGTACGTAATAGAACATGGATAACAGACAGTGAAGACACATGTGTGTAGCTGTTAAATACTCACATATGACAGTGATATTTACACATTAAATTTTTGGTTATAGATGTAGGTGCATGATAATTTTTGTCAATCAAAAGGTAATAGAGTAGGGATAACAAGCAATGATGACATATAGGTGGATGAGTAAATTATTGACCTATTTAGTAATAGAGAAAGTATTCACAACACAATTGGATTGGTGAAGAGGGTACATTGGACATGATCTTGAAGCAATCAGTCAAACGTAATAATTATAATTTATTTGGTGTATTGGTAGCTAAAATAGACATATTTTTTTGCCATAGCATAAGATAATATCGTAGGGATATCAAGCAATTTTGACAATTCCTTATTAGAGAAAAAAATGCCCTGACAAAAGTGGACATCTCACAATAAGGTTTGATGATTAACAACAACATAATGATTCTAATAATAAATAAAATGTATTAGGGTACTATAAGGTCATACAGACCACAATAAGTTATGTTGACCTATTTATTAATAGAGAAAGTATTCACAACATAATCACATTGCTGAACAAGATATGTTATACATGATCTTCAAGCAATCAATCAAATGAAATAATTTTAATTTATTTGGTATAATGGTAGATGTTTCTCTACTATTATGTGTAGTGTTTTTTGGGAATATATTCAATTGCTAATATCGTGGGGATATCAAGCATTTCTGACAGTTTGTTATAGGAGACAAATAATGTCCTATTAAAACATGGAATATCATAATAGGGTTCGATGACTTACATCAACATTAATGATTCTAATAAAAAATAATAGTCATTAGGGTACTATAAGGAATATCCTATTATCTGACATATCAATATAGGTAATTTGTGTATGGATTTGAATACTACTAAAGAGGTCATACACGGATGTTCTGGTCTGTTTTAAAAAAAACCATAATAAATATTGAATATCTTATACGACATTTCGGTGCCATATTATGTAAACACACATACATAAAGAATGAGGTCCTCATACCAAATAAAAGTGGATAAAATCATTTTACAGGTATAGGAGGTAAGTCATGACATTTTACATGTATAGGAGGTAAGTCATGATATTTGATAGGTATGTCGGTTAAAATCAAATTAATATAGGGGCTGTAGGTGCAGTATAATTTTTGCAAATCGTATGGTAATAGTCTAGGGTAATAAGCACTGAAGACAATTAGGTGGAGTAGTTAAATAATGACCTATTTATTAACAGAGAAAGTATTCACAACACAATCGTAATGCTGAACATGCTATGTTGGACATGATATTCAAGCAATCATTCAAGGTAAATCATTTTCATTTATTTGATATAATTGTAGATGAGTTAAATAATGACATATTAATTTACTTGATACTCAATGAAGCTCAACGACGCATTCGGACCACATTCAAGGGATCAGACAACATTTAAGTAAAAAAATAGACATATTTTGGTCCATCATAGAGAATAAATCTTGATCTAATAATTCCTTACCTAATAAGACGTGGCCTTTTATGGCATAGTTGACAAACAAGGATCCCAGTTAAATAAACATAATACATAATCTGTTTTTATCAAACAGATCATACATCCGTGGAACCAAGCAGATTAAATTCAATAGGTATATGGGGTTTGGAAATCAAAACAAGGCTGCGTACGAGTCTTGTATACAATATTGAATGCAATTAAACTCATCTAACGAGGTAGGGCACTCAACCATGCATTACAAGCTGATGATAACAATATGAGGTTATCTAACACATCAATATCATTCATTGTATCAACCATTCAACATGGCTATGCTTATAGCTAAAATTACAGATCACTAAAAGTAGTTTCGTATTGCTGAGCAAATATACCTGATAAGAAGAATATCCACGTAGAAGAGGGGATCACACAGTCGTCAAGAAAGTATCGGTACATACATGAAGATAAGGTAAAGGGAATAAAGATTAGTGTACATTCCTACTACTACATCCACCTACTGAAAGAAAAATATGCTCGGACAACACATACCTCTTAAGCAGATGGGCGGCTTTGGAATACAAGGGTTCGACAACGGCGAATTCAGAGAACAGTTGGTGGAGGCTGCGAAGTTGAATGGAGAGGAGATCGACGAAGAAACACAACACTATATAGCATCTACGACAGGTGGTGCTCTCATTAGGGTCTGGTCGACGCCTTGCACAGAGTGAAAAGGGGGCGTCAAGGGGCTTGAATTGGAGATGACAAGTTGATGCCTAATCTTAATTCTCGCCGTCTAGCCTGGCATCGTAGCTCGGCGATGCTTAACGAACCAGAAGACCCCCAATCCGAATCCGTCAGCTCCATTGACCATCTGTTCACCCTACAGTCCTACGCTACCATCGATTCAGCGTGGTAGAGGCAACTTTAACTCACGAAGGCAATAGTTCCTCCCGAAAGAGAGCAGAAGAGGGAGAGGAGAGTAGGTCGAGTAATGGCTGTGTCGGGAGAGCAGAAGAGGGAGAGGGGAAAGGGGGGTGTTGGGGGCGGCTGAATAGATTACTCGCGTTCTGGCACTCGCGTTCTGGCAAAACCCGGGTTAGGAAATGGAATCCTGCCTCTTGCGGGACTGACCTGGTCCGGTTTTCGGGTTTCCATTATCCAAAAACAGAGCCAAAACCAGATTAGCAACCAAACATAAACCAGTCCTAATCCGTTGAGTGTTTGGCCGGGTTAGCACTAGGCGACAAGCAATAATCCGGATCTAATCCCGTGCTAAACGCAGGCATAGAAACCTCCCTGAGCCAGTGGGACCCATACTCTAACATTGTCTCCATGATTTGATGAACTCATTTAGGTGGAAACCAAGATGACAGGAAACCGATATCCCAAGACTCATCATCAGTCACCACGGTCTGCAGGCAGGAAATCCCAGATGTTCTCTGGAACTAGGCTGTGAGAAATGTTGAGAAGCGCGGTACCTTCATGCCATCACTTATCGAGCCAGGAGGAGGAGCACTCATTCATCAGATTCTTATAAGAGTTATCAACCACCATGTCCTCATATCGCATCAAAAAACGACCCAACCCTGATATATTGTAGAGTTGGACTCTGAAATTAATAAACTTTTCTCTAAGACAAGGACACTACTTCGTATTTCTCCTATTGCAAATGTGCCATGCATTCCTAAGAATGAAGGCAATGTTCGATTCTCGCATGGATCTTATCCCCGGACCACCTTTATCTTTTCTAGTTGTGACTTTCATCCAATTAACTAAAGAGATAGGGTGCTTCTTGTGATTGCCCCCCAGATAAATACTCAAATAGCGCCGTCAATTCTATTGCAAAGGCTGAGAGGTAGGATAACAATTTGCACGGCATAAGTAGCAATGGTACTAAGATTAGATCGAGCAAGACATACACGACCAGTAAAGAAGAGGCATTTTGACGCCCAAGCACCAGTCCAAGCGTTGACCTTATCTAACACAGCTGAGTAGGTAGTAGTATCAAATCTGTTGTGCACAATTAGGATACCCAGATACTTACCCAAGTAGTCAGTCTGTACAAACCCCGAACGCCTACAAATCTTTCTCCTCTTTGTTGGGAATAGTGGCAGTGAAGTAAGTTCTGATTTTATCAGCCGCAACGATCTGCCCAGATCCATTTACAAACTCTGTGAAGCACTTCTGGATCATCCTCATCTGTTTAATATCCGCTTTGGAAAAATAATTAGATCATCAACCAATCACATGTGTGAAATAGTTTACCATCTCTGCTAAGCTTCACGTGTTTCCACTTTTTTGCAACAACCCTTTGATTAATCATTTGACTGAGTCGTTCAATGCATAACACAAACAAGTAAGGAGATAGAGGGTCACCTTGGCCGAGACCTCTACTCATTCTAAAGGGCTTGGAAGCTTGTCCGTTCCAAATAATAGAGCTTTCACCTTGGCTGATAGAATTCATGATGTAGCTTAAAATACTCCACGGGAGGTTCAGGCGAGTTGAAGTATCCTGAATAAAACTTCAAGCCATTTTTCACAGGCCTTAGCCAAGTCAATTTTAATAGCCATGGATTATGTTGCATTCTTCCTTTGCATGCCATGAATAAGTTCTTTCCACAGAACGATATTATCAGTTATCTTAGGACTTGCGACAAAGCTGTTCTGAACAGGAGAGATCTAGTCCAACATGTGTTTCTTCAGACGTTCTGCCACCAATTTGGATATTATCTTGAGACGAATATTGTGCAGAGAGATGGGACGTAGCCGATCACATCTCTTAGGTTTGTGCACCTTAGGAATAAAGACGATGGAAGAGCTATAGAGATAATCACTTAAGGGGCTTTTGTTCAATGCGGTATGAACAGTCTATATGATTGAGTGCCTCATTATGGTTAAATTTTTAATCGTGAGGAGGGTATTAATGCCATCTGGACTAGCATTTGTAAGGGTCAATGGATATCAGAGAGTTAAAAAATATCATCCTGGCTGGGGAGAGTGGCAAGAATGTTTTCATCAGCCTCATTTAGATGTGTAAAGGTGCCAGGAACCTCAACCATGGCTGCGGGGTCAGTAGCGGAATTAATAGGCAATAAGTTCTCAAAGTGACTCTACACGTGGTCACACAGCTGAGCATCATTGGCTTTCCAAGACCCGACATTATCCTTCAACATTATGATCATGTTGAGGCGTCTGTGTTGGTTAATGTACAGTTGATATCAGCATATACTGTTATCACCATTCTTTAACCAATTTTTATGGTTATTAAGTTTCCACTCTTCCTCTTCTTCTTTAAGCAACAAATCCAACTCCTCTTGCATGTCTAAGCAAAGTTTATCAGATATATCATTATATTGAATGGAGAGATCTCTCTGTAGAGGCTCAATGACTTAAAAAATCTATGTTTTTTCATGTGCCGTTGTGTCTGCTCATGCTGATCCCAGCAGAGGATGTCTTCCTTCCAGCGAGTGAGAGCTTCATTGAGTTTAAGCTACTATCCCATTTGTTTCCAATCAGCCTAACGAAGTGCTGGTTGGAATTCAACATTGCTTTGGTGAGGAATCTAGGGTTCCTGCCCACATTATATCTTACCCTGATGAATAGAGGAGATTGATCTGACTTCACGCGTGGAAGATGCTCGATGAGAAATTAGGAAAGGCATGGATGAAAGCTGTATTTGCTGCAGCGCGATCGAGTCTTTCTTGCAACCTCCCATGTTTGAAAGTGTACTTCATTCCCCAGAATTTGAGATCACAAAGGATAGGTTCAACAAGAGACCAGTGAATAAATCCACTTCTGTGTAATTGTAGTATCTGCTTCCAGTCCGCTCATCTAGGCTCAACGTGGTGTTGAAATCACCAAATATAAGCCAAGGAATCTAGAATTTATTCCCCATATTAATAACATGTCTCCAAAGTGTCCTACAGAAACTGATGTGTGGGCTACTGCACACGAAGGTGATACTCACTACGCCGTTGACTCTACAAGTGATGAACTGGGGTGACTGTTAAGGATATCAACGACATAGTCCTCGTACTTCCAACAAACCCATATGCTGCCGGCAAATCCACGCGCCTTCACGGGGTGGGAGTGAGTGAACCCCAGTCTTTTAATAGTGGAAACAACTCATTGACCGCTAACCCTGGGCTCATGAAGGGAAACAAGCTTGGGCCTTTTACTACACATAATATCGTTAAGGATATGGCAAGTGTCTGCACTGCCAATGCCCCTTGAATTCCAATAGAGAAGCTCAATCATAGGGTCGACCACAGAAAGTCAGAAAGAGAATGAGACAATAGGCCCGCCTTTCTGGGCTTGAGCAAGCTGACCTTCTATCTCCTTCCTGATAACTTCTATATGTATAGTTGATCTTGAACTTCTCCTGCATTGAGTCAAATTTTATCTCCACCTAGTGATTTTCATCCAGGGGCTATTGCCTTTGAATTTCCTATTGGCCGTGTTAATAGGAATGACAAACCTATGATCGTTAGTTTCAACAGACCCTTGAGTGTCTGCTATGCATAATCAGGGCATTGTGTTCTAACTTTGTTGCTCAACTCTGTCTATTCAGCTTGCAGATTAAAAACCTCGTCCACTCTCAGATTTACATCTGTGTGGGTTGTTTTGTTCTCGTCCATGAGAATAACAGCGACGTTCAGTGCCATCTTTCTTTATCGACTATTTCAATGCTTTTCAGCTACACAATGTGTCCCTTTATTTTCCAAATTTTAGGTTTCTGAGCGAACTGCTCTCCGTGAGGTGTCACTCCCTGTGTCGTCCCAGTCCCCTCCATGACACTATCATCTTCACATGAATACTCATATAAAAGACTGAACCTATTGCTGCCTTGTATAGTACTGGCGGCTTACAAACATATTGCAAACCTCCTCGTTTATGTCTGCTTCCCCCACTTCTCTGCTATTGCTAGCCATTTAGTGATAGGGGACTCTATTCCTTGCTGGAAGTGCCGATATCTCTATTTGGGGATACTGCAACATCAACGGTAGACCCGAATGACTTGCAGAATTTATCTGAATGCCCATCCACAGAGCGAGCAACCATCTAGGATAGCTTCATCATGAATTCAATACTCAATGTAATTGATCAAAGATGTAGGAGAAAGGGCCTGTGAGGTATCAATCTCCACCACGAGTCTCACGAATTTGCTCCTGTTCGGCACGCAGTATGAGCATCCACTTTACTCAACTTTCCCAAAGGCGGGGACGTAGAGATGCAGGGGGACATCAAGGACCCGGACCCACATCATGAGGCAAGTAGGGATTTCCATCCTTGGTTTGAATGTAGGGAGCCAATCCCATACAACCAAGCAACAACCTAACACTTTCCAAGGGCCACCTGTGAGAGCGGTGTTGTAGTCTTGCTTGCACAAGAGTTGCATGATAAAATGCCCGATATCAAGTTCATATATATTATACCTTCCGCTTCCATAGAATCTTCAACTTCTCTCACAATGCCATCTAACCTATATCCGCACCGATGAGCCTAACTATCACTGCATAGGCCCACGGGCGTGCCGGAGTGTCCTCCGCTCTAGGACGACGGTAATGGCAGGCAACCCCTCTTGCAGTCGTGACATCTTCTTCATCCAGACTATTCTCTTGTAATTTCTTCGGAATGGCGGAGCAACCATCCTTTGTATCTGGTACCCCTGCTAGAGTGCCATAAAAAGAGGGCTTTTTGTTTATCTGTTGTAGCTGTGGTGGCTTTGTCAAACGGGGAAGTGTCGATCATGATCGTGGCACTATCAAGGATCTCCATTGTCTGTGATCCGTCTGGGGTAGCGTCATCAACTATAGTGTGTTCCATAATTGCGAGTATGACGGTCCTCTCATCCCCTTGAAGATAAACACAAGACTAATCCTAGGGATGGGTGTACTGATCCCATCGTTTCTCTATTTCTCGCCATTCCAAGCTAACTGGACCTCTCTGTCGGCTGCTCCATCGTACTCAAGAGTCAAGAGCCCCAAGCTGCTTAATGCGGGACCTCCCACCTTGATCATACGCCTCCCCGACATCACCCCATCGCTCCCGTTGTCGCCCCTTGTTTTGCTCTCCCACCAACTCTCAAACTTTCCATTCTCTTTTATTCTCTATGTTGAGTGCATTGTTCAATTTGAATATTTTGAATATTATGTGGATAAATAATATACCTAGGAATTCATACACTAAATTGATATGATTTATTTAAATTAACTTGATCTAATTTAAATTGATATGCTTACATACATTCTAAACCATAAAGCGTAAACCCTAAACTCCTATCCCTAAACCTTATCCCTTAATATATATATATATATATATATATATATATATATATATATATTGTCAGGCTAGAATACACTCGAGTGTACATATTACGCTGTACACCCCAATGGTGTTTGCCTATCTAAACCATGTTTATCTAAAATCTAATCCATTGATCTTAATGGTTACAATAATAATTGGCCACATACAAAATTTGAGCTCATTTGGATGAGTGTAAGTTACTCATCCAAGGGCAACAAAATCGACGCACAAAACTAATTTGAAATGCCTAATTTTTGCTTCCTTTAGATGCATGACCTATAAGTGTCCAAATGAGCTAAAATTTATTATATAGTATGTTCTTAAGATATTTAAGAAGATCAATGGTTTAGATTTTTCAAAAAGTTATTGCATCTTTAAAAATGACTGAGGTGTACAGTGCCTCCGGTACACTCGAGTGTACACTAGCCTGATTCTCTCTCTCTCTCTCTCTCTCTCTCTATATATATATATATATATATATTGTTGGGTTAGAAACCCATCCAAGACTTACTCATTAGAAGTAAGTATTTGTTTGGTACATGTTGAATGGAGGAGAGAGGAAGAGAGGGGAAGATGTTTGGGTTGTTTGGTTATACAAAGTAATGAGGAGGGGAGGAGAATGGAAGGGAATGTAGGGGAACGAAGGGGAAGAAATTAAGTGTATCTTCAGTCAATTATCTCACATTCTCTTCCTATCAAATCGGAGTGGAGGCAAGGGGAAAGAGAAATATTTGGCAAAAAAATAGATTAGAAAGGTCAGGAAAAAATATAAAATGGAGAGAGAAAATATAAATAACTTGGTGGAGGGAAATTAATATAACCCACAACTAGTTTGGATAAAAAAGTAGTGTCATGAATGTGTTATGCTACTTGGTTGGACATATTAAATAATGAAGGAGTATTGGCTAAAATTTGAATTTTTTTTGTTAAAATTAAAGAAACTGAAATAAAATTTATGAATAACATAAAGGAAACCAAATATATATATATTTTAATAGAAAAATTGAAAATTTTGAGATCATTATACAAATAAAAAAATTAGAGAAAATGTGTTGGACTATGGCAGGAAGTACTTAATTACATGGAGGAAAAGTTTTTTATAAATAAAAAATAAAAAGGAAATTACATTAAAAAATCTCGTGTAGCATTTTTAATACAAAACACATTAAATCATATGTTGTGTTCAATACATTTATATATTTTTTAATCTATAGACTTTGCCATCTAAAAATGATTGACAACCTTATTTGTTGTCCATGCCTCCATGATAACATTTTCATACGTTAATGTATGTTAATAAATATAAATTAATTATTATATCTAAAAGTATTTTGTATCATCAACATTCTACGTCATTATGTTTTATATTTACATTAATTTTTTTTGTATTTTTCTTCCCTTCCCCTCCCCATACTTACCAAATACGCTAACATAAGTGTCCCCTCCCCCTCCCTTCCCCTCTCCTCCCTTCCCCTTCATCTACCGTGTACCAAATATAGTGTAAATGTTAGATATTCACTAGTTTATGGTAGTTCTTGAACACTTAATCTTACTTACAATGTAAGTTTATATTGCGTGTTTTATTTTTAAGAATATTTTGATAATCATTTCCCCATTTGTTCTCTAGTTACATATGTAGGGGGTATTTGCCCATGTATATTGGTGTGCTTTGAGAACTGGGGGAGTTTGCCATCAAAATATTCTTAGAATCCAAACACACATTATACACTTACTAGTGAGATTAAACGTTCAAGAATAGAATAGGTAATACACGTACATCAATACGAGTGCTAAAGACATATCCATGGCCAAGTAACCTATCTAAAATTTACTCATTAAGAGTAAATCTTGAATAGTCCCCAGTTTAGGACTGTTCTTAAACACTCAATCACTTATGATGCAAGTGTATAATACATATTTGGTTTTTAAGAATAGTTTGACAGTCATTTTTCTGTTTATTTTCTGAGTTCATATGTAGGTGGATATTTGCCCATGCACATCTACGTACTTGGAGAATTGTAGGGAAATGCTGCCAAAATAATGTTGAAAGCCAAATTGAATTATACACTTACTTGTGAGATTAAGTGTTCAAGAATGGGATAGGTGGTACACATTCATCAATATCAATAGTAAAGACATATATCCTATTGGCCTACAAACCTATCCAAGATTTATGTAGGATTAAACCTTGGATAGTCCCCGATTTGGGACTATTCTTGAATACTTAATCTCACTTAGGATGTGAGTGTATAATGCATGTTTGATTTTTAAGAATATTTTGATAGTCCTTTTCCCATCTGTTCTCTCGGTACATATGTAGGTTGATATTTTCCCATATACATCAGTGTACTTGATGAACTGTGGGTAAATGTTGTAGGTATATTTGTGAAAGAAAAATACACATTATGCACTTACGAGTCAGATTAAGTGTTAATGAATAGGGTAGGTGAAACATGTTCATCACTATGAATGGTAGATGTTGTTGTAAAAATTTACTTTGGTCTGAATTCAAACACCTTTAATTTAAAAAATGACATAGATCACACTAGATTGATTCAATACTCAGTGCAATGTCGATTTAAAGCTAGAGTGGATTGGCATTGTATGTCCATTGAAAAATGACGCACTAAAGAGTTTATAAGCGGTCTTGATGAATATATAAAATTTGCAAAGGAACAACTTGAAAGTAGATAGTGTTGATGAAATCAAAGTCATGTCATGTATAACAGGATTATACATAACTATACAAAATGGTATTGGCACATAGATATTCCTACTATGAGATCACATATGTCAATAGTGGAACTTGTGTCTAAGAAGAAATGGACAAGAATATTGATGCGAATGAACCACTTTTGAACAACGTGGTATATGCTATGCTAGATAGTTGTGGGGGTAAATACTACTGATCCACATTCCTTATATAGAAACATTGTACATGATGCTGAGAAACCATTATAATAGGTTGTACTAAGTTTGTGAGACTTTGTTTTGGGTTGAGATTGTATACCCTAAGGCTAACAATATTTGGTTGTTGAAAGCAATTCTTTCTAAAGGAAACAAGCTTCCAATCTCGACATATGAAATATAAAAAATGTTTTTCCCAATGGGAATGAAGGATAAAGGATACATACATGCCTGAAAGGCCATGTGTTATTTCAAAAATACTACACAAATTTGAAAAATTGTCTGAAATCTGGGGCGTCAAGGTACAAAATGATGACTTTTGGTAAGATCAAGACTGACTCTCCCGTTGAAATTTGCAAAGAATGTGCACGATTGGTAGCTGGGTCCAGGTGGTTATGTATTTCTCCACCAAAACATGGAAAAGTGCAATCATTTATTGAAGAATCAAGTAGAACTCCTGACGTGCATGATATTGCACATTTAAATTCACTAGCGGAGAAATACCTAGAGTTTACCTTAACTGTCATACAATAATCACTTCGTACAAGTAGATAGATCTTATCATAGTATAGTTCGACATCGAATCCAAAGGACTATATTTTTAAGAGTTACGAGTCAACGTAACCATGCCAGGACTAGTATTTATCATAAGATGATGGCTTTTTATTATGTTAATTACAAATAATAAATATCTGGATTTAAGTATATATTTATGAATAGATAGGAACACTAGGGTGGAATCATTTTCACATTTGTTACCTATCATTCACTTTCTCATTGCATCATATTAAGTATGGATATATATACATACATATAAAGCCTATGACAATGTCAGATGGGAGAAGTTATGGTGGATCATGCAACAAATGGGATTCAGTGATCAGTGGATTGGCTGGTTGAAACAGTGTGTTAGGACAACTAGCTATTCTATTCTGGTTAATGGCACTTCTGCAGGTCTCTTCAGAGGTAGCAATGGACTACGCCAGGGTGACCCCTTATCCCCTTTGCTGTTTGTGATGGTCATGGAGTACTTCACAAGGAAGATGCAACAAGCTGAAAATCAAAAGGAGTTAAAGCCTTACACAGTGCATGACATGAAGGTAATGACACACCTAATTTTTTCTGATGATGTATTGGTTTTTGTGGAAGCCAAACAGAAACACCTCAAAAATCTCAAGGGTCTTCTGGAAAGGTTTGGGCTGCAAACGGGGCTGTGTATTAATGCAATAAAAACCCGCATCTTCTTGTCTAAGAATTGCTACCAAATGGAAGATAGGCTCATACAGGCGATGGGGGTGGAGAAAGGTGAATTCCCAACAAAATATCTGGGATTTCCGCTGGCTGGGGGCAACCTACATGTGAAAGACTTCACAGAGTGTATTGATAGAGTGGAGGAAATGATAAACAGATGGCCAACACAGAGAACATCAATGGCAGGACGCAGAACACTGATAAAGGTAGCCATAGAAGGTCTTCTTATCTTTTGGGTGCAGCAAGGAGAGATGCACGGATCCGTTCTAGATAGGATTGAAATGAAGATGGCAAATTTCCTGTGGGGACCCAATGAGGTACCCCAGGTTGGCGCTTCCCATTAATGAAGGCGGGCTGAACTTGAAGACTCCCTAGGACATCGCTAAATGGGGCATAATGAGAATAGTCATTGCTTTTCAAGAAGGCATTTCCACATGGGGAAAATGGATGAGAGACAAATATCCTAGAGGGATGGGCTTTACACCAAAAACAAGAGAAGGATACTCAAGAACAATTAATGTCATTAGAGAAACTTGGCCACAAATCAAGCACTTGTTTATTGCTAATAAACAAGGAGGATGGCAGCTCAAAGATAAAAAGATGTGCATATGGGAGGTGACACATGCAAAAGGAGCAAGGGACCCTATGGGAGAACATATATGGGTAGGCAAATATGTGCCTAAGTGGAGCATGTGCGTTTACAAATTTCTTCATAATGTTCTTGCTACTCTTGATAGAATAAAGGGATGGAAGTATGATATATCTACTGTTTGCCTGCTATGTGAGGATGGAGAGGAGAGCCACAACCATCTTATGGGAGAGTGCGCCTTCACAAAGGAAATATGGGAGTACTTATGCAATAATTTCAGATTAAAAATCCAACTCTCGGCTGATCCAAAAAGTATGATTTCTAGATGTGGGGGTGATGAAAAGAAAATTCTTTTTCTTGCCGGACTTTGCTACCATGTATGGGAGGAAAGAAATGCTAGAAGACATCAAGGAAAGTCTACGAATGCCACCAATATTGCTGCAAAAATTTGTAAATGTGTTAGACGTAGACTACAAATTAAATAGTTGTGTGAGTTGTAACCTCATGGTGGATGTATGGCGTTGGTCCTACATGTAATTTCGACCTCCTATAATTTTAGGGGGGACTTCGGAATATATTTACCTGATTTCGTTCATACAAAAAAACACCCGTCTCCTAGGGTTCGGCTGGGCGACCAGGTGATCTACGACCCTAGGGCGATGGCGCCCACGTCGACGGCCACTCCAGCCGCCGACGTCCACCCTCACACATCCCGCACTCCCACCACCTCCATCCCACCCCACCCCGCACAACAACAACCCAACAAAGAGTCTGAGACAGGAGGAAATATCAGAGTTCCCAACCCTAATGGTGGACCGAGGAATGTTGGAAGGGAAGGGATGACTCCCCTGCCTACTGATGCGCAAGTGTCGACAACGCCTGTGAGGAAACATTGGACTAAACTCCTTAGGGAGCCGCCACCGAGCAAGACTATTGAGGAAGTCTTCCCGTATCCACGACGCTCTGATGGCCAGGTCCATGTCGACCTTGAGGAAGAGGAATTTGAGAAGATGCGTAATATCTGGGAATACTCGATAATGGCGTATGTGCTAGGGAAACGACCTTACTATCATTATCTCCTAGCTTGGATCAAAAGGACCTGGCAACCTAAAGGGGCTTTTGACCTGATCTCGAAGGAGAACAGTGCGTTCTTGATCCATTTCTCCAACGTGACGGATAAGAAGACCGTGCTCGACCTAGGGCCAAGGTGGTTTGATAGGTAGCTCGTGGTCATAAAAGATTATCGATTTGGCGACGAGTTGAAATGTGATGCGTTCGCTACAATTCTTGCTTGGATTACACTGGGCTCTATTGGGTGATCGTGGACGCAGAAGGCGGCTGGGACCATCACTGCCGGCGCTGGCAAGGTCTTATTTATAGATGAGAGATCACTGGAGTCAGATGAAGCTCGCGTGTTGGTAGAACTGCTGGTAGATGAGGACGTGACAGATCATGTTTGGTTAAACGTCAAAGGGTGGGAGGCCATGCCTGTGAAGGTCACCTATGATCACCATCCACCTAAATGCAATCAATGTAAGGCCTTTTTCCACCCGGAGGGAGCCTGCAATGGCAAACCAATCAAGCAGCATTGGACCGAGGGCAGGGTAGATGAACTGAAGAAGACCACCACAAGTTCAAGACAGTGGGTTGAGAAGACAAGGTGGTCGGGCTCAAATGCAAAGAAGACTGAGGAGGAAGCTATGGATGGCATGGGAAAGGCCGTAGAGAAGGACATCTCTCTTACGGCTGGGTCGACGTCAACTATGGATGATGGTAGGCAGACCGAGGTTGCTGAAACTGAAGATGATGGCATAAGGCAGACAACAGATACAACGCAAACTGGGACGACTGATCGCATGACCAAAGGGGAAAAGGAACAATTGCATATTGAAAATCATAGGGAGGAGGGGGAGTTCACCCCAGCCTCAGAAGGAAAAGCCTAAATGGGATACCGAAGATGCAAGGAGTTGGGTCCATCTTGGAAGCCACCAACATATTTGATGCTCTCAGCGAGTCAAATGCAGAAGAACCCAGACACGTAGAACCAAAGAAGAAAAAAAGAAAGCAACAAGAAGAAGGAGCAGCCCAGGCATACTCGGGCAAACAAATACCTTTAAAATGTCCATTACCATGTGGAACATTAAAGGGGGTGTGATAGGAACAAGAAGAAAGAAATCCGGGAGTGGATTAGTGCTAGTGGGTGTTCGATTGCAGCATTGGTTGAAACTAAGATCAATGTGGATAATAAACTAAGCATCAATTATTTGTTTCCATAAGGGTGGGAGCACATATCCAACCTACAACATTTTGAACTGGCTAGGGTGTGCGTGGCGTGGAAGCCCAATGCATGGCAGATGATAGTGAAGATGATGCCTGATCAACATATCACACTGGAATGTAGGATGCAACTGGCTTACACATGTGCTTGACAGCGGTCTATGCTCATAATGATGCAAAGAGAAGGAAGGAACTCTGGCATGATTTGGCTATATTGTCTACACAGGTGATGACACTGTGGATGGTGATTGGTGACTTCAACAATGTCAGACTACAGGGTGAGAAGATTGGGGGCAAACTGGCACTATGGGCTGTGATTGATACCTTTAACATGGCTATTAATAAAGCAGATCTGATTGAGCTTCCCATGATAGGTGGTGACCTTTTCACGTGGAATAATGAACAAGACCCAGGGGACAGAATAGCTAGCAAGATGGATAGAGCCCTAGTTAATGAAGAATGGTTAAAGATGTTTCCTAATGTACATGTGAAAGCCGGCAGATCTGAGCTTAGTGACCATGCTCCTCTCCTTGTGCAGATCATAGAGAAAAAGCAAAATAGAAGACCTTTCATGTTTCTTAATTATTGGGCAGAGTGGAAGGGCTTTGACGATATTCTGAAGGAGGTATGGGGTACACACATCCATGAGAATCCTATGTTTGTCTTTGCAAGAAAGTTGTCACTACTAAAAACAACACTGGAAAAATGGGCAAAGGAGAAGGTGAATATTCCCAATTTGATTGCAACAACCAAAAGGGAATGTAGCGAGATTAGAAAGCTTCTGATGGCTGACCCGCTCAATGGGGACTTAATAGAGAAGGATCGAGAGTTAAGACAGATGCTTGCTGATTTAAAAAAGGTAGAGGAGAAATTCTACTGGCAAAGAAGCAGGGAGAAATGGCTAAAAGATGGGCATAGAAATACCAAACTCTACCACATGGAAGTCAGAAGAAGGGAGGCTTCTAATATCATATGTGAGATGATTGACAAAGACGGGTAGGTGGTGAATAAACAAGAAGACATTGAGGACCAAGCCGTGCAGTTCTACAATGAGCTTTACAATAAAAACTTTGAAGATACAATTGAGGAGGATGACATAGACTTGAAGTTCAAACTCTCTAGCACCCATAAAAAAATTCTTACTAGGGAGGTCACTGAGCAAGAAGTTAAAGGTGCATTATGGAGCATAGGCTGCAACAAATCCCCTGGGTCGGATGGGTTCAACGCTTTCTTCTACAGGACGACTTGGGACACAATTAAAGAAGATCTTCTGAGGTACGTGAGATGGTTTCTTGATGGAGGTAATATGGTTAGACAAGTCAATCATGCTTTCTTAGTTCTCATTCCAAAGAAGAAGATTACGACCTCTCTTGCTGACTTCAGACCTATTGCATGCTGCTCTATTCAATACAAGATTATAGAAAAAATCTTAGCCACAAGACTAAATATGGTCCTCCCTTTTCTTATTTCTGAAAATCAAGGATCCTTTATTACTAGCAGAAGTATTAGTGATTGTGCCCTTCTTACTAATGAGTTCCTAGCTAATTTCAATGTGATGAGAGGGAGAAGAAAGGCTTGCCTAAAGCTTGATATCTCAAAGGCGTATGACAGTGTCAGATGTGATAGATTGTGGTGGATCATGCAAAAGATGGGCTTTTCTGATACGTGGATTCAATGGATGCAGCAATGTGTTGGCACAACAAGTTTTTTGGTTCTTGTGAATGGCACATCTGCAGGTTTGTTTAAAGGCAGCAATGGCCTTTGGTAGGGCGACCCCCTTTCTTCACTTCTCTTCACCATTGTCATGGAATACTTTACAAGAAAGCTGAAAGAAGTGGAAGATTCAAAATTGATCAAAGCATACACTATCCATGGTATGAAGGTTATGAGCCACCTTATCTTTGTATATGATGTCCTACTTTTTCTTGAGGCCAAAGTTGAAATGTTAAAGGAGCTGGAATTTTTTTTGGGAGAGTTTGGAGAGTAGACGGGGCTGCGAATTAATGCGATTAAGACTCAACTCTATCTCTAAAAAAACTATCACCACATGGAAGCTAGACTGCAAGAAGCCATTGGTGTGGAGTTGGGCAAATTCCCAACTAAATACTTGGGCTTCCCACTTGCCGGGGGTAATCTACAAGTCAAAGACTTTGCTGAATGTATTGATAGATTGGATGAGATGATAGCGAGATGATCTACACAGAAGACATCCATGGCGGGCCGAGCTACTCTTATTAGATCATCTATAGAGGGACTTCTTATCTTCTGGGTGCAACAAGGTGAGATTCTGGGTGCCGTGCTTGATAGGATGGAGATGAAAATCTCAAACTTTATTTGGGCGGGTGAGTACCATCCCATGCGCTATGCTAGGCTGGCCTTGCCTAAAGATGAAGGGGGTTTGCAGCTAAAAACTCCAAGGGACATCGTCGGATGGGGGACACTATAGGTGGCTCTATTTGAGGGAGATGAATGAGAGACAGATACCCACAAGGAATGGACTTTCAGCCCCGTACTAGAGAAGGCATCTCGCTCACCATTCATATGATGAGGAGTCCATGGCCGCAGGTCAAGCATATTTTTTATCAGACTCATGCTGGAGAATGGAAAATGTTAAATCCAAAAGCCAATCTGTGGGAGATCACAAGGACAAGGGCTGAAAAAGACGGGACTATGGCTCATATATGGGATAGTAAGCAAGTTCCTAAATGGTCCACATGTGTATTCAAAATTTTACATAGATATTTGGTGACTCTAGACAAAGTACATGAGTGGAATAGTAATATTTCTATCACCTATTACTTATGCAAAGAAAAGGAGGAAACCCATAGCCACCTATTTGGTGGGTGTAGTTTCACGAAGATCTTATGGGAGAAAATATGCAAGGAGTTCCTACTATGAATAGAGCTAAATGAAGACATTAAAAAGATGATCAAATGCTTCACCAATGAGGAGAAGAAGCTTCTTCTGTTTGCTGCCCTATGCTTCCATATCTGGAATGAAAGGAACACTTGCAAGCATGTTGGTTTAGACAGTAGTGTGAGTACTATTGCTGCAAAAATTTGTAAAAATATAAAAAAGAGATTACGTCTTAGCTAGATGTGTGAGTTGCTCACGTACACGTTGTATAGCGAGCATAGGGCTATATGTAACTCTTGACCCTCCTACATTTGTAGGGGGGAAGTCGGAATATATTTATTCGATTCTGATACATAGATACATACGTATATATATATATATATATATATATATATATATATATATATATATATATATATATATATGTGTGTGTGTGTGTGTGTGTGTGTGTGTGTGTGTGTGTGTGTCGATGCCACAAAATATCCCTTTTGGCGTTAGGATTAGGAAAAAAACCAATATAGCACACTTTTGCAAAAATATTTACCAATATAGCACCGTTTGCAAAATATTTCTCAAAATCGCACATTTTAGTCTAAAAATGCCACTCTGTGTGGAGATTTTTGTATCCAAAATTGAAAAGTGCACAAATATTGGTGTGTTTATTTTAGAAAATAAAAAAAATTTGAAATAAAAAATAAAAAATAGCAAAAACACCACTTGAAGGCATTTTCATCTTTCAACTTAATTCTAATGTCAAGCTAAAAGATCCACTTAAAGTGGCACTTTTGATTTTTTTTCAATTTTTTTTATATAAAATAAACACGCCAATATTTTTGGCACTTTTCAATTTCAGATACAAAAAACGCCATTTTGTGTGGTGGGTTCTACAAAAAGTGTGTTATTTTGGGAAATATGTTGCAAAGTGTGCTATATTGGTAAATATTTTTATAAAAGTGTGCTAAACTGGTTTTTATTCCTTAGGATTAATAGCGATATAGATATCACTCTAAGCTTTATGTTACATTACCTAGAGTGCATGCATATATCACCTCAATAAATGCCTATCTGAAATTATCATCAAGGGTTTTCACATGAATCAAATGATATCCTGGATCTTAGGATCAAAGTTTTCTACACCCAATATCTAATTTACATATAAACTTGGTCATCAGAAAAGAATATAAGAATAGAAATGATTCATTTAAAACACATATTGGTCCATACAATAGTAGATTCAATAAGGAGATCAAAATTGGGTAATGGGGGTACTCCCCACACCCTACTGAGATGACTACTTTCTCTTGACATGAAATACAAGTAAAACAGAGGAAAGAAGAGAAGAAGTCATCATCATAGAAGAAGAGTAAATCACAACCGTGGTGTGCAAGAATAATTCTTCAAACTCTATAAAAATGGCATCCAATGATAAATAAGAACGCCTCTTGGATGTACGTTAGAGATGGGATGTTGGGTCATTGATCTCTCTTTTCTTGCAAACCAGATCTATTTCTATGGGGGCAAAGTAGGTGGACTATGATGGTTGTGTTGATGGAGGGGGGCATCCTTTGTCTAAATTCTTTCAAAGTCAGGACTATGAAATCTTATTAGAGACTGGTATCGCCTTGGTCTATCAACCAACAGAGAGAGGTTGATAGAGTAAGTAAAAAATGAATCGAGAATATGTTCTGGAACAAAAGTGGCAGCATGGCGGCAAATCATCTCTATAACAATAATGATCTTCCATTTATAGGAGGGGTTAGGGTTTGGAATCCTCCCTCCTACTTTGTACAGCCACATGGGTCAATGATGTGAGATAGATGAAGAGTTGTGACCCTTTAGTACTCCTGTTGAGGGTTTGTTGTCGGGATGGAGTGCAAGATTCTATTAGTCGATGAATGTATGAATCCTCTCAGTCAAGCAATCTTCCTCGAGCATGATTATAATCAGGCGATATATTGTAGGTACCTTGTTGGTTGATGGGTCTCATCATGCATGTTTATCCTCAGGTGCATGGTTTCCTTTGGCACATCACTCTAGTCAGTTAATGATGCATCGGGCCTGGCCATGCATTGGTGTATAGGATTTGAGCGCTTTTCGGGTAGGATTCCTATTGGTCTGAAAAGATTCTTGAGACAAAAAACCCACCATGGGGTATTGATGTGAGTCATTCAAGCTGCACTGATGAAATGTCGACCGATGGGATGTGGATCGATGTTGTAGCCTGACGAAGGCTCAGATCACTAAAAATATTGCCCATTTTATCAAAAGTTTCTTGGGCCGCTAGTCGATGAGTGGGACCACATCCTCCTACACTCCTACCATGCAATGGAGCTCAAGTCTGTCATGAAAACCAAGAATTTGGGTCAAAACCCTATAAATTATCATAAAATTAAGAAAACATGTAGGCAATCTAGCTCTAAAGTAAAATGATGAAAATGAATTGAAAACTAGAATACAATTAAAATAAAAAAAGAATGAATATGCATTCATTAGCTACAAGTCCACATTCACTACTACAACATGAGGAGTGGACAAATGCTAGAACAAACAACTCAGAAGTAATTTCCAACCCCACAACTATTGAGGTGGCTCTGAAAATGGTTAAGTATGACTCTCACAATGCATGCTTATTTTCATCTCGACAATTAGATTTTACTAAATAGTTTCATTGAATATGACTAGCACGATCTCCATCAGAATAAAGAAGGAAAGTTCATCCTTAATGTTGGAATGGATGAATTGACAGTTTCTCTAAGTACTCAAGAGAATCTTGGCCGTGTTAAGGGAGTAGGATTTGGTGTTGGGCTAAAAGCATATTTTGTCTCATTAGAGCGGCCACAAATATCTTCCAAGAGATATGATATTTCATCAAAATATATAGATGAACTAATACAATAGAGAATACAAGAAGCAATGAGAGCCTTTCAACCATCCGAATCTCAACTTGCTCAAACTATCATACACCACTCTTTTGGTGAGGTACATGAGGGTGTTGGGAGTGATCCCATGGACCTTCTAGGACCGCTCCATGATATAACTTTTGTTGTCATATGTTATATTCCAATTCAATAAACATGTTATATCACTAGTATAAATACACTATACAAACTGTAGGTGGCTAGAAAGTACCATCTTGCAATTCATGATCTTGTATTCCTCACTCTGGTTGAGGGAAAGGTTTTGCCACATGATGATGGGACACTACATTGAAATATTGCAATGACAAATGATGTGGTTCATGTGTCTCCCCAACTTGTATATCCACTAATGGAAAGACAAACTATTGCCAATACCTTATAAAGAAAATAATACATTAGGAGATGCATAAGGCAACATGAATTGGTGAAGTACAATCTAGATTATGTATGGGAAAGTATGAAAAATGTATATTGCGATTGCTTTTGTCAGTATCTATTATTTGTCTATGTATCTTTCCAATTCTTATGACAATATTAATAGATTTCATCCTCAATGTCAGGGCTTATGTCGATGGTTAGAGAGTATTAGTCAAGGGCTGAATATGGTAATCCATCTACCAGAGGATTTCATAGGACAAGATTAGGGTAGTGGTATATTCACTCAAGATATTAATGAGATATTTAAGTATGAATGGATAAATACTTTTGTAGTAGAGGTTTGGATATGGTGAGATCAAATGTCTAAATACCTGATTTTATGTGAATATATATTTTGAATTATTTTCTTTATATTAAATCATTACATATGTTCTTACAACTAGTTAAATGCCAAGAACACATCATTTAAACCAGTCAATGTGGGATTCCTAATTCCATCACTATCTAGCGAAGTAGATAGAGACCAAAAAAAATATGTTTGATTATTTCTGTATTGTATTTAAGTATTTTGCTACTACAAGAAAGGATCTAATTTTGGATACTTTCAATATTAGGTAAGTTTCCATTATTTTCTTGTAATTTTAACTTATCAAACATGAGAAACACTATTCATCCCACTCTCAGGTAGGAGCAAAAGAAACATAAATGATCACCTCTTCTGCCTGTAGTTCAACTCTGCATATATCAGAGGTGAACGTTGGAAAAACATGTTGAGAAATATGGCTATAGAATAGGAAACATAAATAAAAATTTTAACTACCATATTCCCCAATAACCAATGGATGGCATCAATAAATATAAGATGGGAATGATGGTTTCAAGAATATACCTGATCCTGGAGCATTTCCGGTGACATTTCCTCATTGTTGTAGATGCACAATCATCTTTTAGTTGCACTGGGACTCGTCTAACTGCTGCACCTCCTGATCTGCACCACGGATGGTAGCCTCGAATGCCGTCATCTGCAGCTGCTCCTCTTGTCACAAACTGCTAGTTGATGTTGTCCTCCTAACAACAACCAAAGGACTCCTGCCTCTAGAGTAGTCCACACAGACCACCTAGAGCTCCTGGTGTCCTAGTAGAACAGTCAGGAAGGAGTTTTCCTTCCCGTTGGTGTACTAGTCACCAACTTACTGTCCCACAATTACGATCCTCATTTGTTCTCCCCCATTACTATCCCTCCCTAGTCAGACATGACTTTCTTGGGCTCTCTTAGTTACCACAAATAGAGAGGACAACAATTATTAGAGCAACTGATTCTTAATTGTCTGTGTTGTGCTCTGGGAAGCCCCCAATACCCCTTTATTTATAGGTGAGGTTTGGGTTAGGGTTCCCAGTCTGTGCGGGGGTGAAAGAGACCGGAAGATCTTGAATTTTCACAACCTGCAACCACCCAAATGATCGTCTGGCAACCCATACGACCGTATGCAATGTGAGACAATTGTCTCACACTACACGATGATTGTCTCACACTACGTGATGGTCGTTTTGTAGTTTCCCAATCACATATGAATTTGGCAATTTCAAATCCAATTAATGCACAACATGACGTCAACACCAATTCCTTGATGCAATCAAATTTCCCACAAACTGAGTGATCTCACACTTGCGAGAAAATCATCTTTCTCACCCAGACAATCATCTGGTAACCTGAACTGAGTTGATTAGTTCAATAGAATGAACTGGTCAGTTCACACCTTAGTTTGGGTAGAACTTAGTCAATTCAATTTTTGATCAACCCGACACTCCAAACGGCCGTCTCAACACTTAAATTGGTCGTATGGCTCTCCAAAATACCATATCCCTTAGTGATATGATCGTCTGGTAGTGTAGCCAGCTAATCTGTTGTGTGAATTGAATGCCTAAACACTTTAGTAATCAATTCAATCATCATTCAAGATTAAACTCCTCTTCTAGGTCGATACCTATGTGTGTAACCCTATAGGTCCCATATTATGTTGGCAGTGAATGATCATACCAACTTATGACATCACAAGCAATGAGCGGTGCCTAGTCACACATCATTGCTATCCAAGTAAATGGAAAGTTGGGGAACAACTTCAACCTACAATCTGTGCTTGGTGTTACCATGTTTGTATATTTCCTTTGTCTCTAATATCCAGATTAAACTCAAGGCATGGAGTAGTCACCTACTTCAATATCCAATCTCATTTCTAGAACCAGAGCAATCTATCTGAGATATATGTAAGCTCAATATCACATATTGACTCACATGTGCATGACCATGCATTTCTTAGTCTCGCTAATTAAGATGCCTAGGATATCATACTCCTGTAGGAGGGAAAAATACCATTTCTATCACTCACAGTCAGTCCTCATGTGTCACAATCACCCAATCATCACCTTTATAATAACCCATGTTTTAGGAATACGTTTGATGATGTCAAAGCATACCGAATGACATGTGATGAGTGCAATAATTTTAGGTCTAAGAACCACAAACACCACCATCACTATGAGAGCCAACTATGACTACCATGGTAATGGTTTCCATGTGTCAGTCTCATGGTGCGTCTGTCTGATACACTATTCTCTAACATGTATCTGTGTGCTTGATTTGATATAGCCATATCATGACTAATGAGATTCTGTCATCAACCAACTCACACTCTGATCTTGTGTGTCATTTTTGTCTATCAATCTTCCACAATAGCAATTGACCAGGGAAACAATGAGAATATATATATATATATATATATATATATATATATATATATATATATATATATATATATATATATATATACTCTTAACATCCGTATGATCTCACTTCCCTAAGTCACATACTTGAAGACATACGCCATTGAGTAATATGATTCTCTAGATATTTATAATGTTACATCAATATCTCATAACTGAATTAAACAAAATAAATTAGAAGCTTGTCTTTATTTATTAGTCAAATCAATTACAAATTATGCCATTACAATCAATATATGGTTGGTTCTCTGGGTATACATGCCAACAGAATCCCACTTGCACTTAGAGCCAATCACCCACAAATCATATTCCAAGAGATCTAACATGTCCACCATGCTTCTGCTATCAAAGTGCTTTGGTCAAGGGGTCAACAATATTTTTCTTAGTTGGTACTCTGCAAATCTTTACATATCCTCACTGTATGATCTATCGTATTAGATGGAATCGCCTTTGTATGTGCTTTGAGCCCTGATGTAATCTGGGTTCCTTAGCTTGTGAAAAAGCTCCATTATTGTCATGATATAGCTTGATTGCATTGCTGATTCTTGGAATGACCCCAAGTTAAACTTCTTGATACACACAACCTCCTTTGCTGCATTTGATGTAGCAATATACTCGACCTCTATTGTAGAATCAAAAAATATCTCTTACTTGGAACTCTTCCAGCTTACAACTCTATTATTGAGGCAAAACACAAATCTTGATTGTGATTTGTAATCATCTTTGTCAACCTGGAAGCTTGCATCGATGTAACCTCTTACCACCAACTCTTCCGCTCTACCATAGACCAAGAACTGATCCTTAGTTCTTCTCAAGTACTTGAGTATGTTCTTCACGGTTGTCCAGTGAGCATCACTTGAATCTGACTGATATCTGCTCATTATGCTCAAGGCATACGAGACGTCTGGACGGGTACACAACATTGCATACATGATTGATCCTATTGATGAGGAATATGCAATCAAACTCATGTGTTCCCTTTCTTTACAAGAACTAGGACTTTGACCCTTAGAGATGGGAACTCCATGTAGCATGGGTAGGTTTCCTCTCTTTGAGTTCTCCATGCTAAACCGCTTCAACACTTTGTCAATGTATGTGCTTTGACTTAGTTCAAGAAGGTTCTTGGATCTATCTCTATAGATATTTATCCCTAAGATGTAGGAGGCTTCTCCCATTCTTTCATACAGAATGTATTTCCAAGACATGTCTTTACCTTTTGTAAAGTAGGGATGTCATTCCCCATCAATAATATGTCATCTGAATATAATATGAGGAATGTCACTATGATCCCATTAACCTTCTTGTATGCACAAGGTTCATATTTATTTTGAATGAAGACAAACTCTTTGACTGTCTCATCAAAGTGAAGATTCTATCTCCGAGATGTATGTCTCATCAAAGTAAAGATTCTATCTCCGAGATGCTTGCTTCAATCCATAGATTGACCTTTGTAGCTTATATAATTTATTTGCATCTTTGGATTTATAAAACCCTTAGGTTGTGTCATGTACACATCCTCAAAAAGTTTCCCATTAAGGAATGCGGTTTTAACATCCATCTCCCAAATCTCATTGTCGTGATAAGATACAATAGTAAGCATGATCCTGATGGACTTAACCAGGGCCACTAGAGAAAAGGTTTTGTCATAGTCAACACCTTGAACTTGTTTGAAACCCTTTGCAACCAATCTACCCTTATAGGTTTGTACCTTTCCATCCATGTCAGTCTTCTTCTTGAAGACCCTTTTCAATCCTATGGGTTTTACCCCCTCAGGTGGATCCACCAAAGTCCATACTTTGTTGGTATACATGGATTCCATCTCAGATCTCATAGCTTCAAGCCATTTCTCAAACTATGATCCCTCTATAACTTCTTGATAGGTTATTGGCTCATCATCTATGACCAATTCACTTCCTTCATGAATCATAAGATATCCAAATATTTTAGGCTCAAGGCTTGTCCTATTAGATCTACGAGGTTCATGTGTTACTTGAGGAATTTTAGACTCCACAAAACTTTGTGATTTGCTTTGTTCCTCTTATTCGTATATCAGTTCTATGTTCTCTTGTTGGTCTCAAATCTCTTCGAGTTCCACTTTCCTCCCACTGATTCCTTTAGAAATGAAATCCATATCAAGGAATGCAACATGCCTGGGAACAAACACTTTGTTGTTAGATAGGGAATAAAAGTAATATCCTCTTGTTTCTTTACGATATCAAACAAAATAACATTTATCAGAGTTAGGACCAAGATTATCTGAAAACATTCTTTTAACATAAGCCTCACATCCCCAAATCCTCATAAAAGACACTTTGAGACATTTCCCATGCCCTATATCATACGATATCTTTTGAACTGATTTAGATGGTACTTGGTTTAGTGTATACATGGTGATTTATAGAGAACATCCCCATAAGGTAGTCTGAAGCTCAACTAAACTCATCATTTATTTCACCATATCCAGAAATGCGCGTTTCCTTCTTTCTGACACACCATTATGTTGTGGTGTTCCAGGTGGAGTCTATTGGGATACAATCCCATGGTCTTTAAGAAGGTTCTCAAACTCTTAGTTTAAGTATTCTCCACCTTAATCCAAATGAAGTGCCTTAATATTTTTACCAAGTTGGTTTTGTACTTCATTCATAAACTCCTTGAACATGTCAAGAGTTTCTGATTTATGTTTCATTAAATAAACATAGCCATACCTACTAAAGTCATCGGTGAAGTTAATGAAAGACTGATACCCACCTCTAGCGGTTGTTCTAAAAGGCCCACACACATCAATATGTATGACTCCTAATAGATTAGTAGCCCTTTCATTATTACCAGTGAAAGGGGTTTTAGCCATCTTGCCCAACAAACAAGATTCACATATCTCTATTGATTCTAGATCAAAAGAGTCTAAATAACCATCTTTATGGAGTCTAGATATGCAATCCTCATTTATGTTCCCTAGACGACAATGCCAAAGGTATGTTTTGTTTGAGTTGTTGAGTTTTTGTCCTTTGGTATTAACATTATAAACATATGTCTTTATATCTAACAAGTAAAGACCATAAGACATTGGGGCACATAAAAGATCCCATCTTTAAAAATAGAACATTGACCCATTTTAATATGGAATTCAAATGCATCCTTGTCCATACAAGATACATAAATGATGTTTCTATTTATAGTAGGTATATAATAGAAGTTCTTTAAATATGTTACAAGCCTTATGGGTAGACATAAACTATAGGCTCCAACTGTACTGGATGCAACTCTTGTGCCACTAGCAACTCACAGTTCCACCTAGCCCTTTTCCAAAGGCCCACTTCCTTTTAGATCCTATATATTCAAACATATGTGAGATCCACATACGATATCTAGTACCCATGATGAAGAAGTAGATAGATTTATCTCAATAAGATATATACCTAAAGTGGAGATCACCATCCCCATCTTCTTCTTCCTGGATGCCTTCAAGTATAAAGGATGAGTTCCTCTTGTACTTTTCTTTCTCCTTATCTTGAGTGTTGAAGATTTAGATTTAGGCTTGACCTCAGAACTCTTTTCATCCTTAGACTCTGCTCTTCTGATCACCATCACAGACTTGTCCTTCTTCAATCCTGCGTCAACATGAATCAACATGGCAAGCAAGTTTGGCATTGGTCTAGCCATATTATTCACATGACAACACATAATAAAGTGGATATATGAGTCTTGGCAATGTCTTTAGAATCATATCCGTGACCAACTCTTGGCTCAAGGTGAATCCCAATTCTTCAAGATGATACACATGTCCAATTATATTGAGTACATGCTCTTCTACTGAGGTTCCTTTGGTTAGCTTAGACTCAAATAACACCTTTATGAACTTGTCCCTTTCTTGATTTCTAAGACCAAGTGTCACTTTCTTAAGATGTGTTACCATCTCAACAACACTCACTTCCTCGCACTGCTCATGCAACTCATAGTTCATGCAGCTTAGCACAAGGTACTTTATCACTAAGGCATCATTGGCATGCTTCCAATAAGCATCCACTTGTGCCCTAGGTGCATCAAAAGTAGGTATTTCTAGCATTGGTTTATCAAGCACGTAGTGCTTGCACTCTTCATTAAGAACCATTATCAAAGTCCAAAACCATTCATGAAAAATTTTCTCGACAAGTTTGTCATTCTTAAGGACCGATCACAATACGAATTTGTTCATCATTTGATTCTACAAGAGAAAAATTTGCATTTGTCAGAAAATTTTGATTTGAATTGAAAAATTGATGATATTAATTAGGGATTTAATTATTATTGCTCGCACTATTTTTGATAGCTCTCACATATCAATTCATAATATTCCAACGTACAAAATTCTAAAGGGCCAGATCCAAGATAATTCAACTATGGCCCAAATAATTTCGTAAAGCACAGTCAATTATCAATGTATGCAACTTTTGCCAATTGCATCATATGTAATTCTGGATAGATTACATGCAAAACTCCTTGCCATACTCATATGTATGCTTTTGGGCATAGACACTCTAAGAACCACCACTTTAAGCCTGCCCCAATAGACAACACGATAAATATGCACCCTAAAAATGCAAAACCTGCATGTAATGTAGAATTCGGGGAATTCAGATGACTCGGGGGTGCAGAGGGCATGGGCGAGGTCGGGGGTGAATCCCTAGCGGCTGCGGGGGGATGATCCATGCTGTTGCAGAGTCATCTTCGATGACTCCTCCAGTTTTTCCATCTGCGGAAACTAGTGATGGAGGCAAGTAAGCCAACCCTGGTCACTCTGGATTGCCTTCACAACCAAAAGGAAAGGAGGTGGTGGCAGCATCCTCCATTCCTTCCCCACCACCCACCCTGACAATGGAGCAACCTCTTCTTCGCAGATCGCTGACAGGCTTATCACCAGTAGACAAGACCGTAAGGTAGAAGGAATCACTACCATCGACTACATTGAGCCAATTCTCAGGGATGGGATGAAATGTGCCTCCATTTCTAGTCTAGAGTGTCCAACACCAGATTGGGGCGAATTCGTCTCTATTCGGTTTGTAGGAAGGAAACCATATCGAGAGAAACTGGAAGGGTGGATTAGAAGGCTATGGCACCTGAGTGGTTCAATCAAGATCTTCTCTGAAGAGAGGGAGGGCTTCATCGTTAAGATGCCTTCCCAAATTGAGAGAGATTGAGTACTGGATGAGGCACCATGGTTCATGGATGGGTCACTCGTTGTTGCCCATTCGTGGAAGCCTAGTACTCCTTTACCCCCTCTGTCCTTTTCGCAGGTCCCGATCTGGGTCAGTTGCAAGAACGCTGGCTTTCCTTGGACTCGTAACCACATAGCGAGTATTGCTAGTACGTTAGGGAGGCCAATGGACTATGATGATAGCTCAACGACTACCGACTGTCTTGGTGCTGCTGTAGTCTGTGTTGAAATCTGCAGTGGCTCTGCCTTGCCCAAGACATCAAAGGCTGAAGTGGATTCCATCATCAAGCAGCTGAAGGTCGAGATTGTTTCAAAGCCTGTATCATGTCCAAACTGCAAGATGTTTGGTCACAGAGCAACTTCCTGCCCGTCGAAGCCCAGGAAACCCCCTCCGAACAATGACTTGTAGGTAAGGTATGGAAAGAAGATAGGTGTTTGTAAAAATGCCTCTACAGATAAGGCGACTCAAGCTGCTAAAGAGAAAGGGGACTCGACGATGGTTCTATATGGCAATACCGAGGAGGACAATTGCCTGTAGAACTTCATTGATCAACATGTTCAAGAAGTTGTCCTCACTAGTAGTGCTTCGACCCACGATCATCAACCCAAAGCTACTATAGATGGGACTATGGAACCAGATATGCATGGGTCATCCCCAATATGCAATCTAGATAGTCTTAATCTAGAATGGGAGTTGGAGTTTGCTCGCAACTGCTCTGATTCATGGAGGGTTAATAAAATCTGGGAAAGTAGTGGCTTTTCAACTGACTGGAAACTGAGGAAAGAACAACTTTTCAATGAAGATGATGGTTCCATGGGTGAATCTTGTTCAGGTATTGAAGACCGGGTGGTTGATGCATCCCTGGAGTTCAAGGAAACATGGGACAAAAGGAAAAAGAAAACAACAAAGATGAAAAGTGACGGGGGTTGAGTTTCTGCTTAGTTTCCCTGCTCTCTTCTTGTGTTGCTGGTCTCAGGTTGTGCATAAGGAGTGATCAGTTGATATCTTGGTACTGGGTTTAGAGGTTCGCACTGCCCTCGGCTTATCTGATTAGTCCTCACAATTTTAGATGATGAGCTTATTGTTAGTGTGTGGGTGATCAGTTAATAGGGGTTTATGAGCTAAAGATTCCAGTGTTGTGGAAATCCTCTTGATGACTGCTTTGTCTGCCGGAGATTATATGATCTAGTTGAATAAGGGATTAACTTCTTACTTCATCTTCTCTGGTGGCACTAAGGCTATTGAAGTTTTTTCTCGACTGCCCATGCCCTCACAATTTCTGAGGGATGAGCATACTGTCAGTGGTGGTTTGGGTAGTTAGTTTCATGTGTTTTGATAGCCCTGTGTGTTGATGGAGTTGTATTGTAGGACTTCCTCCCTTTTTATCTTCTAGATAGGACTTCCTTAGTAGTTTGATGTTTCTTCAGGTATCTGCTAGGTTTGTTTTGGATGCTTCATCTAGGTCTGTAAAAGGGGCGCAAATCACGTTGTACCCAAAGTTTTGGGCATCTTTTTTCTGGTAACATGATTTTTTACTGACAAAAAAAAATGCAAAACCTAAATATCTACCATCACACTTCCAAGAAATAGACATCACACCATGCGAAGGCGTAATCTATGCTTAGTCGATCAAGCTTTTCATGTGTGTTTCTATTGGAAAGCATCTAAGAATTAATATAAATTTTATTTTAGGGAGTTTGTATTTATAAGTACATATACTTTATCCAATCACCACATATATAGTGTGTATCATATACATGCTATATCCCTAAAACATGCAATAAATGAAAGCGATGGTTATGGCCAGCCTAATGTAATTCATTGGAGCCACAAGGAATTACCACATCCTAGGTCTACATGACATGTAGAAAATGTTGTTGATGAAGATCAATGCTTGCCAATATGTGTTGATCGGTTCAACCCTTAAACCTATCGACTCGCCTCCTGGCCAGTTATCTGGTCATCTCTTCAGTTGTATGGTTCTTCTATCCACCATGTACTGACTCCTCCAGGTAATCAGTTAGGTCCACTAGTTGATTGGTTCGGCTCATACACCTAGTCCTCCTCAGTCCCCCAGCCAATCAGTTCATCTTTGAGATGGTCGGTTGGCTTCGTTAGAACATCCTTATTCTTCGTCTTAATAGGAAAGTACACTATACTACTTTTGCATAATTATAGAGAAACCTTGAGTTACATTTGAGGGAAGCAAGGGTAGGAAAGAATTAACCTTACATTGGGAAGATAAGATAGATGCTCAATATGTAGATTGAGATATACAAGATAAACCAACCATAAACCATGCACAGATAATAGGGGTATTAACCATAACCATGCTACACATCCACCATAAAAACCACTTTGAGGGACACATGTAAATTGCATATATATATATATAAATTAGTTTGGGATTATTGTGTTATTTGATTCGACAAATTTATTTTCATAGTATGCAATAAATAAATGATAAAACCAAAAATTTAATCATATCAATTAATCCAAAATAAAGTATATTGACTTGGCTCTGATACCACTGTTGGGAAATATGGCTACATAATAGGAAGTGAAAATAAAATTGTTAATTACCATATTCTCCATAAACCGGTGGATCACGTTAATAACTATAAGATGGGAAGGATGGTTCAAGGATATACTAGGTCCTGGAGGAAGTCCAGTGACATCTCCTCATCATTGTAGATGCGCAACTGTCTTCTATTTGCACTGGGACTCATCTGACTACTGCACCTCTTGATCTACACCACAGACTACAACCTCAAATTCCGTCATCTGCAAAATCTCCTCTTACCACAAACTCTGGTTGACATTGTCCTCCTAGAAGTAGCCAAAGGACTCCTGCCTCTAGAGTAGTCAACACAAACCACCTAGAACTCCTGCCATCCTACTAGAATAGATAGGAAGAAGTTGTCCATCCCATTGGAATACTACTCACCAAGATGCTCTCCCATGACAATGATCCTCTGTTGTTCTCTCTTGTTGCTATCCATCCCTAGTCGGGTAGGACTTTCATAGGTTCTCTTGCTTACCAAAACTAGAGAGGACAATAATTGTTAGAGCAATTGATTCTCAATTGTTTGTGTTGTGTTCTGGGAAGTCCCCAATACCCCTCTATATATAGGTAGGGTTTGGGTCAGGGTTCCCAGTCTGTGCGGTAGTGGAAGGGACCGGAAGATCTTGAATTTTCACAACATGCGTCCACCCAAATAGTTGTCTGACATCCCAGATGTTCATCTGGCATGCGAGACGGTCATTTCACACTGCGAGACACTCATTTTATAGTTTCCCAATCACATATGAATTTGGAAATTTTGAATCCATTAATGCACAACATGATGTCATCATTAATTCCTTATTGCAATCAAATTTCCCATGAACTGAGTGATCTCGCACATGCGAGATGATCATATCGCTCACCCAGATGGTCGTTTGGTGACTCGAGCCGACCCGATCAGTTCAACAGAATGAACCGATCGGTTCACACCTCAGTTGTTACGACCCCACCTCCCGATAACCCTAAATTCAGGGAGACCGAGAAGTCAAAGCCGCACCCATGACTTCCGGATCAAAGGTTCAGCAATTAACCAAAAATAATTATCAAATTTTAACATACTATACTGAAAGCTGTAAGAAAATAAATTTTTGCATACCTTTTTTTTTGAAAACTTAGATCTCTAAACTTCTATCCACTTAAGGATTCTACTCTAACTAATCCTCCTTGTATTTAACTTCATGTATTTCACAATATGACGATTTATTGTTTGTCCTTTCATTGTACCTAAAACACCGACAAATAAAACGTCGGTCAGCCGAAGCTGGTATGTGGGGGAAAACAAATAATGTTCAACTATGTTAACAATATAATCACTCAATTAATCATTTAACAATCAAGATTACGTTTTAAGCCAAACTAATCAATCCATACCTATCCACAACTCTGTGTTGTTCCTGTAAGGACTTATATGGTACCTCTATAAAGGTGACTTGATGGACCTACCCTCTAGGCAGCCAAAGTCATTCATGACCTGATGGACCTACCCTCTAGGTAGCCATGTACTAGGTCAGCCATTACGACACAGAGGGGACCATGATCTGAGCTAGTAGGCACATATCTTATGTGATAATCGTAGTCACTTTATAGTTGCGAGAAATAAATAAACATCCAACAGTTTAGTTGCATTCAATGCGATTAAACATCCGGGAAACCATCGGGAAACTAGAGCGGTTATTCATAATCGTAACCACATACCTTTTCCATGCAGATTATTCAATCATACTTCAAGCATATCGTCCAAGCAAACAAATAAATCAAGCAGTCATCATATAATCTGCACCATGTAAATTCTAAAGTGTCACTACTACATTAATCACAATAATGACACTAAACCCTACTTGGAACTAACCTAAGGTTTAAGGTTTCCTTAAGTTCATCATTAGGGCTATGCTTTGACACCCTAATTCACATAAAGTGAAGGAACAAACTTATTATTATGTTAGGGCCATTAATACTAGATTAGGCACAGTAAGGTTATAGAAAGTCTCTTTATTGATGTTCAAGATCTTAATCACTAATATTCAGTCATGTTCATTAACACTCTCGCAAAAAGTGATCTTTGCCCTAATTCCACATATTAAAGATTATCCATATTAAAGACCCTCATCACCTTATCATAATTTCCATAATTACATCTATTATCACTATTCTCAACAAAATCAGATAATTTCATAAGAGGAACACTTTTAATGATTTCATCATTATAATTCCCAAATCTAGGGTTTAAAGGCACTAATCACATACTAATGATATACCCCTAGCCCTTTTGAAATTAGATACAGAATTCGGGTGCAAATATATTTTATTCATGTTCCTCTCATTTTTCTGATCAAATTGATATATAATTTTACTATATTTGGGTAATCCTAGCCTTTTCTATGAATTAAACAAGATCAGGATAATTACCTTGAACCTTGGCCATGTGGCGCTTCCCCATTGGCCAGCGCCAGGCCGTTTGAATTGCAGTGCGGTTCACGTGTTCGGTTCACATATGGACCGGACACTCAGGTCTGTTTCACTTGATTGAATGAACCACCCTCCTTCCATCCCCGCGAGAAAACGTCTGCAGAAGCAGACACACAACGCCAGCGGCTAGCGCCGCTCGACGCTCACCCTGGAGCGAAAGATACGACATCATCCTCCTGCCAATGTCCTACTCGAGGCCTCCCTCCAAGCTTCCCTCTTTCTTCATCTTTGCGAGTCTGGTGGACGGTACTCCCTCTCACGATCTCCTGCATGAGACTAGGCATCCATCGTGCCTGCTCTACAGAGCTTGGATCTCCGGCAACCATCTCTGATCGATCCTCCCATCACTGCCTCCCTACTGGAGCTTTTCAAGGCATCACAAAGATTCATCCCTTCCTAGCAGTGGTCGCCTCTACCTGCACCTGTTGCTCGACACTCAAGATCCCCGATGAAGGGTCATCACCTCCACTTTCTTCTCCTAGAAGTTACGATGGTTCTTCAAGGGCGGAGAAGGAGTCGATCTGTAGGTACTGGTTGTACCTGGGGGGATGAAGGTGGCATGGGGGAACTGCTATAGAGTAGACGCCGACCCTCTTCAAGTCTGAGCCAGGACCAGGCTTCCTGGTTCCCTGGTCATGCAGTGCCGTTGCTGCAACATCCTTTGATGGCGGTCACCAGTAGATCCCCTGCCTTGATCGTGGTGGCAGTGGGTATTTAGAAGGGAGGAGTCTGTGGTTCCTTGGTCCATAGGGTTCGAGACCCTGTTCTAAGGTGGATGGAGGGCCGTCACTGCTCTCTATATATAGATAACTAGAGGGAACCCTAGTGGATTCCATGCATCAAAAAAAAAGGAAGGGAGAGAAAGAAACTTTATGGCCTAAAAGTGGAATCATGAGTTCCTTTCCTTGTGTAATCCCATTGCGAAAATCAAAAGGAATAACCCCCTTTTCTTCATAAGCAAGTCAAATGCCCATAAGTCACATATTATGTATTAAAACACCTATTTTCTCTTTCCTATTTTCTTTTCTTTTGGACTCTTCTTCTTTTCTTCTCTTTATTCTTGGCTTTCAACTCATTGGTCACGAAATTAAGTTTTCCTTAATAGAAAATACTTCCTTTTCATCAATATCACAACATTTTATTAATAATGTATCACATCATCCTTTTATTTTACAATTTTGGTATTTTCTCTTTCTTTCCTCTTTATTGGGGCTCCTTGTACCCCAAGAAACTCCAAGATTTCGAAATTCCTGCATAAGGATACATATTATCCTTCTAGATGCATCATTATGCATTAATTCACATTACCCTATTTATTTCTCATTTAAACATCTCTTTTTGAGGATTTCTTTTTATTTCTCTTTTATTTTCCTCATTGAAATTCCTTTTAATATTAGCAACCTCATGGATACGAAATTTCCCCAAGAAAACTCATTTATGCCTCTTTCCACTCATTTTCCACATTTTATCCTTATTTTCAATTTATTTCTTAATAAAGAAATACTTAATTAACATTTTCTTTTATCATTGCTTTCTTTTTACAACCTTGGACTCCTTGGTACCCAAGGAACCCAAGAGGCACGAAATCCTCTTTGGATTTGCCTTCTAGAGGTTTCCATCTTTTTCTTTTCTCAAATATTCAATTACTCATTTACTAATTGAATTTTCTTGTTATTTCCTTGTTATTGGGCCCAATAGCCAATAAAGCCCACAACACAAACATCAAGGCTATTGTAAACAAAATCCATGTATTCAAAACAAATTATACCATTCTTTGTTCAATTATCTTTAATATGAGAAATTTCATTTCTCACGAAATGAACCCAAAATTTGGGGTTATAACATCAGTTTGGGAAAAACTTAACCAATTCAATTTCTGATCACTCCAAACAACTATCTCAACACTGGATCTGATCGTATGACTCTCCAAATGGCCATCTCACTCAGCGAGACAATTGTTTGGTAGTGTAGCCTATTGATCTGTTGCATGAATTGAATACCTAAACACTTTAGCAATCAATTCAATAATCATTCAAGATTAAACTCCTATTCTAGGTTGAGACCTATGTGTGTGGCCCTATAGACCCCATATTACATTCATAGTAAATGATCATAACTACTTATGAGATCACAAGAAATGAGCTGTGCCTAATGACACACCATTTCTACCCAAGTAAATGGAAAGTTGGGGAACAACTTCAACCTACAATATATGCTTAGTGTTATAGTGTTTGCATAATTCCTTTGTCTCTGATGTCCAGATTGAAATTGAGGCATGGAGTAGTCACCCTCTTCAACATCCAATCTTGTTTCTTAAACCAGAGAACACTGCCTCAGATATATGTAAAATCAATATCACATATTGACTCACATGTGCATGACCATGCATTTCTCAGTCTCGCTAATCAAGAGGCCTAGGATATCATACTCCCGTGAGAGGGACAAATTACATTTCTATCATTCACAGTCAGTCCCCATGTGTCACAATCACCCAATCATCACCTTTATAACAACTCATGTTTCAAGACTATATTTGATGATGTCAAAGCATATTGAGTGACATGTGATGAGTGCAGTGATTTAATATCTAAGAATCACAAACACCACCTTCACTATGAGAGATGACTATGACTACCATTGTAATGCTTTCCATGTGTCAGTCTCATGGTGGGTCTGTCTGATACACTATTCTCTAACATGTATCTGTGTGCCTAGTTTGATATAGCCATATAATGACTAATGAGATTCTATAATCAACCAACTCACACTTTGATCTTGTGTGTCATTGTTGTCTATCAACCTTCCACAATAACAACCGATCAGGAACACAATGAGAATATATATGTACTCTTAACATCCATATGATCTCATTTCCCCAAGTAACATACTTGAAGATATACATCATTGAGTAATATAATTCTCTAGACAATTATAATGTTACATCAATATCTCATAACTAAATTAAGCAGACTAAATCAGAATCTTGCCTTTATTTATTAATAAAATCAATTACAAATAATGCCATTACAATCAACATATGATTGGCTCTCTAGGAATACATACAAACAAAGTAGTCTAGTAAAATTCGGTTCAAATGATTTATTTGCCAACTTAGCTAATCAATCAACAAGCAAATTCTTAGACCTCATACTGAATTGTAAGCTTATATCATTTTTTGTACACAAGCAAAGTTGGAATGCATTAACTAAATGTTTGAATTTAGCTGGTATAGGTTTTTTTTGTAGCATATTGCAGGAGACACTACTGTCAGATTCTATGACAAACAGTCCAGGCATGATCGAGATGGATTGGGCTTCCTGTAGTATACCTATGATTTCCACCTCGAGTACATGCAGAGATCTCCTCTCCTACACACCTCCCCCAATCTAGAGGTCGTCCATGTCTCTTATCACAAAACTGGTATCTGCCTTATGATGCTTCTTCTACACAGATGCATCCACATTGAATTTCATTTTGCCTGAAGGAGGTAGAGACTAGCTAATCTTTGTGTGTTGCTATTGATGTGAGGTTACAATATCAGATGGAAATGCCAACATGGTTAGCTGAACTAGTCTCTCAACCTGCCAGATTGCCTGAACAAACTCTACCTTTGAGTTGTTAAAGATCAATCCATTCCTCCACTTCCAAAGAAGGTCTATGGTTGTAGAAAACCAAATAGGCTCATTTTTGTTTTTCCTTCCGCCTTTCAGATTCTTGGTGAACCATGTTGGTAAGTCGAGGGGACAGATAAGGCAATATAAACAAACATTTAATTCCATATTCCCAAACTAGCAGATCTCAACAACAACAATGTGTATAGGAAAAAGGGTTGCAATAGATATATCTGGTCCTAGAGCAAGTCCAACTACAACTCTTGTAGTAGCATTCTTCTTTTACAAGTTTCACCTGGATGACTTTTGACAATGGTGTCCTGGTTGATCACCACATACGACACTTGGATGCATCCTCCTAGTGGGTGGCAATGGCCTCCTCACCTCTGTAGTAGTCCACACAGACACCTGGAATTCCATGTTGTGCCACAAGAGCCAACAAGAAGGAGTTTGTCTCTTCGAACGCCAACCTACTAGGGTTGGTTCACTCTCCCAATTGTCTCTCCCATGTTGTCACACCCCAATTTTTCAAAGCTAATTTAAAATTTAGAATAGGATTTTCCTAAATAACAATAGTTGAGGGGTTTTATGAAAATAGGCCATGAGATGATACTCTTTATATGAAAATGAAATAAGAAAACATAATATGAGGCTCCAAATAGATTTCTTTCATACCTATATGCATAATATGCTGCAATTAGCATAAAATGTTGAATACATGTCTTCCTTTTCACTTTTTTCTCTCCTACCATTCATGATGCTTAAAGGACATAAAAGACCAAGACAAAAGATTTGAAGTTCAAAAATGATATAACTAGTGAGTAATAAGTTAATAACCTCATTTTGGAGTCATCGGGGGTAATTATAAAGAGTTATTACATTTCATTTCAAATTTTATGTACATAATTCAAGATAATGACATTTAATGCTTTTACGGACATATAATGGACAAAATGAAAATATAAGGACATGAAAAGAATCTAGATCATTTATTGGACATATGATCCAAATTTGGGTTCAGTTTGACCATGTTTGACCCTCTAAATGAATTAAACAAGTTACTATATTGTTTGAATAGGATTTAAACACAATTTCATTTAATATGAGTAGTTTGCCCTAAAGTCCCGCATTATTTCACGTCATGCATTAAAGTGGTTTCAGTTTCCCTTCTATACGCTCCATCCGATGGTCCTGATTTAATCAATCAATGATCCAATGACTTTGAAGTTGTCTCCCTCCTCCAAACTATTCACGTGTGTGAAACTAGTTACAATGATTTTTCCTTGACCTTGTTCTCTCTCCACAAGACACCGTTGCTCAAATTTCTTTTGCCACTGAAAGTGTAGAGTCAAGATGAACCTAGCAAGCCATTACTCACCCCTCCTACCTCTCTGTGGAGAAAATGCCCATTTAGGGCAAGGATGATCTCTCCGCCCTAGAGTTGCAGAGGACACATCAGTGCCGCCCCAATCTAGTAAAAGACTCCAAGACCACCGCCACCCCTTGTGTTGTTCTCCTCCTCAGTCATTTTGATCCCCAAATCCCCAATACATCCATGCCTACTCAGTGTACCTCTCCGGTGACCACGACTTTACTATGCACTCCTCCTCCTTCTCTGGCTCAATTGGTTGTCCAATAATCTTCTCAGATGTCATTGCTTCACTTTTATTGTGTTAGTTTTCCCTGGGTTTGCACTGATCTTTGTATCCTATAGGTCTGGCATTGTTCTTCACCACCGATCGCTGCCACACCACTCTAGTGCCCCTCTGTCTTCAAAAGCAACTCACTTGTCCCCGCCTTGCCCATGCATGTGTTTTTGAGGCCTTGGATAGCATTTTTTGGCCTGGTTTTAGTGATTTGATTCCCCAAACCTTCTCCCCTATTCTGGACATGGTAGGGGAAGCTTCATGAGACCCAAACCATGAAATGGCCAGCATTAAGGTCATTGGTTTCATCTAGTTGTAAGGAACTCATCTGTGATCTCAGCTCATTGAGCAAGATGCAAGGTGCACAACCTTAACCGAAGGCTCCTTGCCCAATGAAATCTCCATGGAGTTGAGGGTTGTAGGGAACAATAACAAGGGTACAATTACCTTAATGTCTGTCCTTGTTCAATTGACTGATATAATTAACAAGGTTATTTAGGACCTTTCATATGATTTTATTTTCCTTGACGCGCAGCTTCAACGCACAATAAAATGATGTTTTCACCCCTGCATGTTTGATTATTCAATCAAACATGACTTGGTCATTTTTGACATTTCAATTTTATTTATATCGGATGATTTTTCACCTTAAATCGATGTCACAATAGAGTTTCCTTAATTCTAATTGGTCAATTTTGCAAAATTCATAAATTTTTCATACAACCTTAGAAAAATATACAAAAATATTCATGGGAAAGATATTTTGATTTCCTATCTATCTAGACTATTTTAAAATAAATTTTTACACATTCAATCACCTAAATAATTCAATGACCAAGATTAGGGTTTTAGGGATTATGAACTAATAAGCATATTATGATTTTAATCAGATTATAGGTGATTAGAGGCTAAATCAAGTGAAGGGACATGACCTTAAGGCGGCCTACTCTAGGTATCCGGGCCATGCATTTTGGCACAAATAATTTGGTTTATCAATTGTTATTTATGATTATGCACCTTAGTTGATTTCATGAATTATGAATGTCTTTTCAAGAATACATCATGTATAATTATCATTGATTGTTTACTTGTTTACTTATAGTCTATGGTAGAATCTTGATTATGATTAGGAATTAAGATTTAATGACTCATGTTCAATAAGTAGAAACCCCAATATGATTTAAGAGGGAGAAATACCATCATGGCGTTAAGAGGGAGTAATCCCATCATGTTCAAGATTAAGATTAAGAAAATTTAATGTGTAAGTCAAGAGATAAGTTAATAAGGAAAATTAAGGAATTGGCAAAGTTTTTATGTGTGCCTCATTTATGGACCTGAAAGGGTCATTATGGGCTTTCCTAGAATTTGAGATTTCATAGCAATCATGGGATCCTATGGGGCATTAAGAGAGGCGACATATATTTACTTTTCTAATTGATCATGTTAAATGTTCAAAGATCATGTTAATATCAATGTTAAGATAAATGGAATTGAATTAGTTTTTATATGCTCTCTCCATCATGGACCTCAAGGGGTCTTTATGGGTCTTTTGGCCAAATCATGGACATTTATTCCAATTATGGGCTTTATAGCCAATCATGGACCTCAAGGGGTTGTTATGGGCCTTTTGGCCAAATCGCGAGCATTTGTGCCAATCATGTGCTCTTAAATGGGCGTCATAGAGAGATGCATATAGTAACCGTTCAATTTTTCATGCAATTTATGAATCATGAATGCTTAATAAAAACCACGCTCAAGTTTATGTCAAGTTATTTCATGTCATGTCAAGTTATATTTATTTTATGTCATATAAAGTGCCAAATACCTCTTATTTATGTTTTGTTTGTTTCACATGGATGGGGATGCGATGTTCACAGGACTTGGAGCAAGTGAAGAGTAACAAGGACAATCAAGTACTAGGAGGACTTCAAGCTTGGCATGGTGGGGTGTCATTTACCAAGTCGACCCAAAGTTTTACCTTATGCTTGGTCATGTTACTAGATAGATTACATAATATGATGTAGTTCCTTTTATGCCAAGAACTATGTATGAATCAATTCTGAATAAATGCATGGTGTTTTTCTAATTAAATTACAATGAATAGAAATTTGTGACACCCCTTGAGTAAGGATGCTTATGCTCGGTGATATATTTATGTGGTGAAAAGTGGGATGTTACACTTGTTGTCCCTCCCTTTTACGGGTAGGACTTGTAAGGGCACTCTTGGTTACCACAACCAGAGAGGAAAACAATTCTCAGAGCTTATTGTTGTGTCTAGAAATCCCCCAATACCCCTATATTATATGAGGGCCAAGGTTAGTGTTTCTAGTTGATCTGGGAGTCAGTGGGAGTCAAAGAAGTGAAATTTCATGAATTTTCAGGAAGCTACAATTAGTGAACTGATCTATTCACTGTTGAACCAATCGATATATAGGTGAATGAGTTAGTTCAAGCCTTTAATCGATCATCTCACAAGCTTTCCTATTTTTAATCACATTCGTATTCAATATTCGATTAGTGCAAAACATGATGTCAACATCAATGCTTGATCCAATCCAATTGATCATTAAATCAGGCGTTCAACACTTGAATCGATCATTTTGGACCATGAGCCAATCGGTTCACTAAATGAACCGGTTGGTTCATGCCCTGGTTCAATCAATATTTAGCCAATCTAATTTCCTATTGACCTGAAACTTGAACCGATCGATTCAACAGTTGTACCAGTCGATTTATAGTCCAGTCAACCAATTTCCAAGAATTGTTATTTAAATTGAACACCTAAACACTTTAGTAATCAAGTTAAACATAATTCATGAATAAAATCCTATTCCAAGTGAATCCTATGCACGTGACCCTATAGGTCCGAATTTATGTTGGCAGTGAATGTCCATAACTAACTTATGACATCACGAGAAATGAGCGGTATCTAGAAACACATCATTGCTGCCCAAGTAGTTCAGAAAGTTGGAGTGCAACTTCAACCCACAATCTGTGATCAGTGTTGCAATGATCTTATAGTTTGTTTGTCTCTAATATCCAGAGTGAACTTGAGGCATGGAATTGTCTTCCTCTCAACATTCAATTCATGTTCCTTGAACTAGAGCAAAGTGCTTGAGATGCATGTGAATTCACATATCACATATTGAATCACATGAGTATGGCCATACATTTCTCACTCTCTCTTATGAAGTGGCCTAGATATCAATCTCCTATGGGAGGGACACATCCCATCTACATCACTCATACTCAACCCCATGTGAACCTGAGCATCACCTTTATGGAAACCCTTATTCAAGGTATGTTGGATGATGTCAAAGTCCAGGTGGCACCAAACCACTTTGAGTGTGTTACTATTCATAAAGTCGGTAGCACTGATTCTTCTTTTGGTACTACCGAGTTCCTTCAACTCATCTATGTTCTTGTTTTTAAGTGTAGGTACCATCAACAAAGATATCAGTAGTACTGAGCTGATTTAGGACTTGTCAATTTTCCTAAAATTAAACAAAGAAGAACATAAGTCCCATAAATAATGATAAATCAATATGAATAACTAAAAATAAGAAAATTTTGATGCAAATGTATGTCACAGATAACATCAAAATGAGCAAATGTGCACCAAATACATGATAAAATATACTATGAAAAGTGACATGATTTTAACGTGCGTCTAACGCAAGTGCACGCGTCAGAGTAATATAGGCCTTTGTGAGGCCCGAATCGAACACAGGGACACTAAACTATCGGTAGACTACTTACTAACTGCTCGCGATCAGCTAGACCGATTAAAAAGTTTTGAGAGTTGATTGAAAAATAAAAGAAAAATATAAGAAAACAAAGCAATCGATTAAATGTTGAGTTTAATCAATTTAGATGGGAATCTTTAGGATTGCGGTTTCACCGTAGGTTCTTGTTGTATTTATTTCTATATAGTTAATCAAATTCGTCTCACATTCTGGATAGTGGCTTGTAGTCAGAATTGTTCACTGTCATGATACAACTCACTACCTAAATCTAGGTCAGTTCCACTATCGTAGTAACCTATACCCTAAACTAGGTGCATGAAGACCAAACTCTGGGTTTCCACCATTAACCGTACATCACCTTGTTCAAGGGATTTATTAATTAATCTGAATTTCGTCTCTTTTCAACCGTTAATTCTTCTTTCAAAGCAAATAAAGGCATTAGATTATCATTAGGGTGATTAGTCATAATGATATAATGGAGAAAACGAAATCATACCACGGATTTAAGAGACAAAATATGATTTACTATGATAAAAACGTCATACAACGATTACCCGGGCTACTCCCGGTCCTAAAGACAAAGGGGATTAGCCACACATGTTCATCTCAGTGAAAGACATGATGGAAGAAGGGGAAAACATGGAGAAATGTGAATGAAAGTGATGTAAACCCCTGAACGGAGGAGATCCGGGCATTCCTTGACGTAGAGTGCGCAATCGACAGCCTTCTGGCAGTGGAATTCGTCTTCTGCGGCTCTCAGAATGCTCGGGGCATGATTCTAGACTCCGTTCTCTTCTCCACACCTCCTCGGGACTTGTGCAGTGGCTAATGATGTGATAATCTACTTAGGGCCTCCGTCATTAGGTATATGGACCACTTTTGGTCACCAAAAGATCACCACCGTCCGATCAAGATCGATCTGAAACAAAACATATCCTGACGGTTTCGATACCATCGACGCGGGTCGATGGTATCGACCCGTCATAGTATTGACAGGTTTCCTTTGTTCTATGATGCTCCAACTTTTGCAGAATCGATACCATAGATGCGGGTTGATGGTATCGACACCTTTAAGCATCAGTTTTGTCACCATTCTGACGCTGAAGCTGTGCAATGTCGATAGTATCAACTTTTGTGTCGATAGTATCGACCGACTGATTGCTAGCTTGCTGAAGATATCTCGCTACCATTGACTTCCCAGTTGATGGTATCGACTCTGCTTGGCTCCTTGCGGATATCTCACTGTGACTGTGTCGATAGTATCGACGGATGTTAATGGTATCGACAACTGTGTATATTCATTTTTCCTGAAATTGCAAGACAAATCCAAATCAGCAATGCTAGAACATATCAATATGATCATTTATGACCAAAAAGATAAAATATGAGAGATTTGATATGAAATGAGATTATAGACTCAAGCGAATGAATCATGCAATACTAACCACAGAAGTGACTAATAAACACATAAAATGCATGTAAAACATGTCTATAAATGCGACTCAAAATCCTCGCATCAAAATCCTCTAAGCTTAAACCTTGCTCGTCCTCGAGCAGAAAACTATAGAATAAAATTGCAAGGGTCAACTAAAGAACATACTATCACAAAAGATATTGCCATATGATCCCCGCCGGACATTCACATATCGACCCTCACTGACCACATAATGATAATTACCATCTAGGAGACAATGATCATCCATAAGAGATATCTACCCCAAGATTGATGAACACTATCAAATAAGGCAGCTAATATAATACAATCCTCCATTTCAGGCTTGGTGCATCTTTGTGATCTCTATCTATGTTGCTCATTTCCTAACTACCATATAGATGGAAGCAGATCTCCTAATATTAATGAATGAGGAGGTAATCACGGTGGCCTACCAATTCGAGCAACGAGTGGATGGAATAGGTGGCTGTGGAAGAAATGGAAGCACATAACAGTCAATCATGCAATACAAAAATTAATGACCTATCATGATGCAAAATGCACGTGAAAATGTCCTAATGCTATATTTTAGGTGGAATGATGCATGAACTATCATTCTATCTCAACGAGAGACAAAATATCTACAAACCTACACATGTGCTTGCTCTTTTCTTTAAGCAACTGAACAAATTCCTTTCTCCCTCTGATCTTCATGCTTTTTTTTCAAGCCCTTATCTTACTTAACAGGATGGAATTTTCAATATCTTTCTCTTGGGCTTATTCACATAACTACAATTTTTTCTTTTTTCTTTCAGAGAGTATGAAATAAGTCCTTTATTTGCAGAAGAGGAAAAGCACATCATTGTACAAGATGATTAGAGTTATGCAAAATGCAACTAAAATGGCATTGACATGCACTCTACAATTTGTGAATGCAATATTATAATGCAACATTTTTTTTCTCTTTTTTTCAATGCAACAAAAGTAAACACTAATTACAATGCAATCTTAACTACCTGTCATGCAACCAAAAGATGACAAACTGTATAGTGCTCCCAATTCTTATGGTGGAGTGTAGATGAGATGAAGTGGATAGATCACAAGATTAATTGATAGAACCATTGGAAGATATTATATGTCCCTCCTTTCTAACATGTGTAAAATCAAGAGGTTTCTCTCTCTTATTTCAGATTAAAATCTCATTACCATTTGATCAGTTCAGGCTCAACGTCCAATTCCATCCACTTTTCTTGAATCATAGGCATGTACATTTGTGATTTTATGTGTTAAAGTTGACAAACCCAATTATTTTCATAAGTCATATGCTCAAATTCAAACAAAGCAAGCTTGCAAATTCATTAAAAATTTTCAAATTGACCCTTGACTCTCATGTGACAGACAAAGAGATGACACATTAAATTAGACATACACGATTACACTAGATAAAATGTGAATCCTAAAAACTAAGAACATTGCTAAAACAACATAAAAGGCAATAAATGATAAAAACTAAAAATAAAAGATAGAAGTTGTTCCATCTCCCCCCTAAGCTTGAATTCGACTATGGCCTCATAGTAAAAAAACAATCTTAAAAGGTGGAACAATGATACCAATCATTGTTCAGGTGGTGGTGGGTACTGTGGGGCGGTGGGATCCCATGATGGATATTTCCCCTAGAAATTTGGATCATACGGGGGCATGGGTGGAGGTTGCGGATATCCCCCAAAGTAATTCTAGCGCCAGTAATGATCATAGAATGGTTATTGCTGCATCTCCATCCTATGCAACCTGTCATGAATGTTCTCTTGGTTGGCAAGAAGGAGACGCTCATTCTCATAGATGGCCTACTGATTTAGGAATATCCGGTTCGTAGTCTCCTGAATACCGGCAAAAGAAGCAGTGTGTTGCTGTTGGGTCTGCTGAATCTCCTACAGCATTGAGTACATCCCCTGCATAGAGTAGACATCCTCTCCTTGCTGAGAGGGCTGAGGTGGTGGAGGCTACGAAGATGATGATGCACCCGGGTGGAAGCGTGGACGCTTCCGCAGTGCCACTCATGAACGAAGAGGAGTAAAACCCTCCTCTTCCTCTTCTTGCTCGTTGCCATCGTCATTGTCATTATCATTACCGTTGTCTTCTTCGTCGGAGTCGTCGATGGCGATGATGGGCCACCGGAAGTGTTGAGCTCCCTGGATGTTGAAGACATGATCTAGAAGCGCACACTCCTAGTACTCCTGGTTGACATGACACTGTGCATAGGCCACGCCATCACAGAGCGTAAGAAGGTTAGATCAGTGTAGATGATGTAGGTTGACTTTATTCCTGTTGGCTAGCAGAGTGAGTTGGGAAAAATCCAACCCAAGATAAAGAGCAAGCGGTGTGATAAGCCCCCCAAAGTGGATAGGATATTTCCTTATACTCCTCCGCACGGCCAGCACACGCGTAAAAAAAAATGCACCCCAATTGCACTCTTCTTGCTTCAACATATTATACAAAAAGAACAAGTTTGTCTCTTGAAATTTACTGAGTGAAAGATCGCCTCGAGCAAATAGCATAATACACGGCATGCGATGCAGAATCCACACAAATGGATGCTCGAATTCGGCGACGGATGCATTATGATAGCTGACAGACTTGCTTGTTGGCGCGATCACCAGCTGAGAAAAGATGTCATCATAATCTGTCCGGTTGTCTGGCCTCCTGTGCTGATTCGGAGAATGGTACCAGTTGTAAATTGCATTGAATTGCTGGTGGGTGAGATTGTAATTGTTGTTGTAGAGCCGGAAAGAAATGCGGCCCTTGATCCATTCCCGATCGGTGGCAATGAGGTCGTTAGGCACGACACATATATCCAGCGATGCCATAAACTCTGCTACCAGTTCCTTGTATGTCGGCCACTCGCCGAAAAAGGGGTGGCCCTCGGTGTGAAATTGGACCTCGTCAGACCTCCTGCTCGTATGCTGTGCTTGCCCTTGAAGGACATAAGCGAGATTGGCCTCGAACCCAAGGTTGCGGATCATGGTCTGATCGACGTATCGAGTTGGCTCAATTTTCCGCTTGAGCAACTCCTCGTATATCTTTCATACTTCCGCCGAAGGATGAACAATCCTCAGATGAGGAATGGATCCAGGTGGTGGAGGAACAAATGTCAGAATCTCCATCGGGGCCATCCTTGAAGAAGAAGCTCCTTCTGTCTGCACCATCGTCATAGATAGAGAGGGGAATAAGAAATAGAGCTCGGTGAAGGTCGGAGAAGATGATCTCCGCTCGGTGCAGAACTCGGTGAAGATATCCCGATCCTTGGATGCTCGATGAAGGCCTCCGGTCGCTCAACAATGCTCAATGCACAAGTGGAAGAAAAAACTCTGAAGGTGTGAATATAATTGACAATCAACCCTTCCTTTTATAACTGAGTGTGTCGCTGCTGCCGCTCCGTTGATACCATCGACGTGGGTGTCGATGGTATTGACACCTGTAGGCACGATCCACTCTTTGCGACTATCGACGGTTGTCGATGGCTGGATTTGGGGGTCCGGATCAGTGACACATCGATACCATCGACGCAGGTCGATGGTATCGACCGTCCCACAGATTGACTTTCAAAAATGGCAGACACTGTTGATTTCTTCTCGTGGATCGGTGACGTGTCGCGTCGCGTCGATACCATCTATGGGGGTCGATGGTATCGACTCATCATGGATCAATTACCCTCGCGAGGTCCGTGCACCGCTTCCTTGGTGTTGCTGTGTCGATACCATCGACACGACCATCGATGGTATCAACTTCCCTGAGACAAAATCTTCTGTAAATCTTCAGGGATCTCGCGAGTATCGACATCCTAGTCAATACTATCGACCCCGAGCTATCTTTTTCTTTGGCGTTACTAATGGTAGGTCAATACCATTGATGCGGCCGTCGATGGTATCGACTCAGAAAATTTTCTGCAGCCGCTTCCCTATACCCATGTCACTACCATCGACATCGTGGTCGATGGTATCGACTCTGACTCAGACATGCACACTAAACAAACGATTAAGGTATCATTTTTACACTAAAAATGAAATTAAACAGAACTAACTTGCAATTGTAGAAGAACATGAAGAAACTACCAATGGTTGGTTTGCCTCACAATAAGCGCCCTTCTTTAATGTCTTAGGGTAGACAAAATCAAGATCATCATGCCTCCTTAAGTGCTATGAGTTTAACCTCATGCACTTTCCTCGTGTAGTCCTCGCATGATGACCACCGGTTGGTAGTTTGTGAGAATGACTAAGTACATTTTCATATTCTATCTCCGGTACACACCTGCGTAGAACGTCATCCCTACATTGCTTCAACAAGATGGGATCATCCCAGAAATAATATCTCAAAGAGTGGAAAAATTTCTTTTTCTCTTGATAAGTCCAATCATCTGGGATTATTTTACAGGCAAGATAATTAACGATGTATGAAAACCATGGATCCTTCGATTTTACAGAAAGGATTTTCTCATCAAGAAATGTCTCAGAAATGGGTATATTAATATCTCTTTCATCTACCCGCTCTAACCTGTACAAGTGGTCCGCAACAACGTTCTCAACTCCCGCCTTATCTTTAATTTCAATGTCAAATTCTTGTAACAATAAGATCCACCTAATCAATCTAGGTTTGGCATCTTTCTTTTCCATCAAGTATTTTATGGCGGCGTTGTCCGTCCATACCACAACTTTTGACCCTACCAAATATTGCCGAAATTTTTTGAATGCAAAAACGACGGCGAGAAGTTCTTTTTCAGTTGTGGTGTAGTTAAGTTGTGCCTTGTTTAAAGTCTTGGATGCATAGAAAATTACCGTGGGTTTGTTCTCGAAATGCTACCCAAGAACAACCCCTACTGCAAAATCTAAAGCATCACACATGAGCTCGAAAGGCTTTGTCCAATCCAGAGTTTGAACAACCGGTGCAGAAATTAACTTTTCCTTCAATACATTAAAAGCATGCAAGCATTTTTCATTGAAATCAAACATCACATCTTTCTCTAGCAGTTCAGACAATGGTTTAGCGATTTTTGATAAATCTTTGATAAAGCGGCGACAAAATCCTGCATGACCGAGAAAACTTCTTACCCCCTTAACCAAATTAGGTGGGGGTAATTTCGAAATAACCTCATACTGGATCCACCTCCAGCCCCTTGCTAGACACCTTGTGTCCAAGAACAATTCCTTCACTAACCATCATATGACACTTTTCCCAATTGAGAACTAAATGCGTGTCCTCACATCGTTGTAATACTTTATCCAAATTGTACAAGCACTCATCAAATGATGCACCATAGATGGAAAAATCGTCCATGAAAACCTCTAGACAGCGCTCAACCATATCAGAAAAAATAGTGAGCATGCAGTGCTGAAAAGTAGCTGGTGCGTTACACAGACCAAAAGGCATACGACGATATGCGAATGTTCCGTAAGGACAAGTGAAAGTAGACTTTTCTTGGTCCTTAGGATCAATAGAGATCTAATTATAGCCAGAGTAGCCATCTAAAAAAAATGAGATCGACCCGCTAGTCGCTCTAAGATTTGATCGATGAACGGAAGAGGAAAATAATCTTTTAACATAGCGGAGTTCAATCGACGGTAGTCAATGCACACACGCCACCCAGTTACCAATCAGGCCATGACCGGCTCATTCAACAAGTTGCGAGTGACAATAATTCCCCCCTTTTTAGGGACTACCTGTGTGGGGTTTACCCACGTCGAATCAGAGATAGCATAAATGATGCCTGCAGAAAGGAGCTTGATCACCTCCTTCTTGACAACCTCCATCATGCTTGGATTGAGTCTACGCTGTGGCTGGATTACAGGTTTTGCTCCTTCCTCGAGCCGGATCTTGTGCGGGCAAAGTGTAGGGGAATTCCCCTTGATATCAGCAACTGACTACCCGAATGCACCACAGTGGTTCTTCAACATGATCATCAATTTCTCTTCTTCATCGGCACTCGAATATGCCGAAATAATCATTGGTAGTCTTTCACCATCGGCTAAGAATGCATACTTCAAATGTGGAGGCAGTGGCTTCAGTTCTAACTTTGGTGGATTGATCAATGATGATTGCAGCGCTGGTGGAAGTGGCCCAAGATCTTCATAATACTTGGCATAATAGCACAGAAGCACTTGAAGCATCTTGACACATTCTTGTAACAACTTGCTTCTCATCTAGTCATGCAATATGTTGACAAGGCAAGCTTCAAGGGGCAGTTCTGGATATGCATCAAGGACAAAACTTGCTATTGCATCATCTTCAGTAGATAGGGGAATTTCCTCCTCTTCATCATTTGGAAAACCTACAACTCTGCAAAGAGAAACAACTTTGGTCTATTCCATAATATCTACAGCCAGTGTCCCCTTATCTACCTTGGTCATTACATGAGCCATATCTAGAAATGGCTTCCCTAGACAAAGAGAAATGTTCTGATCAAAATGTTTCGCCATGTGGCACTACTCCTTTGCCTTTGATTGTGTTGTACTTGTGGGCATAACCATTTCAAATCGGTCATCCGTGATTCCCAATGTCAGACGACCTCTTCCCATTTCGAGTATCATATCTGCAGTAGCTTGGAAGGGTCTTCCAAGGAGTAGCTCATTTCCTTGTTCATCTTGCATTTCCATTACCACAAAAACTGCTGGAAATACAAACCTATCAACTTTAACCAAAACAACCTCGCAAATACCATACGGCTTGACCACGGAATTGTCCGCTAACTGAATCGTCATGTTTCTTTGTCTTGATTCTTTAAGTCCCAGCTTCTTGAAAGTAGAAAGAGGCATCAAATTGATACTTGCCCCAGAGTCACACAATGCTTCACCGAATTTCACTTTACCGATGTAACATGAAATATTGAAGCAGCCCAGATCTTGTCTTTTTGGTGGAAATGTGCCCAAAATGAAGGCGCTCACTTGCTCCTTAAGAACCACCACTTCAGTATCAGGAATCTTCCTCTTCTTTGTAATTATATCTTTCAGAAACTTGCCATAGGAGGGTATCTGCTCTATTGCTTCTAACAGCGGAATGTTGACAGAAAGTTTCCTAAAGTTATCTAGGAACTTATTGAATTGAGCGTCCACTTTCTTAGCCTTCAAACTATTTGGATACGGCACTGGGACAGTCTGTGCCCTCTGATGTGGCGGCACATATGGTGTCCTCTTTTGAGTTTCTTCCTCAACAATAGGTTCTGGTGTGGCTTCCTCTACCGCATCCTCTATCGGCTCTGTGATTGTAACCTCCTATGTGGCCTCACCTGTGGTTTCTGGCTTGGGTGTGCTTGGTTCATCGGCCTTGGGGTTTAAAATCTTCTTTCCACTCCATAGCAGAATTGCCTTGGCTTGTTGATTTCCTCCTGGAACATTTGTATTTCCGGGAAAACCTTGTTGTGTTGGCTTTTTTAGATTTTCTATCTCAGCTGCCATCTTTTCTAATGATGTCTCCATAGTTCTCATCTGAGCCCCATGACTTTGTAAAGTTTGCCCAAATTGATTCATAAATTCTCCTTGTTGCTTGATCTACTGGCCGAACGTGCTCATTAGTTCTTGATTCTGCTTGATCACTTGATTTAGCAATTCATTGCTCTTGTCCTCTGCCAACGGTTTTGGTTTGGCATCGGGGTCCTACAGGATATTGTTTGGGTCCTTCCATGAAAATTTCTTATCTTTCCTCCAAGAATAATCATTATTTCTGTACCCCTGTTGCTGACGCATAAATTTCACTTGCGCCTCATCATCATATTCTCCGTCTTCCTTTGCTAGCAGTTTCTTAGCTAATAAGTCCATCTTCTCATTCATCTCTTTGATGGCCTTTGACTCACATGCGACTCAGACCTGCTCTGGTGTATCTCTGTCACCCCATGATTTCTTTCTAGCCATGTTCTTCCGTATTTCCCAACACCTAGTGCTAGTGTTGTTCAAGAAGAAACTGGAACCTACTGAGTCAAGGTTGCTCCGGTCGTGCTCATTCAAAGCAAAGTAGAAGATCTTCACTTGTTTTTTCTTATCTAGCCTGTGATGTGGTCACTTCTGAAACATTATTTGGAAGCGCTCCCACGTCTCAAAATATGTCTCGCCAGCCCTTTGACAGAAATTGTGGATTTTCCGTACTAAGTAATTGATTTTCTCCGGTGGAAAGAATCTCTCAAAGAAAACCTCGATCATTTGATCCCACGTTTCAACGGTCTCATCATCTAGGTTATGCAGCCATTCATGTGCATTACCTGTAAGAGAGCTAGGAAACAGCTTCAGATACAGTGTCTCCTGTGGAAACCTATCTATCTTGATCATATCACAATTTTCCACGAAAGTGCTGATGTGTGCAACAGGGTCTTCATTCTTCAGCCCATGGAATGCTTGAGACTTGACCAAGTTTATCAGTGCCAGATCAATCTTATAGGTTGGAATGTTGACTGCCTATTTTTTATCGGCCCCTTTGATGCTGACGAGGAAGACGCCTTTATCTTTTCCCATATTGTTTGTTCTTCTGCCATGGCTTCTATTTTAGAGTCTGAATCTATATCCTTAGGTTGATCGTAAATATTGTTCTCTTCGTCATATGATCCCAACGGTGGAACCTCTGGTGATGGCAGTGTGTAGTCTGTGCTATGCGTCCTCACCATGCACTAGTACCTGCAATGTAATAAAGCTGATTCAGTACAACGCTAGACGATTGCTAAATATGAAAGATAAATGATGAATTTCAAAATTAATAATAAAAAAAGTGGCCTAGAGTGGCCGCTTGCAACACTCGTAGTGCCGACAGTTGTCGTGTCCCCAGCAACGGCGCCAAAAACTTGACACAATTTTAACGTGCGTCTAACGCAAGTGCACGCATCAGAGTAATATAGGCCTTTGTGAGGCCCGAGCCGAACACAGGGACACTGAACTATCAGTAGACTACTTACTAACTACTCACGATCAACTTGACCGATTAACAAGTTTTGAGAGTTGATTGAAAAATAAAATAAAAATAAAAGAAAACAAAGCAATCGATTAAATGTTGAGTTTAATCAATTTAGATGGGAATCTTTAGGATTGCGGTTTCACCATAGGTTCTTGTTGTATTTATTTCTATATAGTTAATCAAATTCATCTCTCATTTCGGGTAGTGTCCTGTAGTCAGAATTGTTCACTGTCGTGATACAACTCACTACCTAAATCTAGGTCGGTTCCACAGTCGTAGTAACCTATACCCTAAACTAGGTGCATGAAGACCAAACTCTGGGTTTCCACCATTAACCGTACATCACCTTGTTCAAGGGATTTATTAATTAATGTGAATTTCATCTCTTTTCAACCGTTAATTCTTATTTCAAAGCAATTAAAGGCATTAGATTATCATTAGGGTGATCAGTCATAATGATATAATGTAGAAAATGAAATCATACCATGGATTTAAGAGATAAAATATGATTTACTATTATAAAAACATCATACAACGATTACCCGGGCTACTCCCGGTCCTAAAGACAAAGGGGATTAGCCACACATGTTCATCTCAATGAAAGACATGATGGAAGAAGGGGAAAACACGAATAAACGTGAATGAAAGTGATGTAAACCCATGAACGGAGGAGATTCGGGCGTTCCTTGACATAGAGTGAGCGATCTACAACCTTCCAGTGGTGGAATTCACCTTCTGTGGCTCTCGGAATGCCTGGGGCGTGATTATGGACTCCGTTCTCTTATCCACACCTCCTCGGGACTTATGCAGTGACTAATGACGTGATAATCTGCTTAGGGCCGCCGTCATTAGGTATATGGACCACTTTTGGTCACCAAAAGATCACCACCATCCGATCAAGACCGATCTGAAACAAAACATATCCTGACGGTGTTGATACCATCAACGCGGGTCAATGGTATCGACCCGTCATAGTATCGACATGTTTCCTTTGTTCTCTGATGCTTCGACTGATGCAGACTCGATACCATCGACGCGGGTCGATGGTATCGACACCTTTAAGCATCAATTTTGTCACCATTCTGACACTGAAGCTGTGCAATGTCGATAGTATCGACTTTTGTGTCGATAGTATCGACCAGATGATTGCTGGCTCACTGAAGGTATCTCAGTACCATCAACTTCCCAGTCGATGGTATCGACTCTGCTTGGCTCCTTGCGGCTGTCTCACTGTGACTGTTTCAATAGTATCGAAGGATGTCGATGGTATCAACAACTATGTATATTCGTTTTTCATGAAATTGCAAGACAAATCCAAATCAGCTATGCTAGAGCATATCAACATGATCATTTATGACCAAAAAGATAAAATATGAGAGATTTGATACGAAATGAGATTATAGACTCAAGCAAATGAATCATGCAATACTAACCGCAAAAGTGACTAATAAACACATAAAACACATGTAAAATAGGTCTATAAATGCGACTCAAAATCCTCACATCAAAAAGCAACTAGTATTCAATGCATTCAAATTCACTAAGCTTAAATGTTGGTCATCCTCGAGCAACACTACCCGCAGACCTGTTTGAGACTAGTCAGTAAAAGGACAATTAGTATGAAATTCATTTCTCAACTACCCCCACATGGCAGTCCTAACTGACCCTTATTGACCACTAAATAAATAACAACTCTCAAGTGACAAAAAATATTCAGTTAAAGTTGTCCACCCTTGAATCAGTGAAACACTATCAATAGAGTAGTTAATATAATAGTGAATCATGCTTCGCTTGGTTCATCCTATGATTTCCTATCTACATTGTTATTTTCCTAACTACCAAATATTTGGAAACAATTCTCCTTATAGGAATGAATGATAAGATAAATCATATTTGTGGCATACCAACAAGAGTAATGAGTGGAATGAAGTGGGTGGATTATAAAGAATCAAAGTAAATTTCAAATCATTTATGCATAAATAAAACATGATGAACCTACCGAATGAAGGTAATATGGAATGCATGAATCCTATTTCCAACTGTTATGGGTAGAATGATGCATGCATTGAAAGTCTCATCTGATTGATGAGAGTGGAATAAAATAATGCATCATGTAGTTTTTTTTTCTCTTGTTGGAGAAAAAACAAGAACTGAGCTCGGGGCATCCTTTTCTTCCTCTTTTATTTCATAAGATCAAATTTTTTCTTTTTTTCATTGGCCCACTGTTCTAGCATGGTTGAAGAATATGCTCAGGATTCACTATAACAACTCTTTATTTTTTTTCATTTCATTTTGAGGAGTATGGATGTGTATCCTTTCACTTGATTACCAAAAAAAAAACAATCATGAGCACATGATGAAAGAATGAATAATGCAATAGATATGCAATCTATATGGATTTGTTATGCAATTTCTTCATATGAATTTTTTTTAATGCAATAACTAATGCAATAACCAACAAAAATAAATATCATGTCATCTATTATGCTATGTGATGTAATCAAGAGGAAGCAATCCAGGTTACTTGATCATCTTAAGGTGGTGGATCAAATGTATGAGAAGCAGATGGAATCACAAGATTAAGAGACAATGCCTTTCTTAAACTATGATTTGTCCCTCTACTATCAACCCATGTACATGGTAACCTTAGGATTTATTTCTAAATATTCTATTTAAGGTCTCGTTAATTGTTTGGTCAGTTTGGGCTCAAACCCCATTGTCATCCACAATTCATGTATAATTAACACTTCCATTCATATCAAATGTCCTTAAGCTAACTAACCCATACACATCCTCTAGGTGATGTTGCCTTTAGAATTTGCAACTAAGCTTTCAAAGATATGCCAAAATTTTAAATCCTCATTTTTTATTCATTGCAAAGACATAGAAGAACACATTCTATAATGAAGGAAGAAATCATGATAATAATACCCCATCATTACACCTCAAAATGATAAAGCTAAAAAGCAAATATAAAGATAGAGTAATTCCAACACCACCCTAATCTTGAACTTGACTATGTCTTCATAGTCAAATATCAAACCTAGAGGTGGGACGGGGGCACCAATTGCTTTGATGGGTGGTGGTGGTGATGACATCATTGGCTCTATGGATCCAGTTATGCTATCATATATCTCTCTTGTTGGTGCCACCAACTTGTGTCTCGGCGGTATCTGGATATGAAATTCTCTATCCTTCTTTGAGTTATATGAGTTGGTGCCACCAACATGTGTGTCGGTGGTATCAACAAACTTTTCATGAAGATCTATGATTTTTGCTGAGAAAAGTTGGTGGTATCGACTTTGGTGTTAGTGGTATCAACTTTCTACAAACTTTGATCTGATAAGGAGTTAGTACCACTGACATGTGTGTCGGTGGTATCGACTTTGACTCTACGTACACACCAAACAAAAACATAAAGGTTCCTTTTATTAAAAAACAAATTTATAATAATAAAAATTAGTTATTTGAACAATCAACATTCCTAACAAAATGTAAATGACAAAAATAAAATTGGGTTACCTCCCATAAGTGTCCTTGTTTAATGTCCTAGGATCAACAAGGTGATTTTTCTTCAGATTGGGTTGTCATATGATGGTTTTGAAGAGTCATCTAATAGTTTGAACTCCATTTTATCATCATTGAACCCGAGCATCAAGTAGCCTCTACCCATGAAAATAATCACATCGGTCATAGCTTGGAACAACCTTCCTAACAACATATATGATCCCCACATGTTGTGCATATCCATAACCATAAAATCAACTAGGTAGATGGATTTGTCAACTTTGACTAGCAAATCCATGCAGATCCCATACGACCTTACAATTGATCCATTTTCCAATTTGATTGTCATGGATGTTTTTGTTGGTTGCTAAAATGTAGACTGTTCCACTACGGAGTAGAACCTTCACCTGTTCTTATTGTGCAAGCACCTTTTCTAATACTAGAGGCGATGACGTAACATAGGTGGAAATTTGAAGTTCTTTGTCTTGCACAACCGATGAAGATGGGGTATCCTTGTCACTTCTCACTAACACTGTATCTAATGAAGTGCATGTGTGAGCATATGACACTGGCATTCTGCATCCTCCTGGTCTTCCATATAGACTATGGGGGAGTGGATTTTTTGGCACATATACCCAATCTGTCTCTGGAGTGTATTTCTCTGGTGACTCCTCAATAAGATGTTCTAGCTCCTTGACAATAGAGACAAACTTTACTTGATGATTCTGAAGAGATGCCTTTGTATTATGAGGAAATCCCTACTGAATGGGCTTCTTTATGGAAGCCACCTCTGCTGCTAGCTTAAAATTTTGATTTTTGATACTGGGATCTGAGCCTCATGATTTTGTTGCAACATTTTTTTATGGTCTAGTAAGGTATCATTCTGACTCACTAGCCTGCCTAGCATGTCATCAATTTTGTTTATCTTGCTGGCCCCCTATCTTGTTGATAATGTTTATGTAGGTACATGCAATCCTCCTATTCACCTATAGATGAGGTATCAAATTTCTGATCTAATTTCTTGGCAAATTTTTCCAACTTCTTACTCAGTTCTGTGATGACTCTAGACTCTCTAACACTTTTGACTCTTATTGAAGCTTCTCTTTCATCACCCATGACTAATTTTTAGCCATGTTCTTCAGGATATCATGGCACCTGGATGCCTTGTTGTTGAGGAAAAATCCGTACCCTGTGCTATCCAATGAGGTTCTTTCTCCTTTATGCATCATGTAGTAGAAGGTCTTTTCTTGTCCGTAAAGATCAATACCATGATGAGGGACCTTCCTCAATATATTTTGGAATCTCTCCATGCTTTTGAATACAACTCCTCTACACGCTTCGTAAACTTATAGATCTTCCCAACTAGCTCATTCATCTTCTAGGGAAGAAAATAACATTCAAAGACACATCAATCATTTGATCCCAGGTTTCTATTGATTCTGGAGAAAGTGTTAGAGACCACACTTTAGCATTATCTACTAGAGAGTAAGAGAAAAACTTTAGATAAATCACTATCGCTAGGATCCTATCAATCTTATGCATGTCACAACTATCCACAAAATTATTGATGAGGGACATTGGATCCTCCATACTGTGCCCGTAAAAAACCTGTGATTTTACAAGTGCAACCAACCCTGGATCAATCTTATAGCTTCCCATGTTTACTACCTACCTTTTTATTGGTCCCAACTGAGTTGTCAATGAGGACACCTTGATTTTATCCCAAACAGTCTGCTCCTCATCTTACACACTACTGTCACCCAATTTTGGTTGTTCTAGTTGTGTTTCCTATGGTGGCGGAGTTTTAGGTGGAGGGGTTTGGAGAAGTCCTCCAAAAGAACTATTGTTCTTCTGTGCTCTGCATCGGGATTCCTCCACACTGAAACTAGTAGGGGTTGTCTCTCCGTAGTCAGTGGTCCTTGTCTGAATCATACACTAGTACCTAAAGATAGTAAGATCACTGTGAGAAATAGATACTAGAGGTTGAATGAAGATTTGAATTTTTAGATTAAAAATAATGAAAAAGAAAATTAAATTGTGGCCTAGAGTGGTCGGTCACAACACTCGTAGTGCTGAATTTACCTTTTCCCTGACAACGTTGCCAACAACTTGATGCGTGTTTACTACACGTATTAAATGCAAGTGCACATATCATAGTAATATAGACCAAAAGAGGCCCAAATATCAAGCATGAGGAAACATGAATCCAAAGACTTATAGTAACTATGACTCGATCAGCTATACCTATTGAAAATGTGATTGTGTGATAATTGACTAAATGTAAGAAGTAAAATGAAATTACTAAGGTTGTGATTACAATTGGAATGCATTCCCTAGGAGTAAAGTTTCACCATGGTTTATACTGTGTTTAACATTATTTATTAATATTCAATTCTTCTAACCCTGGACCAGGGGACCTGTAGAAATAATTACCTACTCTCGTAGAGTAACTCACTACCTAATCTAATACAAATCCCACTCTTGTAGCGATGTGATCATTAGCTAGGTGCTTTAACAATACCTCTGGGATCTACCCCTCATAGTCGTAAGCCTTCTCTTGAAGCGTGGTCTAGGCTATGTAGATCTACGACCTGTCCAACCCTTAATCCCTCTTTGGAAGAAATTAATGGTCTCAGAAATTAACTTTGATGATCAAGCATAGATAATTTGTAAACCAATTGAAGAGTTATGTCTAGAATTAGGTGAACATAAATAGTAACTCATAATTGTCAATTATAGTACATAACCAGGCTACTCCTGGTTTGTAAAGAATTAGGGGATTAGCCATGTATGATTTCAACTGCCATACAAATAGGCAGAGAAGGGAAAGATGAGAAAAACATCAAAGGATCAATGAAAACCTTCGAAGAAGATGATCCGGTTGACTCCCTCTGACAAACTAGGTAATGTCTTTCGGATGCAAACCTGCCCAGCGAAAGTGCTCAAATCATCCAAAATGTAGAGTTCTCCCCTCCTTTCTCTTCTCATGGATCTCCTCTATTGTGAAGTGAACAAAAACATGATTATTAGGTCTAGTTGTAATCCTACCTAGTCATAAGATTGGCTTAGGGTGCCATTAAGTCATGGCTGTTGGATTAATCACCATCTTTAATCTTGTCTGATCACGACAAGTCAGTACCACTGACTGGATGTTGGTGGCACTGAGACCTTTCTTGGGTCACAATTATCTATGAAGTGTAGGTACTACCGATTGATTCGTCAATAGCATCGAGTTGCTCTCTGACATCTCCTGATGATTTTCTAGGTACAAATCGGTACCACTGATTGGAGGTCAGTGGCATCGAACCACTTTGGGTGTGTTACTATTGATAAAGTTGGTAGCACAAATTATTATATTGGTATTACCAAGTTCATTCGACTCATCTCTATTCCTCTCTTTGAGTGTCGGTACCTCCAACAAAACTGTTGGTAGCATTGAGCTGATCCAGGACTTGTCAATTTACCTAAAATTAAACAAAGAAGAAAATGAGTCCCATAAATAATGATACATCAATATAAATGAGTAAAAATAAGAAATGTTGGATTCAAATATATGTCACTGGCTAATAATGATAAACCATGCACAAATAACATGAAAATGAGAAAATGTGCACCAAATACATGATAAAATACCTTGTAAAAAGCAAAAAATATTCAATGCATTAGTATTTCCTTGGCATATGCCTCTTTCAGATGTGCAACTTCACACTTTAGGAGTGATTAGGTCAATAATTGGAACTATCACTTGGTAATCATGTTTCCTATTCCAACAGAGGATAATTTGGCCATCCACACATCCAAAAGACGTTCCTTCCACCCAACACGATTTTTCCTTGTCTGATATGAGATTTCACCAATAAATGTGTCACCACAATAAATATAGGTGGTAGTAGGATACCATGAATATAGTGAGTTCTATTCAACCGAACACACAAATAGTCAAATCTTCCAAGCATCAACATCAATTTTGAATATGTCCAAATGGGGGAAAATATCGCTTTGGTTATGTGAACCATTAAGAAAGGGATGCCCACTAATATTGTTAGTAGGTAATAAACATGTATTCCAAGGTATTAGTAACAGGCATGAGAGTGGTGGATTTTTTCAAAAATATTAAAATTTTGGTATGGTATAATTTTAGCCCAGAGTAGTATCCAAAATGTTTAAGGATTTTTCCATATAGAGAACATTAGCCTTATCATCCCTCAAAAATATCAATAGGTCACTGGAAAAATGAGATGAAAGCTGTCAAATTTTTTTGAAGCTTTCAAATGGGTAGTGTGACTGTTCTTGTTCATCGTGTCAAACATAATAGTCAAGCCCTTTCATGGCCAACACAAATAGATAATGTGCAAAGAGATCACCTTATTATCCCATTAGAGGGTTTGAAATAAGTAGTTGGATCCCCACTTATTGGGGCCTAGAAACTTGTATGGATAACAATTACTTAATCCAATGGAACCATCATCTTAGGAATTTCATCTTATTAAAGATAAAAATGACAAAAGGCCAACTTAAATAATCAAATGATTTTAAGGTTTATTCTGATTCACATTTTATGAAGACCATATGTTTTCCTAAAATATAAATTAGATTATTTTCCAAAAGGATTGATTCATGTGATGATCTATTCTTTTATGAAAGTTGTTTCATTGGGGTTTATAAGAGAAAATAGGATATATTAAGAACTATTTTCCATGTCAGTGGTAATCAACTTGCACAAGGATACATGGTTCTAGTCTTTAGTAACTTTTTTTGCTTCTGGTATCTTGGGATGAGAGTAATGAATGTGTGGTTTACTTCTTTAAGGGGGATCTCATTGAAAAAGAAACCTTTGTTACATACTTCCCGATGGTGTGGAAAGAAAAGATCAATATATCCTTGTATCTACTGTGCATGGAGGAAGTGATTATATATGTATTGTATTCCTTGTTATGATATTTTTCCTTGCTAATGCTCCTTCTACATTTATGGACCTAATGAACCAAATATATAATCTCTACTCAAATATAGCCACACATCCCTACTAAACATGTATCAAGCAATAGACTTTTGAATAAGTGATCAATCCTTATAGAATCTCAAATGTTGTCCTAAGTGTGGTATTTATCTTTAAGGTCCACATTAACAAGGATTTTGTTAACTCTCTGATAGGTTTTTTTAGTAGTTCTAGAAAAATTGTGAAATGAAGAGTTTTTCATATATTTTTTCATGATTGATTTTACATAAATGGAAAGCTAGAGTTCTAATGAGTTTCAAGAATTACAAACATACATATAAAATACACTTCTTGAGTTGTAAAAAGATTAAAAAATGAGATCCTAATTAACTAACAACACTTCTTATACAATTATATTCAAACAAATGATCAATATAAAGCCTTTATGACTATAGATAGTGTGTTTAGGGTATAATTTATTGTTAAACCAAAATCACACTATGGTAAAATAATATACACCAAAATAGAACTATTGCAAAATCTTGTACAGTACAACCCACACCATATATGCTGTTCTTTCCAAAACTAAAACCATATTTTCACCTTGAAAAAAAGAATGATACCACACCAAATTATAACAAATGGTGTTTCAGAAACACTAAGTGGAAAAAATAATACTTCATTATATTATCACATAAAGAATACGTTGCAAATTTATATGATACATTGTATCATGAGCCAAAATTAGTATTTATGTAACATTCTAGATCATTTATGTCAAAGTTCCATCACACACAGTGGAAGACTATGGATAACTGACATGAACAATTACAACTGACCAAATAATATACATTTCACATATATAAAAGACTTACAGGATTTTTTCACAAGATATGGTTACATATTTATGGTATATTGTAACTAAACATGTACACTATCTTAAAAAATTGCAATAGGCTTGACCTATAAACTGCTCATAATACATCACAACTCACGATCACATATCCTTGCTAAAAAGGAACATGTAAATACTAAAATAATGGAACAAGTTAGAACAAATATGTTGAGTCTGTGGTGCCCATAAATGACATAACTACTAAAAATAGAAGCATGCCATACATTATTATTAGAACATAGCTTGACATTATATAGGTAAGAAACAAAAATATACTATACAAACCTATTCATTATGCAAAAAAGATATATTTTATTCAAATTTATAGTGTAAGTCTCATAATAAGTTATAACAACTTCCAAATAAGTGCAATCCAACAAGTATCACATCTTCTTAACCAGGAGGAATCCTTAGACCCTTTTAAAGATTGCAATACTAGCCACTTCTAAAATAAATGTGAACCTAGAAACTTCCATTGGAAGCACGATCCTTAACAACAATTGTAGTCTTATATTTTCTTATATTTTAGGTTTGATTAACATAGGTATAAAAAGTAGAAACTTATTCATACAGATCATGCTAGCTCAAAAAATAGAATAATTCTAAGAAACACAATATAATACTAGACATGTCAAGTAAATAACACATATTATATCAAGATATGATGCTTCTAGTCCATGTGGACTAGGCATGCATCAAGAGGAGAGTCCCATGTACTTGATTCATATATTATATCAATTTTGGATTAATATGACCTAAACATTGGGACTCCCTTATGAACTTGTGAAATTGTCTAACCAAGGGTGTAGAGAATTCTTACCATTACAAGGGTATTTCCCTTGATGGATTATGATCGAAATGATTTATATAGCGTATAATCCAAAGATCATTGGGTCACACAACCTATCTAGTCAAACACATGGCAGGAAAATCCATTGATAACTCTCCTCAGTTAGTTCTAAAACATAATCTACATTACCCCATGTCTAAAGCCAACTGTGTGTGGTAACTAGTTATTTAGACATGACAAGTGGAAATCAAGGATTGGTGTGTAAACATATCATACTAATTAATAAATAGATCAAACCTGGTAAATAAAAAAACAACTAGTCTCTTGAGTGCATTGACCATGTCCTGTCATGATGATTATGTTTGTTACAAAAATATTAATTGACTCTCAAACATACTTTCAAAGTGACCACTAACCCTTTCCTAATTAAACACAAGGAAAATATTCTCCTCAAATAAATCATGACCATACTAATTGCCTAAACTAATAATAATGTTATTTATTAAATACTATGTAATAATCTCCTCATCTAAAATTTCATATATTCCTTACAACAAATTCCATCGATTAATTAATAAATCTACTTATTCCAAAAATTGTTAACATATTTTGTTCTCAAGCTTGATGGTGACAATATTATTTGTCATAATTAAACAATTCCTTAATCATCCAAGTGACTAATAATCATTAAGATATATTTAAAGCAACATTCCTCTCTTAGTTTTCCATGACCCCCAAGTTGAGATACATAACTGATGTATTCTTTACCAACATATTTTTCAAATATGTATTGATGCCTCCAATAAATAAATTATGCATTAAAGGTTTCCTTTTCTAAATAAAATGCAAGTCATACTTATTTTACATTGACCAATGCAAAAAAATATTTTAGATCATATTTACCTTTTTTGGGTACAAAATTCCCTCGTCACATTCATCTTGTTTTTCTTTTTCACTTGTTTTACTTTCTTTTTTCCTCAAAAGCCACAAACCCATATTGTATTTCAATTTTTTTAATCAACACTAAAGAAAAAAAAATCACTGTATCCTAATAAAACTTATACAAAAAATCCATATCTATCTAATCAAAAGCAAAGTCCTTCCAGCACAAATTCCCAATTTAAAATACCATACTTTGCCATTTATGATTAAATAATTTATAAAGCATAAATTCAAAAGAAGACCACCTTTGCTAATCAATGAACTTTTGTATAAACTTCCTTTTTACAATGATGGACCACAAAAATGAAACACTTTTTGTCAATCACAACTGCCAAAAAATAAAATATATATAATAGGTCATAATTATCATAAATATCACACATTTTTTCAATGATTTTTCTCCTAAAATATTTCCTTATACATTTATTTGATTCCCTTTCTTAACAAAATTTCATTGGCCATCAACAATACAATAATCTTACTCTTCCTTAAATGCATAAGTAAAAACTACATAATGTATATGTTACTTTAATTTTTATTGCTCTCTTTACTACCAAACGACTACCATCATTCAATATTTTTTTTATACCATCCTTCTACAAAAGATCTCAAGATATTAATCAAAACATTTATTGTCTAGATTCTTTCTTATCAAACAACATTTAAAGGACCTTAAGGGTAAGGATATTACATTCACCACACCTTATAAGGAAATTTGTCCTTGAAATTCAAGCCAAATCAACTGAAGGTGACTGTAAGGCCAACACTTCCACTTTGTCAACACATATTTTCAAGGTGTCAGATAAAACATATGACCAATATTGAGCATGAAATACAACTATACCCTATGTTTAAGGAACAAATTCCCAGTTTACACCCAAACTATATGACTTATAACCAAGTATTATTACGGATGTATAAATTGTTATTGGATTTAATATTAAGAATTTATGCACATCATGATCATGTGAACTATGATCCATAGGTTTCCTCAAACTAATAAGTCATATATTAAACCTACATCTTACATGCATGATACAAGCCACACATATTATAGGTCAAGTTGTTCTCTTTTTTCTGTGGGAGGTCGATCTCCAAGATTATAGGGTGAAACTAGGGTTTACATGAGAGATAGAATATGTTAAACTAAAAGATGCGAGTTCATTCATGTATGGATCAAAGAGAAATTGTGGACATGAGATCCATGTTGATCTTTCTTCTAGATGTGGTTGTTTCAAGCAATGTTTCACTAGCTAATCTGTTAGCTTATTTTGTTTCCTTTTTGTATGCACCAATTCAGTGGATGTGGTTTGTTTCCACAACATACATATATCCTAGATTAGGATGCAAAATTTATGAGGATTCTTGAGTCTGGTTATCCATTAGATGACATTCTTGGAATTAGAGAAAATTGTGACAGGACTAAAAGGTATGTTACTCAAAGTATACCTAATACAATTGTGAATTGCATGTAGTTCTCCTATCATGGGATCTATTCTATTCATTATACTAGTAATTCCTCTCTGTCATTGTCATATGTAGTTCCTCAGGATCATGCTGATGGATTCCCTTTTGTCTCTTGTGTTGACGACAATGTCCATGTGAATAACGATGTTGTTTGGCGGAATGTTATGTGTGTGGTAGCTCAAATATTGCTGCTTAGGATGTTCATTCATGTATAAGGAGGATGTATAGGAGGCTTGAGCTTGACATATCATTTCCAATATGTTATGATGTATGTGATTTAGATTGAGGATTGTTGAGTTTCTATTCTTCCAATTAAGCCAAGAGGTAGTAGAAAATAGGGTGTACCATGCAGGTATATGTTTTAGGGTTTTTAGGTTGTAGCTTATTCAATCAGCTATTGAATATCCTTAGAAGAAGTTGGTGGCCATGCTAGGCAATACATTAAGCCATAGTTCTTTGGTTTCATTGCAGCTACACAATGCATGTAATGAACTTTCCTCATGGATGTGGCATCTCATAAAAGTATTATCCTAGAATAGGTGCTTTGAGACGTGAAGACTAAGAGAGCAGTGTACTTCTGTATGTGAGCCACAAATGGATCTTAATCCTCTGTGGATTTGTGTAGACCAAATTTCTTTGTAGTGCTCCAAGTTGTGAGTGTGAGAGATATTTTGGAGAATTTGATATGCTGGGTTAATGGTGAAGCTTCCATCTATGGATGGTTTCCAAATAAATGAGTCCAGGCCATATTCAGGTTTGGGAGTAGGCATGGTGGTGATATCTTTGACCATGGTGCATGTGAACTAGTGAGGAAATTCGTATCCGAAGAACCATCTTCTTTGACTAGAGAATTGACATTTAAGTCCTTGATATTCTCATGGATATATAGTTCAACTTTCAGAATAGGTACCTGACCTTATCCTACCCACGATTCATTCTAGACATGGGTGTTGGTACTAGAAATCAAAGATTTGGTGGAATTTAGAAGTAGAATTGGATTCATTTCTTGATAGTTCTCCAAGTATGTTAACATGAGGCTTGGTTGCTAGAGTTTATATTGTATTTTGATTTCATCAGAGATATCCATGTCTTTGGGTAGTTATTAACATATTCCCATGCAAATTTCATCACGAATTCAATGTTGGATGACTTAGAGTTCTTAAGGCCTGAACCACCTCAATTTTGTGTTTTTGTGAGGTGCTTCCATGCCAATAAGTTCATTCTTCTGTTGGTTTTGCCTCCATTTCAAACAAAGTTTCTTATGAGTTGATCTATGTTTCTACAAGTGGATGCATGTAGGATGGAAGTTTGCATCCAATAGCATGATTTTGGGGATAATAGTGATTTTGCTAGCGTTACTCTCCCTTCTAGAGAAATGAATATATTTTTCTAGGTGTTGATTTGCTATTGAATTCTTTCTATGAGATGGAGGAAATGGTCTTTGCCTTTTTGTTTGTGAATTACCAAGACTCCATGGTGTCTTCCTAGGTTGTATGTTTCCCAAACGTTGAGCTTCCTATAGATGCAACGTCTTAGGGAGGATGTGATGTTTGTATAGAAGAACACATAAGACTTTTCTTGAGATAGAAATTGTCCTGATGCTAAGGAAAAGGATGGAAGACAACTGAATAAAGTTGTTCCTTGAGTGATTGAAGCTTCTTAGAAGAGAATTATGTTGTCTACAAATCTAAAATGGGTAAACCATAGTTTGCTTCTTGTCAGGGTAATGGGCTTCCAGTACCCCTTTTTCATTTCATCTTCGACGAGTTGACTGAATTTGTCTAAGCAGAGAACAAAGATGTAAGGGAAAAGAGGATTTCTTTGCTTTACTCCACCTACTGATTTGAAGGAGCCGATGATGTCACCATTCCAAAAGATGGAGGTGTGACCTAAAGTGATGATCTGCATTAGGAAATTGATCAGTGAATGGGTTATAGTTGATCTAAGGAGATTCTCATCTATGAAATCCCAACTCATTTTATCGAATGCCTTGATCAGATCTAGGTTGAGAGCCATAGAATGTTTAGAATATGTTTTGGATTCCATTTAGTGGATAATATCTTGGACCAACACCATATTGTCACTGATTCTTCTACCAGGGACAAAACTGGATTGAAGTGGAGAGATCAAATCATTTAGAAAAGGTTTGATGCGGTTGGTAATAATCTTTTACAGAAGTTTAGTACACACATTATTAAGTGAGATGGGGCAAAGTTGGTTGCATGTTTTAGGAAAAGGAACCTTTAGAATAAGGATGAGAGTTGTGTCAACAACTCCTGGTTCAATTGGCACGCCCCTTAAAATGAGAGGTGATGAAGTTACATATTTGAGTTTTTACCATTTCCCAATTTTTTTTGAAGGAAAGCCGCATCCACCCCATCTGGGCCATGTACCTTTAGGGGTGACATTGAGGATAGATTGGTTTTTATTTCTACTTCTGAAGGCATGCTAGACATGTTTAAGATCTCTATCTCTTTGAGATTCCAAAAATGACCAATGAATGACAGACAAGATGCTCTTCTAGTGATTGGATCAGATTCCTAGTATACTTTTGCAAAGTAGGAAAGGACAAGTTGTTTGAATTTTGTGTTTTCATCTTCCCTGGTTGTCTTTGAACTTGGTAATTTTGTTGCACCATTTGTGAGTTATAATTATAGAATGAAAATATCTCATATTGTTGTCTCCTAATTTCACCTAGTCCCATCTGCAACACTGATACATGCCCATTTCTTCTCTTTTGAGTATAATGTCCATGTGATTTTGTAGATTGATAATGTCACTTATGTGGCAGTCATCTTGGAATAATGTGCATTGTATTAGGAGCCATATGATTTTGTTGAGGATGCAATCTTTTTCGTACGTTTCTATTTTCCTTTATGAATGTTCCAATAACAACTAGAAGTTTTGAGGCAGCTTGGTGGAAGGGGATGGATTAGTTCCATGATTGTTAGAGGAAAGACTTGAAGCTTTGCATTGTGTCCCATCTTGATGATGTGTGGGGGTGGAATCTTGAGGATTTATTTGGGGTGGATTTAGTGATAAGGAGAGGGTCATGGTCAGAGTGTGCACTTTCTATAAGTTTAATCGAGTTGGATGAGGCAGTTAGTATCCATTCTTGATTGCAATGAACATTATATTTCCCATTCAGTAAGCCTCTATGGAACGTTGTCTTTGCACCCTTTGCGTCGAGATCTTGGAGGTTGCAGTTGTCCATCACTTCTACGAATTCCCTACTATTACATGTGTCAAAGGTGATACTGCCATATTTCTCATATGGGTACATAACAATGTTGAAACCACCCACAACAATCCAAGGGTTGGTGATTGTTTGAGCAATGTCTTGAAGACAATTCCACATGATGAGACGTTCTATCTTGGTAATGCTTCCTTATACAAAAGTATATAAGCATGATTAATCCTGTTGTGTACAAATTGTCTATGGGAGATTTCGATATCAAGTTTGATGTTGTTTTTCCAGAGTATTTGAATTCCTCCTAAAAACCTAATTGCTTCCACTCGGTGTCAGTGTGAGAATCCAAGGGACTTGATTATGGAATTTTCTCTTTGACTATTGCAATGAGGTTTGAAAATAGATATAATGGATACCTTTTACTTATTATCTAAGCCCTTTATTGTGCTTTTGGTATTGTTGTTGTAGATACCCTAGATATTCCATGTCATGATCTTCATTGGGTGGAATCATCTATGGTGGAGTTTCCCATGGCCCGTGCTTCTTCTTCAATGTCTTACATGTGGGATTGCTTCCCTCTTTTGCAAGTGGAGGACTTGCTGCACTCCTCGGATTGTATGATTTTCCTATTTTGAAGATGGATACCTACTGAGTTGTTGATTCTGCTATGTGGTGGGGGGGGGTGTTGTCAGCAATGTTCAAACTACCTATGTTAAAGATATGTGATGTTGGAAGGTCAAAGATTATATCTTTGCCTATATGGACTGAGTCTCCTGTTAGGTTTAAACTATATGATCCATGCTCTTTCCTTTCATGTTCCTCTTTTCCTTTATGTGGTTCTGGGTGGGAGTTTGCACCTATCAATGTTTAGTGTTGCTTGGATTGTTTGTGTTTTTCTTTGTATGATGCATTCTCTTGTTGATTTTGTTTTAAATTCTCTAGTCGATGCTTATAGTAACTCTTTCAGAAACATTATCAATCTCGATTATTTCTTGTACTTCATCTATATCATCATGCTGTTCGAGCTATGTAATATATTAGTGTTTGACTGGTTCTTTCGTTAGGGGCCTCCTGGGTTGATCTTTTTGTCTTGCGTTGGATAGGTTGAGCATGAATGCTTTCTAATAATCCTTCTTTCCTTTGTGGTTGTTGTGGGATAATGGATCCTATGTTTATGCATGCTTGTCTAGCAAAATTCTCTTCAACTAGGTGCTTGGGAGAGTCCTTCTTGCTATGTCCTGCTATTCCACAATGAACGCCAGATAAATGGGATGTTCTCGTATCCTATTTTGTATTGGGAACCAAAGATTATGAATAGAGGAAGCAGTTGGTTGTTCATGTCCAGTTCTATAGCAGTGTGAGCAAATATTCCCCTTCTCTGGAGTTTGGTGTTCATGTCTACTCTGATAGTTTTTCCTATTTTATCAACAATTTCTTTTAGAGGAGTTTCCTGATATAAATGAATTGGGAGGTTTGGGAGTATGATATAGGCTACAAATTTTGTGGGAAGTGCACTGTCTGGAGAGAAAGTTGGGGTCCAATGTTGGTCTGATAAGTATGATATGAAGATCAACCATGTCCCATCTGATAGGGCATGAATGTAGTCTTACTCTATTTGGAACTGTATAATGAAGTAGTCATTCTCTAAATCAATCAAATTGAATCTGCTTATCGGCTTCCACAACATATTTATCATGTCTCAGAGAGTTAGGTATCTAACCTATTTTGAGAGTAGTTTCATCATGATTTTGAATTGCCATTGTTTCAAGAGTTTATCCCATGCTTCTTTTTGGAGGTTGATTTTTGAGTAACCTTGATTAGAGGACACCAAGCTGTATTTTGGTTGAAGGGTTACAATGTTGGAGTTCATGTCAATTTTGGTAAAACTCTAATTTTTTCCTTCAGTTGTCTTTACTACAACGTATCTATAAGAGACTCTTGATGCATGCTGATGATTAGGGTTCGATGTAAGGATTGTTTTGTTCATCCCATTATTGAGTGTAGGAAATTGGGAGTTGCTAGATTGGTCAATCTCCATCTCTTTAGAAGTTGTAGTTTGAATGAATTGTTCTTTCTGTTGTTTATTTCTTAGCAACGAGTATTGTAGATGCACTCCCATCGATCCTAGGGGATTGAGTTTTGTGGTAGGTTGGTGTTGAGATCATCTACTTTGTTGGTAGCATTTGGACCGTCATGGCAGCTACCTCTAGGCTCTGAGGAGTCACCTAGGGTTTCCATCCTAAAAACCATGGTGAGACAAATAAGATGCCAAGATTCTTAAAAAAATTTACAATTCATTCATCCCATCGCCAGGGTTCGATCCTGTGACCTCTTGGTCATACATCAACACTTTGATCAACTGGGTACCACATATTTGGAAATATACATCATATTCTCAGAACGTACATCATATTCTTAAATCTAGTGATATTCACTCTTGCATCATAAATCACCTAAAGAATAATATAGTTATTAATATCAAGTGTTTGGGATCATCTCACTTGAATATAAAGATGATATTTACAAACTCTAGACACTCAAGCAAAGGTCTATTTAAATCAAAGCATGACTTACCAACCACAAGATTTCTTCCCAAACTAAAATCATTTATCCAAATCTCAAGGGATGTACACACATTAGTTCTTCACATGGAACCACCAACCCACGTATGAGGCTCATCAAAGAGATTTCATATCACATACTCGTCCTAGGGTCATAGGACGTCTCCCTCACCTAGATGGAGTTTCACACATATATTCAACAATCTCTTCTCTCTAGGGTTGGGTTCTTTCATATGGAGTTGAAGCTTCAACATTTCCATGGGAACCACACACTAGATGGCTCAATACATATTCTCAGAAGTTTTATAGGTAGAAATTTATTAATATATATCTCATTATTAACATATTTCATATTCAAAATTCCAATTTCACATATTTTGGAGGTTGGGTCTTCTGACCTTATTCCAAGTTGGGTTCACCCTATCAAATGTCCCATGCTAGAGATCATGTCTTTATAAAGTTCTTGAGACCCATGATGGTACAAAACCATATCTCACTTATCATATATCAACTTATACAGTCCTATATACATGCATGTGCAATTTGACTAACTATGTATAGTACAACAAACAAGCAAACTAAATCATAAATGGTGCTAGACTGGATAGGATTGCATGATCAAAGAAGTCATCTTGCATCATAAAAACAAAATATGTATCCTCAATCTCAAAATTCAAATATTATCATAATCAAGCTTATATTGACTAGGATATCTACTAGACTAACCTTTAACACAACTCTAGATGATATAGATAATACATCTATCATATAATAACTCTCATCCTAACTAATGTTACATCTCTTTCTTTTAGGTAACATGGATACGTATTACCTTTGTGAGAACTAGTAAGAACATGATGTATGCTTGTGTAGATACCCTAAGCACATCTCTAGACCATATGTACACAATTTTCACTATATAACGTCTCCCCTCCCTCACCCTCCTGAACTTGTATCCCATACTACAAGATAGAAGAAAAGAAGAAGAGAAAAACTTAAAGAATTACCCAAGGCTACACCTAGTTCCACAACATCTAGTTTTCTAACTCCAAAGGCTACGAAGGAGAGGCCTAATTACCTGAGGTTAATATATTTTCAAGTTTTCATATTTATCTTAGTTCTTGTTTCATGAGAAATTTAAATGTGTACAGGTGTTACTCAGACTCTAATACAAACTACAACATGCCATATTTTTCAACCCAAAATGTTTACCATTTGTATCAAAGTTTCATCATACATAAATGAAGACTATGCATAATTGACATGAACAATTAACACATACCAACCAATAAACATTTCACATATACAAAAGAATTACATGAGTTTATCACAAGATGTGATTGCATATTTATGGTATATTGTAACTAAATATGTACACTATATTATAGAAATAAAATAGTCTCCACCTATCAACTTCTCACACATTATAACTCATGATCACATATCCTTTCTAGAACTGAACCTATAAATATTAAAATAGTGGAAAAAATAAGCATAAATGTGCTGAGTATGTGGTGCCCATAAACGACATAAATACTGAAAAAGGAAGCATAACTTGCATTATAAACAGATGATAGCTAGACATAATATATAGGGAAACAACTATAATAAACAGATCAAATATGTTCATTATGCAAAAAGATACATTTTATTATGAATTTATAGTGTAAGTCTCAGATCATGGTATAACAACTTCCAAAGAAGCACAATCCAATAAGTATATGTCATCTTCTTAACAAAGAGGAATCCTTAGCCCCTTTTTAAAGAAGATGATACTAGATACTTCTGAAAGAAGTGTGAACCTGCCACTTCCATTGGAAGCACAATCCTCAACAATAATGGAAGTCCTTTATTTTTGTATGTTCCAGGATTGATCGACATATGTATATGAGAACTATAATGATTATCTTCAATTTGCAACTAATATCCTTTTAGAAGAATGCTGAGAGTGATGAACTCTCATCTAGGGTTTGTCTGAGGTGGCGGAGGTCAGAGAGGATGCAAAGGTGGAAGAGGTGGATGCGGACAAGACCTATCAAGGGTGGATGGAAGACTACACGATCCCCCTGATGACATGATGATGAACAATAGAAATCAATGTGTGGATAGCACTGTACAAGCACCCCATGAGCATTCATATAGAGAATCCATGTCTGACCATAAGGCATCAAATCTAGTCTAAGTTGTCTCTCCAACACTCTCAAGGTGTATGAAATTGTCATTAACCACAATGGATCCCTTCTAGCCATCATAATTAACCCTTGATCGCTTACTCCACTACTGGAGACATGGAACACATTGTCACCATCAAGATGATAGGAGGTAATATAGGGTTCCAGGATCTTGTTAAAGGCTAGGAGGTAATATAGGGGTTCTCTGGACCCCTATAGATCCATTCAGAGATATAGATTTGGATAAGGGCTACTACATCACTTAGTTAACCAACAAGAGGATTTCATTAAAGCTATGATTGGCGGACCCTAGATAGTCTTCAGAAATTATTAATTAATTCAATTGTGGTCCTCTAGTTTTAGGTCATTAGATCCCAATCCATGCAAGTTTGTGGTCTGGATATGAGTCATAGATCTTGCAGTGTTCCTCTACCGGAATCAAATCCTGACCAACATTGGCAACCTGATTGGGAAGACCATCAAAACATATGCCACCAAAATCTCTAGTGATCAGGGAAAGTTTTCCCATATGACCGTGATAGTGGATACTACTCAACCACGACTACCTACAATCTTATTTAATGGTGAAATTTACTGCCTAGAGTATGGAAATTTTCCAAGTACGCATGCGTTGCGGGCATCTAGGGAACGTTGATATTGATTGCTCCTTCACCAAGCCTTTTGTCGCACCTGAATCATCATAGTCATCCAACACTAATTTGTGTGTGCCTATCATGTACACACAATCATTCCCTACACCAAAGCTTGTGTGTCACTCACTAAAAAAGAAACATGACCAACCCACTATGCATACCATACCAACCTATGCAGTCAGTAAAAGAACACATGTGAGGCATCTGTTGCACCCATGATGAACAAGACCAGAGGTGAAACCACTACAATGACAACAAACAAGCATCCCTTGTGGGAAACTATTGTCAATGTATAACAAGAAGAAGGGTCCCCAATCCCAGAAGGGACAACATAAACAATATGCATCCAATAATGTATCTGCACTAACCCTCATTGATGATAATATGTCTGAAGGAAGGCATACTATTCCAAAGATTGGAGGGGGCACTCCTTTTCAATGGAACATACAACCCTAACCCACCACAAGATACCTTCCATTGGGGTGATAGGGAGGGTAGTAGAGTCCTCTTTTGCAATAGAAAGGTGATCTACCAATATGTTAATGCCAGTCCATGTAGACAAAAGAAGACGGGGAAAATTGCACAATTGGTCAGTAACATTGGCACAAACCAATCCAAGAAGCAACTGACATTTGAGGAAAATAATCTTGACATGGAGGATGCTAAAAATTGAATATGGAATCGATGATGATGTTCCAGAGGAAAGCAACCAACCTATGGGTCTACGAGCTGTTGTCCACTAATAAGGTCACTCTTCAACCCCATATCTATATATTATGGTCAACATTATGTTTTAGAATGTCTAGGATGGTTTTTCTAAGTACAAATTGCTCCTCCTTAAAGAATACAAGTTTACCTACAAGCTCCATGTCTTGGCACTAATTGAAACTAGGTGCAATAGGAAGTCAATGGATAATGTGATCAAGACGTTGAGATGTTTCTCCTCCCATAAAGTCGAGCCCCTCGAGTTTTTCAGGGAATTTGGCTACTATGGGATGATGCCCATTGTAATATAGATACCATCTATAATCACCGTCAATTTATTCATTACAGACTTAATGGAAGTCAGAATATCACTTTCGTCTATGGGAGTTTAAATCCCACCAAGAGACGACTGCTATGGTCCAAGCTTATGGAGATTTTTCCCATTGTCCCAGGTTCCTAGGTTGTGGTTGGCAATTTCAACACAATATTGAATATATATGGGAATAATGGTGGCCGTTACTTCAACTGACACAATAGTTCCCTCTTCAAACACCTCCTCATTCACACTAATCTTAGCGAAGTCTAGATGTATGATCATTTCTACACCTTCAAGAGCCTGCAACTCGTTGAGAAGTTGGATAGGGTCATCTCCAATAAGGAATGAATTTCTACTGATGGTGCCTACAAATACACCATTCTACCTCCCTTGTATTTGGATCATAATACAATCCTTATTTCTAGTTCTATCGTCATCAGTTCTAGGTGAGCTATGTTTAGAACAACAACTAGTTGGTCATCACTACTTGACTTCCATAAGAAGCTAGTTCCATCTTGGGACAAGTCCCTACCTTTCCTCAATGCCCTAACCATATTCCAACAATTACACAAAGCGAGAGATCCGATTCTAGAGCAAAGCATAAGGAGAAAGCCAACACTTTATCTGAGCTTGACACATGCCAAGTATTAATAGCACCCACCGCAACCTTGCTAATGACATGCTCTCTATCACATTGCAAGAATAATACAAAAAATTGTCCTATAAGAGGAGATGGATCACATCAGAAGTGACATAACAATTAACTACAATTTAGGAATGTAAATACCAAATTATTCTACTCCTATGTCAAGCAAAGATGACACTTCACCAAACTTATATGCCTATGAAATGAGGGCTATGTATGAATTGATAACCCCTTATCTATCAAGAACCTTGTTCGTGGTTATTTCTTTAGGCTCATGACCATAGATGAGGCCCCTAAAGATCAACTAGGCATCATTGATGCTTACATTAGAATGATCCAATAGCTAACACCCCTAGCCACAAATTTCCTTGCGGTCACTCTCGATCACATTGAAATTAAAAGAACAATTTCCCTAATGCCCCCCTCTAGAGCTCCTAGGCCAGATAGTATCTATAAAAAACCTTCCAAATCAATAGGACAATCTTTGTGATTATGTTACCATCACGGTCCAAGAGTCCTTCAACTCCACCACCATTGATCATCGACTACTTGATTCGCATATGGTTCTCATCCCAACTAGGTAGCCTTAGAGTTGCTCTAATTTGCAGCCTATATCATTAAACAACTATTATTTTAAGTTGATCTCTAAAATACTAATGGAGTGCCTTGAACCTCATCTCAAGACATGGATCTTAAAGACACAATCTAGCTTCATTCTAGGCCAGCATATTAGAGATTACATTATGTTGGTTAGGAGATTATCCACTCCATGAAACATAAAACTGGTGGTAAGAAATGGTTAGCATAAAACTAGACCTTTCAAAAACCTTCGAAAGAATGAGGTGTACATTTATACATGACACACTGATCACAGTCAGACTGTCCAACATCACAGTCAAGTTGATTATGCAAATAATCTCAAAAGGAAATACCTCTATCCTTTTGGGAAGGAGTCCATGTTGAGCTCACAAGGCGTCTACTAGGGTGATCCTCTCAGTCCCTATCTCTCCATCTTATGTATGGAGTGCTTCAAATAGGTGATCAACCAAGCAGTCAACAATTCACTCTAGAAGCTAATCACCCTAACAAGACATGGCTCACCCCTCACACATGTCTTAGTTACTGATGATATTCTCTTAATGGATGACACAAACACAAAACAAGACAAAGTTATATTAAACATCCTTGATCCTTCACTTTTGTGTCAAGACAAGTTATTTCTAAGGAAAAATCCTACTAGTACTTTTTAAAACTCCTCTTGAGAAAAAAATGAAGCTTATGTAGTCATATTGGCATTGACCCTACCAAAGAATTAGAGTGATACCTTCGTGTCACCATCCTACATCATCGAGTGAACAGGTCTAGCCATCGACAAATCAATCCTCCATCAAAGAACGCATGGAAATTTGCTCTGTGTGGCATCTATCCTTAGCTGGGAGAATCACCCTCACAAGTCTACTTTGTAAGCTATCCCTCCATATACCATGCAAACTATCCATCTAGCACCATCCTACTATGATGACATCAACTAACATGTTACAAACTTCATTTTGTCAAGTAGGAGGGGTCAAAATAAGTTGTCTCTCATCTCCTAGAAGAAGATCACATACCCTAAGGAACTATGGTCTTGACATTAATGATGTGTGTGACCAAAATATTGTCTATATGATGAAAAATGTCTGGTTTTTCCTACACAATAAGGCAATACTTTGGGTTCAGTTCATGAAGGAGAACTATATGCTGAGAGATAGGATGACAAAAAATCCATGTTCTTCATCTTGGGCATTCATCAAATATAACATTGGCAACCTCTTTGCAATCTATCATGATGTTATCAACTCTGGTATTGATACTAATGTCTGGACTAATTGGTGGATTAATGGGACTTAGGTCCTTGAGATCGACCCATCCTTAGTAGTTCCCCACTAGCTTCACATACGTCAAAGTCAACTCCACAAGGAAGAACAATGGTGGTTGGGATTCATCACTCATCAACTTGTTTTGGTTGGATGGAACATGACATTGAATCAAGCATACTCCACCCCTAATTTACGACACAGGAGGTGATGGATGGCATGGCCATATGACTGTGATTTAACTTTCTTAGTGAAGTCTGCATATGTCTGGAAACAAACTGAGAAGTTTACTGTTACATTTAGGGAGTAGGGCACAATCTAGAGACTTCAACTTCCAAAATGACTATACACCTTTGCCTGAATTCTCCAACACCATGTGATTCTCACCAATGTTGAGAAAAAATGATGACACTTGAATGTGGATATAACCAGCCCACAATGTAACAACAAGCCAGAATCTTTAATTAAAACTACCTTTGTGACTTCCATGCCAGACACTCTATCTAGAAAGGACTCCACACACATGATAGGTTCTTCTGATTGTATGAAGAACAATGGATTCATGACACTATATCCACCAACAGCAAGATGAGGGAGCATTGTTCCTCATAGTGGCATGCTGGCATATATGACATATTCAAAATGACATAATACACAATAACTTAATGCCTAATGTGCCCTCACACATTGCTTTCATTTGAGAGAGAAAATAGTCTATCCTCTTCCTCTGAGTCCCCAAAAGTTGATAAACCTATTTCCTTCTTTCTTTAGGAGACTGTATGGTTATGAAGCCACTATTTTTGTGGAAGTAGCCTTTTGCAGCTGTTCACAGAGGGTAGGCATTGAAATTCATGCTATCAATACTTCTCAAATTCACATCCATGGAAAAGGCATCCCCGTCCATGCTACTTCAGCTATAGAGTCTGAGATACAAGCTAATATTCTTCCAGCACAACTTTGTTGTGACATGAATCTGAATGAACTAGTCCTTATATCTGACTCTAGTTTGGCTATAAACATGTTGAATAATGAGATACCACTTTTAGCTATGATCCAACCATTTGGAGAAAATTTAAAACCATCAAGGCCTCCCTCACTCCAATTTCTATAAACTATGTACCCCAAGATCTGAATGTGGTCATTGATGGCATAGATAAACACACTCTACATACCTTTGTTCCTTGATCCTTTTCATTCAACAAACCTCCCTAGCTTATAGATTATCTAAATGTATGTCATGTTATTTTAGCCTATGATAGAGAGTAGGGTGAATAAATATTAAGTCTCTAATTTTCACCAAAAAAACATATGTATATGATAAATAGAACCTTATTCATAGGGAATATGCTAGATCTAACAATAGAATAACACCAAGCAATATAATATAATTGCAAAAATGTCAATCAAGGAAAACAATTATATAAAAATATATTATGCTTCTAATCCATGTGTCTTAGTTATGAGTTAAGAGGATAGTCCCACATACTTGATTTTGATATGCTATCAATTTTGGAGTCATATGACCCATATGACCTGGATATTGGGCCTTATTTATGCATTTGTGGAATATGGTAACCAAGGGTGCTATGACTTCTTACAATTACAACAATATTTCTTCTAAGGTCTTATTATGGGGATCATTTATATAGCATAAAAGCCAAATATCAAAGGGTCAAACAACCTTTCTATATTTCTCAAGTCAAAACTCTAGTCAAAGATGCGGGAGGAAAATGCATTGGTAACTCTCCTCCATTTGGTCTAAATAATAACCTATATTGTCCCATATCTAAAGACAATTGTTTGTGGATATTGGTTAAATAGACACGACAAGTGAAAATTAAGGGTTGTTGCATATACATATCATACTCATTAATAAATAGATCAAACTTGGTCAAATGAAAAAATTAATCTCTTAAGTTCATTGACCATGTCCCTCCATGATGATTATGTTTGTTATCAAAATTCAAAGTGAGTTTCAAAGATACTATCAAAGTGAGCACCAAACCTTTCCTAAATAAACACAATGAAAATATATATTTGTCGTTGCCAACCCTTCTCTCAATACGTTTGATTAAACATTATTGCTGCATCAAAATATTGTAACTCCTTAAATAAATCAGAACCATACTACTTGCCTAAATTAAAAGTAATATTTTTCATTAAATATTACATACTAATATCCTCTTTAAAAAATATATATATTTCTAACCACGAATTCCATTAATTAAATAATAAAAATATTCCAAAAATGTATGCATAGTCATCTATTGATCTTGATGTTGATAATTTATTTGTAAAATTAAAAGATTACTCAATCATCCAAATCACTAATTTCACTAATATATGTTAATAGAAACATTCCTGTCTTATTTTTACATGACTCCCAAAAAATATATACATAAGTGATGTATTCCTGAACAACATCTTTTTCAAATTTAGTTTGACGCCTCCAAAAAATCTGCATCAAAAGATCTCCTTTTATAAGTCAAATTCAAGTCATACTTATTTTAAATTGACCAATGCACAAAAATATTTATCATTAGATCATATTCATAATTTTTATATATAAACTCCCTCCTCATATTCATTTCAGTTTTCTTTTTCACTTGTTTCCCTTTCTTTTTTTCCTCAAAAGCCACACACACATATTGTATTTCAATTTTTGTGATCAACACTAAAGCTTAAAACAACAAATAAATGAACCATATACCAACAAAACTTCCTTTTTCAAAAATACCATATCTTTCTAACTAAAGGAAAAGTCCTTCAAACACAAATTCCCAATTTAAGTTACAATAGTTTTCCATTTATGATTGCACCATTCATAAACCATAAATTCATATGGAAACCAACTTTGGTAATCAATGGTCTTTAATATAAACTTCCTTTTTACCAAAGAAGTACCCCAAAAAGGCAATATTTTGTGTCAACCACAACTACAAAAAAGGAAAATGTAAATAATAGGTCATAATCCATAAAAATGCACACATTTTTTGAAATGATTTTCTCATAAAAGAGTTTCTACATACATTTGCTTCATTCCCATGCTAAAAAAATTCCATTGGACATAAAAAATATATTAATCTTACTCACTAAATGCCCAACTAAAAACTACATAAGGTACATATTACTTTATGTTTCTTGCTATCTTTAAAAACATCTATTATTCAATTTTTTATACCACCCTTATGCAAAAGATCTCAAGATATTAATTAAAATACTTATTTTCTAAATTCATATATTTTTTAAAACAACATTTATTTTGTAAAAAGAACCTTAAGGTAAGGATATTACAATTTACAAACCACAAAAATAAAGTTATCATTATAATATGTCATATATATATATATATATATATATATATATATATATATATATATATATATATATATATATATGGTGATGTTATATCGAACCACAATATTTTTACTAAAATCATTGTCGCACCACACCATAAGAGTTATTAAAAGAAGAAATAACATTTGTACCATAATCACTTGGCAATTAGTGGTCTTTGAAAAGACATTGGGGTTATCTATTGATAAATTTTTTTCATTTACATCTTTGCCATCCCTATTTTTATTGTATTACATAGTAAAGACATCAATAGAATTTTCTAAAGTTTTCTAGATTCAGAATGTAATAAACCAGTGACATGAAAGCAAATGGAACTTAAGTTCTAGAACATGAGCTAGAGTTCCCAGAAATTCAGTTCCACATAACTTACAACTTATATCAAACCAATCAAAGATCAGACAAATTTGTTGTATTCATGAACTGATTTGGTATAATGTTGAGTGTTACCTAGCCATCAGATGTTTTTTGGATTACATTGAGATCCCTTGGTAGGTTCTAGGGAGCATAGATATATGATCTAAGCTCCATGATCTTTTACAAAAGGCTATATCAAGAAGAGTAATCATCTTATTCATAAAAAACAATAAGGTAGAATCTAGTTAGGCATTGAGAGTCTATGATGTAGAGTTTGTCTATACATTTCTCAACATCAAGTTCTAGGTTATCATCTTCAGAAATGGAAAAGATGTGCCTCAAGGAATGTGAAATAAGGTTTGGTTTCCATTTGGCATATGAAAATATTTTTGGTAGACTTTTCAATATTCCTCCTTCTAAGTTTGGTTTTGACTAGGACAACAATACTTGAATGCATCCTTTACAACCCACCCCAGATTCATTTTTGGCGATCGATTTCATTGGGATTTCTAACATTGAAAGAAGTAATATTTGTATTATCTTCCATCTATAATGGGGATAGGGCTCATGAAAATCATAGTTTTGGTTTTACTTTCATATTGATCACACGTTGTAAGTTTGTTGAATTGGCTTATTGTAACCATAATGGAATTGGCCGACCTCAAGATGATGAAGGATGTAGTTTTTGCATCTTAGTGGGGATTTGGAGTTGATATTATATTATAGAATGGACCATGAAGGGAGTGTTACCACCTAGAGTTCATTCTATATTGGAAATGTTGTCATGATTTTCTACATTTGGGACATGCATGATGTTTCTATCTTGCTCCATGACCTCAACATCATCATCTTGCATAGTTGATGAATTTTGTTGAATATAGAAAATTTCTTTGTGTGTTCTTTTTTACACTAGGTGGGTTGATGGTGTCTTGACATCCTCTCTCATTATTATTCAAGAAGGAGACCATGTGTTCTTCACAACTATGCTTGCAAATACAAGATGTGTGATCAATATCTTTCACTTTCTACATCTTTCTAGTTGATACTCATCATATTGGATTCTATGTCACTCTTACCTAAAATTTTTATGAATATAGAGATCTTACTTTTGTCATGTCATATGTGAAAATTCCAACCACTTTCCCAACTTTATCATCAAATAAACATAGAGGTGGCGGACCAGTATATCAGCCCTCCACATATACATCTTGGAATCCAAAGCTCAATGGGGACAATGTGTAGTTGTATTTATATTGAAAGTCTGGTTAAACATTCCCTTTTCATTGTCTTTTCTGGTCCCCATATTTTCAAGATCAATGTTTTGTCCCATATGAACGAGGGTCACCCTCCTAGCACAATTCTAGTACATGTGGCATTGTGAATCTTACTATGGATCATTTGAGAGTGATATCAACACCTCAATAGATTATTCTATCTATATCATATATGGAGGAAATTATAATCTACACAATTTGAATTCCAAGTTGTTACATTTTACCTTCCTAATGCCCCTTTTTCTTTATGTACCTAATGAACTTAATCTTCCATCCTTATTGTAACTCGACCACAATTTGATATCCCCACTAAGATGCAAGACAAATAGATTTATAACTCTCCAACATGGGGTTGAAGGGAGTGATGCCTCCTAGAATTCCTTCTACAGTGGGAATGGGAAAAGTTTACTTTTTAGGGTATATTGCATTTGGATCATGCATAATACATCTAACTTGGTCCATGACCTATGCATCATCATCATCTCCCATGGCTGGTGCATTTTATTGAGCAGAAAAAATGAGTTGTGTATACTCCTTCACACAAGGTGGGTTGGTGGTGTCCTGGTGTCCTCTGTTATTGTGTATTAAGAGTTCCACATCTTAGTCATCACCACACTGCTAATAAATGATGTGTGATCAAATTTATTATACTTTTATATTTGTCTAGTAGCTAGTCATAGGATGTAAAGACGTTTTGGGCTACCTCTATATCACTCCTTAGCTAAATGTTTGAAGGATGTCGAGTGATTGCTTTTAAAAATGATACTGATGCATGTAAATCCCAACCGCTTTCCCATCTTTATCATGCCAACAAATATAAAAGGGATGAACAAGATACCCAATCATCCTGGAAAACATCTTCAAGATCCATATCTTGTTGGGGATAATGTGTAGCCGCATCCACATAGGAAGTTTGTTTAGGCATTCCTTATCCATGTCTCCCTCATGTTTTACATTTGGAGAAAAAAATCTAAAAAAGTGATAGTCTCAAAATTCTCTATAAAAGTAACAAAATATGAAATATAAATAATAAGATTCACCACCTTATTTTAATAAGGAAAACAAGGAAAACTATATATGGGCATTTGAATTAGCAGTAAACAATAAAAAATACCAAAAAGTGACATAACTTAATGGAAGATAATACATGGAAAAATGTGCATGAGACTGGGGATGAAAAATCCATTATGATCGAGAAAGTGTTAGGCATCCCCGCGCTACCTAAAAACTAATATTATGTAAGAATGTTTTATTCATGTAAAAGAAATCAATTGGATTTGGTTAAGAAAAGAAAATAAAGGGAAACATGATTAAGTTGTGGGAGTCATCAGGGACTTAGGAGGACATTGAAAGTTCCTTTCATCACCTCCAACAACTCTAGTTTGATTAGGGATCCCAATCACTTTAAGTCTGCGTAGGTTGGATATCCTTGCTTGGAAATTGGGATGATATTTGGTAAATAGAGAGAAAAGATGGCTATATCAAGTGAGAAGTAAGTGTGTGCACAATTATTTTAATGCCTACAAGTTCAAATGTTTTAGTTAAGATGCACAAAATACAAGTTGTCAATTATGAGCATGATATAATGTTTATAAAAATCTTAATGAATCATGTAAAGGTGTATCTAAAGCATCTAGTTAATCATAACAATACGACTACAGAGAAGAAAATATGGATGCTTAAGATGAGTAGTTGTGACAAGTTGAATGATTAGATCGATAGGAAATTGATATTTTAAGTAGATAAGTAGTTATTGTGATGTAGATCTAAAGTCAAGATAAAAAACTAAATCTAGAGGCTCTTGGTGCCCCATTACAATTTTCATAGTCTACCGGTGTACCAAAATGGTCATATAGAAGGATATTCTAGATAATTGTTAACAAATTTAGAACGAGATGAGATAGTTCCCTCTCAATTTTTAAGAGATTAAAAAGGGAATTGTTTGATAGTGATTATGAGGGATTATTATACCTCTTCGTGAGGCTTGGAGGGTTCAACATTTTGAAAGATGTTTTACGAATGAAATGCCTTCAGATCAATAATAGGAAAGAACAATCAACATTGTTCTTTGAGGGGACCCTATGGAATACTAGTTTTTGTGAGGTCCACAACTAGAAAAATGTTGTATTCCAACATGTGGTATCTTAGAGGAAATAGTCATTTTGTCGAGAAGTCCACAGACATGAAACATGAGTTTTCCCTTATCTTAGTTGCTGACTTTTTTAAAAGATATTGAGTTATCTTAGATACAAAATTCATATTTGATTGCAAGATTATGTTTAGATAAATAAAAATTTTCCAATTAAAAAAAGGAGAAGGAGAGAGATGAAAACTTGAGGGAGAAGTCTTCCATTGATTCTTTCTTCATCAAAAATATGTGGAATGAATTACATATCTTATCAATTAAAATAATGATGTCAACTTAAAAAAAGGCAATTTCATTTCAAACTAGAATTGGGATTTAGATATTTTATCCATGAGGAATTCAACTAGGAAATTCGATGAAAAAGGCTTGTGAAAAGCTGAATTAAAGGGACCTTGCACCATAGTCCAGATAAAGGATTTCTTTTATGCTTGAACCCTCAAGTGTCAATTGTTAAGTGAGTGGACTTATTTGGTGAGAAATATGGAAATTGTAGAATAAATTTGATAAATCTATCATTATATGTAAGAATGGACTGTGATCATTGACCAAATGAAAAATGGGTCTTAAAACCTTGGTTCCCATTCAATATTAATACTCTAGATGAACTATCCCCAGTTCTACCAAAATTCTTATATATGTGGCATTATGAATTTTACTATGAAACAACTGAGACCTCAACCATCTCCCGATAGGCCATTTTTTTTTAAGTAAGCATTGGCATTATATTAAGAAAAGCCATATGGAATCTATGAAGATTGGAGATCTAAGAGATCTCAATAACAAAGTAGCAAGGGGCAAAAAGACATAATGCAAGATTGATCAGATGAAAATAAGACTCCTCTACCTGGATTCCTCCCCAACATGCTGGACAAAGCAGAATTCAATCAGAATGACTCCACAACCATGGGTAGCACTTGCATAGACGAGACCCCAACTACTGAGACCAAGAGCACCGGAGCGTAGGTACCGATAAACACCGTCAACCTTCCGCCAACACCCTAGCATAAACATGCCATTGACCCTGAAGAAGACACTAAGATAAGCCTCAACCATAAACAAAGGAGAGACAAGACCTACATCACAACACACATGAAAAAACCACCAGAAAGGTATAAACACAAACACATAATAGGCAACACAGGCACAAGGTGTAGAAGCTAGACAAACCCAAACACTATTGTACGCCCAGGACAGAATAAGATTGATGATAAGAAAAGGAGGAGTGGACTGTTAAGAGGAAAACCACCACCTCAACCTGCCTACTACACGTTTTCCCCTACTCAAACCTAATCTCAAGTAGTTACAAGGACAAACCACGTAGAGGAAAGCCTCCATCATCCAACCAAGACCCCCCGAAGGTCCCCCCTAAACCAGCGAAACAACAAGTGCTGGAAAAGAGCTCACACCCAGGCCAGGAAATCTGACGCAAGAGGTAGAACAAACAACCTGGATCCTAATCTAGACACAGTAAGAAACTGGAGAGAAACATAACGGAGGAGGAAAAGCTGGATCAGGGGCTAGAAATGTTGAAATGGGGAGGATCCGACAGCCCACCCACCTCGTCGGATGCTAGAAGCTTCGGCCAAAACCAGAGCAGCAACAATCGATACTCTCCCCCCTTGGATGTCGTACGAAACTTGGATCAAGGACCCAAAGCCTGCCATGCCGCTTGAGAGGGGAGGCTAGGAGGAGGGGGAGGGAAAACGACCACCCCACTAGATCCAGTGAAACCGCCAGCCAGAGATGTGGCCCTGGAGGAGAGGGGCGGCGCCCACTGGCCGAGGAAGCCCCCTCCCCCGAACTAAGAATGGCACCACTAGCCTTGCCCTAGAATTGCCAGAGCAGAGAGACTTATAGGCCATTTATATTTTTGAACATGAAGGAACTGATCAATTATGAATTTAGGATTCCTTGTTATGACATTATCCCTTACAAGTGCCCCTACTATTGGTACAAACCTAATGAACTAAATATTTCATCCCTATATAGATTCATTCATTATTATTCGTATTGTTGATTTCTTAATTTTTTTTAATGATGAAAAGCTTGATGAGGGCCACATTTGTGCTACATTGGAGACACTAATACAACACCATGTTCATGATGAACTCTCCAAATGCAAATCTTCAATTTGGGATGTGAAATTTTGGGTAACATTGCTCTTATGGCAACATCATTGTGGATTATACTTATGTTGAATCAATTTTGAATTGGGGCCACTACTAAGAGACTCTCCTATTTCAGGATCTTCCTACGCTTGTTATTATGCCTTTATCACACTATCCCCAATGATGTGGTAAGAATCCATTCAATAATTTTGATTTAAATCACATCCTCTAGGCCTTCTCAGGGATGAAATATTTAATAATGGTCTTAAATTCTTTTTTAGTCAGTTTACTAGAAATCAATGTGCAATATATAGTAGATAAATGAGGTAGATCATATCGATCATGATAGTAAAAGTACTCATGTGCTGAGTTACACAAGAGCTTCTCATAGTAGTTCATGAACATACACTTGAATTCCTTTGCATATTGGAGGAGTTGGCCCCCATTATGAATGATTTTGATTTGATTTTTCCTTCTACATGTACTCAATCAATTTCTAATGAAGTAAGTGTACTTTTCCATGGGTTCAAAGTCATTGGATGCTTGAATTTTGGAAGCCAAATGACTCCTCTCTTAGGAATCTTGAAATAAAAATTTACATTTTAGATAGTCACATCTCTTATCTTTCATCATGCGATTGTATATCATCAGACGGAATGCTTCTTTTATCATCCTTCACTCTTTTTAATTATTATTCTCCAAATTATCCATATGTATTTTGTTCCAATCAACAAGTTTTAGTTTTTTTCTTTTAGTTTTCACAACTTAGAACATGAGAGTGCCTTCAATGTTCATGTTCAAGTATTTGAACCACCTTAAATAAATATTTGGAAAAGAACCAAGCACTAATGATATAGAAATGTGGGATCTTTTCCTTATAGTACCTCGACACTAGAGCAATAGAGTTAAATCGCCATTGGTGTGGTCAAATCACTTTAGCCCAGATATCTTGGCAATTTAAATTTGTAAGTAATTGATTAATATTTGAATGATTCTTAATGTTGAATAACATGAAGGAGGAACAAAGTTATAAACCTTTTACCACTCAAATCCAACCTCCAAATGACTATAAAATCAACGACTGAAGGGCATGAGCATCCTTCCCTAGAATGGTAATATGAAAGTGTGAATGTAGAAGCGTAAACACTTAGCACACATGAATACTTAACAAGATAAAGGAATAAAAATAATGTCAACATTCAACAAGTATATTGATAGAAACATTACTTATTACATACATTCAATTACAAATTGCTCATCATCGAAGTCTCAACATATACACTAAACTTGGATCTTACAACAAGTAAACTTGAACACTACTCACCATGCCATCAACTCCTTAACCATATCTAAACCTAAGAATAAGTCAAACAAATGGATCTCATAGAAGGTGTTGACTACATGGAAAAGAGTTTTGTTGTAATATATATATTATATGTGTATATATATAAACTTTACATAATTTCAAAAGGCCACATAAGTAAAAAATGAGTAAACAAATTAAGTGCTTCTCAAAATGATATCTCATGTTTTATGTCATTTTACTCCAATTATACCAACAATATAATGTATCATAAGGCCTTTAACTAACTTCCTATTGGATGGGTCCATAAGGATGCTCAAGATTGTCTAACCCTTTTGATCAACATGGTCTTCCCTATCCTGAAAACTCAAGTAGGGTGATTGGCCTTGTGTCCTTACCCAAGAATATAGGAATGTGCACAAGGTTTGTATAATGGATTTCTATATCATGTGTGCAAGTTATATAATAGTAAGATAAAGCATTGAGTAAATTATTACAATACTACATGGAAATATTTGAGCAAGTAAACAAGCATACATACATAACAAGTTTGCAAGTAAGAAATCCATATTCATATGATTATTAAATCCCATACCTGATTTAGAGATTCTTAGCTTAACTTAGCATTTATAATCTTGTCATAAGCCACACCTGATTAAGAACAAGATTGTATACATGTACTAGATTCTCATCATTAACCCTAACTAGTTCTATTTTAGGGTTTTGTCCAAGTTAAGTTTCAGTTGGCTAATTTCATGTTTGATGATCATTTATTGATATAGAGTCCATCATGAAGTTGGGGTTCAAGTTCGAAGTCATTTCTAAGTTTCATGCATTTTATATGATTATTCCAATATATATGTCACTGTGTACATTTTTAGGATCAAAACATTCATAATAGAGAAGATAAGGCCAATGATCATCAAGACAAGGGTTCCAAGCATAAAGTATGGTTTGGATCAGTATTATATGGACATAAGAAGTTCATATCAAGATTAGGTGTATGTCATCAAGTCTAGGCATCGTTGTACCATAGTTATCAACTTGCGTTCCAGAAACCAATACATACGACTTATGTCAATGGGTCCTACATATGACCTAAATAGGACATCCAAATTAAAGGGACCAGTTGGCCTAAGAGTGAAATCTGATCTGAGAGAGGATAATGTAATATTTAGACCTAAATAAAGATTAGAGAACAAGTAAGATAAAAGCTTATATGTCACATATGTGTCCAACATGGGTGAGTAAGAACCACACACATCATAATGGAATAAGGGGATATAACCTTAGGTATTTTGTTCTTAGCACATTACAAAGTTACTATTTTGAATAATGATACACAGTTTTATGCATAAAAAAGGGCCATGAATCCATCTAACTAGGCTAGAACCATTTATTGCCATATATAGGTCACACTCATCCATTAAGAACCATATGTTTAACATGGAAAAAGATATTTTGGCATGATATTATAGGCATGGAGGTACATATAATTCATTGATTTTGAAGATGATTAAGCATTAGTCAACACTAAGGTGCAAGATTAGAATTATAGGGCATGATACTCCATTAAAGTCCCATACCAGTCATAGTTATGCATTAGACTCATACTAGAGGAATAAAAAGGGTGATTATAAGTTCAACATGTTTAAAAGTTCTTTGAAGCTACTGATTTGATGACTAGTAGGTAGATTGAGCAATAAAGGTACTACATTTAACATCAATAGGCATCCAATATGATTAACATATTCAAAGTTCGAATTTATATTAAAATAGGGAAAAAGGAAGGATTTTTAAGGTCTTAAACTATTTTGAGGTTGTAGATCTTTTCATGACAATAACAATGGTATGTTGGTTTGCCTAATTTGGACAAAGGGATTAGGATATATCTTATTTGAAAGGTTGCATCAAAACCCATATAAAATGGGATTGGGTGTTACCGTATCATGCGGCTCATACCAGTCGCTCACCAAGGATCTAGTGGTTGGGGGTGTTTCATCAATCTTGTTTGGTGACCCCATACTTCCCAAGGTCCACGTCCACCTAGAATCCCACTGCTAGGGTGTCAACCCACTAGCCATTTGAGAGTGGTCAGATCGGATGGTCCACTGAACAAGACCATCGTGATGCCAAGAAAGATCGATGGCCGCTAGTGCATGCATGCCCAACACACAAAGAGAGGGTGAAGGGGGAGATGAGAAACATGGTGCTCTTGTGTCCATCTAATAATGGCCCAACATTGACCTAGACCTGGGATCATACAACTAGGAATCATCCTACCCTTGTGAGCCTAATGTGCGGGCCACCTCTCAGCACCAACACAGAGGTCTCTGGATTTGTGTAGAGGAGATGAAGGGGGGAGGGAAATAAGCTCCACGAGCAGTCCAAATGTGATCCTATAGGTCCAAAGGACTTTTTGGTGGCATTTGATCCTTTGGTGGTAGGTAGGAGAGCCACAATCAAGATGGCTATTTGTGGAAGCACAAGTGCTGTTGGAAGAACAAAATGAGTGGGAGATAGCTAGGGTGCTCAGAAGAGAGTGAAATAAGAGGAAAAAGAGAGAGAAGGAAGGGGAAACCAAAAAAATGTTCAATTGCAAGAAAAGGGGAGAAAATGTGGTTGTTGGGTAGGGTGCAAACTGCTTTGCTAGTGTGGAAGGCAAGTTCACCAAAGCAGATGAAGGAGTGACCATATGATTATGGTACTCAATCCATGCACATGGATCTAAATTCTGCCATAAAATGCTCCAAAACAAGGGTGCAAGAAAGCACGAACCAGGTGGGCCTCATGCCCATGATTGGGCTCAATAAGGATTATAATCAAATTAAATCATTGTAAATCAAGTTAAATTGACTCATCTTCATACATTGATAGCTTGGGTTTTGAAGGTCCGATTGAGGTGATTTTTATGTCACTGGATTCACAATTGAAATATCTACAACATAAAATACAATATAGATCAAGGTGATCACATTTACTAGGTTCAATTAATTTTGCATGATGGTGACATATTAAGGCCTGTAACTGAGCTCAATTATGCAAATTAATGTCACACATTTTAAAATTGATTATCGATGTGACCAAATTGTACTATAAAAATACTCCAATTATGAAATATATATAAAAATTGAGTAACAAAGCCACTTGTTTAGAGATAAATAGTACCATAGAGGAGAGAGAAAGTTATATTATCACATCGTTCCCTCCTTTAAAGAAATTTCATCCTTGAAATTCATCCAAAATCATAGTCGAAGGTCAAAGTTCATATTCTTCTTATTTAGGAAACAAAACCTAGGTGTCAAGGCATCCATCACTATGGGTTGCATACTTGCATTTTCATCAAGGGTGTAACCATCCCCATTATATACATATTATTGTTTTTTTATCATGTTATGACATCATATTGACATTAGGCTTCATTAACCCTTATCCCTATTACATTAGGGTTTAGTTAATGTATTCATATAAGCTTAAGGTGTGTTATCAAAATCAACATTACCGGGTTCTCAAATGAACATGTTTTTTAGCATGACTTTCAATTAATATTATCATAGAGATTTTTTTCACCATTATACTAGAGTTCATGAATGGTTTAGTTTTCCCTCAAAATTCTACAAACTATCCCCAGTTATGTTCATTATTTCCCATTTTGGGTTTGAATGTAAGTTGTATCTTCACGATTATTCAAGTTAGGATCCCATGGCTTCATCACATTCAATTCAAGATTTCAACTTGTATGGTATGGTTTTGATAACATCAATTTTTTGTATATTTGAGTGCCTATTTTACCCTTATTTTATCGTCTCTAATATGTTTTGCCTAGATAGTTTTAATATTTTTGATATATTTTGATATAGTTACCCAAGTTCACCACTCCTTGCATTTTTACATTGAGTACACCTCTTGGTGGACGATATAACCTAAAGTCAAGAGGTCGACAAACTTCTAACACTTTGGCTATCGATGAAGATCACCACAAGTCCAACAGTTGCTAATGAATCAAGCATCAGTGACTATTGGACTTCCACACGCTCTGCGACCAATGGACTCTAAGCCATATTTGCGGTCACTATGAAGTCAAATGACTCAGTGAGCGAAAGGAAACTCATTTCAACAATCGATGATTCTCACTTTCTCTTATTTTGTCCTAATCGATTGTCCTCGATGACCGTTGAAGATCCACCACAACCAGTGACTGAAGCATGGATGTCCTCTGTGACCGATGGGGATCACTTTTTCAACAATCATCTTCAACAACCGCATTGGCCAAGCATCCTTTGTGGTCATGACGATCTTGGCGACCGATGAAAACCCTTAACCTCTATGATTGATAAAGCTCCTAAGCCAGTTACCAGAGCCTATAAATAGACCCCTACTTTGTCCATGAAGGGGGTTATGACATCAAGGAGACAACGATGTGCTATTGCACTCCAGAGCCATCCATCATCCCATTGATCTTTAATCTCCAAATATGAGACTTAGAGGAGAGAGAAGATTTGTGCCATCACTAATTCCATCATCTTATCCTTTGAAAGAAGGACTAGTCACCCATGTTCCTGCTTTAGATCCAAATCTGAGGAAGACATGCACCACTCATAGTCATTTGTGGTCATAGTTGGTGTATCCCCTTCTTTCCCTTCTATATCTGGTCATTCACCTTCATCTACTTCATCATTCTCTCTCATGTCTCCCTATATTTGTAAATCCATAATGCTACCCATTACCATGAGTGGCTAAACATCTTGCTTGGGTTGGGAGTAGCCACTAAGTCTCTCCCAACACGTATATACTTGCATCCATTTGAATATATATGCTCTTAACAAAGATTATCTCCATACTCTTGTTCTTAATGCTTCACTTGTATGATTAGCTACCATCTTGTGATATTTGATTGTTTGTGCCTTGAAAGAGTAGTACTAATCTTATCGAAGTGGTATGGAGTTGCATGAATGCATGAGAATGCTGAAAATCTTCAGATAATGATTATCCTAAGCTCGAGAGAGGAGGGAATAGACATATATGATGATTGCTTGTAATCTTTCTAAGGGCATACTATGAGCGTGATTATTACATATTGGTGTGAGATCTTAGATGACAAAACCCAATCCAAGTACCCATCCATTTTCATTATAGTACTCTTTGTTTGTTCTCATTCTCTTTTTTTGTTTCCTTACTTATTTTACTTCTTTTGTTTTACTAATTGATTGGAGTAACATCATTCCTTAAGGAACAACAAATTTAATCCACCCTTTTGATTGGTGTAACTGAGCCAATGTTTTATGTTCTTAGAACTTACCACCCTTATCCCTATGGATCGATCCTAATTTACTACATCAAACCACATATAATAGCTGCGAAGCCTAAGTGTCGTGTTATAAATTTAAGATTCTGACTATACTAGATCCTCTCCTTTTTGGATGTGTGATTTAGGTCGGTCAGGTTTCATATTAGGTCTAGATTAATTGTGACTTACCGTATGTATATCAACTTCTTAACTTAAGTGAGATTACTTCATGTATCAAGCATCATTCAACAACATTTTTGTTGATATCAAGGTTTCGTAATTATATCACTTGTATCTTGAAAAATCTCCACAAGCTCGAGCCACTCAAGCTAAGACCTATCTATGTTCAACAAGAGATGAAAATTACAACCATCTATTTGTAACAAAATTTCCACCCAACTTCCAACAGTGAGGCAATCACTAGATTCCTTCATATAGAACCACTAGCTCGAGTATGAGGATCATCATGGAGATCACAAATCATACACAAAATCTTAGGATTTTGGGACATCTCCCTCACCCAGTTGGCAAACATACATATTTTCAAATGCATCTTTCTCTAGGATTAGATATTTTTATAGGAAATCTATAGTTGTACATTATCAAGGGACCTACACACTCAATGACTCAACTCATATACTTAGAAGTATTCTAGATAGGGACTCATCACAATGCATTTTATTATTCATATGTTTCAACTTTTCATATGGTTTGGAGGTTAGGCACTCTGACCTTCTCCCGTGTCAGTCTAACCTATACCAAGAGTTCACCCTTGTTGTATGTCCCATGCTAGAGGTCATTATTTGTAAAAATACTGAGTCCTATGATGGTCCTAAAGCATATCTCATTGACCATATCTCAACATATAAAAAACTAGGCTCAGGCAAGCATGTCAACCTGCTTAGATATGTGTAGCACCTCAAACAAGCCATATATACCATACATGGTGCTAGTCTATCTAGGGTTGCATGTTTGAATTCATATCATGTCATCAAAGAATACTTGACTCTTTAAAACAACTTGGGTTAACTTGAAGCAAGCTCATATCATCGACATCGACATCAACATCAACAAAACATGGATACATGTAGGTGGGTCATCCTTATCAATTAAGGCAGTTACCATTGTGTGGTATGTGGGGTTGCAACTATTTATCGCTCTAGAGGGTCATGAATGCCTACATTCCCATTAGTAGTTGTCCAAGAAGTACCTTTAGTATATGGTTGTAGATATCCAGATTGAACTCGAGGCATGGAATTTCCATCCTCTTCAACATTCGATCAATGTTCCTTGAACTAGAACAAAATGTCTGAGATATATGTGAACTCAACATCATATATTGATTGACATGAGCATGCGCATGCTTTTCTCAATCTCTCTTATCAAGTTTCTAGGATATAAAACTCTTGTAGGAGGGACAAATCCCATCTACATCACTCACATTCATCCCCATGTGTCACAGTGCACCCAAGCATCACCTTTATGACAACCCTTATTTAAGGTGACGGTGGATGATGTCAAATTACATCAAAGGACATGTGATGAGTGTAGTGAATGCAGGTGTAAGAACCAAATTCACCACCATCATTGTGAGAGATGATTCTGAATACCATTGAATGGTTCACGCATCACTCTCAAGGTGGGTCTGTCTGATACACTATTCTATAACAAGCATATATGTGTATGGTAAGATATCACATATCAAGACTAATGAGATTATGTCATCAACCAACACACACTCTAGCCTTTTGTGTTATCGTTGTACATTATCCTTCCACAATAATATCTGACTGGGGATATAAGAAGAATGTATACTCTCTTAACATTTGTATGATCTCATTGTTCAGGTCCTCAACTTGAAGACTTATGTTGTTGAGTAATATCATTCTTTAGACATTTATTATGTCACATCATTATCTCATAACTGTATAAAATAGAATAAATTGGAAGATATCCTTTAGTATTAATGAAATCATTTGCAAGATATGACATTACAATCATCATATGATTGGCTCTCTGGGCAGACATACCAATAAACTCCCACTTGCACTTGAAACCAATCACGATATTAAAAGGAAACAGAAACAAAAAATTTGCTTGCCATATTCCCTAAAGATAGTAGATCATATCAACAACTATGAGATGGGAAGGATGGTTGCAAGGTTATACCTGGTCCTGGAGCAACTCCAAGACAATTCTCTGTAGCGTGCAACTTTCTTCAAGTTGCACCTAGACGTTTGTCATCATAAATCTCCTAGTATGGAACCACAAATGGTAGTTGACGTCATCCTCCTAGCAGCAGGAAACGACCTCCTCGCATATAGAGTAGTCCACACTGACCACCGAGAACTCCTATAATTCTCGTGGAATGGATAGGAAGGATTTGTCCCTTCTAGTCAACATTCTAGCATCAAATTCCTCTCTTAATTGCTATCCCTTATTGTTCCTCCCTTTGAAATGTAGAACTTGCTTGAGTTATCTTTGTTACCATAACCAAATAAGAGAACAATTGTTAGAGATTATTGTTGTGTCTGGGAAGCCCCAAGTATCCCTCTATTTATAGGGATGGCTAGGTTTAGGATTCTCAATCCATGTGGAAGTCAAAGAGATGACTTTTCATGAATTTTCCAGAACTTGTGAATAGAGAACCAGTCAGTTCACTAAATTGTCAGTTTGTGAATGAACCGGTCAGTTCATGCCCTAAACCGGTCAGTTCCTACATGTTTCATGTATTGAATCACATTGTTATTCAATGCACAATTAATGTTGAACGTAACATCAAAACCAACCCTTGATTCGAATGAATTGACCATTGAAGCGGATGGTTCATCACATGAATCAATCATTTGAGACCATGAACCAGTTAGTTCACTTAGCAAACTGGTCGATTCATGCTCTGGTTTAGGCATTGTTCAACCAATGTCATTTCTAATTACCTGACTCTCCAACAGACTGGTTCAACACTTGAACCAGTCAGTTCAGAGTCCAGTCAGTGAATTTTCAATCAATGTTGTTTAAATTGAATACCTAAGCATATTTAGTAAGGAAGTCAAACATCATACATGAATAAAATCCTATTCTAAGTGTATCCTATGTGTATGACCCTATAGGTTCAAGGTTACATTGGCAGTGAATGTACATAACCAATTTATGAAATCACAAGCAATGATTGGTATCTAGCAAGATATCATTGGTACCCAAGTAATTTGGGAAGTTGGAGAACAACTTCAACCTACAATACATGATTGGTGTTATAGTGATTGTATAGTTCCTTTGTCTCTAATATCCATATTGAACTCAAGGCATCAAATTATCATACTCTTCAATGTTCAATCCATGTTTCTTGAACTAGGGAAGACTGTCTGAGATATATTTGAACTCAACATTATATATTGATTCACACGTGCATAGCCATGCTTTTCTTAGTCTCTCTTATCAAGTGGCCAGGATATCAAACTCATGTAGGAGGGAAACATCCCATCTACATCACTCATAGTCATTCCCATGTGTCACAGTGCACCTGAGCATCACCTTTATGGCAATTCTTATTCAAGGTCACTTTGGATGATGTCAAAGTGCATTGAACGACATGTGATGAGTGTAGTGATTTTAGGACTAAGAACCACAATCACTGTGAGAGATGATTCTAACTACCATTGAATGGTTCCATGCATCACTCTGAATGTGGATCTATCTGATACACTGTTCTCTAATAAGTATCTATGTGTTTGGTTTAATATCACATATCATGATTAATGAGTTTTTGTCTTCAACGAACACACATTCTAGTATTTTGTGTTATTGTTGTCCATTATACTTCCACAATAACATCTGACTAGGGACATAAGAAGAATGTATATTCTCTTAACATCTGTATGATCTAATTGTTCATGTCCTCAACCTATAGACATATGCCATTGGATAATATCATTCTTTAGACATTTATTATGCTACATCATATCTCATAACTGAATAAAATAGAATAAATTGGAAGATTGCCTTTATTATTAATCAAATGGTTTATAAGATATACCATTACAATCATCATATGATTGGCTCTCTGGGCACATACTTACTAACAACATCCACATCAAATGGATCATGAGGGGTAAGAGTGAACTCTTACTTGAGAGAGGATAGAATAAGATTAAGACCTAAATTAAGACTAGAAGACAAATAAGATAAAAAGCCATATATGTCACATAAGAGGACAACATGGGTGATTAAGGGACACATACACCATGATAGAACAAAGGTAGTTGACCTTAGGTCTTTAGTTCTGAGCACATCACTAAGTGACTATTTTGAAAGATGTAACCTAGTTTTATGCATAAAAAAGGTCCAATACATCATATGACTTGGGTAGAACAATTTATTGCCATACATAGATCACACTCATGCATTAAGATACATATGGGTAACATAAAAAAAGGGATTTAGATATGATTAAGAATTAGTTAGCATTAAGGTGAAATATTAACATAATAGGACATTATACTCCATTTGAGTCCCATACTAGTAATATTCATGCATTAAAGTCATTCAAGGGGACAAAAAAGGTGATTAGGAGTTCAACATGTTTATAAGTTTTCATGACTAGCAGTTAGATTGAGCAATTAAGGTATTATTTTTTATCATCGATATGCATCAAATATGGTCATCATAGTAAAAGTTTGCATTTTTATTAAAAAATAAAAATAGAAAGGATTTTTATGCTCTTAAACTATCCTCGATTGTAGATCTTTACGAGACAATCAAAAGGGTATATTAGTTTACCTAATTTGTCTAAGGGGTTTAGGAGATATCATTTTTGAAAGGTTACATAAAAACCCATAGGAAGATGGGATTGGGTGTTACCATGTCATGTGAATCATATCATATGTTTGCCAAGGATTCAGTGGTTGGGGTGTTCATTGAACCCATTTGGTGACTGCCTCCCACCCACAGTCCACGAGCACATGATAGCTCACCGCCAGGGCATTGAACCACTGGCCATTATAAGTGGTCAGATTTGACGGTCCCATGACCTAGACCGTCGTAATCCCAAGCGGGATTGACAACCATTGTTGTGTGCACGTCCATCACACAAAGATAGGGTGAAGATGTTACAAAACAATGCAGCTCTCTCATTTCCATTTTATCATGAATCAACATTGATCCATACATGGGATCCCATGACTAGGAAGTTTCCCGCCCTCATAAGCCCAATGTGTAGGTTTCTGCTCGACGCCATGATGGAGGTCACTAGAACTAGGTAGAAGAGAACAAAGGGGATGGAAAGAAGTCCTAGAAGCACATTGGTCATGGATCTAGAGGTCCAACAAACCTTTCAACAACCTTAGATCCTTTGGAGGTAGCGAGGAGAGGTGTGACCAAGGTGGCTATCTGTGACAACACAAGAGGTTGTTGGAAGAAGGAGAAAAGGAATGGGAGAGAGAGTTGGGATGCTCAGAAGAGAGTGAAATGAGAGGGAAACGATAAAGGAAACAAGGGAAACCAAATGAAACGTTGAACTGTAATAAAGGGGTAAGAAAATGTGGCCATCAGGTAGGGTACACCCTGCTCTATTACCTTAGTAGGAAAGTACAATGAAGAAGATGAAGGAGGGGACATAGGATCATGGGACTCAATCTGTGGGCATGGACCCAAAGGATGACATCAAATGCAAAAAAACAAGGGTCCAACAAAGCATAGACTAGGTGGGGTGTGCACTCATGATTGAGCCTCAATAAGGATTATCATTGAATTAAATCAATTGTAAATTAAGTTAGATGACTCATGTACATATATTGATGACCTGGACTTTGAAGGTTTAATTGAGGTAATTTTACATCATTGGATTTCAAATTAAAAGATCTACATCATGAAATACATTAGTGAGCAATATGATCAAATTGATCACGTTCAATCAAACTTGCAAGATGATGATATCTTAAGGTGTGTAACTTAGCTCAATTATGCAGATTCATGTCAACCATTCTAAAACCGATCACTGATGTGACCAAATTGGACAATAACAACACTCCAATTATGAAATTGAAATAAAAATGAGTAATAAGGCCACTTGGAGTGATAGAAAGAGTACAATAGAGGAGATAGAAAGTTAGGTTATCACAAGCCTTTAAGGTCCGTATCAGAAAGTTATTTTCTAGGAGGAATTGTTGAATTTAATCATAAATGTTGGAGGAGTTTATTTTTACACAATCATTCAGATGTTCTTAAGATTGCATTGAAATGTCTAGGTTCTAGAAAGTGAAGATATTTTATATGAGTTCCATGATTTTTCCATGGTTTAGAGTGGGAAGAGTCATCATTTTATTACTGAACAACAATGAGTTAGAAGTTATAATCATGTGTTCACACTCTATAGTGTAGAGTTGGTTTGTACCTTCCTTGAAATTAGATTGTAGGCCATCATATTCCCAAATGAAAATGATGTGCCCAAAGGAATGCACAACCATATTTGATTTTATTTTAGCATTACATCATCTTACGAAATGGAAAACATGTACCCTAATGAATCTGCAACAAGGTATGATTTCAAGTTGGAATCTAAGAAAATGGATTTGGTGGCTTCTTAGCATTCCTCCTTCTAAGTTTGTTTTGACTAGTATAACAAAACTTGAATGCATCCTTTAAAGATATCATTGGGTTTGTTTTTAGAGATCCTATTAATTGAGACCCCAAACATTTGAGGAAGTAAGCATTGGATTAGCTTCCATTTGAAATGGGGATGATTCTCTTGCCAACCTCTACTATTGTACTTCCTCATTCATCACATGTTGGAAGATCTTTAAATTGGTTTATTGTGATAAAAATGGAAATTCTCATCCTCAAGATGATGAGGGAACTTGTAATTGTATTGCATCTTGGTGGGGATATTGAATTTATCTTCCATTATCCAACATTGATCTTAGAGGAAGTTCTACATCTGAGAGTTTCTTATATAATGTATATGGAAACAATTGGTGTTATATTAGGGTTTCCTAGATTCAAAGCATGTATACTATTTTGATCTTTCTACGTGACATGAATATCATCCATGGTTGGTTCATTTTTTTAGCAATAAAAATGAGTTGTGTATAATCCTTCACACTAGGTATGTTGATGATGTCCTGGCATCCTCCCCATTACTATGCATGAATGATACCTAATGTACTTCACCACCATGCTAGAAAACAAATTATCTATGGCCAAATTTTGTGAAATTGTTGCATATTATGAGTAGACACTTGTAAGTTGCATTACATCATGGGACAATTCTATGTCACCCTTTTACTCAATTTTGAAGGATATGGAGAGATTACTTTCATCAAGGTGTAGATGCATGAAAAATGCAACAACCTAATTTTCTCTTTCCTCTATTGTACTATTTCTCTCTCATAAAGTGTCCTTTTTACTCAATTTGATATAAATTTCATAGCAGGAATGTTGTGACACTCCAATTCAGTCACATCAATGATCAATTACACAACATATGGCTCTAAATTGCACTTTTGATCTAAAGTTGTACTTTAACAAATCACTATCTTGCAACTAAAAATGAAACTCTTCTATATGAAAATTTAACTCTCTAATTAACTTCATGTTGTAGAGATTTCAGATACAAATCCATCTGCAAAATATTGCCTCAATCAGAACATCACAACCCATGTAACGACCTTTCAAAAATTTCTCAAATTTCTATTTTCTTGCTGAACTAATTGTGTTTCTCCTTCTCATTACGATGAAAATTATATACATGTTTATGGAAGAGTGCCATATAGATCCAAGAAAAGGTAAAATGGAAGCAAAACTATTCAAGGAGTATCTATTTTTACATAAGATCATTATCACACATGCATATCAACCATAACATTTTAGCAAAGTTACTAGATGTCCCATATCATCTATCATTCCTCTCCAACAAGATATTACAAATTAAATGGCTCACAATAATCTTGATTTTCCTTTGATTATAACTAAATCCATCAAATAAGTTGTATTCATCGGAAACTTTAACATGAAGAGATCCCAAATACTCACATAATAATCACATGTAAAAAAGATGTATTGAGCATCCTCAACTTCAATTTTCAAAAGAAACACCTCGACACCACATAACACCCAATTTTTCTAACATGATCATGGTTCAACCCCTATCCCAAAAAACACTTCAATAGGAATACATAAACTCTCTTTGCAATCATACTAGACTGAATCCAAATTACCCAATTCAAATCCTACCCTTTTAGCCTAAAAATATTCCAACAATCTTTTAGAGACATGTTTATTTTGTTGTTCATAGAAGTTCCATCAACACAATCAATACTAGTCTTAGGAAGCAAGGTGAAGAACTTTTTGGCAATCAAATCATCCTACACATTAGGAAATGACCACTGACCATCCTTAATGTAATATTTCACTTTATAAGATTCACCCTTTCACAGTCTCATCGTAAGCTAGGAACTAAGGTGAGACATAAGATTTCATCCATCCCCACACTAGGGGTCCTTCCATAATAAGAATTTATTACCATTACCTACTGAGGAGTTTATATGATGGAGAAGCATATGCCTACATTTAAGTAATTTCTCGAAAGCCACGAGGAGTTATCTCTCTCACTAACTAATTTAACATAGTCCTCCTGAAGATATTTTCCATGCACCCATCTCATCCTGAGTGTATTTTTCTCACATGCTATATCCCAAAGATTTTTGGGGATGCCAACATGTGCCCAATCATTCACTCTCCTTATGCCTACACATCCTTATCTTTTAGTTTTACACATCTGAGCCCAAGAAACTAATTGAATTTGTTTTTTCCCTTTAATGTCACCCTAAATAGAATTCCTAAGAAGCTTTTCAATCTTCTTAGTAAAACCTTTTAGAAGGGGGAAAATTCAGACCAAAAAATGTGATATGACAAGATAGTTTATATAACCAACTCAATTCTACTTACTTGAGATAAAAACTTACATTTTCAAGTATCCAACTTGTATTTAATATTATCAATTTTAGGAAAACACATACTTATAGTCAGTCTACCCAAGAATAAGATTAGAATAATGTATCACACATGAAGATCAATAGAGTCAATATCCAGGATAACAGAGATGTTTTTATTTTTTGTTACATCATTCACAAAGAGATGCATTTTACTTTTATTTAACTTCATGATAGAAGGACTCTAAAAGGTTTACAGAACCTCCTTAATAAAAATTATATTATTATCGCCAACTTTAGTAAAAATAAGTAGGCCATCTACAAACATGATATGGGATACACATGTCTACCCAGTAATAGCGGGAGTAATCAAGCCCTACTTAACATTGGCTTCAAAAATAGAAGAGAGTTCTACATTGTGATAATGAAAATGTAACGTGCAATGTGGTCACCTTTCTTGACCCCATTTGAAGCCCAAACTGGAGATGAGGGAGACCCATAAATCAACACTGGGAAAGAGGAAGAGACAAAACATTCTATAATCCACCTAATGCAGCATCTGGAGAAACCCATCCTTGTCATGGTGAAAAGAACGAAGTCACAATTCAAAATATCATATGCTTTAGAAAGGTAAACATTTAAGAAAAGCTTTCCCATTCCTCCCTTGTTAGTAAAGGTGCTTAGAATCTCATTTGCAACAAGTATGACATCCACAATACTTCTCACATTGATAAATGAAAATTTATTATCTATAATCAAGTTATTCTAGAATCTTTTAGAGAACTATCTCGTTATATCAGGAATAGGACATAAATGCCCTGCTGCATTCATTGAGCAACTTGTAGTTGTTGAATAAATTAAGTTCAACCCAATAATATCCTAATATTCCAGAATGAACTCTACATCAAACCCATCCATTCAAGGAGCCTTGTATTTTTCATACTCTTCAAAGCATCCTCCACTTCCTTCTCAGCAACCCATTGAGAGATGTTATCTCTCTTTGCATGTTTTATTTTAGTAAGAACCAAGTATCATCCAAAGTATTGTTTAAGGAAGCAATAACTTTAAACAAATCATTATAATAAGAAAAAAATGCCCAAATATTATATTGGGATTAGTAAAATAGGTGTTTTCAATCTTTAAAGATGAATGATATTGATGAGTTTTCTAGTCATCTTTGTGGTATAGAATTTTTTTTTGTATTACTACACCAAACTTCTGGTACTATTACATGGAATTTTATCTCTCCAATGATTCCTCTTGTGCTAGAGCAAGGCTATCTTCCTTTCTAAGAGTAAGAAGATACCTCTGAATGCTATCACCGTCTATATTCAAATAAGATCTCTTTTGAACAGCCAAAGTCTTAGCTTCAAGGATCATGGCTGTACAGTTAAAATTCTCATTCTTATCACGAGCCCACTTAATCAGGTTCCTTATCACAATATTTTTGATAGACTCTGTAGATGGGAGGCCTTTGTAATCATAATTCCAAAAATAAATGATAATATCACGAAAACTAGCACAAGACAACCAAGCATTTATAAATCTAAAATGAGTTGGCTTCCTTTTACCATAACTATATGAAACTTAATTTTTTTGTGATGCTCATGATAGTGGAACAATATCCTCTGCAAGAAGAATCATAACTTGAAAGAAATCAATATTATAGATAATCATATCAATTTTGAAAAATGTAGTAATACCAAATTTTCTTTGACCATCCGACATGAAGAAGGGCCCTTTAGTGGGCATATCAAGAAGACTTGTAACTTCGATTAAACCATTGGAATCATGCATACTCTTCCTAGAGTGGGAATGTTTCCCAATCTTCTCACAATTATATCTAAAATCATTGAAGTCCACAAAGATAAACCACTAGTTAGTGGCAAGGGAGTATATGTAATTTAAACCATCCCATATAATATGCCTATCTATGTCCCCATTTGCACCATAAACAGTAGACAAAAAGAAAGAAATGTTGTTAAACTGAACATTGCAATGAATGATCATTCAATCTTATAAACCTTTGTGACTCTAATAGATGATTCCTTCCACAAAATCAAGGTTCTAGTATAAAAATAGAATCTCACATTTGAAATAAAGCTTTCCTCACTCCAGACAGCATAAAAAAGAGTCTCAACATCAGTCAGACTTGTTATGGCTTCTATAACAATGAAAATTTCCACACATGCTTCCTCCATAGTAACTTGGATACATGGAGTTTTACTATCATAACATCTCATGTTCCAAGAGGCAATTTTGAAGTTGTTATCTATTCTAAATATTAATAGTAGTTTCCTCCACATCTCCTATAAGTTGACTCACTTCTCCATCTTCCAGGGAATCTAATTGGGATAATTTGTTCAACAAAATATCCACAACCTTTGATGTAGCTTGAATACTCTTGGTATATCACCTAGGGGGTGACGTAGTTATACCCTTTATTTTTCCATTCACTCCCTTCTTTTCCTTCAACATCAAGAATGGGAAATATTGGGGGTGTTACAAACACTTCAGTAACTACTATCCCAACATTGTCACTTTAAATGTCGCCAACAACATCACTGAACTCCTTAGCTTCACTAGTATGGTCTATCTCCTTTTTAGGGACCCATATTTGTTTAGCCTAATCTTTCTCCTTATTCAAATTTTACACAAAAATAGAGACAAACTAGAGGGAGGTCTCATGGCCAAATTTACCAAAAACCATACACCTAACCAGCTGCCACTCATACACAAAAGAAATCTCATATTCAACTCCATTCTCACTGACAATCTTCATATCTTTAGGGAACGTCAAATTTGCCAAAATCAAAACTTGCATTTTGAAAACTTACAAATGCCTAAAATAATTTGTTAAAGAATCCACTCCTAATGGTTTCCTTAGAAAAGAACAAATACATGTCATCCCAAAATTCAATAGGTAGATCAAACAATTCAATTCAAATTGGGTTCTCACTGAGTTTAAGTCTCTTTACTCCCATTCTTCAAAATCATCATCTTGCCAACCATGAACCGTGGCCCACCTTTAAGTGAAGTAACCATATCCTCTTCCACCTAGAATATGATTAGAAACAAACCTTTACCTCTTGATCTTATATCAACAAAACATTTTTCATCCCAAAGTTCAATAGGTAGATTAAACAATTCAATTCAAATTGGGTTCTCACTGAGTTTAAGTCTCTTTACTCCCATTCTTCAAAATCATCATGTTGCCAACCATGAACCGTGGCCCACCTTTAAGTGAAGTAACCATATCCTCTTCCACTGAGAATATGATTAGAAACAAACCTTTACCTCTTGATCTTATATCAATAGACCCTTTCACCTTCTAGATCTATGGAAGGTGACACACCATAGTTAGCCAATGCAGTTTTAGACCAACCACTTAACCAAAAACTACTTTGCTCCACTTGTTTACATTCCTTTCTGCTATAGCCTTTAGGTAAATCATCTTCCCTTCAACCAAATCTATCAACCTCTTTTTGTTACTTTGGCTTCTCTACACTTGACTTGTATGCATATAGATATGTCCATATATTTACCTCTTAAGAGATTGAGATAGTAAATGATTTCCTCCTTCACAATCCAGGCTTCTTCTACCTTCATTGGCATGAGGATGAGGTAGTAGTGGTCTTCATGTCACCCTATCTGTCCCTCCCCATTGCCCCTCCCTTGCTCATGGAGTTGAAGCAAACCATCTTTGGAAATGTGGTCTCAATTTGGTCAAATTTCAGTAAATTTATTGGATTTAATTTGACTTTAGACTTTTTGGGACTAAATTGGAGCATCCTAGCCACCACATTCACTTAAGAAAACCCTAGGCACACCTATTTCTGAGTCGTTGGATCATAGATGAAAGATTCAACAACTTTAGATACATCATCAATCTTGGTTTGTACCCTATAGCACTGGTACAGTAGGGTTCCTTTTCAACAGCCAATGAGTTTTTTTATGATTTTGAGAAATTGGTACTCCTTTTCTATCAGTCTTGACCCCCTCTTTCATTTTCCTATCTCTTCCTCCACTTTCACACACCCTACAATTATCTTCACTTGCTTTCTCTTTCCCCTTGTTGTACCAACACCACATGTGGACCATTTTGGGCATCCCCATGCTAAACCCTTGATGGGAGAGAGCACCATCAACCTCCAGGCTACACCTAGTGTGGCTGACCAATATGCAACCTCTCACATGACCTCAGTTGCTAAAGCCTCTGTAGCTCCTACAAGCCCACACCACCACAGAAGCCACACAATGGGTGGGTACATTCTGGGGAAGACATCCGCACCTGACCATCATATGGACATGGTCCACGGTGGGTCATGGGGCCAAGGAGTCTGATTGGGGTCAACATTGGTTGAATGGATCAGATTGGGCCCATAATTCTGCAAGTACCCTCTTCTTAGCATGAGCCCAATCCACTTATAGATCGCCAATCAATAGTTGAGATTGTGGCATAGATTAAATGGTAACATCTCGACCACACCCCCTATAGTCTTGATGTAAATATTCAAATCCATATATCCCTCATCCTATGGAAAAATTATATGCAATTATATAATAAGTTGATCAACTTGGAGAGATATATGCAATGGACTAGGTTTCATACTCTGATCAACTTCTTATTCCCTAATTTCCTAAAAGAGGCTAACTTTAATCTTTTAAATGAAATTAATGTTTTCATTATAATAAATAATGGATATTTATTTCTCCCACACAATGGTAATCATCAAATTAGCATTTTTTTATCAAATCTTTAACTATTTGTGGGACCTAATCACCTTTGATGTACTCTTGATGATTTTTTGCACATATGTGACTTGTTTTGAATATCGATTATGAGTCTTAATCTAAGCGGTGATATTGACTAAAATGGCCATACGTTTCACCCTAACTTCTAAATTAGTAAATTACATCTCTCATGACACTAATATCAACTCTAAATCTACTATTTTCAATGAATGCCCTTTGGGCACTAAATGCAAGAATGTGACCCCTAAAATATGGTGATTGCATGTTATACTTCAATTAGGTGATGACTTTCACATCTTTTATGCCCCCAAATCTTATAGATATCTAAAATAAGAAATTTTGTGATACCTTGGGACCTAAATGCCTACCTCTTTAATTCTCCCAACTCTTTTAAATCTTTGAGATTAGAAATTTCATGATACCTTGGGATATAATTTCCTAATGGAAATATCTCTTATGTGATGTTAGATTTATATGACATCATAACCTACAACATAAATGTCTTGAATGGTGTTTCTAGTTCCCTAATTATTATGGGGATCTTAAATTCATGTCTCTCGTCTCAAATAAGAGTTCTATCTAATCACTGTGGCCCTTCGATTGGATGATCCACTTAGGTCATATGTTGGACCCTAATGATATAAGCCTTATATGTTGGATATTGAATGCATGTTGATAACATTGAACCATATGAATCCAAGACCCTAGGGACATCCAACTAATCTTGACATTTTCTTATTATGTCCTAATCTTGCTAATATAAATCATCTTTTATGTTTAGATCCTTCAACTTAAAAAATCAAGACCTTTCTTGCCCTATTATGAGTCTTTTGACCCTAAAATATGCATGAGTGACATAAACCTTCTTATAATCAGTAAGTGATAGAATGCCATGAAACTTGAACCACACCTTCATGATGTCTTGTAAATCAATATAAAATCTTTAAACATGTACATAGCCAACCTTGAACCTAACTTGTCCATAACTCTAAATATGAAGCTAGTTAGGGTTACTGATGAGAAACTAATGTATACATGTAATATTGTTCTTAATCATGCATGGATTCAAATATATATGGTAAAGGATAAGTTAAGTTAATAATCTATGAAGTCATGTACGTGCATAAGTAATTATATGACTATAGATTTCTTACTTGCAAACTTGATATGCATGTATGTTTGTTTATTTACACATATTTCCATGTAGTATTGTAGTATTATACTCAATGCTCCATACATTTAATTTTATAACTTGCACAGACTAAATTAGAACTCCATCATACAAACCTTGTACACCTTATGATATTCTTATGGTAAGGACACAAGGCTGCCCCCCCCCCCCCCTACTTGAGTTGTCAACATATGGCGAACCATGCCAATAAATAGGGTCAGCTAAGACATTGATCCTTAAGCACCCTCACAAACCCTTCCAATGGGAAGCTGATAAAAGGACTTATGATTCATGCTATTGTTGGTATAACTGGATCAAAATGACATAAAATACAAGGTATCATTTTGCTAAATACTTAATTCAATTATTTTTGTTCATTTACTCCTAGAACTCTTTTCAAAATTACACAAAACTCATATATATATATATATCTGTGTGTGTGTGTGTGTTTATTCATTTTTCCCTATACTCAACACATTGTGTCTTGACTCACTTGTTTCACTTATGTTTTAGGTTCATAGATAGCATGGGATTTCATGGCTAGAGAACGAGTGTTCATGTTTACTTGTTGTAAGGTTCTAGGTAGTGTACATGAACATGCATGTATAATTTGACTCTCAATTTGTATCAGAAGTTGTAGAACAAACTACATTTCTATTAGTGTATTTATTGATCGATGAGATTTTTTTGGTGCCTTTATCTTGCATTTTTTGATCTAATATAAGCTTTTACACTTATGCATTCATGCTTTGACAATACCATGCTAGGGATGGGTACTTGAGTCCTTCAACCATTAACTTTCTAGTCATTTGGAGGTTGGATTTGATTAATAAATAGTTTTGTAACAGATTGTATTAGAGCATGAACAATGACTACATCAAACATTTCTCACATGAAATACAAACTAAATTGATCCTCACGTCACAACGCTAGTCACTTAATAGTTGTCATTTATGGACTAAGTTTTACTAAGCCTCTAGGTTAGTACCTATTTGTTCTAGAACTAGGTATAGACTTTTGTAATACCTAGAACCCTTATTTTATCCTACTTTTATCCTATAATATGGGATGTAGGTTTTGGAGGGTGAGTACATGGATATCTTATTGAAAACCCTAGACATATGTTCGCGGTTTGTGAATAGGGTAGCTATACAAGTATGTACCATGTTCTTTCTAGATTTCTAGGTGTCATGGTATTAAAATGCCTAATGAGTGTGTTAACTCGCTTTTGAATTTGGTTTTGTTTAAATGGAGTACTATGGTTTCAGTGCCCATTTCAACATTGAAGAAAAGCTATTTTGAGTATTAGTATATATTTACATATGAAAATGTTACCACTCATAGAAAGACAGTGAGTATCCATTAACATAAGAGAAAGAGATGTAACATTAGACTAGATGAAAGTGATTAGATGATATTTTTAGTCTTTTGTGTTGTCTAGATCCATGAATAAGTTAGGCTAGTAGGTAGCCTAGATGATCGAAATTTGATGTTGATGTTATGATCTTGCTTCTTTATGGATTGAATTTGATGTTGGAGGATTCAAGTATCTTTGACGACATGAGATGAGTCTGATAGTTCAACCCTAGATAAGTCTAACACTATGTATGATACATATGGATTAGTTGATGTGGTACACATAGCTCACGAGTTGACATGCCAACACATGCCTAGTCTTGTATATGTTGAGATATGGATAGTGACACATGGTATGAGACCAACTTGGGACTCAATCTATTTATGAAGGAGGACCTCTAAGATGGGGCAGACAATAAGGGTGACCTATTGATATGAGTCAACCTGATACAAGAGAAGGTTAGAGTACCTAACCTCCAAAATATATGTGAAATGTTGAAAAATATGTGCACAATGAAATACATGACGAGTCCATATCTATCTACATATAAGTATATGAGTTGAGTCACATAGTGTGTGGTTCCCTTAAAAATGTTGAACCCTAGATTTCCTAAGAAAAAATCTAACCTCAGAGATTCAAGCATTTGATATCTATGTTTTCCATCTTGGCGAGGGAGATGTCACAAAGCCCTAACATGATGTAGTGATGTGTGATCTCCATAATGAGCCCCATACTTGGGTTATTAGTTACATGCAATGGAATATAGTGTTTACCCTCATTTTGGAAGTTGGGTAAAAGTTTCGATATGTGTAGATGTCGGATGGTTAATATGTTTTGCCTCAACATAAATATATCTTGGCTTGAGTGATCCGAGCTTGTTAAGATCTTTTAACTACAAGTGGGGTAATTACAAATACTTAATGTTAATGATAATGTAGTTCCTTAAGATAATGCATGATATATGAAAATAGACTCACTTGAGTTAAAATTTTATATGTATATATGTTACTTCACTTTCATAATCTATACCTCATATGAAAGCATACCATGCATAAATGATGTAAGATTGAAATTTTAAATTTGATGATGATGGCAATGAGATCCTATTGTGAATAAGCATGATGTATACATGCTTAAATTTGAGACATATATGAGAAGTAATGAACATAATTTGGTATAATATCAATGAAAAAACTTGACCATACATGAGCTTTCACTTGATGTAGATATATAAGAGTATTGATAATCTTGTTTGAAACTCATGGTGATAAATATGTCCACTTGAGAATTTGATAACATAGATTTTGATAGCACACCTTGAGCTTGTAGTTTGAGTGGTATGCCTCAAACTACCTCAGGCTTAATAAAATATGTAATTCAGCCATGTAGTATATCTATTAGGGTTATTCGACAACTCACATTGGATGACAACCCTTGCTTTGTCTCTTCAAATATGTAGGTGATATATAATGTGTAAGAGAAATCAAATGTGCTTATGGATTTAGCTCTGTCTGAACCCTTGTCAATTATGTTAATATTTCAATTCTGAAACACTATCTACTTTATTTATTTAATTACATAATCTGTAGTAAGCAGTAGATGTTTTTTAGAGTTATATCTCGCAATGGGACATGGGTCTCGCCTCATGGGTCACCACAACTTTTTAGGTGATTGTCAGCAACATCACGAGATCCTTTGTAGGGAGGAGGAGCAGTTTAAAAATCCATAGAGGAAGGAGTTTGTCCAGTGGTTTAGTGTGACCTAGAGTCATCCCTATACTCTCATGTCCCTGGTGGGGAAGTTTTTGTAGAGGATGTACATCGACTCGAGTTTCTGGTAGTGTATTGATGCTTTTACATGATGTAAATATGTGGATAATATCTATTATACACATGGTGTGGTCGAGGCCACAAAATAGATGTAAAGATACCTAGTACGATATATGCTTATATGCAAGATGTTGGACCTCTATGTAAATATTCTTAGATAGGTATAAGAAGTTTAATTTGGTTTTAATTTTGCACCTTTTTAGTAATGTGATTAATAAGTGATAGATTGTGTTTTGGTTTTGAGTAATATCATTTAGCGTGGCGGGTTGACACAACATGGTTGGTATAATAGCTCAGGGTTCACTGAGTCTAATAGGACATAGGACTTAGGCTTTGTATCTATTCTTACGTGATCCAACATATCTGACCATAGTTTATGGTTATGCAGATATGTTTGAAGAACGTGAAGAGCATCCTGAGAGTAGATATGTGGCGCCAGGAGGTGGTGGTAGGAGACCTATACCAGAAGGATGAGTATCAGAGAGAGGGCCAGAATAGTGTGTCCTTCCTTTGTTTGATCCTTAAATCATGGTTGTGTGGATTGCTTATGGCGACAATTACACATTTGGCTTATAGTACACCTACACCTCAACCAAGGGCACATGTCCTAAATGTTGAAAATCAGGGCCCAGGGAAGACCTTTGAGAGGCTGTAGCAGGTAGGGACCACCGAGTATGCAGGCACATTGGACCCCACAGATGTTGATATGTGGTTAAAAAAGATGGAAAAAGACATTTAAAATTTTGAATATTCAAGTTAAATTGTACTGTCTGCCTCTTGAAGGGTAGTGTTGGCCATGGTGGGCCATAGAGGAGGAGAAAAGACCCAGAGTAATAGTGAGTTGGGATGCATTTTGACGGGTGTTTGTGAGTTGCTACTTCCCTGAGACGTATCTGGATGAGAAGATAGCCCATTTTGAACAGTTGCTCTAGGGATCACTTTCTATCAACGACTATGAGGCAAGTTTATGGAGTTGTTGAGGTTCTATACTCACATGGTAACCACAGAGAAGGAGAGGATCTGAAGGTTTGATCAGGGTTTGAACGGTGAATTGTCAACAATGACATACACTTTAGAAAACTAAGAGAAGTTTTACACGATTGTGGAATCCATTAGGAGGATAGAGAGGTTTGTTGTGGAGAAATGAAAAGCCAATGCAAGGAAGAGGTCAGCCCAGTTCCAAGGGCATTCATCTGGTACCTACAAGAATTCGAGGTTCTCTTCACTGTAGTACCATTAGTCACCACAAAGATTGACTTTTTCTGAGCTAAGGGCACAAGTTCAGTCACAGTGGTACCCTAGTAAAGGGAGATGTCATAGTTTTCCACCAGTAGGGGTGAATAGTTCAGCTTCAGTTTTAGTGACATGGCCACCTAGGCTATAGTATGACAAACATATGTGCTTCAAGTGTGGACAAGTCGGGCATGTGAGATGGTCTTGCCCTGTGAAGGATTAGAAGGTTTCATAGCAATTGAGGTAGAGTCAACAGAGCTCACAACAACAATAGGTTATCAGTGGTGGAAGCAAAGGCCATTATATACATTGTAGGTAGGTCATCAAGACCAGCTAGCAGAGGCCAAGAATGACAACATGCGACGACTACATTCTATGCCATGAGTCAGCCGAAAGGAGTGGTGAACCCATGGGTTGTGATAGGTTAGATGGAACTTTTTCATTCTGACTTATTTCCTTCTTCTTTTATATTTGTTTTGCTTGACCTAGGTATGACACACTCATTTATCACTAGAGAGGTGATAAGTAGTTATACCTGGCCTGTCTGTAGTAGAATTGATAATATCTTTCTAGAAACCCCTTTGGCAGGTTCTTCTATGTTGCAGGAGGTGTGTCCATCTTGCGTTCTTTATTTCTTAGGATGCAACATTGAAGTGGATCTTATGCCTCTTGGTATGCATGCATTTGATTTGATCTCAGGTATGGATACCTTGGAGAAGTATTAGGTTGTTTTGGACTATAGTTCCAAGGTTGCAACATTTTGTGATGGGGATGTCTTTTGGACTTTTAAAGGAGATAGGAAGATTCTTCCTACTTGTCTTGTGTCAATTGTCATAGTAGAGAAGTTGATGAGACAAGGATGTGAAGCTTTCTTAGGTCATGTTGCATATATCAAGGTGAGGAGTCATGGTATCCAAGATGTACCTATGGTTCATGAGTTTGAGGAAGTTTTTCCAGATGAGTTTCCTAGGTTCCACCTCCTAGAGAAATTTATTTTGAGATCAACCTAGTTTTGAGTACGCAACCCATAGCTCAGGGACCCATAGGATTGCACCAATTGAGATAAAGGAGTTGAAGAAGTAGATGCATGAGTTGCTAGAGAAGGGTTTCATAATATCGAGCATTTCCCCTTGGGGTTCTCTAGTGTTGTTTCTGAAGAAGAAGGATTGTTCTATGAGACTCTACATAGACTACCGACAGTTGAACATGGTCATAGTGAAGAACAAGAATCTATTACCAAGCATTGATGATCTATTTGACCAATTGTGAGGTGATACAATGTTTTCCCAGATAGATTTGAGATCAGGGTATTACTAGTTGAGGATCAAGGCAGATGACATACCTAAGACTCTTTTTAGGACTAGGTATGGTCATTATGAGTTTGTGGTTATGTCGTTTGGGATAACTAATGCACCGATAACATTTATGGACTAGATGAAGAAAGTGTTCAGACTATATCCTGATCATTTGTAGTCGTGTTCATAGATGATATCTTGATATATTCTAGATACAATCAACAACATGAGCAACATCTCCGTCAAGCACTAGAGTTGATGAGGAAACATTAGTTGTACACTAAGTTTAGTAAGTGTGATTTTTAGCTGACTGAGGTGTCTTTTCTTGGTCATGTCATTTCTATAGGGGGTGTTTGTATAGAGCCTAAGAAGGTAGAGTCAGTGTTGGAATGGGAGCAACCCAATACCATGACTAAGGTCCAAATCTTCCTAGGTCCAGTTGGTTACTATAGGAGGTTCATTAAAATTTTTAGTGTTGTAGCTTTACCTTTGACCAAGATAACTAGGAAGGGCGTTCCTTTTATGTCAAATGACAAGTGTCAACATTCTTTTTAGTTGTTGAAGGATAAGTTGACTACTGCTCTAGTGTTAGTGTTGGAAGAGACTGAGAAGGGCTACATCATTTTCTACGATGCTTCAAAGAATGGATTGGGATGCATGTTGATGTAGGGCAATAATGTGATTTCTTTTACTTCGTGACAACTTAAGAAACACGAGGAGAACTATCCAACCCATGACCTGGAGTTATCCCATATAGTTTTTCCCTAAATATTTGGAGTATTTGTATGAGGAAAAGTCTCAAATCTTCACATATCACAAGAACCTTCAGTACTTCTTCTCAAAGAAGGTGTTGAATATAAGGTAGAGGAAATGGATGGAGTTGATCACGAAGTATGATTGCACGATAGACTATCACCCTGGGAAGGCAAATGTGGTGGTTGATGTACTAAGTAAGAAGTCATCTTAATCATCATCTGTAGACAAAGCATAGTTACACTCCATGGTGTGTCACAAGTGGGACATGCTACTATCGCTTCGGCAGATGAATGTACAGTTGGAGGTATCTCTGTTGACAGGATTGTTGGCACAATTACAGGTCAAACCAACATTGATACAACAGACCAGAGACACACAAAAGAATTATTATCGTGATACCAAATATCAGATCAGAGTTCGATAGTGGGAAGAATGATGGATTTCATGAGTTAGATAAAGGAGCAATGTGTTTTCACAATCGGATAATGGTTCCAAACACTGATGCTCTAAGGAAGATGGTACTTGAGGAGGCACATTCCTTAATGTACGTGATGCATCCCAGCAGTACAAATATGTATAATAATATGAAGGATTTGAACTGGTGTGAAGCATGATGTGGCATAATTTGTGGTCAAGTGTCCAATGTGTCAACAGGTCAAGGCGGAGCATCAGAATCCTACTGGGATGTCACAACCTTTGCCAATTCCATAATGGAAATGGGATCATATAATCATGGACTTTGTGATTGGCCTTCCAAGGGCAACCAGAGGTCATGATTTCATTTGGGTGATCGTTGACTAACTGAAAAAATCATCTCACTTTCTTCTAGTTAAGACAACTTCTATATTAGAGAAGTTGGCACAAGTCTACATAGATGAGATAGTTCAGTGACATGGCACACTAGTTACCATAGTGTCTGATAGAGGTCCTCAGTTCACGAGTAGGTTTTTGGAGCATCTACAAATAGCATTGGGAACACAGTTGAGGTTCAACACAACCTTTCACCCTCAGATAGATGGTCAGTCAAAAAGGACCATTCAGATAGTAGATGCTCTTTTGTGAGCATGTGTTCTTCAGTTTCTTAGCAGGTGGGATTTTCACCTAAGTCTGATTGAGTTTTCCTACAACAAAAGCTATCATACAATCATAGACATGGCATCGTATGAGGCTTTTTAAGGAAAGAAATGCACATCACCACTTTGTTTGTATGAAGTAGCTGAGTATCAACTTTTGGGTCCTATGTTAGTACAACAGATGGCAGAGAATTCAAGGTGATTCAACAACAATTAAAGGCATCTCAAGACAGACAAAAGTCATATGTTGATCGCCTTCATAGACTATTTAGAGTTCCAAGTTGGAGAGTGTGTGTATCTCAAGGTATCCCCTTAGAAGGGTGAGTTGAGTTTTGGTAAGAAGGGCAAGTTTTCTCCTAGGTTTATGGGTCCTTAACCTATCTTGTCACAAGTTGGAACAGTGGCATACAAGTTGGAGTTACCTCCAAAGTTGCACAAGTTGCACAACATCTTTCATGTTTCCATGTTGAGAAATTATCATCCCTATTTAGAACAGACAATACATCCTATGGAGGTGGAGTCAGATGAGGATGTTTCTTATGTTGAGGGTTCAATTTTGATCCTAGATAGGCATGTGAAAAAGATGAGGATGAAGGGGATAACCTTAGTGAAGGTGTTGTGGCATCACCGTGAGTGGAGGAAGCCACATGGGAGTTAGAGGATTAGATGCGTAGAAAGTACCCTTCCTTGTTTGCTTAGGATTTTGAGGGTGAAATCCCTATTAGGGGCTTATGGTTGTAAGACCTCTAACATGGATTTATGGTGAACATGATTCATTGATTTAATTGGGTGCTTGGTTTCTTAATTAAACATTAATTTATGTTTTGATATCACTTGATAGAAGCTATATTTCAATTTTGGTCCAGGTTGGACTTTGTTTGCTTAAGTTTGCAAAATTTATGTTCTTCTATGGACATTTATGCAATTTTTTTCCTTTTCTTTGGATCTATATACAATTTTAACACATTCATGTTGTGCTTCATAAGTATTCATAATGTGTTTGAGATGGTTTCACCTTTGGAAGCATGGTTGCACCATCAGATGTTTTCTTCTTTTCCTTCAAGGTTAATAACCAAAGGTTTCTCACCTAAGTGAGGAATCAATGGTTTCACCATGTATGATGAGGATCCAATTATTACACCATGTGGGTGAATGATCTGATGGTTTATCCTTATAGTTGATGATTTAATGGTTTTCTCTTGTGGATCTAGAATCAAGGGTTATCCTCATTGAGTGCACAATCTGATTTAGGATCATGGTTTGCAAATGGTGAAGTTTACCACACAAACTGATGGTTTCTCTAATGATGCAACTGTATGGTTTCGCCAAGGAACAAATTGATGGGTCACCTTGGAGACATATCAATGGGAGTTATGGTAATGCATGGAAAAGGAAAATTTCGGGTTTGGACACATGGCAAGCAATTTTCAACCTTTAACCATCTTTCTCTCCCATCTTAGATTTATATACCCCTCTCCTCTCTTCCAAACAAACCTTTTTCTTTCTCCCTCTTGTTCTAGCTTCTAAAGAGAGACCAAACCCATCATTTTATAAAATGATAGCTCCTTGAGGACAAAGTTTGGATAGATTTTGGATGCATGTTGCCTAGGTTTTGGATCAAGAAGCTCTAAGGTTGTTTGGAGCTTTCAAACCTAGTTTCTTGCCTTATACATTTAAGATCTTATTCCTTAATCTAGTTTTCTTGTTGTTTTCTTTCTTCTCTCTTCATCCATGGGTGAAACCCTAGTGTTCTTGATGAGAACTGGTGCATGTGGTTGAAGAACCCCATTTCTTCTCTCTTTTTCCATAGATCTATCCACGTTCTTGAAGATAGGACATACCTTGGAACTATGGAAATGCAAAGTTAGGGTTTCACCTTCTCTTCTAGATATACCTTGTTGTTTGGACGTTCTTCTTCATCTTGAGGTGAGTTATATAACTTTCAATCCATTTCTTGCCTACCTTTAACTTGCATCATATATATCTTACCCTAGAAACTTCATATTATGAAGAAAGATTATATTTTTTACACTAATTTGCATATACATGTGATAGTTGTGTGTTTTCAAACTATACATAGATCATACGAACGTCCCTTCTTCTATAATGGACTACCTTGGTTTTGAAGGTATGAAGTGATGGTCTTTACTTTGTGTAAGGAACTGGCTTCACCAAGTGAAGGAACCAGTTGTTTTTCTTAGTAATAAAATCAATGATTTTATTTAGTGTATGAATCGATGGCTTAACTTAGTCTATAAACTGATGTTTCCTCTAAGTCTAACAAATGATGGTTTTACATAGTACATGAACTGATGGATTCAGTTAGTGAAGGAACCGATGGTTTTACTTAGTGTTTAACTAATGGATTTACTTGGTAAATAAACTGATGGTTATGCTAAGTATATGGACCAATGGGTTTTGCTGACCATAAACTGATGGTTATGCTAAGTATGTGAATTGAAGTTTTTCCTAAGTCCATGAAAGAACCTATGGTTTTTTTTTAATTCCATCAATGAACTGATGGGTATTCTAAGTATATGAATTGAAGTTTTTGGATAAGTCAATGAATGAACTGATAGTTTTTCTATGTGTATTAAAAGAACTGATGGTTTAACTATGTATGCTGATTTGGTGATACAAACCCAATCCACACCTTGAACCCTTCTTATAATTGTTAACTAATGAGGGTTTGGTGCTTCTATCTTCTATTGATGCTGAAATGATGAATGGATACTTTCATAATGATAAAGGTAACTCCATTATGTTTTTCTTGAAAATGTCATAGCTCCTATGATTAGTGAACTCCTATGCTAAGTCTGGATATAACAAGTTTGTTTCTGACATGTTGAACCCTCTTCAAAATCTCAGATGATAATGATGTTCTAACATGCAAGTTATTATTGTTTTGTCCAGAACGGATTTGTGGGATGTTTTGAACCCTAGTGGAGGTTTAGCCCTCTTCATGGGTAACAATGGACTAGTATACTATGATGTTGTGATAAGGGATATGTTTCATACATTTTATATCTTATGAAGTTGTAATGTACCACTAATTTTATACGAACAATATAGTGGTCTGTATGTAACTTGATTGATGCAGTGTAAAAAACTCTACTAGATTAATTAATCAAGTGAAACCCTAATTATGTAGTGCCCTGAGTCGTAGAACTATTCTAGAGTCAGGAATTGCTAAATAGTAAAATGAGTATTCCAGAAAGGGAACCTAGAGTTTTATACTGTAGAGTATATGCGGGTGTAGGGATGGTATATCCTTGTCATCCTGATCCCAAGGTTTTGGAGAGCGGTCGAGGCCGTGTCTCAGATGCATACATATGTGAATTGAGGATGGTTGTGGTCGTACCTCAAATTTTAGGGTTTCATACCCTGGTTTCAAGTGTCATGGACTCTGTACCTAGGGCGGACTAGGTTGATAGTAGTTTGATATTTATGTCACTACGACAGACTCATACTGACTGAGGAGAAGAGATCTTAGGATTCCAGTTCTCCTAGATCTTATATGGGGTTAATTACAACTTTGTAGTGGTCAACTAGTAGTTTGAGTGGTACACTTCAAACTACCTAGGGCATGATGAAATATGTAATTCAGTCGTGTATTATATCTATTAGGTTATTCAGCGAATCACATTGGATGATAGTCATTGATTTGTCTCTTTTAATATGTAGATGATATATAATTTAGTAAGAGAAATCAAATGTACTTATGGATTTAGCTATGTCTGATCCCTAGTCAATTATGTTAATCTTTCAATTATGAAACATTATATGATTTATTTGTTTGATTACATAATCTACAATAAGCAATAGATGTTGTTAAGAGTTATATCTCTCACTCAGACATGTGCCTCACCTCATGGGTCACCACGTCTTTTTTGGTGATCGTCAGTAGCATCGTTAGATCCTTGGTAGAGGGGGAGCAGTTTGGAGATCCATAGAGGAAGGAGGTTGGCTAGTTGTTTAGTGTGTCTTAGAGTCATCCATGTACTCTCAGGTCCCAGGCAGGGAATTTTTGTAGATGATGTACATCGACTCAAGTTTTTGATAGTTACTGATATTTCTACATGATGTAAATATGTGGATAATATCTTTTGTACATAGGTTGTGGCTGAGGCCACAAAATAGATGTAAAGATACCTGATATGGTATATTCTTTTATGCAAGATGTTGGACCTATATGTAAATATTCTTGGACATGTTTAAGAATATTTACTTGGTTTTAATTCTACACCTTTTTAGTAATGAGATTAATTAGTGATCGATCATGTTTTGGTTTCGAGTAATTGCTTTAGCGTGGGTTTCCACACTAATATTGTTGAACTAAAATCATCTTTTATGCTTGGACACCTTAACATGAAGAATCATGACCTTGCTTTCCCTATAATGAATGTTTTGACCCTAAAATGTTCATCAGTGACATAAACCTTATTATAATCATATATAATGAATGGAACCTCTAAACTACATGAAACTTGAAACAGACCTTCGCGATGGCCTCTAAATTATAAAAAGATCTTAAAACATGTAATGAATCAACCTTGAACCTAACTTGGCCAAAATTGGAAATGTGAAGCTAGTTAGGGTTAATGATGAGAATCTAATGCATACACGTAATCTTGTTCTTAATCAAGTGTGGCTTGAGATCTAGTTCATCAAGGATAAGCTAAGTTAAGAATATCGAATGTTAGGTATGAGCTTCAATATTCAACTATGTATGTTTGCTTGTGTATTTGCACATATTTCCCTATAGTATTATTGTACTTGATGCTTTGTCATATTAATTTTATAATTTACATATAGAAATTAGAACTCCATTATACAAACCTTGTGCACCTATATGTATTCTTAGGGTAAAGAAACCATCCCAGTCTCCCTACTTGAGTTGTCAAGATAGGGTAGACCACATTGATAAATTGGGTTAGCTAATGACATTGAGCCTTAACCACCCTCATGGACCCTTCCTATTGGAAGTCGGTCAAAGTACTTATGGTAAATGACATTGTTGCTTTAATTGGAGTAGAATGGCATAAAACACAAGTTATCATTTTTCTAAATACTCAGATTAGGAAAATCTTATATATATGTGTGTATCTTATCCTTGTTTGTTTACTTGTGCAACTCTTTTTCAAATTAGGCAAATCTTATATATGTGTATCTTTCTACCTTGTACTCAACACCTTATGTGTTGACCTACTTGTTTCACGTATGTTTTAGGTTCAGAGTTAGAATGGGATTTGATGTCTAGTGAGTAGGTGTTTAGGTGACTTGTTGTAAGATCCTAGCTAGTGTACATGAGCAAACTTGTATAATTTGACTCTCAATTTGTAATGAAAACTATGTAATAAGTGATGTTTCTATAAAAATACTTGTTGGATGTTGAGATTATTTTGGTTCCTTTTTCTTGTTATTTGTTCATGTATGCCAAACTTCTATTCTTCTACATTTGTTCTTTGATAATATCATGCTAGGGAAAGGTGCTTGGGTCCTTAAACCATTGACTTTCTAGTCAGTTGGAGGTTAGATTTGAGTAATAAATAGTTTTTGTGATATAAACCATAGTCTCTTTCCTAGTTTTATCATTTGATTGTATAGAGGGGTCAAATAAGATACCCAACCATATAGGAAAAAGTATGTGACAACCTAGATTTTAGGGTTTTAATACTCATCATAATTTTGAGATTCATGGTTGATCGTTAGATGACCAATTGGATTTTGGGTATATTGAAATGGTACCAAATCAATTTGAGTGGCACATATGTATATTATCTAGATCCAATGTCATCATCTGAGGTCCTTTAGGGGAGATTTTGTGATTAATATGAGATAAATATCTCTTAGCATGAACCCTCTTTGATAATTATGTTAATGGGTCAATTGATAGTATTCTGAATTCAATATTAGTCACCATTTATCTTTAGTCATGATAGATGATGTATTAAAAAATTCATGGATCTTAAACCAGCCATTTGAGAGATATCAGTAGTTGAATATTACTTCTTAATGAATAAGGTCTCAGATGCATAGGACTAAGCCTGATATTTATTCATTTGTATATATCCCCATGCCATGCAACTTTGCTGGTTGGAGTCTTACACAAGTAGTGAGCCAAGGTTCAATATAAGAGTGATCAGGTCTAGCCCTATAAAATGATTTCATGGCCATTCTCTTATACTCAACATCCAAACTATGTGGGGAGGAGATGACTCTAGGATGTGATATGGCCTTTACTACATCTAGATGCATATGACGTGTTATTCCATTCATCACATTAGTTCCACAAGGAGAGGATCTCCTCAACATACCAGGACTTGGGGCCTAGGGTGACATGTAGAGTGAGTTTTAACCTTCTCCTTGTCACTTATCCCGACTATGGGTTATAATTCATAGAAAAGGGCGAGAGGGGGTGATATATATCCTTCTAGCATGTACTCCTCAGTTAACCTTGATCCTATAACCTAATCATAGATAATGGTTTTTCTCCAACTTGCTATTGGTGGATTATGCTTCTCAACAAACTAGCTTTTACTAGCAACCTTGCTTAGGATCAGGATGGGTCACCCAGACCTCCCCGAAATGACCTATGTAGACCTCTAACTTCCTTTTGGTGATGGACCAGTGGAAGGTCCTATATGATTCACTAGAGGTATGAATTCATTCAACCCTCCTTATTCATTAGCTCTACTGTGAAGGTCATTTCCATGTTCATCCGCATAGAGGCATAGAGCATCCACGATGCTCTTTTGTGCACCAGCCATAGCCATCAAAATAGAAGGGGATCAGAGGTCTTTGCCCACCTAGATGATGTTTTAGACTTGCAAATAGCATGAGATTTGCCATAGAGTATGACATGGAGTCTCTCAAGGTTATCTCTTCAGAAGGAGTGGATGAGGAGGAGCAAAGACCAAATCTTATGCTAGAGGTCTGTTGCTTGATCACCATCATACAAGATTCAGACTTAACGGTGGTACAAAGAATCTAGTTCTCTTACAGTAGGAGGTGCCCTATGAAATGTGAATCAGAGGAGCATAGACAGACTTATCAAAGAGAAACAAGTCTGGGTCGACCCGTGCAAGGAATGCTAGTAAGGAGAACATGTAACTCTGGAGACCAGGTGGTGGCTATCTAGGGTGCCCAGAATTGATATGTTGTGGCCCATCTTTTTCCTTAAGGTAGTTACTCAAGAACTCTAGATTACATCTTGACCTTGTAAAATCAATATATATATATATATATATATATATATATATATATATATACATATATATCCCTAGCCGGATGACCCCATAAAAACATTAGTAGACTCATAAAAATGCATTCTTTATTATGAAACCCATAAATTAGACTTTATAGCCATCATTTTTGATGTATTTTTTATTATGATTAGAATGTATCTTTGCATATGCAAATAACTAAATAAATGGTATATTTTCATGATAAATTATCATAGAAGAATATTGAACACATTTATCATATGTAAACCATTGGTGGACTTTGATCCTAGAAATATTGTTCAATATTAAGTCTTTTAGCATTTTAGTCTAATTAAGTACTTATTACCAAATAATATTTCTAGAATATAGCTAAATCATTATAAAATTGTCAAAATTGAATAAGATATTGAATATGACATATAGGTCATTAGAAAGATATTAGTTGTGAGTTTATATTAGATTGAACCTAGTTTTGTATAAACCCTAATCTAGACCTAAATATCAATAATAACGATGATCAATGCATTAATGATGATTAATTTATTGTTAATCAGTTGATGACCACAACTCTAGATGATCATAGATATGTTAGGAAATCTGTGAAATTAGGTATGTGGGTTTATTTAATTATATGACTATGGTTTTCTTGGTTGAATAATAATACCTATGCATGCTCTTCTATTTGTAAATATTGGATGTAGTAGTACTATAAGTACTCAATGTTTTGTCACTTGAAAACATAAAGTATGATTAGATGTTTTGTAGTTGCAAAGGAACTTAATATTCTCTCTCTATTTATGATATCACACCCCCATAACCCAAGAGACAGGGGTATCTACATTTCTCTAGGGGCAGGGAGGGCCAAACATGCATGTTTATGATGTTGGCACACCTTAGTAATGAATCTTATCTATATAATTAAGAAAAATTGGGAAATTGGTGTATTTTTCTTATTAAATAACATTTTTGAATGATCTTCTTTATTTCTTTCTACAAATCTTTTCAAATTATAAAAATCATAAATATATGTATCTTTCTTCCCATGTACATTGACCCTCTATTTCACATTTGTTTTAGGTTCAAAGCTAGCTGGGAGAACATATGGGAAGTGATCAAGTGTACATGTACCTATTGGGTAAATTCCTAGTTTAGCATACATGTTCAAACTTGTATAGTTATCCTATCATTATGTAAATGTAAGATGTAATAATTCATGTTATGATAATGTTTCATGTTGATTGTTGATAATGTTTTTGTGTGTACTCATATTTATTTGTTCATGTTCGCATAATGCTTTTGCATCGTACTCGAGTAATAGTTTCAGATTTTGTCATCTCGTCCCCATGGGGTTTCAGGAAGGAAAAATTGAGGGACATTACAGTTGGTATTAGAGCATGAACAATAGCTACATCTAACAATTGCACATCATGAAACTTAAAAACAAATTCAACATTTCACTTAAACCCTAGAAATTTAGTAAGTTGTTGTATAGGTGCTCAGGTTCACTTATTCTCTAGGTTAGAACCTTGATGTTCCAGACTTAGGTTTAGACAAGTGTGTGAAACCCTATCCATATAGAGATCATATGCATAAGGTTTCCACACTGGTATACACCTTGTTCTCATCCATTTCACTAGGTGGCATGTCACTAGAATCTTTACTGTGTGGTGGACACTCAATTTTGTAGATTTGGTTGTGTTTCCAATTGGATTGAGACTCAAAAGTTTTTTTAGATGCCCATTTTATCAGAGTAACTATATATTATTTTATTATGTATGCAAGTCAATATGAAAATGTGTCCCTACATAGGAGAGTAGGATGTAGGCATGCAAACTATGTGGGAGGGAGTGACACTAGTCTACAAGAGAGTCTAGTTCTAGATTAGATGTCTAGAGCCTTATCAGGAGATGTGATAGTTAGATTAGATGATAGAATGATAGATTTTATAAGAAAGTATGATGCTATCTAATTTTGATATCTGATGATATAAGTTGCTTTGTAACAATTTAACTTGTATATGAGCTTCAAATCCAATTTCGGAGAAACTAAGCTAAGTCTTGATGATATAGCTATGCATGTTTTTCTAATTTATGGTAATGTAATTTAAGATAAGATTGAATAAGCATGAGACTCAAGCTATTTTACAAAGGAGGACCTTTAGTTTTAGGAAGAGATACATATTGAACTTTAGAGAGAGTGAGACCACAGGTGGAAGGTCATAGGACCTAACCTCCACTGTAAGATAAACATGAAATATGTTCAAAATGATGTGTCCTAATCTAGATTACCCCTAGTAGTTGAGTTGCTTCCTTATGCATGATTCATATTTTTTATCTAAATCCTATATGTGAGAGTTTGGTTAAAGAAAATTAAATGGGTAGAAGTCCCATGATTAGAAAATCAATCCTTTAACTGAGTTAGGTCTTAGCTTGTGTGACTGAAGTTTGTGAAGCTGGTCATTAAGTACTAATGAGGTGATATATGGAATGATAAATGGAGTAACATGCCTTGTGCACAAATACTCAACATTACATGTCAATCTTTCTTCTTCTCATTCTCTATATATGATCTTAGAAACCTTGCTTGAGCTACATGGATGATTATGTATGAATAGTCACTCATGTAAGCTTAACCGATTCTATTTTTCACCCCTTCTCATACATGAAAAATATAAGTTTGGAATAATGAGATTGAAATAAATATATCATTGGATCATAGATGACATGATTGCAAAAAATAATGCCTAGACTCAATCCTTTTAAATATAATCCTCTAGTATGAGGATAACTCATGCAGTAGGGTGAAAATATAATTTTAAAGCATGTTATGTAAGCCCTTCTCAAGTAATGAAATACTAGTATGATGTTGGTCATAAACCACACAAATGATATCAGGTGTGAAAGTCCAATAAGTAATGTTATGAAATATTGATATCACCTTGCATGGTTTATTTAGAAATATGAAATCTTGAGCAATGCCCTCTCAATTTAAAATTGTGATGAAAAAGCCATAATTCTTAAGGGACTAAGGGATGCAAAATATAAAGTAAAAAATCTCAGGTTATGACTGAACCATCAAATGTTGCCTCAAACTATATAAGGCTGGGTGGTTACACCCTATATGTCCTAAAATCCTAGGTAATATAGGGTAAATTCATTAATGTGGAAGTCCTGTCATCTATAAATGATGGCATAGATGTAGTCAAAACTCCCTGATATCATCTTAATATGATATTGGTAGACTTTTGAGGACTGAATTCCCTATAAGGTGGTGTGAATGTGAAAACATTGATTTTAGGTATTTGATACTTACTATAATTTTGAGATTCATGGGTAGTCATTAGATGACCAATTGGAATTATTGGTACACTCAAATGGTATCAAATCAATTTGAGAGGTATATATATTGTTATCTAGATCCAATGTGATTATTTGAGGTCCTTAAGGGGATATTTTGTTATTTATAATGAGATAAATGTTTCTTAGCATGAATCCTCTTTGATAGTTATGTCAATGGGTCAATTGATAGTATTCTAAATTCAATATTGGTCACTATTTAACTTTACACATGATAGATGTTGTTTTGGACCAACCATTTCAGAGATATTGATATTTGAATCTTACTCCTTAATGACTAAGGTTTCAAATACATAGGACTAAGTTTGATATTTATTCATTTATAGTTAGCCTCATGTCATGCAACTTTGCTGGGTGGAGGATCACACAAGTAGTGATCCAAGGATCCACCTAAGAGTGATCAAATCTCATCCCTAGAAGTGATCCCAGGTCTTACTCATATCTTCAACCTCTGAAGTAGGTAAGGAGGAGATGACTCCAAGTTGTGATATGGCCTTGACTACGTCTCCAAATTCATATGACATGTTATTCCATTAGTCATGTTAGTTCCACAAGGAGGGGATCTTCTCAACAAACTAGGACTTGAAGCCTAGGGTAATATGTAGAGAGACTTTGAACTTTCTCCTTGTCACTTTTTCCCACTATTAGGTTGCACCATGTAGAAAAGGGTGAGAGGGGGTGGGGTGATATAAATCCCTCTAACACGTACTCCTTAGTTAACCTTCATACTAGCACCCAATGGTTCTTCTCCAAATCGTTGTTGGAGGAGTATGCCTTTCAGCGAACCACCTTTTCCTGTCATCCATGGTTAGGATTGGGATGGGTCATCCAAACTGGCCCAAAATGACTTGTTGATAACACCCAAATTAGCGCATATTTTCTATGCATTTTATCTATAGTTTTGTGCCACTTTAGTCTTAATATGCACTCTTTTGTTCATGTTTTATGTTTTCTGTCTCTCCATTAGATAATGTAGTGAAAATAGCCAATAATGTAGCTAATTAGCCTGTTTTAAACTTGCAGGCACCGAAACTAGCCAGTTTTCGGACTCTCAAGTACCGAACCTAAAAAGACAAGAATTCCAGCAGCTGGTCAATACGGCTGCCCGATATGGCCTGCCCGATATGGCCTGCCCGATATGGCTGGCCGATACAGCTGTCTGACACTCCCCCTGCCCGACACGGTCTTCGAGCGATAGTCATATTGGCCCACCTGATGCCTCAAGATCGAAGCCACGGATGAAGGACACGTGGACCAATAAAAGCTACAACTCCCATCAACTCACTGCCTATAAATAGCAGCTGCCAACCTACAAAGAGGGGGAGCCAGAGGGAGGACCCTGCAAGAGCTAGTTCCTAGACCAAGGAGCTAGTGTGTCGAGTTCCCCAAAAGTCTACTGCCTGATACGGTTGCCCGATACGGTATGCCGATACGGCCTGCCTGATACGGCCTGCCCGATACGGTTGCCCGATACAGACTGCTCGATACGGTTTCCCAGTACGGTCTGCCCGATACGGTCAAGAGAGAGAGAGAGCCGAGGAGTCCAGAGGGACAAAGAGAAGACCCCAAGGGCCGAGATCCGACCTGCACAGAGGCCGAGGAGCGAGAGACACCTCTCCTCTACGGGCTATATCTCTTCCCTCTTCTCTTTCATTCTACTGCATTCCTTTGTTTCTTGTACAAACGATGTTTATCCATCTTTGTTCGGTGCCAGCTATCCTTGTCTATGGCTAGTTAGCTCCTTCTTGGCTATGTAGCCCAATCTAGGCATGTTTATATACTTTTGCCTTAAGCAAGTAGATTCATATCAGATCTAGTATGTTTCTTGTTCTATTTGCTCTTTCCAAGTTATGATTGCTAGTTTGGCTGATCTCTTACTCACTTGAACTGCTATTTCTGCCTGTATCGAGAGATCCGTTGTAGGAATAGCTAAGAGATGATAGTTTGGATCTGAACCTGAGAGGAGGACGATCCAAGGTATTCTGTTCCTGACACTCAGAATATCCTAAGACCTGAGAGGGAACTTAGTGTATTATGAGGTGTTGATATGTCATTCCTCGAGAGAGGGTCATTGACATATTGTTGATGGTTTTAGTCATGCATCGCGAGAGCGAGTGGGACGACCCCACAGGACAGATGCCACCGTGCACACTAGATGCTTGCTTTGGTGTTCAAGGGTTGTCTGTGCTCGAGAACGAGTGCATAGAATGCCCCGTTTGTGGTTACATAGCCAGGAACTCTCTTTCTCTGATTAGTAGACTCACGAGATTTGTTTTGTTTTGTTTTATTTTCTTTGTTTTGTTTTATATCGTGACAACCCGCTAGACTAGTTCTAGCAATTACTTTTATCGACTATCGTCTTGGCTTATCTGATTAAAGAACAAGATCTGTGGCATCCTAAATGTCACCACGTCCCTGTGTTTGACTCCGTATATCTACTTCGACCCCGTAATAAAGTTGCGGAGGCCTAGAAGGATTCGGGTTATAAATGTAAAGCTTGATTCCTTCCTTTGTCCCGCGTTCATTTCTGGATGCGTGAAAAAGGTCGGTCAACTTTTGGTGCCGTTTCCGGGGACGTGGTTTTCCACGTTTACACGCCTAGTAGATTTTTGTTCTGTCACTATAAGTCTGTATATACATGCATAGTTTTCCTCTTGCTTTACACATACTTATTCATATATACTAAATCACTTTTCTTTTTCTCATACCTTTTTTTCAGCCATGGACCTTGCTTCCGCAAGACAAGTCATCTTGTCCACCTGTCCTCCTGATTTTTTCCGCAGTTTCGACTGCTGGAAAATAATTGAAGGTCGTGCTCTGCAACTAGTCGAGTTATACTCACCTCCACCGTCGTCATATGTTGAAATTCTAACAAAGGAGACTACCATTCAACCATCGACCGCCATTCTATCATGGGATCAAGAACTGATTAAGGCAGTGCAGTTGGCTAGGGAAAGTATTCAAGAACTCACCTCCTTAGCGCCTCATCTCCAAGAAGATGTCGATCCAATGCAAAAACTGGTAGAAGAGCAGGATCGTCATCTCAAAGTAGCCACCGAGGGTGCAGACCGCAATAGTAGTATAATTCAAACTGTTGAACAAGGATTCATCCTAAAGCATCAATTTGATACAGCGGGTTCCCCTTATATGTCCATGGCAGAATCGACGAGTCTCGAAAGCATTGCTGCTCAAGTACAACAACTTTTTGATAAAGATGTTGAACAAGGCAGGAGGCTCCAAGAGCTCATCAATCTGGTTACAATTCGGTTACAACTGCCATCACAAGACAATGAAGATGTTAGTCATCATGACCATCCCATTGGGTATGAAGTGGAGTATGAATCACCATCCTATTCAGACCATCAACTGGATTCACCAAGATTTTTCTATGAAGACCAACCCACTTGGGGAAGCCCTTCATTCTATCCAGATTACCCAGCTGATGAACCAATGGAAGAAATGAGTCATAAACATGAATGGGTCTATGATGACAATGATGAAGACTCGAAGAGCCAATCGACCTCACAACCAAAAGGTTGGTTTGAGGAACCAGAGTCAGATATTGAACCAGACCAGAGTGACATTTCTCATATTGAGACTTGTCATTTCGCTTGGAGCAGTACACCAACCATGGTTTGGAACAATTTGTTCGACGACGACGATGACGACAGCTGCTCGACATGGAGCAGTGAGTATAGTAATGAAGACGAGTTGGAGCAGCATGAGCCATCATTCGCCACCATACCTTCACAAGGCTTGGTCGACGTCAAGGGGGTAGGATGGATGGTTCACTACAACATGGCTGTTGAGCATGAAGACACCCCTGACTCTACGCCAGGTGATAAGCTTGGGGTGGTAGAACCACAAATAGATTCTTCAGGGGGTACTGTTTGCTCAGAAGATTATTGGATGACTCAGACGGTACATGAAGATTTATCTGAGCATCCAACCTCAAGTGTAGAGATGGAGAGAGAAGATATGATTCCTCAAGATGACGTCCAACCTCTCTCATCTATCTCATCCTGTGTTGACATCCCAATACCTTCATTTTCAGAATCATATAATGAAAGGTACCCTGAGTATGAAATGCCGAAGAATTCATCCCAGTGCAGTTCAAGCCACTCCCAGCACAAAGATGACTACACCGAGTTGCCGGATTTCACTTCGCTTCTTCGGACTCGGCAGGGCCAACACATCCGCCAATTCTACTCCTACTATGTGGCGGAACCCGTCAGCAAGACACAGGTGACACTGGTCCCAAAACTTAGGATTTGGGATCCCAGTGTCGGTATCGTGGGGCAACCACCCCTTTGTCTATCACCCACCCTCCCACCCTTTTATTACAATAAATTTTTCTTTTCATGTTCTTGTTGGTTAGTTTCTTTCCTCTAACTGTTTTGATATCCTTGCACCCATGCATCATCTTTAGAACTTCAATAACTGTCGTTAAACTCATGCAATCTTGCCTCACTATTTCAAGTTTGAGTCTTGCTCGAGGACGAGCAAAATTTTAAGCTTGGGGTGGTAGGCTTCGCCCTTATTTTCTCCTCACCCTTCTTGCATGCATGTTTATTTCCTGCATTTAGTTTTAAATTTTCAAAAAAAAATTAGCTTTTTAGCTTTGCAATTATGTCTATGTGGTGTGAATCTAATAGATAAATGCCTGACTTCATGCAGATGCACAGTTTTCATCCTAAAATTGCTTGACCTCTTGCTTGACTTGCTCTTTGACTCTTTCCTTGAGTTTGGTAATAAATCTAAGGTTATGTCCCTTTTTCATAGCTTAAAGCTAAATTCCCTTGATTTGTGTCGTGAATGGAAAATCCATGGTAAAGGACCGTTGGAATGAGCTAAACCATGATCAAAGAACCTAGCTGTGGATTCACAAGTTTGCCTCTATTCTAAGGATTCTTGAATCATAATTTCTATCTTTTTACATAGGTATCAAGTGGATCATGATGAGTTTTGAGCCATGATCAAGGTGAAGTGCTTTTCCTTGATGGACTACATGCCTTCTCACATTAGATCGAGTCAAAAAGAAGAAAAATTTAAAAATGTGCAAAAGAGGCTTGGCCGCCCACAAAATCCCAAAATATCTATATAGTTCTCACCCAAGCCCACAAAAATAGAATGAAGATGTTAAAAGCCTGAGTGTGAACAATAAATGAGTGTTGTTTTCTCTTTTAGGAGAGTTGAGGATGATGCCCAGCCGGTGTATGACTGCGCTCATGAACGCGGGTATGTCGTGATTGGCAGTATCACTCTAAAAGATAATTAGAGAGTCACTAGGAACCCTTAGGTGACCTATGAGATCATCTCAGTAGCAGGGTTGGTTCGAGTTTAGTACGAGGAGTTCGTCTCACTGCTCTGGGCCAACTGGCTCAGACTGCATGGACTGTTGCTCGTTACATGGACCAACCTGACGCAGATCGAGATCCTCAGAAGTCATTAGAGTCTTTTTGCTTTGTTTCTTAGGACATGAATAAGTGAGAGGCGCGTTGTTCCAGATTGGTATGCATGGATTCATGGTGATGGCTCATTGCTCATCACCTGCTTGATCACCTAAATGACAACTCTTTCATGTTTAAATAATTATGATTCAAACCCTCATGAGTATCGACAGGTTGTAGTTAATTCGCTTAATCTTGCCTGGACACTCTTTGATCTTGCTTTGGTTGGATTGTGCTTGTTTGGTGGGGGTTTGTTCTGAAATGACATGGATCAAGAGTATTGATGCTTTAAACTATTTTTCTTAACTTTAGAATTTATTTCCAAGCTTAATTTGGATGTTATCTTTTGTTCTTTGAGCACAGTCTTGCTTGAGGACAAGCAAGTTTTAAGCTTGGCGTAGTTGATAACACCCAAATTAGCGCATATTTTCTATGCATTTTATCTATAGTTTTGTGCCACTTTAGTCTTAATATGCACTCTTTTGTTCATGTTTTATGTTTTCTGTCTCTCCATTAGATAATGTAGTGAAAATAGCCAATAATGTAGCTAATTAGCCTGTTTTAGACTTGCAGGCACCGAAACTAGCCAGTTTTCGGACTCTCAAGTACCGGACCTGAAAAGACAAGAATTCCAGCAGCTGGCCAATACGGCTGCCCGATAGGGCCTGGCCAATACGACTACCCGATACGGCTGCCCAATACGGCTGCCCTATACAGCCTGCCCGATATGGCTGGTCGATACAGCTGCCTGACACTCCCCTTGCCCGACACAGTCTTCGAGCGACAGTCATATTGGCCCACCTGATGCCTCAAGATCAAAGCCACAAATGAAGGACACATGGACCAATAAAAGCTACAACTCCCATCAACTCGCTGCCTATAAATAGCAGCTGCCAACCTACAAAGAGGGGGAGCTAGAGGGAGGACCCTGCAAGAGCTAGTTCCTAGACCAAGGAGCTAGTGTGTCGAGTTCCCCAAACGTCTAGTGCCCGATACGGTTGCCCGATACGGTCTGCCCGATATGGTCTGCTCGATATGGCCTGCCCGATACAGCCTGCCCGATACGGACTGCCCGATATGGTTGCCCGATATGGTCTGCCCGATATGGTCTAGAGAGAGAGCCGATGTCACCCCCCAATCTCACATTAACCACAAACCACGAGATTAGGACGTGACATGATGGGATTTGCACATAAGCCAACCACTCTTCACTTTTTTAAAGCATTTTAAAGACATTAATAGAAAAATCTGATTTATGTTGTAAAATGAAACTAAACAAACTGCAGAAGCATCTTTATTAACTGACTAGCAATATAAACAGAGTCTACAACATATTACATTGTTCGACATAAAATAAAGCATAACAGTTAATTACATCTTTATACACATTCACTCTCTCACTCACACCTTGTCCCAAAGATCAAGGGGAAAGGACTAAGAGATCTCTAACTACTAACTACGAACCTTCTATCGACTAGGCGTAAGGATAAATCGATCCTTCTGATTTCCTGCTGCTGATGATAACCTGAAAATGTTTTGAGTAGAGGTATGAGCCTACTCACTCAGTGAATAGTATTTCACTTAGCTATCACTAAACAACTCATCAGGTTTATAAATTGAAATTAAACATAAATGCAGAACTAAGCAAGGCAGTTCTAAATACATAGCAGATATACAGATAATTCAGGTAAATAAACAATTATATAAATTTACTGTGATCCTACATGATTACTTATTCATATTATTATTATGCCCTAAATATATGCAGTGTACTCTGCATATAAAGATCCGCAGCAAGTTCATGCTACAGTCCCACCGTACAAGACTTAGCGACACACCCGGGAAATGCTAAGTCTGACGCCAGCCCTGCTCTGCTACAGGACCCCAGGCTCCACGGCCTCAATGCACAACCACGTGTGCTGCACAACCACGTGTGCTCCATACTCTGCAAACCTGAGCACACAGGCAGAGAGTCTCACAGGGTTACCTTCACGACACAAGCACGAATGGTGTTAGATAACCATGTTTTCTTTTTCCCAGTGCCATCGTGACACAAGCACGATTGTTGTTGGACACTGCCTCTCTTTCCTCATTTGTCCGTGACACAAGCACGGATGATGTTGCAACACGAGTTTCACCCCTAAGTTGCAGATACCTCTTAGGGGTTCTACGGTGTTAGGGCACCTAAGTCTAATAATTGATTAAGAAATAAACATTTAAACAGGAATATCACATTTCATGCATATTGCACAATCTGAATAACACATGAGGCAAATATAAATCCATTATCATCATTAAACATGATTCAGTATCATTTATCCACATTCAATGCTAAACATCTGTTTTTAAAACAGCACATACATTGCAACTATAATACAGGAAATTTCATCATTTTCACTAAGCATTTTAAGTATTTCAAGTTTCAATGAAACTAACATACTCTATTGTATGTACTACACTGTTTAGAAGTTATACTAACTGATACAGAAGCAATTAAACATTTAAATTGAGTTAAATAATGATTACTGAATGAACTACTACTCACACTTCTGGAACTCGGCCGACCAAACTGGGAACTCGGCCGATCGGCTGACAACTCGGCCGATCCACCCGCAACTCGGCCGATCCAAATCCTGATTGATTTCCTATAAAGGGAAACTTGGCCGAATCATTCGCAATTCGGCCGATCAAAATGCTGTTCGTCATCCTTAATAAAGAAACTCGTCCGAATCATTCGCAATTCTGCGGAACGACACACAGATAGGAAATATTCAAACGCCTGAGTTTATTAATGATAAATAAGTGAAACCCTACTCACATTGGTTTAAGATGGCGGAAATCGTCTCCAAACGTTTCCAGAGTCTACTTCCGGGCATTCACGGGGTCATCTCAACCTGTTGCAATCAAACGATATCTTTCTCACTCACAGGTGGAGGAAAAAAAGCTACAAATGCAGGTATGTGCTGCTCGTGGTTGCAGATTCGGACATGGACCTCAAGGACGAAGCCAAGGGCGTCCATTACGTGCTGCTCCTTACTCTCAAAGGGTCCCTGGTTGTTTCTTCGTGCATCTGTGGCTACTGCAAGGTAGGGCACCACCCCCGCTGGTTGGGCGTCGGTGTTTGTAGCTGCGGATGCATGCGTGGAGCTCAAAACCGGATTCAAGGGCAGCGTTTCATGGTGCTTGCTCACCCAAATCGCCCTCTGGCCGTTATTGCAACAACTGCTGTTGCTGCTGGCCACAGCTACAGGGGCACCTCCCTAGGGCGTGGCTGGGGTGAGAATGAGGAGGGTAAGGTAGAGGAGGAAGGGGCGCCGCTAAAGCGGCCCCTCTTGAGCCCCAATGGTCGTCGTTGCTACTGCTACTTGGCTGCTAACGCAGCCCTGCCGATCGTCAACCGCTGCTACTGGGCGCCGCCCTAGCTGCTCTGCTATCGGGCTGCAGGTGGGCGAGGTAGAGGAAGGATGGAGGGCGGAGGAAGGAGAAGGGAAGGTGGAGCCAAGCTTGCTCGCCCAAGGAGCCTAATTGATCGTGCCCCCTTCTCTGCTGGTCGGACAGCAGTGTGCCGCTTAGGTGGTTGTTGTGCGTCGCTGCTGATCAAGAGGTGATCGGGCAAAGAGGATAAAGAAGAAGAGTTATAAAGCTAAATAAATGGGAAAAATTGCATATTCAATCCCATAAATTGAAACCCTCATAAGTTCCTCTCCGTAGGTCCAAATCAAATGATTCCTTTTGTAACTTTTCAAGCAAAAGATCTACTACAACCTCAAGTCATAAAAACATGCCAATTAGCTTGTCTCAGCTAATCAAAATGCTAATCGCTTCTTGGGCACTTATTTAACTTAACAATTAGCACTGCGATTATCATTAATTACATGAGATGAGTCAATCTCAACCATTGATTCACATCTTAGCTTACCTTGATTAACCATGGTGTTTAATTTGATATTCAACACTAATTGAGGTGTTTCACATAATTCGAGGCATTTATTAGTTAATCGTGGAGTGGGTCATAACCGCCGAGGAGTCCAAAGGGATGAAGAGAAGACCCAAGGGCCGAGATCCGACCTGCAGAGAGGCCGAGGAGCGAGAGCCACCTCTCCTCTACGGGCTATATGTCTTCCCTCTTCTTTTTCATTCTACTGCATTCCTTTGTTTCTTATACAAACGATGTTTATCCATCTTTGTTCGGTGCCATCTATGCTTGTCTATGGCTAGTTAGCTCCTTCTTGGCTATGTAGCCCGATCTGGGCATGTTTATATACTTTTTCCTTAAGCAAGTAGATTCATATCAGATCTAGTATGTTTCTTGTTCTATTTTCTCTTTCCAAGTTATGATTGCTAGTTTGGCTGATCTCTTACTCGCTTGAACTGCTATTTCTGCCTGTATCGAGAGATCCATTGTAGGAATAGCTAAGAGATGATAGTTTGGATCTGAACCCGAGAGGAGGATGATCCAAGGTATTCTGTTCCTAACACCCCAGAATATCCTAAGACCTGAGAGGGAACTTAGTGTATTTTGAGGTGTTGATATGTCATTCCTCGAGAGAGGGTCATTGACATATTGTTGATCGTTTTAGTCATGCATCGCGAGAGCGAGTGGGACGACCCCACAGGACAGATGCCACAGTGCACACTAGATTCTTGCTTTGGTGTTCAAGGGTTGTCTGCGCCCGAGAACGAGTGCATAGAATGCCCCGTTTGTGGTTACATAGCCAGGAACTCTCTTTCTCTGATTAGTAGACTCACGAGCTCTATTTTGTTTTGTTTTATTTTCTTTGTTTTGTTTTATATCGTGACAACCCGCAAGACTAGTTCTAGCAATTACTTTTATCGACTATCATCTTGTCTTATATGATTAAAGAATGAGATCTGTGGCGTCCTAAACGTCACCACGTCCATGTGTTCGACCCCGTATATCTATTTCGACCCTGTAACAAATTTGCGGGGGCCTAGAAGGTTTCGGGTTATAAATGTAAAGCTTGATTCCTTCCTTTGTCCCGCATTCATTTTCGTACGCGTGAAAAAGGCCGGTCAACTTTTGGCGCCATTTTCGGGGACGTGGTTTTCCACATTTACAAGCCTAGTAGATTTTTGTTCTATCACTATAAGTCTGTATATACATGCATAGTTTTCCTCTTTCTTTACACATACTTGTTCATATATACTAAATCACTTTTCTTTTTCTCATACCTTTTTTTCAGCCATGGACCTTGCTTCCGCAAGATAAGTCATCTTGTCCACCTATCCTCCTGAGTTTTTCCACAGTTCCGACTGCTGGCAAATAATTGAAGGTCGTGCTCTGCAACTAGTCGAGTTATACTCACCTCCACTGTCGTCATATGTTGAAATTCCAAGAAAGGAGACTGCCAGTCAACCATCGACCCCCATTCTATCATGGGATCAAGAACTGATTAAGGCAGTGGAGTTGGCTAGGGAAAGTATTCAAGCACTCACCTCCTTAGCGCCTCATCTCCAAGAAGATGTCGATCCAATGCAAAAACTGCTAGAAGAGCAGGATCATCATCTCAAAGTAGCCATCGAGGCTGCAGACCGAAATAGTAGTATAATTCAAACTGTTGAACAAGGATTCATCCTAAAGCATCAGTTTGATACAGCGGGTTCCCCTTATATGTCCATGGTAGAATCGACGGGTCTCAAAAGCACTGCTGCTCAAGTACAACAACTTCATGATAAAGATGTTGAACAAGGCAGGAGGCTCTAAGAGCTCATCGATCTGGTTACAATTCGGTTACAACTGCCATCACAAGACAATGAAGATGTTAGTCATCATGACCATCCCATTGGGTATGAAGTGGAGTATGAATCACCATCCTATTCAGACCATCAACTGGATTCACCAGGATTTTTCTGTGAAGACCAACCCACTTGGGGAAGCCCTTCATTCTATCCATATGACCCAGATGATGAACCAATGGAAGAAATGAGTCATAAACATGAATGGGTCTATGATGACAATGATGAAGACTCGAAGAGCCAATCGACCTCACAACCAAAAGGTTGGTTTGAGGAACCAGAGTCAGATATTGAACCAGACCAAAGTGACATTTCTCATATTGAGACTTGTCATTTTGCTTTGACCAGTACACCAACCATGGTTTGGAACAATTTGTTCGACGACGACGATGACGACAGCTGCTCGACATGGAGAAGTGAGTATAGTAATGAAGATGAGTTGGAGCAGCACGAGCCATCATTAACCACCATACCTTCACAAGGCTTGGTTGACGTCAAGGGGGTAGGATGGACGGTTCACTACAACATGGTTGCTGAGCATGAAGACACCCCCGACTCTATGCCAGGTGATAAGCTTGGGGTGGTAGAACCACAAACAGATTCTTCAAGGGGTACTTTTTGCTCAGAAGATTATTGGATGACTCAGACGGTACATAAAGATTTATCTGAGCATCCAACCTCAAGTGCAGAGATGGAGAGAGAAGATATGAGTCCTCAAGATGACGTCCAACCTCTCTCATCTATCTCATCCTGTGTCGACATCCCAGGACCTTCATTTTCAGAATCATATAATGAAAGGTACCCTGAGTATCAAATGCCGAAGAATTCATCCCAGTGCAGTTCAAGCCACTCCCAGCACAAAGATGACTACATCGAGTCGCCGGATTTCACTTTGCTTCTTCGGACTCGGCAGGGCCAACACATCCGCCAATTCTACTCCTACTATGTGGCAGAACCCGTCGGCAAGACACAGGTGACACTAGTCCCAAAACTTAGGATTTGGGATCCCAGTGTCGGTATCGTGGGGCAACCACCCCCTTTTCTATCACCCACCCTCCCGCCCTTTTATTACAATAAATTTTGCTTTTCATGTTCTTGTTGGTTAGTTTCTTTCCTCTAACTGTTTTGATATCCTTGCACCCATGCATCATCTTTAGAACTTCAATAACTGTCGTTAAACTCATGCAATCCTGCCTCACTATTTCAAGTTTGAGTCTTGCTCGAGGACGAGCAAAATTTTAAGCTTGGGGTGGTAGGCTTCGCCCTTCTTTTCTCCTCACCCTTCTAGCATGCATGTTTATTTCCTACATTTAGTTTTAAATTTTCAAAAAACAAAATCAGCTTTTTAGCTTTGCAATTATGGCTATGTGGTATGAGTCTAATAGATAAATGCCTGACTTCATGCCTAGATGCACAATTTTCATCCTAAAATTGCTTGACCTCTTGCTTGACTTGCTCTTTGACTCTTTCCTTGAGTTTGGTAATAAATCTAAGGTTATGTCCCTTTTTCATAGCTTAAAGCTGAATTCCCTTGATCTGTGTCGTGAATGGAAAATCCATGGTAAAGGACCGTTGGAATGAGCTAAAACACGATCAAAGAACCTAGCTGTGGATTCACAAGTTTGCCTTTATTCTAAGGATTCTTGAATCATAATTTCTATCTTTTCACACAGGTATCAAGTGGATCATGATGAGTTTTGAGCCATGATCAAGGTGAAGTGCTTTTGCTTGATGGACTACATGCCTTCTCACATTAGATCGAGTCAAAAAGATAAAAAATATAAAAATGTGCAAAAGAGGCTTGGCCGCCCACAAAATCCCAAAATATCTATATAGTTCTCACCCAAGCCCACAAAAATAGAATGCAGATGTTAAAAGCCTGAGTGTGAACAATAAATGAGTGTTGTTTTATCTTTTAGGAGAGTTGAGGATGATGCCCAGCCGGTGTATGACTGCGCTCATGAACGCGGGTATGTCGTGATTGGCAGTATCACTCTAAAAGATCATTAGAGAGTCACTAGGAACCCTTCGGTGACCTATGAGATCATCTCAGTAGCAGGGTTGGTTCTAGCGCAGTACGAGGAGTTCGTCTCACTACTCTGGGCCAACTGGCTCAGACTGCAGGGACTGTTGCTCGTTACATGGACCAACCTGACGCAGATCGAGATCCTCAGAAGTCATTAGAGTCTTTTTGCTTTGTTTCGTAGGACATGAATAAGTGAGAGGCGCGTTGTTCCAGATTGGTATGCATGGATTCATGGTGATGGCTCATTGCTCATCACCTGCTTGATCACCTAAATGACAACTCTTTCATGTTTAAATAATTATGATTCAAACTCTCATGAGTATCGACAGGTTGTAGTTAATTTGCTTAATCTTTCCTGGACACTCTTTGATCTTACTTTGGCAGGATTGTGCTTGTTTGGTGGGGGTTTGTTCTGAAATGACATGGATCAAGAGTATTGATGCTTTAAACTATTTTTCTTAACTTTAGAATTTATTGCCAAGCTTAATTTGGATGTTATCTTTTGTTCTTTGAGCACAGTCTTGCTTGAGGATAAGAAAGTTTTAAGCTTGGGGTAGTTGATAACACCCAAATTAGCACATATTTTCTATGCATTTTATCTATAGTTTTGTGCCACTTTGGTCTTAATATGCACTCTTTTGTTCATGTTTTATGTTTTTTATCTCTCCATTAGATAATGTAGTGAAAATAGCCAATAATGTAGCTAATTATCCTATTTTAGACTTGCTGGCACCAAAACTAGCCAGTTTTCGGACTCTCAAGTACCGAACCTGAAAAGACAAGAATTCCAGCAGCTGGCCAATACGGCTGCCCGATACGGCTGCCCGATATGGCCTGCCCGATATGGCTGGCCGATACAGCTGCCTGACACTCCCCCTGCCCAACACGGTCTTCGAGCGACAGTCATATTGGCCCACATGATGCCTCAAGATCGAAGCCACGGATGAAGGACACATGGACCAATAAAAGCTACAACTCCCATCAACTCGCTGCCTATAAATAGCAGCTGCCAACCTACAAAGAGGGAGAGCCAGAGGGAGGACCCTGCAAGAGCTAGTTCCTAGACCAAGGAGCTAGAGTGTCGAGTTCCCCAAAATTCTATTGCCCGATACGGTTGCCCGATACAGTCTGCCCGATACGGTCTGCCCGATATGGCCTGCCTGATACGGTCTGCCCCGATATGGCCTGCCCGATACGGTTGCCCGATACGGACTGCCCGATATGGTTTCCCGGTACAGTCTGCCCAATACAGTCTAGAGAGAGAGAGCCGAGGAGTCCATAGGGACGAAGAGAATACCCAAGGGCCGAGATCCAACCTGCACAGAGGCTGAGGAGTGAGAGCCACCTCTCCTCTACGGGCTATATCTCTTCCCTCTTCTCTTTCATTCTACTAAATTCCTTTGTTTCTTGTACAAACGATGTTTATCCATCTTTTTTCGGTGCCAGCTATGCTTGTCTATGGCTAGTTAGCTCCTTCTTGGCTATGTAGCCCGATCTGGGCATGTTTATATACTTTTTCCTTAAGCAAGTAGATTCATATCAGATCTAGTATGTTTCTTGTTCTATTTGCTCTTTCCAAGTTATGATTGCTAGTTTCGTTGATCTCTTACTCGCTTGAACTGCTATTTCTTCCTGTATCGAGAGATCCATTGTAGAAATAGCTAAGAGATGATAGTTTGGATCTGAACCCGAGAGGAAGACGATCCAAGGTATTTTGTTCCTAACACCCCAGAATATCCTAAGACATGAGAGGGAACTTAGTGTATTCTGAGGTGTTGATATGTCATTCCTCGAGAGAGGGTCATTGACATATTGTTGATGGTTTTAGTCATGCATCGCGAGAGTGAGTGGGACAACCCCACAGGACAGATGCCACCGTGCACACTAGATGCTTGCTTTGGTGTTCAAGGGTTGTCTGCGCCCGAGAACGAGTGCATAGAATGCCCCGTTTGTGGTTACATAGCTAGGAACTCTCTTTCTCTGATTAGTAGACTCACAAGCTCTGTTTTGTTTTGTTTTATTTTCTTTGTTTTGTTTTATATCATGACAACCCTCTAGACTAGTTCTAGCAATTACTTTTATCGACTATCGTCTTGGCTTATCTGATTAAAGAACGAGATCTGTGGCATCCTAAACATCACCACGTCCCTGTGTTCGACCCCGTATATCTACTTCGACCCCGTAATAAAGTTGTGGGGGCCTAGAAGGTTTTCGGTTATAAATGTAAAGCTTGATTCCTTCCTTTGTCCCGCGTTCATTTCCGAACGCGTGAAAAAGGCCGGTCAATTTTTAAAAAGTTGACCGGCCTAAATCGCGCATCCAAAAGTGGAGGCGGATTTTAAGTTAGTTGGACCTTTACATTTATAACCTGAATCCTTCTAGGCCCCCGCAACTTTGTTTACGGGGTCGAAGTAAATATACGGGGTCGAACACAGGGACAAGGGTGGTAGTGTTGGGAACCCAGAATTGACATGCTACACTCTGGTAAGGATAAAAGAGATGATAAATTCCCCAAAAGGGAAACAGCAAGATGTCACAAACAAAATAAAGAAAACTATCTCCAACTGGAGCTACAGGAAAGATTTAAGGTTTTAGTCATTTAGCAGTTTTTAGGGGTTTTCATGCAATAGAAATAGAAAGATAAAACTATAGCTAGAGCAAGGTACGAAGGATAAGACTTCAGCAAAACAAGCAGTAGCAGTAACATCCTGCACCCCTCCTCTCAGAGCGGGTACCTCTAATCAAGCATCAACACCCCTCTCGAGGATGCTGGACTTAAGTTAGAGTGAAATGTTACTGAAACAACTCTGTTCCAGGAACTCTCGTACTCCATAATCGGACCAAACACTAGAGCCACAACACAACTCTCGAAGTTGTTGCGACAGGAAAACACGATTCGGTAGCTAAGCGAAACGCGATCCAAACATGCAAGCTAGAGTTCAGATATCAAACATAGCAGTCATCCAACATTTTGCACCAAGCATAGAGCAGCAAGTAATTAAGCTTTTCCATTCCCATAAACATTAAGGGTCTTAATACATTGCATAAGTAAATAACAAAATTAAATATGTGTGTCGCCTTCTTGATGTAGAAGGACGACAGGCTACTGCCGCTCTCCAGCCCGATATCGGTCAGGGGCCTAGCGCGATACAGAAGTGTCGGGCGGCACACCCTCTCGGGCGGCATGCTGTGACGGCCATCTGTATTGCTCAAGGGCCCTGGACGATAAAATCATGTCGGGCGGCGCACCCTCTCGGGAGGCACGCATGATAGGTGAAGCGTATCTGGTTCGATATCGTGTCGGGCATGGAGCGACGTGTTCTGCTGTCGGGCACTTGTGTCGCTCTTCTACGTTGGCCGATATCGGCCTGCAGTGTCGCCCGGGACGGACCTAAGTGAACTATCCCCTCCCTCTCGGGATGGAGAAGAGCTCACCTAGTATTGCCCGACATGAACACTCAAGCACGATACTTCTGCTCTCGCAGCTTCCTCCGAATATTTGCTCAGGGTTCCGACTGTGCGAACTGTCTTTTCGGCTTCCTATAGCTGCTATTAATAGGCAGCGGTTGGGGAAAGTTATGGTGCTCGAAGCGCCATGTGTCCTCCTTATTCGTGGGTTGGTGGATGGCCGATACTGGTATCGCTCGGTACAGGGTTGTCGGCTATCGGTTACGTGACGGGCGGCGCGCCTGCCGGTGGGTGGTTGTGTCGCCCAACAAGCTTGGGTTGTCGTGGCGAGTTTGGCTCCCTGTCGGGTAGAAGACGTGTCGTCCGTCAGTTTCTTCTTGCGCGACATCTCTTTGTCGTGCGTCATTGTGTCGCTCCACCCTGTCGGGCTGAGGTCGTATCGGGCGTCAGGAAGGTCGAAGCAGACTTGGACTTATTTGTGGGCCGGGACGGCCTTATTGTACCATAATGAGGAGAAAATCTGCAGAAGATGGGAATATTGGATTAAGAGCGTTGCTTGGCCAATTATTGCCAAAATACTAATAAAAGAGAGGAAAATAGTAGAAAAGGGTAGTTTTGATAACAGAATAAAGGGCAAAAACATCACAAAAATTGGTGTTATCACTTGTGTAAACCTCTACCTTCCTTGTGGAAGACCTCTGGAAGGTTCCTCCTGATGCTCTTTAGGAAGGACTTGATTCAACCATCCATAGTCATCAGCTTTATCATAGAGGGTAGGTCCATGATCAAACACATAGAGGCATAAGCAACCATGATTCTTCTACCATGTACCAGCCACAACCATCAGAGTAGAAGGGGTTCAGAGGTATGAGCCCACCTAGATGATGTTGTAGACCTGCAACTAGTGTGAGATCTTGCTATAGAGGATGGCATGAAGACTACGAGGACAGTCTCCTCTTAAGTATTGAATGTGGAGTAGTAAGGATCAAATCTTCTACTAGGAGGTATGTTGCTCAATTTCCATGATACTAGATCCAGACTTCACAAGTGAGGAACACTTGCAAAGAACATAGTTCTTGTGCAGCAGGCGGCACCCAACAAAACTTGCACTACTACAGAAATGGCTTATAAAGTCACTTTTCAAGGTGTCGGTTGTATACAAAAACCGACACATAAACCCTACTGTGTCGATTTTGAACAGAAACCGACATCCAATCCGTGAAGGTCGACCAGACACGGGTACCGCTTTTATTAAGTGTCGGTTAATTAATAAAAAACCGACACCTAAAATCAACCGCCAAACCCAAAATTCCAGTGAAAAAATTGGCTCCAATATTTTACATATTGCGTCGGTTCGTAACTAAATAACCGACGACTAAATGGTATTCGTGAGATAGGAATAGTTGTCGGTTGTCGTTTAATCAAAAACCGACGACTATAATCTAGTATAGTTGTCAGTTTGTGGCAAAGAACCGACACTGTTGGTTTAGTTGTCGGTTTTTTAAATAACCGACACGTATTTTCAACTTAATAGCTCACCTTGCCCGAACGATTCTTCCCATTTCCCTATTTAGTTCCCGATTTCCCTTGCTCCAGCGATTTCCCTTGCTCCCTGCCGCCACCGCTGCTCCTTCCTCCGTGCTCGCCGCTCGTCACCGTCGAGTGAGAAGCAGTCGACCTCCCTCTCCACCCGCCCGCTGGCCTCCCTCTCCGCCTGCCAGCCTCTCCTCCGCCGTCGGCCTCTTCTCCGCCCACCGGCCTCTTCTTCGCCGTCACCGGTAGCAGCTAGGTCTCCTAGCCTCGCCGCCCTCTCCGCCGCTCCTCTCTTCGCCGCCGGAAGCTGCTAGGACTTTGCCTCGGCCGCTGCTCCACTTCCCTCAAGGTACCCGCCCTGCCTTCTTCTTCTTCCTCCGCTCGTCTTCCCTCAAGGTGCCGCCCTGCTGCTGGGCATTTTTTTTTAATTTATTTACTTCTTATGAGAATCAGTTTTAATTAGGGCTCATACACATATTGATATCTAACACCTAAATGAATATCTAGTTAGTGTATTTTCCTAGTATCGTGAAAGATTCTCAATCGTGTGTATCAAATGGGATTCTTATATATATTCAGATCTTAATGTTATAAATGGAAGACTCGAATGTTATAAAATCCCATCAAAGTAGGTAGAAACAACTTATATATATTCAGATCTTAATAATTCCATGAAGTGCACATTATCTTACTCAGGAAAAGTATGTGTATAATGTAGGATTAGTTCCATATAATGGTTCTATTTTAGTAAGCACCTAGAAACCCATCCAAGATTTACTCATTAGGAGCATTTCCTCATTTGTTCTCTAAGTACATTTGTAGACTTCTTTGCAAGCTATCATGTCTACCACAATAAAGTTGGTTATGACAAGCAATAAAAGGTTAACTGGTGTTATACAACTTTTTCTGAAAATATATAACATCGTTATATGTACTTACACTTTGTTAATACTAATATTGTGCAGTCTCTGTCCACCCATAACAGTCACTATGAACTAGGCCTCTATGTCAATGTTAACGTTCCCTATTGAAGAACAATTGGACATCATCCTAGATGACCGTTCCTTAAACCAATTGGTCATACCCAAACATTGGCGTTTTCTAAAAGGAAGACACTACATGCCTGGTAAAGTGACCCTAACTTTTGGTAATTATTCACATGTTATCGAGGTTGAGTATGATTTGGCAGGAAATCTTGTATCAAAATCTGGTTGGCGTGATTGGATTGGAGAGCTGCATGTGGTCCATTGGAACAGGCTTTTTCTCCGTCCAGTTGGCCATAATTCCATCAAAGTTTGGATAACCAACAGCAACTGCGAGACCCCCGATCATCTTCTGCGGTATGAGCGCACAGCGTCGGATATCATCTATGAGGAATCTGAATCTGAGGCCCCAGTCAGTTCAGATTCGTCTAAATACAATGAGGAGCTTCGTGACACAACTTCATCATCAAAAAGAAGTTACTGAGGCATGCAGGACCATGTTGGTGTAGTATTTTGTTGTCTGTCTATCTAGACTTGTCTGTATTAATAGTTTTTTTAATTATGCGCATGTTTAGGGGTACACCAACCCCTTTGTTTAGTTATTGTTATAACTAAAGTGTGTGTTCCCATGAATGGAACTGAAAGTTGCTACATGAATGCTTATAACTGAAGTGTGTGTTCCCATGAATGTTCCCATTTGCATGATTACACTACTATTTTATCATATTGTTTAGTCTATTTTAATATGACATACTTGCTTATATCTTGCTTAATGATGAACTGTAATGCACACATGTGACATGCTTGGAATGTAAATGATGAACTTTTCCCTAAATTTCCAATCATGCTTTTAAAGACATCAATAATCACCTTAACTTGAAGAACTAGTATTTTAGGTATAAGAATGACAATACATTATTTGTTGGCCTAGAAACTCGTCCAAGATTTACTCATTAGGAGTACATCTTGGATAGTCCCCGGTTTGGGACTGTTCTTGAACACCTAATCTCGCTTAGGATGTAAGTGTATAATGTGTATTGGGTTTTCAAGAAAATTTTGGCAGCATTTCCCCGTTTGTTCTCTAAGTACATATGTACTTGGAAAACAGCGGGGAAATGCTGCCGAAATTTTCTTGAAAACCCAATACACATTATACACTTACTAGTGAGATTAGGTGTTCAAGAATGGATAGGTGGTACACATTTATTATATATAATAATGACATCACATGTATTTGTTAACCCTAGACCCTAATCTTGTCCTAATATATACTTGTTTTCTCTTTGATCATAGAATGGATAGATCATGGATGTCCATTCGCAATCGCTGCACCCCAGAGTTTATTTCTGGTCTTCACCAGTTCATTAAATTTGCCGAGGAACATAGGAAACAACCTGGAGATAGGTTCTACTGTCCATGTAGACATTGCGGTAACAACTTGAAAGTCAACACTGGTGACGAAATCATGACTCATGTCATGTGCAACGGGATTATACAAGGCTATACAGAATGGCACTGGCATGGAGAGATTTCAAACCCAAAACCAGTGGATGTCACGCCCCGATCTCACACTAACCACAACCCACGAGATTAGGGCGCGACAGATGGGATTTACACACAAGCCAACCACTCATCATATATAAAACATTTAAAGTCATTAAAAGGATAACCAGATTTATGCTGTAAACTAAAACTAAACAAACTACAGAAGCATTCCTATTAAACTGACAAGAGATATAACAGAGTTTACAACATGTAACATTGTTTAACAAAAAGTAAACATAATAGGTAATTTACATCTTTATACACATTCGCCATACATACTCTCTCTCACCCACACCATGTCCCAAGGATCGAGGGGAAAGGACTAAGAGACCTCTAACTAGACTAACTACAAACCTTCTATAGACTAGGCGTTAGGATGAAACGATCCTTCCGATTCCTGTTGCTGATGCTGACCTGAAAATGTTTGAGTAGAGGGATGAGCCTACTCGCTCAGTGAATAGCATTTCACTTAGCTATCACTAAACAACTCATTAGATATATAAATTTGAAATAAAGCATAAGTACAGTACTAAACCGGGCATTTCTAATGACATAGCAGATTAACAGATAACAATCTCATTTCAATGCAACATCAGATATTTTAACAATTAAACAGTTATAGGGAAAAGGCATAGAAGTTCAAATCCATTAACATATAAAACTTTCCGTGATCCTATATGATTACATATTTATCATTTTTATGCCCTAAACATATGCAGTGTACTCTGCATATAAAGATCTGTAGTGAACTACGATCCCACCGTACAAGACTTAGCGACACACCCGGGAAATGCTAAGTCTGATTGCCAGCCCTGGTCTGCGGCAGGACTCTCAGGCTCACAAGGCCTCACTACACTCTCAAAAGAGTGAACTCTAGACTCCTCCTCAAACCTGAGCACACAGGCGGAGAGTCTTACCGGGTTACCACCATGACACACGCACGGATTAATATTGAATAACCCCTATTTACTCCAGTGCCACCGTGACACACGCACAGATTATTGTTGAACACTGACTCTCTCTATCCCCGTGCCTGTGACTCCGCACAGTTATTGTTGCAACACGAGTTTCACCTCCCTGGTGCAGACCTCTCAAAGGGGTTCTACGGTGTTAGGGCACCTAAGTCTATTAACTGATTAACATATAACCAATTAAATAGGAAAAACACATTTCAGACTTATTTCACATTCTGAACATCTCTTAAAAACTCATATATATATCACCTGTCATCTTTTAACATGACTCAATGCCACTTATTCAAATTCATTTCTAAACAACCATCTTTATTCAGCATATGCATTGCAACTGTAAAACAGGGAATTTCATCTTTTTCATCAATCATATTACGTATCTCAAGTTCCATTGAATCTAAAATAAACTATTGTATGTGCTAAACTGTTTATAAGTTATACCAACTGATACTAAAGCAATTAAGCACTTAAATTGAGTTAAATAATGATTTCTGAATGAACTGCCACTCACTGCTCTGAAACTCGGCCGATTGGTAAGAAAACTTGGCCGATTGCTTCACAACTCGGCCGATCCACTTGAAACTCGACCGATCAACTTGCTGTTTGATTTCCTGTAAAAGAAACTCGGTCGAATCACATACAACTCGTCCGATCAGTTTGCTGTTCGATTGCCTATTAAGGAAACTCGGCCGAATCAAATACAACTCGGCCGAATCGCGTACAGACTGAAAAATAAAACGAACCTGCTGGTGTCGATTTCACTCGAATCGACGGGCAAAACTACCGATTTGTGTTGCAAATCACCTGCAACTGAGGCACGCAACCACGAACTAGACCAATCGCACCTTCCTTGGTGCTAAGCTCGCCCAAACAGCCCTATGGCCGGCGCCGCAACCTTCTTCTTCCTTGGTTGGTGAAGCTGCTGCTGCAACTGTGGGCCGGTGCCCTAGCAAGAGGTTGGGGAAGGAAGGAGGAAGAGAAAAGGAGAAGAACGGAGGAGAAAGGATGGGCAGAGCTCGATGGCTAGCAAGATCGCCCAAAAATCGCCCCTAACCACTTCTGCTCGAGTGCCGCTTTTGGCGTTCTGTTCTATCAGGTGAGAATGAAACGGGGATAAGGAAGAAAGGTAACGGTGGGGTTAATAAGCTAATAAATGGGTAAATTGCAAAATTAACCCAAGAACTCAAAAGTGTCATAACTTTCGCATCATATGCCCGATTAAAGTGATTTCTTTTGCAACTTTTCAAGCGCGAACTCCTCTACCCGTTCAAGGCATGAAATCATACTGATAACACTGTTTTAAACGTTATTAACAAAAGCAAGCTTATAACTTAGCAAAGCAGCTAAAACACATGTTTAACAGCATACTTACAGGGTAAGCTCAACACGGGTCGTAACAATCTCCCTCCCTTATAAGAATTTCGTCCCGAAATTCCTAAAAGAGAAAAGGAAACTTGCTACGCATCTCAGACTCAAGTTCCCACGTAGCTTCTTCAAGGTTATGATTCCTCCACAGAACCTTCACCAACAGAATCTCACGGTTCTTAAGATTCTTAATCCTGTGATCGACTATCTGCACTGGTCCTTCCACGTAGGACATATCTGTCCTAAGCTGTGCCAGATCTGAATCTCAAATCTTTTCTGTACCGGGATGACACTTTTTCAGCATAGACACATGAAACACATCATGAAGATTTGCCAACTCAGACGGAAAATCCAACCTATAAGCTACATGTCCAATCCTTTCAACAATAGGATATGGGCCCATGTACCTAGGGGTCAACTTACCCCTCTTGCCAAACCTTAGCACTCCCTTCCACGGTGAAACCTTCAGATAAACCTCGTCACCAACCTCAAACTCAAGAGGTCGACGTCGTCTCTCTGCATAACTTTTCTGTCTGTCCTGAGTAGCTTTCAACTGATCCCTGATCACAGATATCTTCTCTGTAGTTATATCAAATATCTCAGGTCCAAGAATTTCTTTCTCACCAACCTCGTACCAACAAACTGGCGATCTACACTTCCTGCCATATAGAGCTTCATATGGGGCCATTCCAAGGCTAGAATGGTAGTTGTTGTTATATGCAAACTCCATTAGGCTTAAGTGTTCTTCCCAGTTACCTCTGAACTGTAGCACGCATGCTCTCAGCATGTCTTCAAGAGTCTGAATGGTCCTCTCAGATTGACCATCTGTCTGCGGGTGAAATGTTGTACTGAACTTCAGCCTTGTGCCCAACGCACGATGTAACTGATTCCAGAATCTAGATGTAAACTTTGGATCTCTGTCAGAAATAATGGAAACTAGAATCCCATGTAATCTGATTACCTCGTCCACATAAACCTTGGCCAACTTTGGAACATCAAAGGTCGACTTGACAGGAAGAAAGTGAGCAGACTTAGTTAGTCTATCCACAATCACCCATATCGAGTCTGAACCCCTAGGCGTCCTGGGTAACCCTACCACAAAATCCATCGTGATGTGTTCCCATTTCCATTCTGGTATAGGAAGCGACTGCAAGGTACCAGCAGGTTTCTAATGCTCAGCTTTAACCTACTGACACACTCCGCATCTAGCCACGTACTCCGCCACATCTTTCTTCATACCAGACCACCAGTACAGCTCCTTGAGGTTCCTGTACATCTTTGTGTTACCTGGATGCATAGCATACATAGAAGCATGCGCTTCTTCAAGAATTTTCTCTTTCAGCTCACTGTTCCCAGGTACACACAACCTATCATGAAGATACATCACACCATCGTCAGAAAACCTGAATTCTGTTCTCTTACCTTCTGACATATCCTGCATAACTTGCCATAATTCGTCATCACTCTGCTGCAATTCCTTGATCTGATTATAGAAAGTAGGTTTGACCTGCATCTGAGCAATCAACCCACTCTGTCCAGTCACTTCCAAGTCTAAGTTCAACTTTCGCATATCTACAAGCAAGTCTCTCTTGAAACATGCCATAGAAAATGCATCTGTTGTTGAACTTGACTTTCTACTCAAGGCATCTGCCACAACATTCGCTTTACCAGGATGGTAATCGATTGTCACATCATAGTCTTTGATCAGCTCAAGCCATCTGCGCTGTCTCAAATTCAAATCCTTCTGAGTGAAGATATACTTCAGGCTCTTATGATCCGTAAACACCTGACATGTCTCACCATACAGATAGTGACGCCATGTCTTAAGAGCATGAACTATAGCAGCCAATTCCAGATCATGAGTAGGGTAATTCTCTTCATTCTTCTTAAGTTGTCTAGATGCGTAAGCCACAACTTTGCCTTCTTGCATCAGTATACAGCCCAAGCCTCTCCTAGAAGCATCGCAGAACACTGTATAACCCTTTTCTGCTTCTGGCAAAACCAACACTGGTGCTGAAGTCAACTTCCTCTTCAAGATCTGAAAACTTTTCTCACAGTTATCAGACCAAACAAACGGTGCATCCTTCCTCGTCAAGCGTGTCAAGGGTGATGCTAGCACACTGAAGTTCTGTATAAACCTTTTGTAATAGCCTGCTAATCCCAAGAAACTTCTAATCTCCGTAGGAGTCTTAGGTCGTTCCCAATGAAGCACAGAATCAACTTTCTTAGGATCAACACTAACTCCATCTCTCGAGATAACATGTCCAAGAAATGCTACCTCAGCCAACCAGAACTCGCACTTGCTAAACTTAGCATACAACTGATGTTGTCTCAACAACTGCAACACTACTCTCAGGTGTTGTTCATGATGTACATCATCTCTAGAGTAGATCAGTATATCATCTATAAAGACTACAATAAACTAATCTAGGAACGGTTTGAAAATCCGATTCATCATATCCATAAAGGTTGCTGGGGCATTAGTCAGCCCAAACGACATGACCAGAAACTCATAATGTCCATACATGGTTCTGAAAGCTGTAATGGGAATATCAGAAGCCTTTATTCTGAGCTGATGATATCCAGATCTCAAATCTATTTTAGAGAAGATCGTCGCTCCACGCAACTGATCAAACAGATCATCTATTCTCGGCAATGGATACTTGTTCTTAATAGTGATCTTGTTCAATTGCCTGTAATCTATACAGAGACGCATGGTACCATCCTTTTTCTTAACAAACAGGACTGGAGCACCCCACGGTGAAGAACTGGGTCTAATGAAACCCTTATCCAGCAACTCCTGCAACTGCACCTTGAGTTCCTTCAACTCTGCAGGTGCCATTCTATAGGCTGGCAGTGCTACTGGATGACTACCTGGATATACCTGAATCTCAAAATCAATGTCTCTGACAGGAGGTAAGCCTGGTAACTCTTCTGGAAAAACATCAGAAACCTCACGAACCACAGACACATCATAAACACTGGCGGTGCTCTTCTCTGCTCTGGTGTCAACCACATGAGCAAGGAACACTTCACATCCTTTCTGTAACATCTTATCAGCTACAGCAGCTGATACTATGCACGTAGGCAGAACTTTCCTGTCTCCAGTGAAGACACAAGAAAATTCACCTTGTTGAAAGGTAGCTTCCTTCTTCCAACAATCGAGTTGCACACGATATGTCTCAAGACAATCCATACCCAGGATGACTTGAAAAGTATTGACATCCAGGGGTATGAGATTAGCAGAAAAGGTATAACCTCTAAAAGATAACAAGCATCCGGGACAGAACTCAGTCAAAACTGTTGGTCCACCTAGTGGAACCCTCAACACTAACTCATCTACCAATTCTTGAGTTAACAGATTAAGTTCACCAACTAAAGAACGTCGTATGAAAGAGTGAGTAGCACCCGGATCTATCAAAACTAAAACTGGTATACTATTAAATAAAAGAATCTCTCCTGTAACAACTTGTGAAGAGATTATACCTTCCTGAGGTGTCAAAGAGAAGAAACGTGCTGAAGCTCTCCCTCTGCCACACTGTCCTCTCTGGCCACTCCTGCCACTAGGCACTCCACCACCTCTAGAACCAGAAGCCACAGAAGAACTCAGAACATCAGGGTGCTGAGGCTGGAAAGCTTGTGATGCTGCTTGTTGAAGCTGAGGACATTCTCTTTTGAGGTGTCCTATTTGTCCACAGACATAACAACTTGGACCCCAACACTGTCCAGTATGTGGTCTTCCACATTTGTTACATGGCGGTATCTCTTGTCTCTGGGGACCTATCACTGACATTGACGATCCAGAAGACTGTCCACTAGTGGCACTGCCCCATCTTCCTGGGTTGTATCCCCCTCTGCCTCTAGATGTAGTGACATCCTCAGATCTCTGTCTGCTGAAACAGCTAAAGCCACGCCCAAGTTTAGAAAAGAAACCTCTACCTCCACCTCTATATCCACTACTGGACTGTCCTCTACTGAAATCTGTAGATCTCTTCTTAGACTCAGGCACCTTGTCAGCATTCACAGATTCTTCAACCTATCTCGCAGCCTCAACAAACTCGCCAAGGTTCTCTCTGTTCCTTCTACTAGTAGCAGAAACTGTATGCCGAATCTCTGGCCTCAGCCCTTCTTGAAACCTTCTGCATCTTTCTATGTTGTCGGGAACAAGTTGCGGGCAGAAGTTCGCTAACCGGGTGAAAAGCGCTTCATACTTAGTAACTGACATGTTCCCCTGCTTAATGTTCTGTAACTGCCTGATTTTCTCATTAATAAAAGTGGGTGGATAGAATTTAAGATGAAACTCTTCAGAGAAGTCCTGCCAAGAAAGCTCTGTACCTCTCATCTTTTCCTCCACACCACGCCACCACAACTCTGCATCGCCTGTCAAAAGATAGACTGCATGATTAATCTTTTTCTCTTCTGAAATCTCCATCAGGTGAAAGACCTTCTCTATCTATCTAAACCATTCATCAGCCTCTGCTGGATCTGTAGTACCACTAAATTCTGTACCACCAAGCTTCTTTACAAGCTCATACGATCTCATCAGATCCTTACTACTGGTAGAAGAAGAATCTCGCCTATCAGCCTTGTACCTCTCTTTGGTCTCCAGAAACATCCTGTACATCCGGGATGCTTCATCAACATGATCACCTCCACCTGGACCCATGTCCAGTGGATTAGGGCCAACACGACTCTCGGCCTGATCATCACGATCAAAGCCTCTTCCTGCCATCTGCAATGATATAACAGAATATCTCCTGTTAGAAAACTACAGATAGAAGAAAGACACCTAAACCTTAATCCTATTGGTCTCTTATCGTCCCCCTGACTTGGACTCTGAGTAACTATGTACTCAACCTAGGCTCTGATACCAAAAATTGTCACGCCCCGATCTCACACTAACCACAACCCACGAGATTAGGGCGCGACAGATGGGATTTACACACAAGCCAACCACTCATCATATATAAAACATTTAAAGTCATTAAAAGGATAACCAGATTTATGCTGTAAACTAAAACTAAACAAACTACAGAAGCATTCCTATTAAACTGACAAGAGATATAACAGAGTTTACAACATGTAACATTGTTTAACAGAAAGTAAACATAACAGGTAATTTACGTCTTTATACACATTCGCCATACATACTCTCTCTCACCCACACCATGTCCCAAGGATTGATGGGAAAGGACTAAGAGACCTCTAACTAGACTAACTACAAACCTTCTATAGACTAGGCGTTAGGATGAAACGATCCTTCCGATTCCTGTTGTTGATGTTGACCTGAAAATGTTTGAGTAGAGGGATGAGCCTACTCGCTCAGTGAATAGCATTTCACTTAGCTATCACTAAACAACTCATTAGATATATAAATTTGAAATAAAGCATAAGTACAGTACTAAACTGGGCATTTCTAATGACATAGCAGATTAATAGATAACAATCTCATTTCTATGCAACATCAGATATTTTAACAATTAAACAGTTATAGGGAAAAGGCATAGAAGTTCAAATCCATTAACATATAAAACTTTCTGTGATCCTATATGATTACATATTTATCATTTTTATGCCCTAAACATATGCAGTGTACTCTGCATATAAAGATCTGTAGCGAACTACGATCCCACCGTACAAGACTTAGCGACACACCCGGGAAATGCTAAGTCTGACTGCCAGCCCTGGTCTGCTGCAGGACTCTCAGGCTCACAAGGCCTCAGGCTCACAAGGCCTCACTACACTCTCAAAAGAGTGAACTCTAGACTCCTCCTCAAACCTGAGCACAGAGGCGGAGAGTCTTACCGGGTTACCACCGTGACACAAGCACGGATTAATGTTGAATAACCCCTATTTACACCAGTGCCACCGTGACACACGTACGGATTATTGTTGAACACTGCCTCTCTCTATCCTCGTGCCTGTGACTCCGCACAGTTATTGTTGCAACACGAGTTTCACCCCCTGGTGTAGACCTCTCAAAGGGGTTCTACGGTGTTAGGGCACCTAAGTCTATTAATTGATTAACATATAACCAATTAAACAGGAAAAACACATTTCATACTTATTTCACATTCTGAACATCTCTTAAAAACTCATATATATATCACCTGTCATCTTTTAACATGACTCAATGCCACTTATTCAAATTCATTGCTAAACAACCATCTTTATTCAGCATATGCATTGCAACTGTAAAACAGGAAATTTCATCTTTTTCATCAATCATATTACGTATCTCAAGTTCCATTGAATCTAAAATAAACTATTGTATGTGCTAAACTATTTAGAAGTTATACCAACTGATACTAAAGCAATTAAGCACTTAAATTGAGTTAAATAATGATTTCTGAATGAACTGCCACTCACTGCTCTGAAACTCGGCCGATTGGTCAGAAACTCGACCGATTGCTTCACAACTCGGCCGATCCACTTGAAACTCGACCGATCAACTTGCTGTTTGATTTCCTGTAAAAGAAACTCGGCCGAATCACATACAACTCGGCCGATCAGTTTGCTGTTCGATTGCCTATTAAGGAAACTCAGCCGAATCAAATACAACTCGGCCGAATCGCGTACAGACTGAAAACTAAAATGAACCTGCTGGTGTCGATTTCACTCGAATCGACGGGCAAAACTACCGATTTGCGTTGCAAATCACCTGCAACCGAGGCACGCAACCACGAACTAGACCAATCGCACCTTCCTTGGTGCTAAGCTCGCCCAAATAGCCCTATGGTCGGTGCCGCAACCTTCTTCTTCCTTGGTTGGTGAAGCTGCTGCTGCAGCTGTGGGCCGGCGCCCTAGCAAGAGGTTGGGGAAGGAAGGAGGAAGAGAAAAGGAGAAGAATGGAGGAGGAAGGATGGGCAGAGCTCGATGGCTAGCAAGATCGCCCAAAAATCGCCCCTAACCGCTTCTGCTCGAGCGCCACTTTTGGCGTTCTGTTCTATCGGGTGAGAATGAAACGGGGATAAGGAAGAAAGGTAACGGTGGGGTTAATAAGCTAATAAATGGGTAAATTGCAAAATCAACCCAAGAACTCAAAAGTGTCATAACGTTTGCATCATATGCCCGATTAAAGTGATTTCTTTTGCAACTTTTCAAGAGCGAACTCCTCTACCCGTTCAAGGCATGAAATCATATTGATAACACTGTTTTAAATGTTATTAACAAAAGCAAGCTTATAACTTAGCAAAGCAGCTAAAACACATGTTTAACATCATACTTACAGGGTAAGCTCAACACGGGTCGTAACAGTGGATGTCGATAGCAGTGCTTGTATGGAAGAAGAAATTGCCTACGATGACGTATATGTGAATGAACCAGTTCCAGTAGACATCGTTGATGTGATGCTGGATAGTTGTGGGGTAGAGCACACCGATCCACCTCCCATTTTTAGAAACATTGTGCATGATGCTGAGATGCCGTTATACACAGGTTGTACTAAGTTTACGAAGCTTAACGCTGTGTTGAGATTGTATAAGTTGAAAGCTAACAATAGATGGAATGACAAAAGCTTCACGTCATTGCTGTCTTTGTTGAAAGAAATGCTTCCTGAAGGAAACGAGCTGCCAATCTCAACATACCAGGTAAAGAAATTGTTGTGCCCAATGGGAATGGATGCCAAGAAGATACACGCATGCCCTAATGATTGTGTATTATTTCAAAAGGACTATGCAGATTTGAAAGATTATCCAAAATGTGGTGCGTCACGGTATAAATTGACGACTTCGGGGGAGTCCAAAACTGGTTCTCCTGCCAAGATGATGTGGTATCTACCTATAATATCACGATTTCAACGCTTGTTTGCCAATCCGATAGATGCAAAGAATTTGAGGTGGCATGCAGATGTTAAGAAAAATAATGATGGGATCCTACGACATGCGTCTGATTCCCCACAGTGGAAGAAGATTGATGTATTGTACCCTGAATTTGGTGAAGAAGTCAGGAATCTAAGACTTGGGCTTTGTACAGACGAGATGAATCCATATGGGACATTGAGCAGCCAACATAGCACTTGGCCATTCATGCTTGTTATATACAATCTTCCTCCCTGGCTGTGTATGAAAAATAAGTACGTAATGTTGTCGTTGTTGATATCGGGCCCTAAACAACCTGGAAATGACATCGATGTTTATCTTGAACCTCTGATTGATGACTTAAAGAAACTCTGGGGTGAAGGTGTGATGACCTATGATGCTTCACGAAGAGAGACATTTTGTTTGCATGCTATGTTGTTTTGCACTATTAATGACTTTCCAGTGTATGGGAATTTGTCTGGATATAGTGTCAAAGGAGCTAAAGTGTGTCCTATATGTGAAGAGAACACTGATTCAACAAGACTAAAACATGGTGGTAAGAATGTATATCTCGGTCATCGAAGGTTTCTTCCAAAATTCCATCCGTATCGTAGGAAGCGCAAAGCATTCAATGGATTGAATGAGGAACGCAGTGCACCTAAACCTATACCAGGGGAGGTTGTTTATGAAAGAATAAAAGACTTTGTTAATGAATTTGGTAAGAGATCACAAGGTACTAAACGGAGTGACAATTCTTCATTCAAGAAGAAGTCAATATTTTGGGATCTTCCTTATTGGAGTTCTTTGACAGTCAGACATTGTATCGATGTAATGCACGTTGAGAAAAATGTGTGTGATAGCATCATTGGTACTCTGTTAAATATACCAGGTAAGACTAAAGATGGGATAAAATCCAGACTGGACCTACGTGAAATGAGAATAAGGTCAGAATTAACAGAAATACGTGAAATGGGTAGTAAAAGAACATACTTACCTCCCGCATGTTACACGTTGTCTAGAAAAGAGAAGAAAGCTTTTTGTGAATGCTTGATAAATGTTAAGGTGCCAAATGGTTACTCATCCAACATCCGTAGATTGGTATCAATGAAAGATCTGAAGTTGATAGGACTTAAATCTAATGATTGTCACACTCTAATGCAACAAATATTGCCCGTGGCAATTCGATCTATATTTCTGAAGCATGTAAGGTTTGCAATCACCAAACTTTGTTTCTTTTTCAACAGTCTCTGCAGCAAAGTTATTGACCTTGAGACTCTCGATAATTTGCAAAGAGAAGTGGTTGTTACCCTATGTCAGCTTGAGATGTATTTCCCTCCTTCGTTCTTTGATATCATGGTACATCTTGTTGTCCACTTGACTAGGGAAGTGAAAATCTTGGGCCCGGTTTTCTTGCATTGGATGTATCCCTTTGAACGATACATGAGCATTTTTAAAGGTGATGTTCGAAACCGTTATCGGCCTGAAGGGAGTATTATTGAAGGTTATGTGGCGAGAGAGGTTATGGATTTCTGCAATGACTTTCTCAGTGGTAATGACACTCCTGATAATGACAAGAATATTGACGAGCTATTTGGCAAAGGAATTTTGGGATCACGTGTGAAAGTAATCAGCCGTGAGCAGTTGGAACAAGGTCATTTGTATATTTTACACAACATGGACGAAGTGAACGTTTATATCGAGGAACATACCAATTTCATCAAAAGACAATATCCTCGAGCCAATACAATGTGGCTTGCTAGAGAGCATAACAAGACTTTTATTAAGTGGTTTGAAGATAAAGTCTTACATCAACTATCTCAAACACCAGATGATATTACTGAAACTATCAAATGCCTCGCCTTTAAACCAAAGTTGACTGTTATGTCTTATGAAGGGTATGACATTAATGGATTCACATATTACACAAAGCGCCAAGATGATAAGAGTGTCATAAAAAATAGTGGGGTCACCCTTCAAGCATCGACTATGTTTTTTGCAAGTGCAAAGGATAAGAGTCCACGTGAAGCTAAAATGTCATATTACGGTGTCATTGAAGAGATATGGGAATTTGACTACATAGATTTCAGAATTCCGCTCTTCAAATGTAATTGGGTTGATAACACCAAAGGAGTTATAGTGGATGAATTGGGTTTCACTTTAGTGAACTTTGAAAAGATTGGCGAGAAGGCTGAACCATTCATATTGGCATCACAGGCGAAACAAGTATTTTATATCGATGATCCTGCAAATGATAAATGGTCGGTTGTTCTTCATGGTAAAAGACAGTTCATTGAAGATCCTATAGATGAAGAAGAGTACTATGATAAATATGATGACTCCAGTCCATTCTCAGTTGGGTTGCCAACTCCAAAAAATATTGAAGCTAATGATGACTTATATGTGCGCAGAGATCACAATGAAGGATTGTTAATTGATAAAAGATCACAATTTTAGAGGCATGCATGTTTATATTTTTTTATTGAAGCTAAATGTTTACTTTTTTAATATCAATATCATTTTATGATTTGATGTTTCATTATCTTCTAGTTAATACAAATGCTAAACATTGTGGGAGGGTGCTAAAGAACTATAGGACCAATCTCACCTGAGATTACATACGCGATGCTGAGAGTAGGTTCTTGATCTATTCCAATTCTAGACATTGATCAGTATTTCACTAACTCTACACTAATAATTTTTGTTTGTATTCTCTTTGAAAAATAAATATAGGAAGAAGGCTATGCAGGACGGACATGACATAGCTATGCAGGATATGCAGGATATGCAGGAAGAAGCCCCAATGAAGAGAAGCAGGATACAAATACAATACATAAAGTGCAGCACACACAAGTGGTTCAAATTCATATAACAACATGACAGACTAACACATATATAGTGCATAACAACAACATCTCTGAATTTACATACAACACTAACTTAGTACATATATAGTGGACTAAGGTGACGATACCACCTGCTAAAATAGGTTACCGACTACATGTTACGACTGGGAGGTCGTGATTCAGCAACATATGCATTAGCAGGAGGACAAACAGATCACCATATGAGGACAAACATATGGTGATCTGTTTGTCCTCCTGCTAATGCATACTGTTGCTGAATCACGACCTCCCAGTCATAACATGTAGTTGTCGGTAACCTGTTTTACCAGGTGGGATCGTCACCTTATAAGTCCCACTATATATGTACTAAGCTAGTGGTGTATGTAAATTCGACGCTGCTCTTGTTATGTACTATATATGTGTTAGTCTGTCATGTTGTATGGACATCGATTGTATTGCTCAGGTATTATATAGTCTCATTAGATAATATGAAATATATCAATCTTATTTATAGCTCATTAATTATATATATACATCATTCTCTTTACAGGTGTTTAAAGCTGACCCCACTACAGGAACGGACTTACCAGATGTACATGCTCCCTATACGATGGGAGAATTAAATGAAGTAAGAGAAGAATGGGCAACAACCATACAAATAGTGGGGATTTTGTAAATGAATTTTGGAATTATAATATGTGTGAATGTTTCTACATGTCTAGATGTTTCTACATGTGTCTGAGTGAAAATGAATGAAAGTGTTGGTTACTATATGAATGTTTCTACATGTGTGAATGTGAATGAATGGAACTACAGATTGCTAGCTACATGAATGTTTCTAAATGTGTGAAAATAAAATGGAACTGCAGGTTGTATTGCTAAATGCATGTGTGAATATTTTTGTTGTTAAATTTGCAGGTTTGTGGCCTGTTGTTGGCTGATATCAATGGATGTCGTAAAACCTACAGTTCAGTTAACTGAACTGCAGGTTTCTCATCCTGCGACCAGCCACAACAGGTCTGTAGGTCTGTAAAAAAAAAACAATAGGCGTCGGTTATTTAGATATAACCGGCGCCTATTTCCTGTGGCGCGAACATATATGGTGTCGGTTTCTTACTACAAACCGACACTGATAGTGCCCAAGCTGGCGCCAATAACAGGCGTCGGTAATTGTAAACAACCGACACATAACATTACAGTGTCGGTTATTTAAATGTAACCGACACATATTCTTTTGGCGCGAAGACATATTTCGTCGGTTGTTGGCTTATAACCGACACTGATAGCGCCCAAGATGGCGCCCTTTCTGTGGCGCGAAGGGTTTGGTCGTCGGTTTCTTATCTAATAACCGACGCCTATAGTCCCCTGATGGTGCGTTTTTGGTCGCGCGCGAAGAGTTTGGGTGTCAGTTCTGGAACCGACGCGTAATGGGTGACCTTTTAGTGTCGCCCACATAGGTGTCGCTCGGAAACCGACACTAAAGGCCTTAAATAACCGACACTAAAGGTAGGTTCTGTAGTAGTGTTGAAGGAGAGGAGTGCATACAAACTTAGCAAAGAGAACCAAGTCTGGGTCAACCAGTTTAAGGAATGCTAGTAAGGAGAACCTTCAACTCTAAAGGCCAAGTGGCAGCCATATAGGGTGTCCATAAGTGATATCATGCAACCCATATTTCTCCTTGAAAGGTAATTACTCAATAACTCTAGATTATAACCTAAACTTGTAAATTCAATATAAATAGCTTCCTTCGCCATATGAACCCAGAATAATATCAATAGACCTAGAAAAATACATTCTTTATTATGAAATCATAAATCACACTTTTGAACTAGTAGTATTGATTGTTTTTTTATAATAATTAGAATATTTCTTTTTTGATGCAAATAATAAAATAATGATATGTGCTTGAGAAAAATTATCAGAAAAAGAAATATTGAATACATTTAGCATATGCTTACTGTTAGTGGACTTTGATCCTAGTAATATTGTTCAATATTAAGTCTTTTGGCATTATAGTGTGATTAAGTGCTTATTATCTCATATCGATTCTAAAAAATCATAAAGCATAAAAAGTGTGGAATTTGAACCAAAGCCTAAATATGACATATATGTTATCAAAAAACTAACAATATAAAGTTTAGATCAAATTGTACCTAGGTTTGACTAAACCCTAATTTTGACCTAAATACCAATAAAGATGATGATCAACATGTTAAATTTTTCTTAATTTATTATTAGTCAGGTGATGAGTAGGGATCTAGATGATCATGGATGTGTTAGGAAATATTGAAGTTCAAGTACACAAGTTTATTTAGTTATATTACTATGGTTATCTTGGTTTAATCGTGATACCTATGTATGCTCTTTTATTTTAAAATATTGGATGTAATATCACAATAAGTAGTCAATATTTTGTCACTTGAAAATATTAAGTATTAGTAAATGTTTTGTAGTTGCTAAGGTGCATAATCTTCTCTCTCTAGTTATGGTTAGCACAACCCAAAACCCATGGGGTAGGGGGATCCCCATATCCCTAGAAGTCGTGAGTGCCCTAATATATACATTTATGGTGTTGACACACCTTAGAATGCAACTCATCTAGAAAAATGAGTAAAATTTGTGTATTTCTCTTATCAAAGAACAATTTTATAAGATCTTGTTTCTTTCTTTCTATTAATCTGTTCAAGTTAAAAAAATCACAGATATATGAATCTTTCTTCCCATGTACACAACACTTATGTTTTGATATGTTGTTTCTTGTATGTTTTAGGTTCATAGCTAGAATGGGGGAAATACGGGAAATGAGTGAATGCACATGTTGTACCTATTGTGTAAGATCCTAGATAGCATTCATATTTAGACTTGTATAGTACTCCTAGTACTATGTTAGTGTAAGTTGTAATATATCGTTTTGTAATAATATTACATGTTTATTGTTGAGAATATTTTGGTGTATGCTTATAAAAGTTTGTTCATGTGTGCATAATTCTTTTGCATAACACTCCAAGTAATGTTTTTGAGATTTTGTTCCCTCATCCCCATGGGGTTTTGAGAAGATAGAATCTAGGGATGTTGAAACATCATCAAGATCCACATGTTGGTGGGACAATGAGTAATTCTTTCCAGATAGGAGACTTGGATACACATTCCATCTTCCTTGTATACCTAGTTTCCATATTTTCAAGATTAATGTTTTTTCCTAGATGAACTAGGGTCCCCCTTCTAGCATGATCATTGTATCAATGATGTTATGAATTTTAGTATGAAGCAAATTAGACCTTTATTATCACCTGATTAATCCTTATATCTACCAAAAATGGAAGAAGGGATCATATACAAAATTTGGATTTATTTCTGTGATTTTTTTACCAATTCCCCTACTATCTTTATGGATCTAATCAAGCAAACCTTTCATCCCTATCTGGATTTATTTATTATTGTCTCTATTAATGATATATTAATGTTCTCTAGGGATGCCCAACATCACGAGGAGCACATTTCTGTTACCTTGGAGTCATTACGATACACCATCTTTATGTTGAACTCTCCAAATGTGTGTTCTGGATTCAAGAAGTGAGGCTTCTGGACCACATTATCACTTATGTCCACATCACTATGGACCTTTGTAAAGTTGAATTTGTTATTAACTTGGCCTCTCCCAATACATCCTCTGACAAAAGGAGCTTCTAAGACTTGAAAGGATTCTACTAGAAGTTGATCTAGGATATATACATTATATCCAAGATCCTAACATCATTGATAAAGAAGGAGACACAATTTATTTCAAAAGAGGACCATGCGAAGAGTTGTTAGTCTTCAAGGGGAAGTTGGCATTGGCAACAATCCTATTACTATTTTCAGGAAAATGAGGGAAACATGTCTAAATTTATGGATAAATTATCTACCAAGGATGTGTCTTAATATAGAAGGACCTTGTGATCACATATGCCTCTCAGAAGTTGAAGCCTTACAAGGAGTATTACCCACACCTAACTTGAAGTTGAGGAAATGACTCATGCCTTGAAGATTTAAGGACATCATCTATACAAAAATTAGTTAAAAAATTTAACATCTTAACATGGACATATGCTTGGATTATCAATTGGTGGAGATGGATTGATATTTTATTTAAATGACCAACATAAAATCATATTAATGTTTTTGATATGTGGGAACATATTTAATAGTATATATATAGATGAGAAACTTTCTATAGAAGTAATAGATAATATATAATGAGTGGCTTTGGACTAGAAATTACAACCCTAAACTAAGAAGAAAGTAATGTAATTTCACTTTATAATATTTACATTTGTCCCTAAAATTTAAGTAGGATGAAGATAATACAAATACTTATACTCAATCTTTGATTTGAGCTACCATGTGGCATCAATATGATCCTAATAATTGTAGAGAACTTTCACCATATCCATGTGCCTATTGTTGAAAAGTTATTTTGGTTTATTGTTCATAATTTTAACTTGGAACTTGACATAAGAAAGATCATTCTACAACTCAAGGTTTCATGATCATAATATGGCTTGAAACTATAATATGGCTTCAGAATAAAAAAAATGAATACATTGTACATGGAAGTCTATTGAGGTAGAATACAAAGTTGATGAAAACACTACTCAATATTTTTTGAGATCCCAAAGGTTCCCATAAAATGAGGATTGAGCTTTACTTTTTTATTGTCCAAGACTCAGATGGTATAATATACAAGAATACATTGTTACCTTCCATGAACTATTCTTTAGTCATGTGTGCTTATGTATAATATTTGTGCATGATTTGTGCTCACTTCATTATGTACTTCATGAATGCAATATTTTTTGTATAAACATGCAGGTGCTTTGACTGCATGATGATGCATTCCCCTACATCATCCCAATGTGTAGGTATTCCACATCAGTTTCATGATAGTTATTGTTATAAGAAAACTCAATTAATGGAAAATAATGGTCTTGTGATCCTTCTAAATCATGCATGCAAGATCTCTGAGAAACCTCTAGCATATGCATTGACGTTTAGATTGCCCGTCCATTTATGGACGATATGTGGAACTGGAGTTCAACTTCATGCTCAACTTTTCTTAGGACTTGCTTCCACAACTTACAGTTTAACTTAGTCTCAATACGAGATAGTGGACTACATAATTTCATGTACACAAAAAATTTTCAAATGTAATGTTTGGCAAGCTTATATTGAGTCCATACTCAAGAAATATTTTCTCGGAAACCTTCTTCGTTAATGCAATACCTCTCGTGTTCATATATGATATTGAACATAATCTGTACTATTGGTGGATAATATAGTGGGCACTATTACAAGTGATATTTATGCGGAGCTTACATTATTCTTAAGAAGATATGTTGTGAAGATTTTCCACTTGGATAGAATATTAGGTCAGGACGAATGACATGGAAATTGTTTGGGATACATAACACTTAATATCAATATGGTGAAACCCCATGAAGTGGTGAAATGAGGTTTTTCACTAGAGGTGATAAGGTTGGTTAATTTCTTAGACAAAATGATCAAGCCCCTCATAATCACATATATGGGATTGTGGGTACCAAGAAAAGATTTGGGGTGCTAAATGGGGTTCTTAATGATGATAACAATATATAGATAGTTTGATTCTATTATCAACCCTCCTCATCCTAAGTGAAGTAAAATTGAGAAATGCATAGATACAATGTCTATTACAAGAAGATAATAAGGTAAAACACTATAACATAAGGTGGTATTTATCCACTTCCTATTGTTTTTTATGATATTATTGTTTGCATTTTCTTATCTCTCATCCTCATTCTTTAACCTTTTCTCAATTGTTAGTAATAATTTGATAGTATTTATGCATGATAAAAGTAAGATGAGACATATATAGATAGATAAAATTGTGGGGATAAGGAGGTAGGAAGGGATCATGAATTGGGAGCTCCACTCACTATTTCTAGGACACCAACACAAAAGTTTCATACTATAACATAGATGACATGCAAGAGCCACAATATTTCATATGGCATACCATCCCTATGAAACGGATCTTACTTTTTAAACATGTTTATGTGCTCACATCCTTATCCAAAAAACTTACATAAACAATATTGAAATTTGTTTGATGATTTTCTTAGATCTTAGTGTTTGGAGGGAGAAACGAAAGATCATTGGGTTTTATGTAAGAACATAGCCATTTGATACAAGATAAGTTGGTTTATGTTTCATTAATCCAACATGCTACATTGGTAAGGTATTCATGTGTATTATGGAGGAAAACTTGATCTCAAAATGAAAGGAAGGGAAATGTAAAAAACACCCCACATTGTGATTTAAAGTACTCGTAATTTAAATATGTGCATTAGAACTAAATATGAAAATAAATGGAATGATGTCAATAATCTTATCCACAAGGAGGCTGGGAGGAGTGGAGATTTTTCAAACATGATAAGTGATATGTCCTACCCCTCAATAGATTTAGATTGGAATGAAGATATATAAATGTTGAAAACCATAATCAAAGACATGTCCTTGCTAAGGGAGGGTTAGTGCTGAAACAAAATGGATACTTCTTTTTATTCAGTAAGCGCCTTCCAACTTAATCAAGAGAAAACAATGTCCATAGTCCATATGTACAGGAAAAAGAAAAACATATACATCAACTATGAATCTATAATGTACCTCCAACATCTATCCACATTAGAACTTCTCCCATTGAAGATTTTGTTGTTCCTCTCCATCCAAATCTTATGTAAGACAACAAGACAAAACAATTGTCGATTCTTCAAGATATTAAGAACACATTCCTCATGACTCCTCAAAACTTTATGTATGCTGAAACCACATTTTCCATCTTCCATAACTTCTTAACAAAGGAGCATTCAAAGAACAAATGGTAAGAAGATTCTAACTGTTTTTTACACAAGAAACATCTTATAGCTAATTGAATACCAAAACTCTACATATAATCCAGAGTTGGATGTTTCCCAAGGAACATCTTCCAAATAGTCATTATGAAATTTCTTGGATGATTGAACATCCATAACCAAGAATCCCATTTGAGAACATGATTGGGATATATGACAATACACGAAGCTTCTTTTAGTTATAGAAGCGATCTTCCTTTAATATTGATATTGTCTTTATCATGAAAATGGATATTAATATCATTGTTGAAACATTAATCTCTCTAAAACTTCTTTTCTCAGGGATACTCCATCCTCCATTGCTAATAATGTGACTTAACAACCCTATGCTTCCAAACCCTATTCTCATAATGTTCCTTTTATCTATACAATCACCCAAGAATTTATTGCCAGGTATCCATGTATCCTTCCCGATCCTAACATTACTCCCATCACGAATATTGATCTTGATACAATAGTAAAGTGTTTCCTTGCTCCACAATATGTTTCCACATCCAAGAGCTATTTGATTTGATATTACACGACCAGAAAGAATCAACTGTCATATATTTTTCATTGAGCCATTTCACTCATAGCATATCCTTCTTAGAAGCCATGTTTCATGCATTCATCAGCAATCCAACCCTATTAGTGTCCTCCACTCTCCTAATATACAGACCCCCTTCCTGCTTAGGCCTGCAAACAAGACTCCGTTTCACAAAATGTAACTTTTTCTCAAGCGAGGGACCTCCCCATGTGAAATTCCTAAAAATCATATTAATTTTGTAATGCTCCTCCAAGCACATACATGACAGTAGAAGCAAACCCTATGTTGTCCATAACATGGGTCACTTGGCTTAGAGGAACATCATAAAACATGATAAACATAGCAATAAGAAAAATGAAACGCCTTGCATTTATTGGAAAACTTGATTCATATATTGTTCTTGGCATAAAGGAAACTACATCACATGCATCTATAAGATCTAAGCTACTTGGTATCATAACTAAACATAATGGAAAAGTATTTTGAAACTCTAGATTGACTTAGTAAATGTCACCCCACCAGGCTAAGCTTGGAGTTCTACTAGTCATTGATTGTCCTTCCGATCCTTCACCTACTCCACGTCCTACGGACATCGTGTCCCCAACCATGCAAAACAAACAACACATCAATAAGTGGTATTTGGCGCATTATAAGACAAAAAATAATAACTTGACATTTATAAACTTGACATGAAATAATTTGACATAACTTGCTCATGGACTGTCTTAAACATTCATTGAATAACTTTAAACATGATGAATAGGAAAAGTAGGTATATGCCACCTCTCTTATTGCCCCATAGGATCCCATGATTTCTAGGAATGCCCATAATGCTAGGAAATCCCATAACAACCCTTTCAGGTGCATTAAATGAGGCACATATAAAAACTTAGCCAATTCCTTAATCTTCGTCATTAACTTAGGTCTTAACTTAAACATTAACTTTTCTTAGTATTAATCTTGATCATGATGGGATTCCTCCCTCCTAATGCCATTATGGGATTTCTCCCTCTTAAATCATAATGGGGTTTCCCTTTCTTGAACATGATTCATGAAATCTTAATCATAATCTTAATTAGTGTTCTTCCATAGACCATAAATAAACAATCAACCAAACACTGATAAATATACATGATGTATTCTTGAAAAGAAATTCATAATTCATGAATTCAAGTAATGTGCATAATCATAAACAAACATTCAATAAACCAAAAACTACTTGTACCAAATATGCATGGCCTGCTTACTTGGAGCAAATTTGAGTCTAAGATGGTCTCTCTTGATCCTTGAGTCAACACTAGGTCAAATTTCCTCTTTATCTTGATCGGGCTCTAAAACCTAGTCATAAACATCATTAATCAATACCTTGGTATGATCTTAGGTTGAATTAAGGTGATTTAGGGTTTGGGGTGTATTAGGGTTAGGCTCACTAATCAACATCATTAATTGAGGAAAACTAGATTGGATTAGATCACCTTAATCATATGTGATACATGATTAAGGTTTCTATTTTGAATTGGGGTTTCCAATAAAACATTGAAATGGAAAGGCAAATCATAGCTTGAAAATCATAAAATCAGATTCTACTCAGAAAACCCTTTCCAGGGACTATTTATTTCCATTTTTTGGAACATCCTATGATTTACTATGAATTTTCCAAGATTGACCAATCAGAAATCACTAACCTATATTTGTGACACTTATTAAATGGAAAATAAGATCAATGTAAATGAAACCCAAAATGTCAAAAACACCAAGGTGTGTGTGACCGAATAATCAAACATGCGGGGGCATTTTAGTCATTTCGATATAAAATGAGACTCACAGTTGATAGATCAGTAGCGCGCGTGAAATCTTGAAAATACCCATAGTGATTAAATCACTCGATCAAAGCAGTGTGGATATTAGGGTGATTCGTTGACCAAGGAACTTCCCCCTTTGGCCAAGGCACAAGCAGCAGGTCGCTCTCGACTCCAGGGGTCCATATCGTGAATTAATACATGTCGATGCAAACCGAGAGCATCACGCTCATACTCATCACCCAACGAACTCGCCAAGCCCAAACCAAGATTGGGCCTCACAGTGGTCAGGAGCTCTGGAAAGCTCTATCGTAGGGAAGGAACATAGGACAATAGATTCGGGAAAAACCATCATGAAAACACAACAAAAGCAATGACTAAGGATTCGTAAGCACTCATGGAGTCGAGGTGAGGTTGATGGAGGCCTTTACTTGGAGGAGGAGCCACTGAACAAACACAGTGGTGACCACCGACTAACACTAAGAAGACGAGCTATGGGATACATCAAATAGGGTAACCCCATGGTATATGGGCATAGAAAGATGAAAGGAGGGAGTCTGAAGATGCTTATAGCGGTGACGATTGGGCTGGGGTGATTGGTGTTGTGAGGTCCAAGCCATCATCACCTGAGAGGGAGGAGGAGTAGGTCACAGGGCTTGGAGTCATGAGAGGAGAAATTGAGCAAGGAGGAGGGTTACTCTGAGTCTGGTGGTCGTCTTAGACCCCTTAAATAGTTGTGGGTCTTGTTGTGGGTATATGCCACATCAGGGCAGAGAGTGGTGAGGGAACCACTTTGGGTGTTTTGTCCACGGAGAGGTATGAGGGGTGAGTTATGGCTCAGTCAATTCAGAAACATCTCACAGAGATAAAGGAGAAGAAATCACACGGTGAGGAGGAAAAATAAGGAAGAGAGGAACTGAGGAAGGAGAGCGCTTTATTGCACTTAATACTCGCGATCTGAGCGGAGGTAGAGGACGACCCTCGTGTCGTCGGATCGTTGGTTCCGTAGATCATGACTGTTCGATCGTGCCCAACAAGGAAAAACAAAATGAGGAGCGTGTGACAATGCAGATAAAACTAAACATAGGGTTAATTACTTGCATTGAATGAAATAAAATTCAAACCTAGGTCAAACTATGTTCAAATGTACTTTAATTGATTTGAGGGTCCAAACATGGGTCAATTGAGTTCAAATTTGAACCATATACTAATTGGAGGATATATAACACCCTTATATAATTATCTTTTGTGTTTGCACACATTTCCATAACTCCTATATTGGCTATTAATCTTAATTAAAATGCATGAAAAGTAATTTAATTTGAAAAGGCTCCTAATATTGATTCCATGAGTCACCATTTCAAGTTTTACTCATTCAATAACCACATGGTCACCTCTTCTTATGTTTTATGGTCATTTTGGAGGAGAGAGAAAATGAAAGAGATTTTTTTTTTTGGAAAATTGGTAAGTATATTCCAAAAACCCCCCGGGTAAGGGGGAACAAAGATACAAGTCACACCCTTACATGTGACTACAAATTACTAAGAATTGGTTACAACAGATCCCAATTCCTAGCAATCAAAGGAGAGATTACAATGCATGATTTAAAAGTAAAGTACAATCTCTTAATCTCCAACGCCAGGCGGTTGAAGATGCCCACAAAGTCAGTGATACCACCATTGTGCAGCCTTTTATTACGCTCCTCCCAAATGAAGTGGACAACACCAGTGATAGCCCAAAGCTCTATGATTCTAGAGTTCATAGACCTTCTACCAAGATCTGTGAGGCAAGCATAAAAAGAATATGAGGATCTAATGCTAAGCTTAAGCTGAGATCGTTCCCAAATATATTTCCAATATTTGCATCTTCCAAAAATATGTGCAACAAAATCATTATGTAAACCACAAAGCAAGCAAGCAGTGATAGGCACCCCCGACCAAGATGAGATCTTCTCCAAAGTAGGGAGGACATTATTGAGGGCCCTAAAGGTGGTGAGACTCCACCTAGGATAATGCATAGATAACCAAAGATTACCATAAGCTTTGTCCATAGGAAGCTTTTGTCTAGTGTTATCCCAAATAACCTTGCCCTCCCACAAAGAGAAGGAAGGCCACAATGCAACCATGCATCTATGACAAGTAGAGCTATTCTTAGAGATAGAACTCAAAGAATTTTCATACCTACAAGAAAGCCATGAGCTCCACAAACATTGGGCTTGAGTGAACCTTTTAATACGACGTAAAGTATAGAAATCAACAAGTTCATCAAGTCTTTTCAGACCAAGACCGCCTTCACATAAAGGATAAGCCAACTGAGCCCAGCTAGAGGGATGGACTGATCTGCCCCAAAGAAAATCTGAGAGAAGTAACTCCATACGACGTAAAACAACAGGAGGAATGTCACCCATACGTATCCAATAGCCAATCAATCCCATAGAACAATGCTTGATAAGAACAAGACGACCAGCCATAGAAATCTTAGAACCCGGCCATCTCTGGATCATGTCTCTAAGTTTGTCCAAGCATTCATGGAAGTGGCACCTCCTGAGATTACCACCTGCCATAGGAAAGCCAAGGTACTTCGTGGGCCAAGTACTGTGCTGAATGCCCATGCATCCAATCAAAGAATATTTGTTGCGGCAAGAATAGGATAGAAAGATGTGGGTCTTGTTAGGATTGTATTTCATACTTGAGATAGAACCAAAGTCATGCAAAACTTGTTTGAGCTTTACAAGACTACGTAGTCTCCCCTCGGTGAAAATAAGAAACATCATCCGCAAATAGGAGATGACTAAGAGCTTTGGTCTTGTTGATAGGGAAACTTCTAATTTTCTTGCACTCATAGGCATCTTCCAAACATCTGCTGAAACCTTCCATAGCAAGAACAAATAATAAAGGAGATAGGGGATCACCTTGTCGCAGCCCATTCGAGCTTTTAAAGAAACCAACCGAAGATCCATTCAGTAATAGAGAAAAAGATGGAGTTTCAACACATTGCTTAAGTATGGAAATAAACCTGTCATTGAAACCAAGACCAGAAAGACAATCCCATAGATAAGACCAACAGACTGAGTCAAAGGCCTTTGTGATGTCCAACTTGATGCAAGCTGCGGGAGGACTAGATTTCCGATTGAATTTAAGAGTAAACTCAGCGGCAAGAAGAGAGCAGTCCTCGATATTTCTACCTTTAACAAATGCACCTTGATAAGGAGAAATAATATTTGGTAGAAGGTTAGATAACCTCTGAGAGATTACTTTGGCAATAATTTTATAGAGCATAGAGCAGCAAGAAATTGGCCTAAAATCAGCAGGAGACGAGATAATATCCTTCTTAGGAATAAGAGCAAGGAAAACATGATTAACCTGTCTAACCATGTTACCACCTTCAAAAATCCATTGGACAGCCTTAAGAAGATCATTACATATGACATTCCAGTTTTCTCTATAGAAATAGCCGTTGAAACCATCCGGGCCGGGGCTTTTATGAGGTCCTATACTCCAAACAGCATCATGAACTTCATTCAAATTTGGGATAGAACATAGCATAACATTATCATTCTCAGAAACAAGAGGGTACCACTCTGGAATACAAGAATTGGATGCAACATGAGGCTGATTATATAGTTGTTCAAAGAACTGAACAATGTCATCCGCAATGTCATTGTTGCTCTGCAAAAGATCACCATTAGCATCAAAAAGTTTAGTTATTGAATTGATTGCGTGCCTTCTTTTCACAATGGTATGATAAAAGCTGGTGTTTCTATCGCCATTAGAAAGCCACTCCATCCTACTGCGTTGCCAGTAATAGACCTCCTCAGCCTTAAGAAGTGTGTCCAACCTCTCAAGGGTAAGTTTTTCAGCCTGAATGAGCTCAGAATCAAGAGGGCATCTGCGGATCATAGCAGAGATATCATCAAGCTCCATCCTTTCCTTGGTAATAAGATTCTTAAGATTGTAATAGTGTTTGGACCAATTTTTCAATTTGTCTTTGACCATCTTGAGTTTATGACAAAATTGGAAAAGTGGGTTGCCTTTAATATCAGTATCCCAGGCTTCTTTAATGATTTCATGACAACCCTCCCATTGCATCCAGAAGTTAAGAAATCTGAAAGGTTTCTTTTTGAAGGACAAAGACCTCATGTTGACGTTAAGAGCACAATGATCAGAATAATTGCAAGTAATGAACTTTGTTTTGGAAGCAGGAAATTTAGAAAGCCAAGCGTCATTAACAAAAGCTCTATCAAACTTGCATGCAACTCTCTTAGCAACACCTTGTTTATTATGCCAAGTGTATACCTCCTTATCAATGACAAGTAGTTCAGTAAGACCAGAATTATCAAGTGCAGCATTAAAAGAGCTAAGTACTGTAGATGGTACCTCTCGACCCCCAACCGTCTCCTCCTGTTTCCTGATGTTGTTGAAGTCACCTGTGATGAGCCAAATATCATTAATGGTAGCAGCAATCCTCTCCAAAGTACTCCATAGAACAGAACGATCAGCCACAGAATTCCAAGCATAGATAGTCGTAGTATAGATGGTGAGACCACCTTTATTGTTGCATTTGATAGTAATCTGTTGGTCATCCATCTCATCACCGAGGTAGCCTAGCAATTAGGATTCCATCCAACATAGATGCGACCATTAGGGTCATGCAAGTGATTAGATACCCATAGCCAACCATTAGGGAACATGCGAATAGATGTATGGGACATATGAGACTTAATTTTAGATTCAACAAGAATAGCCATAGTAGCCTTGTTCTCAAGGATAGTTCTCCTTACTTCTTTCTTTTTACGTGGCTTCCCCGAGCCACGAACATTAGTCATGAGAAAGGTCATTAAAGACCCCTACAAGCAGTACGGGTCTTACGCGACCCTTCACCCTTGGACGTCTTTGACCCTTTAGAAGATGAAGAAGTTGATGCACCCATGGAACGTTTAGTTGCTGATGTATCCATGTTAGCACCATCCAAATCAGTATCAGGACCACCATAAGCACCCAACGTGGGGGCGTCCTCTTCAATGTTGACAGTAGCATTAGACGCAGCATTAGCAGCATTGTTGCTTGACGCTGTGTTAGCGTCGCCAGCCCTCAGCGCTGCGTAAGCAACGCTCGCTGTTGTTGCAGTGTTAGCAACACTAACCCTCGACATGACATTAGTAACGCCTGAGCCTAACGCAGTGTTAACAACGCCTGTCCCCACCATAGCATTAGCAAAGCCTCCGTCGTTAATGGTGTTAACAGTGTCAGAACCTGACACAGCATTAGCAGCGCCCGACGTTGCGCTAGGAACTTCAGAACTCGGCACAGCTTCACCCCCTGAGGAAGAAGTTGTGGCGTTAGTAGCCTTTGCGCCCTTGGAAGAATCAATGCCAGCATCATCGCTAGCAACTCCAGCGATAGTCGCTTTGCCCTTCTTGCCCACCACCATCCATGTTTGTGTTGTCTTTGGAGCAGGGATTTCTACATTGCTGATCGGATTCATAGGACAGTCAGAATCAACACGACCAAAGACTTTGCACTCGGTGCATCTCGACGGGATGTATGGATATTGGATCTTCACTGGAACAGCCTCCTACTTAGGCATATTAACCCAGACCTCCAGGGGAGGTTCCTCATCTGCTTCAATCTCTACCAGAGCCCTTGCCTCGCCCAGGGATTCCCTCCCTAGTGATTTGTAGTCGATCCTGAGAAGGCGACCAACTCCACTGGCAACAATACCAACCGCCCTAGGGGACCAATTCCGACCCATACTAGGAATGTTGATCCAAACCGGAATAGAACTGAAGAAATCTTTCTTCAAATCGTCACCCGTTTTGTAATCCTTAACGACCACCAGTCGATTATCGAACCAATGTGGGCCGTTGTCGATGATGTTCTTCTTGTCCTCATCCGAGTTGAAACGAAGGAGAAAGAATTTGTCCGGTTTGGAGAACAAGTCAAAGCCACCTTTAGGTTTCCAGATGCATCAAATCCAAGTAAGAAGATGAAAGTAGTATGGGCGCTTGCCCATCACGTATAGAATTGTAGTGTGTTCCCATCACTTCTCCATAGCATCGTACATAGGTTCATCAATGATAACAAAGCGTTTACCATCGATCTTCTCAGGAGGGCTAAGAGAATGCTTCTTAGCAGTGAGATCTCCACCCGATAAGACTTGGTTCCAGGCGCGCCTAGGTATGGGGCGCTCAGAAGCAGGAGGAGGAGCATCGCTAGGTTGTTCCTCAGCAGCCATGGCGCCGGAGAGATGGGAGGGGCGCCCCCCAACGGGGAGATGGGGTGGCACCTCGGATCTCCCAGGTCGTCGCACACGACAGCACAACCCTAGAGTCTGCCGTCGCTTTATTAGAATAAGTTATATGTGCTTTTTTTTTAAATGAAAGAGATTAATATGAGTTAATGGATATACATAATGTATATTTGAAAATGAAATATGACTTTGGGTCTTATCTTAAGTTTTCTCGTCCTATTTTTGTATAATGACAACCATTATTGGTATTTTTACACTAAAACCTCTCAATCATTATTATTTAGGAGAAACTTCATACTTAAGTTTAAATTGACAAATTTCTTCCATAATAGTAGTAGGTAAAGGAAAGGTTGATGACCAGAACAGATGTAGAGCATTAAGAGTTGAATTCACTAGTTCCACTCTCCCTCCAAAAGAAAGAGTCCTCATTTTTCAATTCTCCAATTTCTTCTTGATTTTATCAAGCAGAGGTATGCAGTACAAACACTTCAGCTTACCACAAAAAGGTGGAAATCCTAGGTATCTTATAGAAGGACCCTTTGTCTATCTTAATAATGTTGGTCACCCTAACAATGTCAGCATTCCTACTGCAGAAAACATTACTTTTTTCCAGGTTCATAACCAGACCTGAAGCCTTTCCAAAGAAATCCAACATATCTCTAATAATGACAACATTATCCTCATTGGCTTTAGTAAAAATTATGACATCATCTGTGAACAAGATATGGGAAATATTTATATTCTCTACTTTTAGAGATTCAATAAGTTTCTTATTAACAACATTGTTCATCACAGCTGAGAATCCCTCCATTGCAATGACAAATAAAGAAGGTGCAAGGGGATCACCTTGCCTTATGCCATTTGAAGGAAAGATCACCATGGAGGGACAACCATTCATTAAAACATGTAGGCTCATAGTATACATGATAGTTTTTATCCATTCAATCTAGTAGTAGGGAAATCTCATCTTCTCTAAAACTTTAAAGAGAAAGGCCATTTTATATAATCATAGGCCTTTTTCAAATCTGCTTTAATGCACCTCTATGACTTCCACTAGAATGATTAAAATCACTAATGATTAGAGAGAAGAATAGCATCGGATATTTTCTGACCTTTAACAAAAGTTACTTGATTATGGCTTATAATAGAAGGAAGCACACTCTGGGGTTTATTAAAGAGCACTTTAGATATAATTTTGTATAAGAAATTGTAGAGTGCTATAGACCGCCAATATTTCACACAGAAAGCCTCTTGAAGGGATTAGAGTAATGCATGCTTTATTGATTTCCTTGAGCAAATTAGTACTACTAAAAAAAATTGAACAACAATAGTCACCTCCTCTCCAATGATATACCAGTTAGTTTTGAAAGAATGCCCATTAAAGCCATCTGGCCCAGGCGCTTTATCTCTATCAACTTCCTTAATAACCCTTTCAATTTCTTCTTAAGACACATAGGCTCTCATCATATCAAAATCCTTATCCAAAATAGTAGGAAACTCTCAATCATCCTCCCAAAGGATATCACTATTGTCAGAATATTTATTGAAAAGACCATCATAGTAATCATGAACATGATCAGAAATAACACCTTCATCATAATATTTGATACCATTAATAGTCATACATCTAATCTGATTCCTGGATGCCCTGGCTTTAATACTATTATAGAAAAAGTCGATATTCTTGTCCCAAGCTTCAGCTAATTAACCCTTGAAATTTGTTTAGCATATGATTCCTCCCTTTCAGTAGCTTTCAATGCTAAATCACTTTTTTCATTAGCATACTCTCTCAATGAGATATTATTAGTACTTGAATCAACAGCTTTAGCAGCCTCTGTGGCTTCAAATTCCAAAACTTTAGCATAGTCTCCAATATTTCCAAATTTTTCTTTGTTCCACTTCACAGGCTTATCTCTCACATTTTATAACTTCCTTAAAACTATGTACATCGGGCAACCCTCCACATCTAGATTCCAGGATTCTTGAACAACACTTAGAAACTCAGGATTCTCTGTCCAGACATTTATAAACTTGAAATAGCCCCTTCTTCTCTTTAAGTTCTTACCAAACCTAACTATCAATTGTCAGTGATCACTATGAATGATGTTTTGCACTTCTTCCCACTTATCTTTGTAAACATCCCTAAACTCTTCATTGTGTAGAACTCTATCAATTTTTGGGAGAATGGGTTGATCGCCTTTTTGTCTATTATCCCAGGTGATGAAAACTCCTTTAAGATCCATGTCCATCAAATCAATATGTTAAAAAACACCATTGAAATCATTAAGTGCTTTAACAAAGTAAAAACCCCTTCCTTTTCTCTCATGAGTGAATCTAATGGCATTAAAGTCGCCAATCAAAATCCAAGGTCCAAACGTATCACTATGGATATTCTTGATATGTTTCTAGAGCTCACATCTTGTTTTTTCATCATTCTGGCCACAAACTGTAGTAAGACATAAAATACTATCTCTATACTCAACATAACCGTGAATGAATTGATCAGACTCCTTTAACTTTTTTATTTTAACAACACTATGATCCCAGAGAATAGTGATCCGTCCCAAAGGGTGATATAAATGGTTAGAACACCAATTCTTATCACTCCAGAGTCTGTGGATTACCTTATTGATATTCTTATGCCTGATTTTTTTTTCTAGAAGAACATTAATAGGTATATCATAAAAGGAGAAACTCTCCCTTACTTTGTCATGGTGTCCTAATTTATTAAGACCATGGACATTCCAAGAAAAGATCCCAAGGTTGTCACCCATTAAAGTGATCTTTGACTGGAGCCCTGCGATTACAGTCATAGTTATTACATCTTCATTGCTATCTCCCAAAAGATCAAACATGTTCACTAAAACATCATCCACAATCTTCTTAGAAAAGGACACTCTTTTATTAGTTTTCCTTTGTTGATTACTACTTTTCCCTGTCACACTAAGAAATCCCTCATTGTCCTTCACCTATTTCTTTATGTAGAGCTTGATGTCCAAGATTTCACCCATTTCCACTGGAATAGAGTAACTGCAATTGGTCCCATTGCTAACATATTTCAGTAAATGAGACTGACACAAACTCCCTCCTAAACTTAGAGAATTGTGAGCCAAACGAGAAGTCGATTTTGAAACAAGGATAGACGGGTCACTCCCAGGGTTAGGAATTTCCTTCATAGCCTCTGACAATTGCCCGATGTTACTTTCTAAACTCAAAGACCCCTGCGGCAGAGTAGAAGAATCATCTATAGATTTTTCGATCATCTGCAAAGATGGACCATTAGCATGTAGAAGGACTTATCATTCAAGGTAGAAGGAACATCAAGCTACAGATTTTGCAATCATCTACAAAGATGGAATGCTTTGATGACCTAGATACAGAGAATAAACTAGTGCAGGGCCCATAGAGTGATTCCTTTTCTCAAACGAGTGCAAAATACATTTATGAGTTAGAGGGATATCTTTTTTACACAACTAGATATGGAGGGTAGATATACCCATGAGGAAAAGAGCCTTAATATGAAGAATTTTAAGAGGACCTTTAGAATTTAGAGGGGAGCCTTATCCATTGATGATATAGTGTAAGATTTTCAAGTGATTATTTCCTCCCATGTGTAAATGGTATGTCGATATCTATGAGGAGAACACTAATGATATGCTTATAAAGTGTCATGCCTCTGGGATAAGAATAAAATATGGTATTAGCACTTATAATGCTTTTTATTTTCTTGAAAAATATTACCAAAAAGAATTTTGGTGAACACACATTAGGAGAAGGATTGGGGGATTCCTTTCTAACATCGTGTATTTGGTCATGCATTTATCAAGAGAATTGATATATAGTAGTTTAAATGCAGACAACTATGTAAAAAGGCTATCAACATCATGGTAATAAAACTTAATGATTGGAAGTTCATAGATACAATCACCTTAAAAAGATGGATATTTTCAAGTATGATTAGGCTTGTGGAGCCCATCAATATGAATATTGGCATGTTATCATCAACATGGATGTCAACATGTTATGAACAAATGGAAGTTGCTTGACACAATATTTTTTAGGCTACATGTAGGATTTTTTGTTAGCTAAAGGAGAGAATGACAAGTCTTCCATGTTGGAAGAGAGGTTTTAGATTATATGGCCTGGACAAGGTCGATCTTCACCGAGAACCAAAGGCCAAAGTATAATATAATCGTTTCTATAAATGCTTGAACTAGTCATAAGTACGTACTCAAAGGACGACATGTCGCAACCTTAGAATGACGTTTCAACTTACTCTTCAATATGGTCTATGAAGCACAAGACACCGTGGAGGATAAAAAATTTCCATGAAGGGGCTTTGATAGATTCTACAAGACGAGGGGATCCATGGGGAGTATACTACCATGGAAGCCAACTCATTAGTTGGATGGGATGGGGAAAAGACACTGGTTATATATATCCAAGACAAAAATTCATTGAGTTTCTGAAGGTAAGAAAGTGTAGCTTAGAACAAGGAGAGTACCTTACGTAAAGATAGTGAGATGATTTTTGGAATGTAACAGGCCACACAAAGGTAAATAAGGAGAGCTGATCATCATTATGTTATTGTCTTTGATGCCTTTCTTGCAAGGGATACGAGATGAAGACAACCAAGTGAAAGTGACAGACATGCTTAAGGTTTAGAGTGCGTGAAGCATACTGAACAAACATCTGCCCGTTAAGACGAAGCGCCGGCCTTCACATGTTCAAGGCGTAAGCCTGGAACTTGTAGGATATATATGTACCGTACACGTGTAGATATTAGCAGATTATAATTCACATCACCATTGGATAGTGCCATCGCTATCAGAGGTAAACTTCTGTCTTGAATTGCGCCCCTACAATTTTGCACAGAATTTTTCGAGACACCTCTCGTTTGCATTAGCTAGTTGCGATTTCTCACATATTGAATTCAAATTGGAGAAAGGATTTCCGTAATCAGACAGCAAAAGCCCAACTGACATGGATATTGAAACGGAAAGGAAATGATACACAATAAATCTGATCCACACCCAATTACATATAAGAAATACATACAAATCAAATACTAGTTTATGTAAGCGTACATGTACACACACATTATATCAAATAAAAATATTCATACAGATCAAACAATTATGGACCACTATTAAACCATTAAAAAACTCTTAACTAGCAGAAACATATATTCTGTAGTGCATATACAAAGTAAGTATAGTATATACAGATACAAACTAACACACAACCTTTGCAAACGGTTACATGCTCTTAGAAATTCCTCACTGATATGCCGGCATATTATGTATATTATGTATATATTTTACATGATATACATTATGCAAGAACAATACATAAACCTTACACAACTAATACACTAAAGACTATAAAAAACTATTATTAGACTGTTAACCAAGTGTTAGCCAAATATATTTTGGGGTCATATATCACGATTGAAAAACACATACACACACTTACAAGATACTTAAAAGATAATCTATATTATTTTGTTAAGTAATAAGATAACTTTAGGGGGCCGTTTGTGTTCAATATTTAACACTACAGGCATTTAATACATAGATTTGGCACGGCGTGGTGATTCGGCTCCTTGATTAGATAACTCCTGCTCGTATTACCGTGTCACAGCTCGTGCGCCAGCCTCATCCCCAGAGAAGCGTGGTGATCAGGAAAGCTGTCCATTTTGATGCTCTTCGTGAATGCAACTTTTAGCTGCTAATTCTAAACAGTATAGTATTTATAAGTACCATCAAATAATTGTGCTACTGTAGCCTCTGTGTATATAAATGCCGCATTTTCAAGTATCTTTCCCAAACTAGGCCTAGTGTGCATCTACATTCTCTGCCAAATCTACAATATTCCTCGAACAGCATACAACAACATCCCGATAGTCTAATCCAAAATTTGGATATCCAAAATCTGCCATGCGATCTGTCTCCCCTCGGTATGGATTTTTTTAGATTTAAAAACAAAATCCAAATTGCGGACACAGACTAAATCAGTAAATCACCAATTTTCAGACATTTCCTTCAGGAACAGCCCCATCGCAAATAGTTATATCATGCATAACCTTGAATTTATAGAAAATGAAAGCGAAAGTATATGCGTAGCAGGGTTCAGCTGTAGTTAAGAATGGCATGCAAAGATCGGTTGTACGACTCCAAATCAATACATATCCACGAAGATTTGATTGAAACAATAGGGCAGGTAGACCTTGTCATGGATTGCGGTATCAGAGTTTCGGCTGTAGTAACGAATGACATGGAAAGATCACTGTGCAAGTAATATTTGATTAAAACACAAGGGGTTACTTGGCGTAGAACGTGCTGCGGATTGCAGTTGCTATTGATGCCATAGTTATACCGTTTTGTGAAACAGAGGACAAGAATTCAAATTTATTGCTCGTGGTTTTGAATTAAGGCACTGGGAGAATTTTTATCGAAAAAAGAAACAGGAGGAACAAGTCACTGGTACTAATTAGAACTACTTCAGTTAATGTGAAAAACTGCTAGAGGTGCCTAATGAGCACCTCACTGCCTCACGCTCAACTGCTCAAGCCCTCTGGGCCTTCAAGGGGAGAAAGGCACAAGCATATGCGGCGAGGTCACAAGGCAGTAAGGCCCGTCTTGTGGAGCAAAAAGATTTTTATAAAGCAACATGACGCATTGGGTAGCGTGCCATTTTAGTTCACCATAATTCTTCAAACTCTCAGATAAAAGGCAATTAGGCAACAAAACTCATGACGAGTTTACAACATCCCACTAGATAAAGGGCGGCTCGAAACGTGCAACTGTTTTAACGGAAACAACAACGCTATTTACCTTACATAGCACGAAAAAGAGTCTACGCTTAAAGATTTACAGGCGAACAAGGTCAACAACATGGGGAGCTGAGTGTCCTATTCAGTTCGAGAATGTGGACAAAACAGGTTGGTCAACCTGGTTTTTGTGTTTTCAGAGCCACGGATCTGTATCGATCAAAGAGAAGCCAGATCTTGGATCTGTTGCCAGGCCACAGTAAATAGGAAGGCCCTGATATCTTTGCAGATATGCGCTTGATTCAGCATTTCTGGAAAGAAGATGCGCTGCTCCATGGATCAAGGACATATACATCGTTGTGCTTCCATCCAGGTAATTGTCAGGAGCAGTCAACGTCTGATCATCCTAGAAACAGAAAAAAAAAATCAGGAATAAAAATCTATTGTATTGGGTATAAGGTTACTGCAATTTTGAACAACTGCCAAAATCTAAGACTTTAGATGCATATGTAGATTGAGGGCTCCATAATCCATTTTAATAAATTTAACAAATGAAGGAAGCATAAGAACTCGTCGTGACAGCCACAACCAGAAGACCATTCATTGTTCCGCACATTCAACTTAAATTAGATAGAAGCATCTATTGGACCTTCCCACAGAAGTTCTATTATAATACTCTGGCTATAGCCTTGACCCTGAAATGCCTGACCACTAAGGAAATTAATAAGTTGAATCACTTTTTCTCAATCGAGGCATTGGGCCGTGCACAGAAGCAAAGAAAATTTTAGGAAAAGGAAATTGCCAGAATGTGATCTTTATGGGAAAGTCCAAAAAAGCAAGAATAAGGCTGGTTTTAGGATGGTAGTATAAGATTGTCAAATACCATACTGGGAATACAAAGATGACATTTCACCAAGAAATCTAATCCAAACAGGTAAATGGTGAAACTTTTAACCAACAACACGCGCTATTTTGAGTTTGCATCTGTGACAAACTTAGAAAGACTTATCTGAAACTTTAAAACCTATTGGACTCAGCTAGAGAGAGAACGTACATGTGGTACACATATCTGTTAGTTGTAAGCAAACTAACAAAGGAAATGCCCATTTGCTCCACAGACGCGCTCAATGCAAATATCATCAGCTAAGCAATCCAGCAAGTAAAGCGAATTGGGGAAACAATCATCATCTAATTGATTTCCAAATTATCAAACTAGAGAGGAGAAGAGGAGTTACCACATCGCATCGTCTCTGAGTTCACCAATCTCAGAAGGAATTCATCTCGAGGCAGTACGTTCTTCTCTTCAAGAGAAGTCTAGCAGCCGTCCCATAGGGTTCCTCATCAAAGGCGCTGGCTACCCATTCTCCACCATCAGGTCCAACCACTTCCTTGTACTGGTCGCTGGGTCGAATAGCCACCAGGGTTGCTCCCTTCATTACAACACCGCCAGGGAGCACGAGATGGGAAGCATACCATAACCTCATGTTCAATGCAGGCACCATGGTGCGCTGTGATGAACCAGATGCAGAGGCGGGTCTTTCCCTGAGCTCATCGAGCTGATCCTTGTCCATCCGCAGTACCCCCTGCCCATCACCATCGGTTAAGTCCAAGGAGTCCAGCGTGCTGTGGTCGGCGATTATTGGATGCAGCAGGTAGTGCCGGGCTGAGGCGGCTATCAGAGAGCTGATGGTCCAGATAACCCTCAATTTAAACCTCTTGTTGTTGTAGAACGACTCACCTGCTCCGGGTACTCCACCGGCTTCCTCACTCTCACCGGCAAGTCCTGCGGATTCTCCTCCTCCAGACAAACAGAAGTCCTCCGCATCACCACTTTCCTGCGAGTCCAAAGCTCCCGTCTTGGTTGATTCCGCGTATGACGACGATGAGACGATGGAAGAGGCTGCCAGGATAACGCAGCTCTGGAGCGTACACCCGAACTGAGCCTTCCACTTCAGGAAGGCGCCATCGTCGACGGAGATCTCACCGCCAGGGAGCTCAATCCGAAGGCGCCGGATCTGCCTGAAGTTCCGGAGCACCTGAGTCGGTGAGTAGTGCGAGACGGTCTCCGGGGCCGCATCAGAGGGGCCACAGAGGGACTTCTTGTTGGAAAGCCCGGCGGCGGGGCCGAAGATCTGACCGAGGGCTTGGAAGGGCCGTGCGATGCGCCCGAGGACCAAACGCGCGATCTGGGAGAGGACGGTGCGGGCCTTGTCGGTGGTCTGCTGGTGGACGTGCCCAGGTGAGGATCCTTCGGCGTCAGCTGAGTCGTCGGAGAACACGCAGTCGACGCGGACGACGACCTCGTCGGCCTGGAGGGCGAGGGAGTGGAACCGGCGGGAGACGGCGCAGCAACGGCCCAGGTCCTTGACGTCGCCGATCTTATTGAGGACGTCGAGGAGTATGGCATCGGGGACGCGGTCGAATTGGTCCACGGCGGGCGGATCTTCACCTTCGGGACACAGGCGAGGCTGCTTCTGATGCTCCTCACCGGTTTCATCCCGCGGTCGCAGATCCGATCCCATCGGGGCCGTCGTAGCGATGTAAGGGCCAGCGGCGAGAGGTGGACGGAGCATGACGGTGCTGGAGCGGTACCGGCGATAGAGAACCCGTGGGGGTGCGGGGTGTGATTACGAGCCGAAGATGAGAGGAAAGGGGAAGGAAATGGGGCTGCTGCTCCGCCTTATCTATCTGCCCTACGCCTGGTGAGTGATGACCGGCCGGGCGAAGGAAAACCGACACCCGGGAATTTAGTAGAAAATTCCCTGCATTCCCACTTCTGCCACACAGATCTATTTCCATGGCGGGGAGGATACGTAATTTTCCATTTATATAATCCGTTAATGAACAAATCAACTATCAGACGGAGACAGACATAATCACCTTAATCATGCTAATGACAGCTTATGTAATTAATCATTGTACATGACAGCTTGTGTTGTGTTCTTTGTTTTTTTATGAATACACGCTGCCTTTAAATTATAAAAGAACATTAGATGATCAAGCAGAGAGCAAGGACAAAGTTCGACATAACCCAATGTCAACCTAAGGAAATTGTCGATGAGAGAGACCAATTTACATACTCATTTGCTTTCTGGATTCATTGTTTGTGCAAGGGGGTTTAATGTACTTTATTATTAGTGTTCCTTTCATAACTACACCAAGTCAAGTGTCCTAGCGTAGCATATGCACTGATAACCACAATCTCTTATACATACAATTCGATTGATCTAGACGCCCGTGGACAAAAAGAATGTCAAGTTGTTCTACTTCTTTGTTTTCCATGTTAATCTTTACCTTTTCCCTGTTGCAGCTGACATTGTGGGTGGTTGAAACCAATATTGTAACTTAGGAATACCAATGATCATCGTTGTGAAATTGGGAAAAAAAAAAACCGTCCACTAGATTTGAAATTCAACAGATGCATGTGCTTTTTTATATTGTTTTATAATAGTTTGGGAGTCCTGAGTCCATATATAGAAGTCTGGGTACCGGTCAAGAAACTAGTTCTCAAAGGAGCTTCATAAAATCATTGAATTTGCCCCCACAAAGAATTGCAATATTATACGGTAGTAAAAGGTGATGTTATACCCTGATGCAATACCCCTTACTTTGTCTTCATGCGATGAGCCACTCTTGACTTTCCTTCTTCAAGCTCACTTCTCAACTAATATCTTTAACAAAGATGTGCCGAGTATGAGGTGGACCAAGTCTACCGCATATATTTGAGAACAAGGTTGAATGATTTTCTCTTTCTGGTTGTTCGTTTTATGAAGTTTAAAAATGCACAATATGTTCATATAATATTATACGTGATAAATCAACTTTATGGGTATTATGCCATGCTCTTTGCCTTAAAAAAAAAGTCTTCAATTAGCTACATTACACCTTTCTAAAATTTGAAAAGGTACAATATAGTTAGCTGAAGACCATTTTTAAGGAAAGAACATGGCATAATACATATGAAGTTGATTTTATCATGTATAGTAATATATGAACCTATTAATTAGGGTGCATTTGTAAACTTAATGAAATGAAAAATCCAAAAAAATTATTTGGATTTGTTCTTAAATATGCCCTACATTTGGTGGCCACCTCATACTTGGCACTTCTTTGTTAAGGATATCCGTTACAGAGTGAGCTTGAAAAAGGAAAGATAAGAGTAGCTCATCCTACATTGTATCCTTCACACACCACCTTTGGTCTTTAGGCTCCAATTGGTTTGCCGTATGGTCCAGAATGGAGTTCCTTAAACAGTTTTTCATGATCGGTTTAAAGTAAGTGTTGGAACGTGAGTTTTGTGACTTCCGGTGAGTTACAGACTTACATACAAAATACTGCTCTTGAGTTCCCTTTTCAAAAAGAGCAGAAAATGAGTTCCAGAACAACTAAAAACATTTCTTATACGATTATATTCTTCATTCATCGTAAGTGACACCTGTGAAATATTTATGACTAGAAATATTAGCAGTGTGGATATAGTTTGTTGTTAAAATCATACCATAATATGACAAAATATCATACGTTATAATCACACTATGTAAAATATTTTACACCCCAACCACCATTATCAATGTGATCTACAAAATAAAAAATACAAACATCATAAAAAAACACCCCACCATGTGTAAACAATGTGATTTACCTAAAATATTTTTATTCTTCATGTTTAAACAATGTGATGTTAAAAATAATAACCAACTATAACCATACACGAATAATATAGTAAAATTCCCTACAAAATAATGTACAAATTAATATTCTACATTGTGTTAAACAATGATGAACCAAAATATATATTTACAAATGCATAAAATGCGGAAATTATTACAATACTTTGTACATTCAAAGTGAAATAAAAATATTGTGGTGTAATTTTAATCATAGTAATTTTTATTAAGATTATAAATTTTCATAATAATATATTTTTTAAAGGAGAAACATTTGCACCATAACCATTTGTTGAGGTTATTATGATTTAAAAATATTATAATTTTTCACATATATGATTCTTTTTAATGTCATTTGTAACGACCCTGCCTCCCAGTAACCCCCAATTAAGGGAGACCAAGAGGTCAGAGCCATTATCCCAATTAACAGGATCAAAGGTTCAATAATTAATCAATAATAATTATGAAATTCTACCGAACTAAATTGAAATCTGGTATAAAATAAAACTTTGCATACCTTTTTCAAAAACTTGGATATCTACTTTTATCCACATCTGGAGTCTATTCTAACAAATCATCTTTTGTACTTTAATTCTTATTTAATTCCACATATGCCACTTTACTATTTTTCCTTTACAATCTTGTACCTAAAACGTCGACAAACAAAACATCGGTCAGCATAAATGAATATGTTGGTATGTGGGGACAACCAAAATTTTGCAAATATGGCTAACAATCTAAATATCACAATTAAGTTAATTAGCAAGCCAATTATGCTTTCAGTGTGACATTCTCCACCGCTTTTGCCCTAACCCTAGCATACCCCCTTTCGGGTTTCTATTTTGCCAATGACTTAAGGCCACCTTCTCAATCCTGAGCTTGGTGCCTAGGGTCACCTCTCATAGTGTCCATTAGTCATTCTATAAAGACCACCTTCTCAATCCTGAGCTTGGTTTCTGGGGTCACCACTCATGGTGCCCATTGGTCTTCCCTCCTGGGTTTGACCTTTGGCATCATCCATCAGGGTGACATGTAGGTGCGAGAATACACACTTCTATTATTGTGATAATCATAGTGACTTTATGATTTGCAAGTATGAACATCCGGACTGATAAGTTGCATTCAATGCGATGAATCATCTGGGAAACTCTTCGGGAAACTAATCTGATTAACCATAATTAACCACATACCTGTCAGGCTGATTTGAGACAGAATTAATCCAATCAATACAAAAAATCCAATAGGCAAGCACACAAAGAGATCGTGAAATATACATACAATTTCCTATCATTGATCATGCCATCAAGATCTATTAAACCTAGCTTGCTTCCTAGGGTTTCTAGTCCACTTTTAGGGTTTCCATTGCAATTAGGATTTCACTATTTTAAATCCTAATTTTATACAATTACTCACAAACCCTAATTATCTCATCTATTCTTCACGAAAGATATTAAGGTTACCTTTTAACAACATATAACCTTAATTTCAGATTAAAGGCATAGTTAGCCATCAATTAAGTCCATTATGATCTAATTCACATATGAACTCTATTTATCGCTAATTCCACCTTTATCTACTAGAAAACCCTAATTACCAAATTAAGGGTATTTATCCATAATTAGGAACTTTTATACTCGAAATAGATTAGGATCATCCTATCTCAGCTTTATTCTTGAATTTGCACAATTAAAACCATTTAGAGTCGCAATTACCAATATTAGGGTTTCAAGGCCCATTAAAGCAATATTTATGTACATGGAACCCCAAATTACGCATAAATATCATATTTTTAGATCTAATTTTTTTTTAAATGGCCATTCTATTCATCCCGTGGACTGGGCTCGATCCTGGGACCTCTCTCTAACAAACCAACTGTCTAACCATCTTGGTGTCTTCTGTTAGACTTTTTTTTAGATCTAATTTGTCTTTTTTATTAACAACAGGTAAATATCAACATTAAGCATTCATATAGCCCTCCCCAATTTGTTAATCAACAAGGATTAGGGTTTCTCATGAATTAAACCATTAAAGCTAGCATCTTTAGGTACTTTTTGAATTACAAGTAGAATTAGGCTTCAAATATAATTTCTTTGTGTTCCTCTCATTCTGAGGATTAATTTTCATATATAATGTGTTTGATTCTGAGTTATCGATCATTAGATATAAATTTTATAAATAATTACCTTCGGGCAAATCACAAAATGCCACGTCATACTTTTGCCCTCTTATTCTTTTCCAGTGATTCCTAGCTCGCGGATCTTCCTAACGACCCACTTACCCAATACTCGGATACATGGCATCGTCTTCTTCGCAGGCGCGTCGCGGAAAAGGGGGAACTCCCCTATTTACCCTATAAAACAGAGTTCCGCCGTCGGCACGGGTCCGGCGGCCTACGAGCACGTCCTCGCTCTCCGAAACACCTACGCGATAATCCTCTTATCTGTGCCAACCTTGAACTGAGTTCTCTTGACTCACTCACGCCTCGCTTCCTCGTCTCCTTCCTCAACTTTCGCTTCACCTACTCGCGAGCCAACGTCAGGGCTCTGTCAGCCAAAGGATTGACTTTGCAAATCCCACCTCCTCAGCAGCGGGTGACAACCTTCATCTCTCTACCACGATGCACTGAATTCAACAGTGGTCTCATATGCACCGAAGGGGTAGGAGAAAGTAGGGAACCTAAGGAATAGCCCTTGGTGGAAACCTAGTTCCACGGCGGGTGACTGGCGATGAAGGAGGGCATTCACGATCGAATTGTCTGAAGGAACGAGCTCTAAACACCTATAGAATCCGAGAGGATGAGTTAATTCCCTCTCTAGGGTTCTCTAATCCTCCTTTTATAGGTCTGGGTTGAGGGGTCAGTTGTTGTGGAGATAGTAATTGAGATTTCCATCAATTACCTTCCAAATGCACTGAAATATAGGATTATCTGGTTCATTTTTGCCTTGCGAATCTACTGGAGGGGTTTCCTTCTTTGCACACAGGTTGTCTCGCGAGAAAAATGATCGGGAGAGTTTCCCTGTACTGTGCATTCTTTCCTTTCCCTACTTGAGGTAGGTGATGGTACATCCACCATCAATCTCAGATCCAAGGGCTGTCGTCACACGTGCCCAAAAGTAAAGTCAGAAAATGAATATAATCAATCGTGACATTTTAATGGCATGCCTCGCACTTTATGGAAACTTCTAAAAATCATATCTTCCAAACCGTACGTCCAATTCATCCCAAATTTTGACGGAAACTTAGCAATGACTTAATATACCATCCTGCAAAGTTTGGACTCATTATTCAAAAGAAAACATGCCTTTTCTTTAGGTTCAAGTTATTGCTCAAATATGCATATTTCTCTCATATTTCCTCTTTTTTACTTTCTTATTTCTCTTTATTTCTTTTCCTTGTATTCCCCGAAAGTAAGTGGGGTTCAAAACACCATCCATTATGACCAAACCCTCACTTCTTCCTTTATTTATTATATTATCTCCTTTATCCAAATAAATTACTTTTCCTTTTCTTTTCTTTTGACTACTCTTTCTATTAGAAATCACAGGTAAAAGAAATTTACTCAATTGTGGCCATCAATGCCACTTTATAGATATTTCTATACATTTCTTAATAAATACTCTACTTAATATTCATTATCTTGTATCTTTTTCTAATATTTGGACTTTTCTTCTCTTTTACATCTATTATTGGATTAATATAATAACAGGATTCACGAAATTCCTATAAAAAGGGAGATTTGCAAATAAATCCCTTCTTTGAAGCAAAGCATACAACCTTTTCACTTAAGTCCAAATTCATAAAATCATTACATTTCAATTATGAAAACACATGCAAATTGAGGTTGTAACATCCTTCCCCTCTTATAGGAATTTTGCCCTCAAAATTCCATCAAACAAACAAACAAGCAGGATAAGACTCTCTCATGTCCATCATGGCTCTTATGTGGCTTCACCCTCTCCATGGTGCTTCCCAAGAACCTCCATCATTTTATATTCTTACATCTAAGTTCTCCCTCACCTTGGTATATCATACCCTCATAGGTGACTCAGGACATTTTAGCCTCTCATAAAGCTGAATAGGTTCATGGCTCAACACATGACTTGGGTACCTCACATAGTGCTCTAGATCGGACTCGTGGAACACATCACCTTATCCTGAGGGTTAAGACTAAACATAACCATCTCCACCAATCCATCTCAAATGGACCCATATATCAGGGACTCAGCTTCCTCAGCTGTATCTTAGAGGGGTTAGATTTTCTCATCACACATCCTCCCACAATGAACTACATGTCAGTCTTCTTTGCATTATCTCACGACTCATATCGCCCTTGGGCTTCTTAGCCATTGCATGATCAAAGTGACTTCATCTACACACATTGTGGTCCTCTGACCATCACAAGGTCTTTCCACTGACATCATCTTCATGAAGTAGTGACTGACACATCCTCCCTATAAAGATTCTTGCATCTCGATAAAGTCTATGGTGGTTAACATCACATCTTTCATAGGACAAGAACTGTCTCCATGTATCACCCTGAATGAACACACATGCTCTCATCAGACCCTCTAGTCTGGATCACACTAACCACTAGTTAGGGTTGATAAGTTGTACTAATATTGAGTTCTTCATGTATCTACTTCCACCTTATGGAAGTGAATCTTTAGGTCATACTCAAGAACTTTTGAACTCACATCATAGTGTAGTTGAACCATATCTCTTTATCTTACATGTAGTTCAACCAGATCTGTCCCTTGACAGTACCCTCTCTTTCTCTTAGATTATGACATCTAAGTAAGGCGATCTACCATAACCCATATTGCATCTTGACCTTCCTTGGTCCATGGGAGACTTACCACAACATCTGTGGTGATGAACTCCCATTTCCTCTCCGGGACTCTTTATCCTCTATATCAACTCATTGGGTTACTGGTGGTCATCCTTCACATCCTGTTATGCATGACAACATGCCACATGTAACTTTGTACACTTTTCATCTTAGGCATCAAAGTACTGCTACCACTTATTATCTTAGTAGTACAATGGTGTATGATGAACTTAAAATCATGATCCCCTGTATGTCATGATTCCTCAAGGTTGATTTCTCAAAAACCCTAAACCACTCTAGTCGTGGGTTTCATCACCTTCTTTCCCAGAGAAGTGCATCTGAGGTTCTACAACCATCCTTTTATTGCATCAAGGCCTAGGCTGGCTAACCAACCAACTACTAACTTGATCAACTGATATCGTTACATCTGAGTGTTAGCCAAACTTATCTCTTTTTCAAACTTAGGGCCAGCCTACAAACCTCTTCTATCCTCTAGCTAAACTAGGCAGTTGCATCTCAACCAAATCATCCATTACCACTTCACATCCTTAGGTATAAGGTAATGTTGAAGACATACACCTCCATGTATTCCACTTATCATCTCATCCCAAACTCTAAGTCTATCTTCATCAAGAAAACTCAGAGCTCATCTTCTTGGTTAACAAACTCAACCTTGTATAACTCGCAAATTCCACATAGCTCATGATAAAAGCATCCTCATAAGATGACTACCTTAGTTCTCTTGATGTTTGTAAACCATCTACATATCATTTACTCCACAAGGGTTTGTTATCATCTCTGTCCTCATACCTCTTAGCAACGTTTCCACTCACATCATCTTTATTCTTGGTGTATGGCATGCGTATTGTCCTATCTCTCACTCCCATAATAAGAGGAAATAAGCATTTGGCAGCCGTTCAAACACAAAATTCTTCCTATTCCAAGAGTAGAGATGGTACATCCCACATTGCCAGTACACCTTCAAATCTAAGTTGAAATGTGCAACATATGTCTCTCCATCATAATCATCTCGATATCAAAGTTACTTCCATGGAAAAGTGATCTCGAACCCACTTGGGTCACCACACAATCCTTGGTCATCTCCTCTAGGTCTGTAGGGCACCAACACTTTTAGGGTCATCCCTCTTCCCTTATGCATCCAGAGAGTGCCCTACTCATCTACTCTTTGGGTCCCATGAGTTCATGAAGGTGATCAATATCCTAACCCATGGCCCTCAGACAATGATAGTTGTTACCTCCCGACCCTATGGTCATGTGCAACTAGGGAATTAGGCAAATCCTACTTCCATAGGTCTTATCCCTACAGACCCTAGGATAGACTTAGGATTCTAACATAGTACATGCCCAACTTAGAACCTTACCCAAGTCTCCATCATCTCTCTCTGTATACATGGGCTGACTTTCATCCTTTCACAGGGGTCATGGCGACTTGCCAACCTTGGTCAGGCCCCATACCGGTTACCTCCATGGTAACACATCCACATGCACTTAGAGATGGTTATCTATGGGTCTACAGGTTCATTCTCATACTATGTACTTTTCACTTAGCTTCTCAAGATCCTATGAGACCTCTTTAGGTTATCTTAAAACCAACAAAACTGATATACACCCTACCAAAGGGTCCCTCTCCCAGGATGGGAGGAAACTACATCTTGATAAAAAAAGGTCACGAACGTCCTTATGTCTAGGGTTTACATCCACATGTGCATGCTTAACCCTAGATAGCTACTAAGGCACAAGCAGACCACCTACTAAACCATGCTAGGTCACACTTGTTTTCATCCACAACATTGGACCAAGAACAAACCTTCCCATGTCACCAACATAGCTGTGAGGGGTTCATCAAACATACCTTAAACTTAAGGGGTTTCCCTTTCCTCTAAACATGAGGAGTTCCATGCTTGAATCTATAGAAACTCAAATCTCATCATGAGCATCAGGTACACCTCTTCCCCTCGTAGGCCTAAGAACCCAAGGTTCACCTCTTCATGCGACAGCTGTCCAACTGCATGCTCAACCTTTCTAACCATGAACCAAGCATGTACAAGGTATTACATGCACTTCCTATTAGCCTTATACACCTCAAAGTTGAGTCCTCCTCAAGGACAACCAACTAGGTATAAGGCCTCACAACTTGTTACTAAACCTTTTCAGGGTCTAAGGATGTTATAACCTCATTTTCGAAAACATGTAATGAGATTTGTGAATCTCCTTTAAAAGATAAATAAGATCAATATTTGATTTCATGGTTTGATTTGAATGAATTTCGTGAATAATAGCCTTGCATGCTTTCTTGATGGGCCTTATTGGCCATTAAGCCCAATTGAAAGAAAAAGAAAAAGAAATGAAAAAGGAATTCAATAGGATAATGGGAAATATAAGAAAATGAATAAAGGATGATTAAAAGGCTAAAATATATTTTCCCAAAAATAGAATTTCGAGTTATAAAGGTTCCTTGGGGTTCAAGGAACTCAGGATAATTATATAATAGCAAAAGAAATAAAGAATATATGGAAAATATGAATAAAAGGGTGTTTTCTTGCAACTAAAGAAAAGGGACTATTTAATTAAGATAGTGATCCCAATTTTTGCAGGATGAAAGATAAAAACATAAAAGAGTTTCCCTTAACATTTGAGACAAAAAAGAATTAAGAGTTGAGAGTTATTGTTTTTTCAAGATTATCCTCAAAATAGGATTTTCCTTGGAATTTAGGAAATCTTTCCCTTTTGTTTGAGCGCGGATGTTTATGGTCGTTGGATCTTGATCCAACAGATCCAGCTCATCTTCTAGATTCCTATGGGACGCGGACTATAGCACGCCCCGTGGGGAACTTTCCCCTTTGATTCCGATCGATTCAATGCTCATGCAAGCATGGAAACTTGTTCTTTGGGTTCAGGAGTGTGGGGCGAAGCTTCTCGACCCTACTTTGGTGGGTTCCCATCGCGAATAGGAAAAACCCCCAATTGGGCTGTGTTTTGAGATGGAAATAGGGTTGGGGGAACCCTAGATAGGCCTCCACACCATAAAAATAGGGTCTATTCTGACTCCTTGCACCCTCACGATCCCGCACGTCTACTCCATTAGCTCCAAGACCCCCTCTTGTGCTCGATTACCCCTGCTCCAATGAGCTTCTGCCGCGGCACCACCACGTGGTTCGAAGAGAAAAAGAAGGCAAAGGATACGAGCAGCAACCTTAGATATCGGGACCACCATGAACCCAAGCATGATCCAACGGATCGGCTAAAAGGAGAGGGTGCACATCTGAGTAGTGGACCCGGATATCGCGAAGCGTCTGATCGAGGGTCCACCGTGGACCAAGGATCATCCAGCGACTGACGGAAAGTAGCGGGGCACACCACTTAGTTAGTGGAGCTGGCCAATTAGGAGCATTAGATCACCAGGAGGTCCATAGGCGCACTGATCCAACGATCCAACAATTTCGGTAAATATCTCTCTCTGATCGAAATTGCAGATAATTGCTTTTCCTTGCTAAAATCATAGAAATAGCTAGGAATCTCATATAAAGGAACTTTATATATGAAAGTTGGGTATAAAAATGCAAGGAACCTGATAAAAATGATTTAAGAACCTGATTCTATTTCGTTTTACAAAAGTACTCTAATTTGAAAGAAAAGGGTATTGAAAAGTGATTAGAAACCTTAACTGCATATAAAGGATGATTCTTTATAACTTAATGGGTTAAATTGAGGATTATCAACCTGTTAATTGATAACATGGTGTTTTCATATGTTTTGAGTACAAAGATGGTTAATTTAGGGTTTATGTCTATGAATGAAAGATAATGTACATGAAAACCCTAATTTAGGGTAAAAGAAGAAGAAAACCTTATTACTTCGATAAATTACTAAATAATGATCCTAAGACTGTTAGGAATATTAAAAAGAGAGAATTTAAAGGTTTTAAGTGATTTTGAGGAATTAGGTTTCATGACAAATAAGAATGAAGGCAAAACCCTAGTTTCCAAGAAACCCTAAAATTGGGATAGAAACCCTAAGGGGTATGATGAAATTGGATAAATATTAATAAAAGTAAACTTGTACTTTTATTTCAGGGTTTCTGTGCAATTGCTTGATTGTTTGCATTTTCTCTCTCTATAAAGTTAATATTGTAACCGAATCTGCAATAAGAGGTATGTGGTTACGCTTATGATTATCCTGATTAGTTTTCTGAGGATTTTATCGACATTTCCCTCATGGCTTGAAATAACTGTTGGATGTTTTAATTCATGCAACTATAGAGTGACTATGACTATCACTATGAGTATACATGTATAACTGGCTAGATCTGAGTCTACCCCTGTGGCTATGTAAAGGCTAAGGATAACCTAGAGCAAGGTCTAGGGTATCATGAGTTAGAAACTGGGCTACACATGTGTAGTGCCATGAGACTCTTAGAATACCATGAGTTAAGGAGTGGGCTACCTACGGGTAGTGCCATGTGACTCAGCCCTAGAAATTGATTCACCTATTAGGTGAAGTCATGAGGGGTATAATGGGAATCTACCATAAGGGAGGTAGTATCCAGGTCCACTGTAGGGACAGTGCAGGGGATAGGGTACACATGCATCACGTAGTTATACTTAAAATGTAAAAATTAGTTATTAAATGATAATTGAATGCAATACATTGTTATGGATAATTACATGATTAGTGAATCCCCCACATACCAGCTTTGGCTTATCGACGTTTTGTTTGTCGGTGCTTTAGGTATAAAACAAAAAGGACAAACAATAAATCGTCATATTGTGAAATACACAAATTAAAGTCCAAGGAGGATTAGTTAGTTGGCTCCAGTTCTGGATAGCAATATAGAAATCCCAATTTTTCAGAGGTATGCAAAATTTTATTTATTTGCTTTTCAGTATAGTCTAGTAGAATTTATTAATTGTTACCGATTAATTGCTAAACCTTGATCCGGAAAATCAGATAACGACACCGACCTTTCAGTCTCCCTTAATTGGGGGTTACTGGAAGGTGGGGTCGTTACATTTGGTATCAGAGCCAAGGTTCTCCACTTAATTGTTAATAATTATTAAATTTTACAAACTCTGTAGAACACAAGGGAGTTATTAGAGGATGTTCTGAAAGACTGAGGTGTCTAGAAAAGGATCACTTCCGGGGGCTGGCAAAAATTTCCTCCGCACCGCTAGTCGGAATACGAGGACTCCCGGATTGTGTGACTGCCTGGACGATGTCCTAGGAATTGAATCGAAATAAGATACTTTTAGGACTTTCTCATCTTATTCATCCCTTCTCATCACATATTATATTAATGACTTTAAGAGTTAGGGTTTTCTCTCTCTTCCCCACCCTCATGTGGTATGGGCAAGTAAGTTAAGGATTAAGGAATCCTCCATCAAATTAATAAAAGATACGTAATGAGACGTCACTGACATAAGTATAATTAGTTTAATAATAAACTAAAGGTATGTTTGTTATGCTTATGTAGATGGCTCGTACAAAGACAGTTGCCATCCCTGAGGGTATTGGGAACCCAATTGGGAGTGCTTGGCCTCCCCGCAAAGGAAAGGGGTCTTCAGAAAAGAGAAAGAGGAACCAGAATGGTGAATCCTCTAAGAAGAGAAAGAGGCCTGAAGAGACCACTCATGAGGTCCCTAACCCTGACCCGATGCCCTTCGGCAACCTTGATCAAGAGTAAGACCAAGGGTATGAAGAGCAACATGTGTACGAGGAAGTAGACTAGATGGAAGAAGACCAAGCTGGAGGTCTAGAACCGACCATGATGATCCACACCCCTGAAGCTTTGTGGATGGAGCAACAGAGGAAGCTGACAGAGGCCATTAATGCCTTGGCCCTCCGAGACCTAACCAGAGTTTAGAATGGTGAGCCACTTTCGGTTCATCCTAGACTGGGGGCCACCATCCTGGACTTCGTCAATTTGAATATCGAGAAGTTCTGGGGAGAGGACAAGACAGAGGTAGTCGACAAAGCGGAAGCTTGGCTACTTGCAGTCGAGAATGGATTTCGCATGCTTGAGGTACAACCGAGCAAGAAGGTCCTCTTTGCTGCTCACCTCCTGGAAGGAGCAGCTAAGATATGGTGGGAGACCCACATCATAGGCAGAGATTTGACAGAGGAACCCATGGCATGGGTTGATTTCAAGATGATCTTCACATCCAGATTCGTCCCAGTCTCAGCTAAGAAGGAAAAGGAAAGGGAGTTCACCAACATGACCCAGGGAAACTCTTCTGTGGTGGACTTCGGGCGCAAGTTCGGAATCTTGGAATGCTTTGGGTACAAGATGGATGAGGAAAGAAGGGTGGACCACTTCATAGAGCGTCTTCACCCTACCATCAGGCCCCATGTGATGGCAAGCAAGCCGAAAACTTTCGCCGAAGCCTACAACACTGCTTTTGACATGGGGAGGACTGTGATACCTGCCCAGTTTCCACCCAAGGGGTACTTGGGTTTCATTGAAGGAGCCCAAGGCCCGAGAAACAACCACAAGATGGGTCCAGGACGTCATCAAGCTAAAGGAAAATATGGAGGAAAAGGGAAACCTTGTCAAGAGAACAACCGACCTCTTTGCCGCACCTGCGGAATGGGGCACACCGGTGAATGCCGCTACAAGAAGAAGACATGCTTTCGATGCCACCAAGAAGGACATATGCAATCTGTTTGTCCTATGCCAGATCCCAGAGGACCAGGACAAGTGGCAGCCCCACCTGTAGCAACCCCACCTATAGCTGTAGCCCCACCTGTTGGAGAGAGAAGACAAGCTCGGGTGTTTGCCATTGACAATGAGGAGGCTCAAGTTAATGCCAATCGGTTGATCGAGGGTAATAACCCTTAGAGTTTTCTTTTATGTTTTAAAGTTAAGCATGTAATGGTCTAATGCATGGTGAACAATAATGTAGGCATGCTTGAAGTTATGGGACATAATGTGAAAGTGTTGTTTGACTCTGGATCTACTAATACTTTCATTTTGAGAAATCTTGAAACTGTGCTATGTTTGGATATCAAGGATTTAGGGTATGTCTTAGATGTTACAACCCCGAGTGGTCGAATCTTTACTTCCCTTTTGAAAACCCCAGTGGTATCTGTGAAATATCGAGATCATGATTTTCCTACAAACTTTATACTTCTCGACATGAATGATTTTGACGTAATCATTGGCATGGATTGGCTTTATACGTATAGGGCCAATATCGACTGTAGATAGAAGAAAGTGATCATCAAGAGACCAGGTTAACCACCTTTTGTCATTAGGGGTAGGAAGGATGCCACTACCAGCCCGTATGTGTCAGCCATGAAAGCAGAGCGGATGATGAGTAAAGGGTGTCAAGCTTTCCTAGCAGTAGTCACCGAGATAGAACCCAAGGTGAAACCCTTAGAATAAATATAGGTAGTTAGGGGCTATGTAGATGTTTTCCCAAATGATCTACCTGGGATTCCTCCCGAAAGTGAGGTAGATTTCTCCATAGAGCTAGCCCCTAGTACAAACCCTATTTCTCGAGCACCTTATAGAATGGCCCATGCTGAGTTTCTTGAGTTAAAGAAGCAATTACAGGAGTTGTTGGATAAGGGTTTTATCCGCCCTAGCACATCATCATGGGGAGAGCCGGTTCTTTTTGTAAAGAAAAAAGATGGTTCGCTTTGAATGTGCATAGACTACCAGATGATCAACCAGGCTACCATTAAGAACAAATACCCTTTACCCTAGATAGATGACTTGTTTGACCAGTTGAAGTCGGATCGAGTCTTTTCCAAGATCGACTTGAGATCGAGTTACCACCAATTAAGAGTCAAGAGTGAGGACATCCCAAAAATAGATTTCATAACCCAGTATGGCCACTATGAGTTCGTGGTTATGCCTTTTGGGTTGTCCAATGCACCCAGTGTGTTCATGAACCTTATGAATAGTGTGTTTCAACCCTTCCTTGACTCGTTTGTCATAGTGTTCATAGATGACATACTGGTTTATTCAGACGACTTAGATCAACATTGAGACCACCTAAGTAAAGTCCTTGATATCTTAAGAAAGTAGAAGTTCTATGGGAAGTTCTCTAAATGTGAGTTTTGGATAGACTGAGTCATGTTCCTTGGACACATCATCTCAGGAGGAATGATCGCCGTAGATCCAGTTAAAGTGTCGGCAGTTCGAGATTGTCCAGCACCAAAGAACCCCTCCGAGATACGAAGCTTCTTGGGGTTAGCAGGATATTATCGACACTTCATCGTGGATTTCTCAAAGACCTCCTTGCCTTTGACCATGTTGACTCAGAAAGATGTGAAGTTCGTGTGGTCCGATGTTTGTGAAGCTTGTTTCCAGGAGCTGAAAGAGAAGCTGACCACTGCACCAGTTTTGACTCTACCATCAGGCAATGAGGGTTTCATGATTTTCACCGATGCATCAAAGATGGGACTTGGCTGTGTGTTGGAACATAATCGACATGTGGTTGCATATGCCTCCCGACAACTCAAGCCCAACGAGGTGAATTACCCAACACACGACCTGGAGTTAGCTACTATCATCCATGTCTTGAAGATTTGGCGACATTACCTGTATGGTGCCACTTTTGAGATCTTCACCGACCATAAGAGCCTGAAGTATCTACTGACGCAAAAAGACTTGAACCTACAACAACGACGATGGATGGAGTACATGAAGGATTATGACTTCACCATTGCCTATCATCTAGGGAAGGCGAATGTCATAGCCGATGCTTTGAGTCAGAAACAACTCAAGTGTGCAGTGGTGTTGTCCAGTCAGTGGAAGAGCTTAGAAGAGTTGGTGGAATGGTCACCTCAACCGTTAGATGATCGAGTTTGTTTAGCCAACATCCAGATACAGTCTGAATTATTGAGTGAGATTGTCACAACACAGTTGGCCAGTGGAGGACTTGATAAGATGAAAGGCTTGATGCAGAAGCCTCAGACCTATCTTTCTTTAGGAATAGACAGAGGAATCCGATTTGAGAATCGCATATGGGTTCTTGAAGATTCACCATTGAAGGAACATATTCTATAAGAGGCCAATGGTTCTAAATACACGGTGCACCTGGGAACTACCAAAATGTTTAAGGATATCCAAAGGTTTTTCTGGTGGCTAGGAATGAAGAGAGACATTGCAGCTTATGTAGCTAGTTGTCTTACGTGCCAAATGGTGAAGGCTGAACACCAATGACCTGGCGGACTTTTACAATCTATAGAGATCCCAGAGTGGAAATGGGAGCAGATCACCATGGATTTCATGGTGGGTCTACCCCGGACCAAGAAAGGTCATGATGCGATATGGGTTGTGGTAGATCGCCTTACCAATTCAGCACACTTCCTTGCCCTGAAAACTACTGCCAAAGTGTCAGACTTAGCTGAGCTGTATATCAGAGAGATAGTATGCTTGCATGGCGTACCCGGTTCCATCATCTCGGACAGAGACCCAAAGTTTACTTCCAAGTTGTGGAAGCAGGTTCAAGAGGAACTAGGTACAAGGTTGAAGTTCAGTACCGCCTATCACCCCCAGACAGATGGTCAGTCAGAAAGGACAATTCAGACCTTAGAAGATCTGCCGAGAGCTTGTGTGCTCGATTGGGGTGGATCATGGGAGCAGTACTTACCTTTAGCTGAGTTTGCCTACAACAATATTTACCAAGCCAGTATCGGGATGCCTCCGTATGAAGCTCTATATGGGAGACCGTGTCGGTCACCACTTCACTGGGATGATGTTGGTGAAAGGACCTTATTGAGGTCAGATGAACTCCAAGTGTATGCTGATAAAGTCACTTTGATCAGGCAAAGGCTAAAGAGAGCCCAGGACCGAAAAAAGTCGTATGCTGATGCGAAGCAGACTGATGTGCATTTCGCTGTGGGAGAACATGTTTTTCTGAAAATCCGACCGCTCTGAGCTATAGCTAAGAACAGAGGAAAGTTGAGTCCCTGATACGTGGGTCCGTTTGAAGTATTAGAACGGATTGGAGAGGCCACATATCGTTTGGCGTTACCCCCTCAATATAGTATGATGCATGATGTGTTTCATGTGTCCAATCTAAAGAGATATGTGCAAGATCCGAACCATGTGCTGAGCATTGAACCCATTGAGCTTCAAGGAAAGTTGTCTTATCCTGAGTTTCCTTTGCGGATTCTAGATACCAAGATAAAAGAGCTCAGAAATTAGAATATTGAGATGGTAAAGGTTCTTTGGAAGCACCATGGAGAGGATGAGGCCACATGGGAGCTGAAGACGGACATGGAAAAAGCATATCCTGATTTGTTTTCTTGATTGTTGAATTTTGAGGACAAAATTCCTATAAGGAGGGGAGGATGTTATAACCTCATTTTCCAAAATATGTAATGAGATTTGTGAATCTCCTTTAAAAGATAAATATTTGATTTCATGGTTTGATTTGAATGAATTTCGTGAATAATAGCCTTGCATGCTTTCTTGATGGGCCTTATTGGCCATTAAGCCCAATTGAAAGAAAAAGAAAAAGAAATGAAAAAGGAATTCAATAGGATAATGGGAAATATAAGAAAATGAATAAAGGATGATTAAAAGGCTAAAATATATTTTCCCAAAAATAGAATTTCGAGTTATAAAGGTTCCTTGGGGTTCAAGGAACTCAGGATAATTATATAATAGCAAAGGAAATAAAGAATATATGGAAAATATGAATAAAAAGGTGTTTTCTTGCAAATAAATAAAAGGGACTATTTAATTAAGATAATGATCCCAATTTTTTCAGGATAAAATATAAAAACATAAAAGAGTTTCCCTTAAAATTTGAGACAAAAAGGAATTAAGAGTTGAGAGTTATCATTTTTTCAAGATTATCCTCAAAATAGGATTTTCCTTGGAATTTAGGAAATCTTTCCCTTTTGTTTGAGCGCAGATGTTTATGGCCGTTGGATCTTGATCCAACAGATCCGGCTCATCCTCTAGAGTCCTATGGGATGCGGACTATAGCACGCCCCCAGGGGAACTTTCCCCTTTGATTTCGATCGATTCAATGCTCGTGCAAGCATGGAAACCTGTTCTTTGGGTTCGGGAGTGTGGGGCGAAGCTTCTCGACCCTACTTTGGTGGGTTCCCATCACGAATAGGAAAAATGCCCAATTGGTATGTGTTTTGAGATGGCAGTAGGGTTGGGGGAACCCTAGAGAGGCCTCCACACCCTATAAATAGGGTCCATTGTAACTCCTCGCACCCTCATAATCCCGCACGTCTACTCCATTAGCTCCAAGACCACCTCTTGCGCTCGATTACCCCTGCTCCGAAGAGCTTCTGCTGTGGCGCCACCACATGGTTCAAAGAGAAAAAGAAGGTGAAGGAGATGAGCAGCAGCCTTAGATCTCGGGACCACCGTGATCCCAAGCACGATCCAACAGATCAGCTAAAAGGAGAGGGCACACATCTGAGTAGTGGAGCCGGAGATCACGAAGCGTCTGATTGAGGGTCCACCGTGGACCAAGGATCATCCAATGACTGATGGCAAGCAGCGGGGCACACCACTTAGTCAGTGGAGCTGGCCAGTTAGGAGCGTCAAATCACCAGGAGGTCCATAGGCGCACCGATCCAACAGTCCAGCAATTTCGGTAAATATCTCTCTCTGATCGAAATTGCAGATAATTACTTTTCCTTGCTAAAATCATAGAAATAGCTAGGAATCTCATATAAAGGAACTTTATATATGAAAGTTGGGTAGAAAAATTCAAGGAACCTGATAAAAATGATTTAAGAACCTGATTCTATTTCGTTTTACAAAAGTACTCTAATTTGAAAGAAAAGGGTATTGAAAAGTGATTAGAAACCTTAACTGCATATAAAGGATGATTCTTTATAACTTAATGGGTTAAATTGAGGATTATCAACTTGTTCATTGATAACATGGAGTTTTCATACATTAATTGATATCCCAATTAGTTTTTTGAGGATTTTATCGACGTTTCCCTCATGGCTTGAAATAACTGTTGGATGTTTTAATTCATGAAACTATAGAGTGACTATGACTATCACTATGAGTATACATGTATAACTGGCTAGATCCAAGTCTACCCCTGTGGCTATGAAAAGGCTAAGGATAACCTAGAGCAAGGTTTAGGGTATCATGAGTTAGAAATTGGGCTACACATGTGTAGTGCCATGAGACTCTTAGCATACCATGAGTTAAGGAGTGGGCTTCCTACGGGTAGTGCCATGTGACTCAACCCTAGAAATTGATTCACCTATTAGGTGAAGTCATGAGGGGTATAATTGGAATCTACCATAAGGGAGGTAGTATCCAGGTCCACTGTAGGGACAACGTAGGGGATAGGGTACACATGGATCGCGTAGTTATACTTAAAACGTAAAAATTGGTTGTTAAATGATAATTGAATGCAATACATTGTTATGGATAATTGCATGATTAGTGAATCCCCCACATACCAGCTTTGGCTGTCCGACATTTTGTTTGTCAGCATTTTAGGTACAAAACAAAAAGGACAAACAGTAAATTGTCATATTGTGAAATACACAAAATTAAGTCCAAGGAGGATTAGTTAGTTGGTTCCAATTTTGGATAGCATTATAGAAATCCCAATTTTTTAGAGGTATGCAAAATTTTATTTATTACAGCTTTTCAGTATAGTCTAGTAGAATTTATTAATTGTTACCAATTAATTGTTGAACCTTGATCTGGAAAATCAGATGACGGCACCGACCTTTCGGTCTCCCTTAATTGGGGGTTACTGGAAGGTGGGGTCATTACAAAGGAACTCTTCTTCCTAACTCAGAAGGTAAACACCTATACACATAGGTACCAGCAGTCTCAACCTCTCTCTAGGGTTTGGTTCCTCTAATGGCAACCAAGATACCATCAGCCTCCAGGGATCATGCACGAGGCAACCGCAACCATCCACTTAGGTCACATCATCCTCAACTCCCCATTGTCCCTCATATCTCAGAGTCTAAGCTTCTAACCTTCTTGTGTGGGTCCTGCTCTATCCCTACAAATAGCCATACTACTGGAGCTCCTCTCTCCATGAAGGTGGATCAAGTTGACAAGTATACCCCTTACATGGGTGAAGCCTATGTTCAACTTATGTTTTCTCAAGATTATGCATAGCTCTTTATGCTTATCTCACAAGCTATCCTTCGATATTACATACACGACCCTTTCCAGGGTTGGGTCGCCAAGGTACTAGGTCATCCAGCCTTACGTGGATCATATCTTCATGGACATCCCAAAAGCATGTCCACCCACACACATGGTCTACCATGACATCTAGCTCATCGTGCCATCTCTCTCAGTAACCACCACTTAGGGTTAGGGTTAGCATCGTACCCAAAGGATGTGCCAGGTCTCTATTTATAATGGAAGTCTCTACCTCCAAGGCTAACTTTCTCCACTCATCCTCCTGACAAGGAGGTCTAGCCTCAGGTCTCTCCTGAGGGCATGACAACATATGTCATACGACCTAAGCATGTATCTGTTCTTTAGTTTATGCTTAAACTATTAAGCTTATGTCCATGCCATCTCATTTACATGTTTTTCATTAATTTGGTGGAGGATTCCTTAAACATTATCAACCTTACCCATACCTCAAGAGGGTGAGGAAGAGAGAGAAAACCCTAATCCTTAAAATCCTTAACAACATTTGAGTTGAGAAGGGATGAACAAGATGAGAGAGTCCTAAAGGTATCTTATTTCGAGTCAAATCCTGAGACATTGGCCAGGCAGTCACACTAATCCGGGAGTCCTCATATTCTGACTAGAGGTGCAGAGGAAAATCTTGCCATCCCCCAGACATGATCCTTTTCTAGACACCTCTGTCTTTTGGAAAATCCTCTAATAACTCCCTTGCGTTCTACGGAGTTTGTAAAATCTAATAATTATTAAAGATTAAATGAGGAACCTATGCTCTGATACCAAATGTAACAACCCCGCCTCCCAGTAACCCCCAATTAAGGGAGACCAAGAGGTCAGAGCCATTATCCCAATTAACAGGATCAAAGGTTCAACAATTAATCAATAATAATTATGAAATTCTACCGAACTAAACTGAAATCTGGTATAAAATAAAACTTTGCATACCTTTTTCAAAAACTTAGATATCTACTTCTATCCACATCTGGGCTCTATTCTAACAAATCCTCCTTTTTACTTTAATTCTTATTTAATTCTACATATGCCACTTTACTGTTTGTCCTTTTCAATCTTGTACCTAAAATGCCGACAAACAAAACATCGGTCAACATAAATGAATATGTTGGTATGTGGGGACAACCAAAATTTTGCAAATATGGCTAATAATCTAAATATCACAATCAAGTTAATTAACAAGCCAATTATGCTTTCAGTGTGACATTCTCCACCACTTTTGCCCTAACCCTGGCATACCCCCTTTCGAGTTTCTCTTTTGTCAATGACTTAAGGCCACCTTATCAATCCCGAGCTTGGTGCATAGGGTCACCTCTCATAGTACCCATTAGTCATTCTATAAAGACCACCTTCTCAATCCCGAGCTTGGTGTCTGGGGTCACCACTCATGGTGCCCATTGGTCTTCCCTCCTGGGCTTGACCTTTGGCATCATCCATCAGGGTGGCATGTAGGTGCGAGAATACACACTTCTATTATTGTGATAATCATAGTGACTTTATGATTTGCAATTATGAACATCCAGACTGATAAGTTGCATTCAATGCGATGAATCATCTGGGAAACTAATGCGATTAACCATAATTAACCACATACCTGTCAGGTTGATTTGATACAGAATTAATCCAATCAATGCAAGAAATCTAATAGTCAAGCAAGCACACAGAGATCCTAAAATATGCATACAATTTCCTATCATTGATCATGCCATCAAGATCTATTAAACCTAGCTTGCTTCCTAGGGTTTCTAGTCCACTTTTAGGGTTTCCATTGCAATTAGGATTTCACTATTTTAAACCCTAATTTTATACAATTACTCACAAACCCTAATTATCTCATCTATTCTTCACAAAAGATATTAAGGTTACCTTTTAACAACATATAACCTTAATTTCGGATTAAAGGCACAGTTAGCCATCAATTAAGTTCATTATGATCTAATTCACATATGAACTCTATTTATATCTAATTCCACCTTTATCTACTAGAAAACCCTAATTACCAAATTAAGGGTATTTATCCATAATTAGGAACTTATATACTCGAAATAGCTTAGGAACATCCTATCTCAGCTTTATTCTTGAATTTGCACAATTAAAGCCATTTAGAGTCGCAATTACCAATATTAGGGTTTCAAGGCCCATTAAAGCAATATTTATGTACATGGAACGCCAAATTACAGATAAAAATCATATTTTTATATCTAATTTGTCATTTTTATTAACAACAGGTTAATATCAACATTAATCATTCATATAGCCCTCCCCAATTTGTTAATCAACAAGGATTAGGGTTTCTCATGAATTAAACCATTAAAGCTAGCATCTTTATGTAATTTTTGAATTTCAAGAAGAATTAGGTTTCAAATATAATTTCTTTGTATTCCTCTCATTCTGAGGATTAATTTTCATATATAATATGTCTGATTCCGAGTTACCGATCATTAGATATAAATTTTATAAATAATTACCTTCGGGCAAATCACAAAATACCACATCATACTTTTGCTCTCTTATTCTTTTCTAGTGATTCCTGGCTCACGGATCTTCCTAACAACCCACTTACCCAATACCCGGATCCATGGCATCGTCTTCTTCACAGGCGCGTCACGGAAAAGGGGGAACTCCCATGTTTACTCTGTAAAACAGAGTTCCGCTGTCGGCCTGCGAGCACGCCCTCACTCTCCGAAACACCTACATGATAATCCTCTTGCCTGCGCCAACCTTGAACTGAGTTCTCTTGACTCGCTCATGCCTCGCTGCCTCATCTAGTTTCCTTCTTTGCACACAGGTTGTCCCGCGAGAAAAACGATCGGGAGAGTTTCCCTATACTGTGCGTTCTTTCATTTTCCTACCTGAGGTAGATGATGGCACATCCACTGTCGATCTCAGATCCAAGGGTTGTCGTCACACATGCCCAAAAGTAAAGTCAGAAAATGAATATAATTAATCGTGACATTTTAATGGCATGCCTCTCACTTTATGGAAACTTCTAAAATCATATATTCCAAACCATACATCCAATTCATCCCAAAATTTGAGGGAAACTTAGCAATGACTTAATCTACCGTCCTACAAAGTTTGGACTCATTATTCAAAAGCAAACATGCCTTTTCTTCAGGTTCAAGTTATTGCTCAAATATGCATATTTCTCTCATATTTCCTCTTTCTTACTTTCTTATTTCTCTTTATTTCTTTTCCATGTATTCCCCGAAAGTAAGTGGGTTTCAAAACACCATCCATTATGACCAAACCCTCACTTCTTCCTTTATTTCTTATATTATATCCTTTGTCCAAATAAATTACTTTTCCTTTTCTTTTATTTTGACTACTCTTTCTATTAGAAATCACAGGTAAAAGAAATTTACTCAATTGTGGCCATCAATGGCACTTTCTAGATATTTCTATACATTTCTTAATAAATACTCTACTTAATATTCATTATCTTGTATCTTTTTCTAATATTTGGACTTTTCTTCTTTTCTTCTCTTTTACATCTATTATTGGATTAATATAATAACAAGATTTACGAAATTCCTATCAAAAGGGAGATTTGCAAAGAAATCCCTTCTTTGAAGCAAAGCATACAACCTTTTCAATTAAGTACAAATTCATAAAATCATTACATTTCAATTATGAAAACACATGCAAAATTGAGGTTGTAACATCATTACCATCCTTACATATCTATATTACACAATAAAAATTACAATATTTTTTAATAATTTGTATATTTATACTTACAACAAACCAATCACATGGAAGTGAATGGAACTCAAGTTCCCAAAAATGAACTAGAGTTCCCAAAAAATGAATTCCACAAAACTTGTGGCTTACACCAAACCAAGAGGAGCCTTATCGAATTGATCAGATTTTTTCATCTAGATGATCAAAACTTCTTCACACCCAATCCCAACCAATTCATTGATCTTGGTATATCAATTTCTCACATGCAAGTTATATGATCGTATGTTTAATGTTTTTTACATACAATATCTAATTCAGGTCGTTGATGATTGTATATTTATCTCTTTTTAAATACATTTTTCATGGTCTTTTCATTAGGATTTACTCCCTTTTTGCTAAATTCCTATAATTTATTGCAATTTGCCATTTTCTCAACTAATAATGCAAATTCTTATTTGTGTGTTTATATTTTACAGATTTTTCCTTCAAAGCACAATTCTGACCATCTCATTATATAAGTTGACCGAATATACATTGAAGCGATCATTTCATCTACGAAGGACGTCGCTTCTCCATCCCAGGCGGTCATTTTTACCCTTGTCTCTTCCTTCCACCTTGGCTATTCATCAGGCAAAGTAGACATTCCCAACATTCCAACCCCTCAGTTCAGCTCACCAATCGAGCATCTCAAGTCCCTAAATGACTGATTCTTAGGTTGCTTCACAACCAAGTCATCTCATTAGTGTGCTACCACCTCGCATTAGGGTTTCTCCCTTGGCCTATTCACACTCAAATGCCAACTGGGTGTTTCATTTGCCAAACGATCAATTCAATATTACTTCGTTACAAAGATTTGATCAAGTAGGCGTCGAGCCCCCCCTTCAGGGTTTTTTGACCGCTTCCGCGGCCCTTCAATATTGAATCAATTGGTTCAGGTAGCGAACCGATTGGTTTGCAGAAAGCAGTTTGAACATTTCAACAGCCTCCACCCATCTTTCCCTCTCCCACCTTTTCAGAGTTTCCACCCCTCCTTCCCATATAAAAGGATGGGTGACTCCATAAGAAAGGGGATCCAATTTTTTTGTACTTATACTTTACATTTCAACACTTGTTATTTTCATTCTTGGATTTTATACTCTCGTTCTTACAATAGAATTAGTTCTTTTCCATCTTTGTACTTGGTTTTTCTTATTGGGAGTAAGAAACTAAGAGAGAAGGTGGTTTCATTGTAACTAGCTAAGATCCTACTCGAATTCTTCATCCTTTAGTATATGAACTCATCTCTTCCTTCCATTGTTCATTCTTTTTTTTACATCCATGGATCATGAGTAGTTGCTTATATTGGGGCGCGACGAATAGCCCCATAGCCATAATGTAGAGTAGATCAATTTTATATGATAATATTAGCTAGATGGCATTTTGTTTGGATAATTGCCCAATTTAAATGACTTGATCTCTCATTTCTATTGAATGTTAGTCTTGGGGGATGTGATCACAGAACCCAAGGCTCGAAACATCCAAACGAATTCATAAGGATCTAGATGAGACCTTGAAAGGATCTTTCTTAGGATGTTCTGGCAAGAACCTATACAAGCCAAGACCAATGGGTCCACAAGGAGTTCAAATTTTGTGAATGCATTTGCAAAAAAAATCATACCTTCTTTTAACACATTTTATCGTATATATTTTTAGTTTCACGCCAACTATGGTGGTCAAACAGATAACCTTGATATCTTTTCCCATTGATTCACCCCACATTTCAATCACTTAATCGCTTCCCTTACTTATTGTAATTTAAATCTGCTTATAGATAATTCTTTTCTTATTATTCTTAGCACAACTCCTTTCTTTATATTCTTAGTGTAACTTTTGTTTCCTTGCAGTTTATTTTCTTGTTTAGCATAATCAAACAATCAATCAATGGATCTTTACTTTCTTGCAATATTGTTCAAAGTGATTCAGTTTGGGATTTTAATCTTAAAAATATTGTTTGTGGATCGACCCTTTCTATATAATAAATTGTCTTAATTGGTTGTTTTGCCATTAAAAAGGATAAAGTATAGGATAACCACCTAGTTTTTGGTGTATGAAATGACACGTATCCGTTGTTTCCAGGGACAACAGATTGTTTTTTGAACTCCAAAAATTTTTTGAACATTTTTTTTCCTTTTTTGCCTTCTGAGTACCATTCCAGAAATGCTACTCCTCTTTCTACTGAATTTCCATTCCAGCAATCTATTTTTTTTTGTAGCTGCTTATTTCTATCATATATAAATGTGCATGCGACGCTCAACAAATGTTGATTATGTGCCACCAGTTTTTGATCCAGAAATAGAAAGAACCTTACACCGTATTAATCACATGAACTGTCTCAGGATGGACTAGGAAGTGGTGAATCGAATCATCGAGTAGGCCCTTGCTACTCAAAGAGAGTCTTTCATAGCCTAATAAGTAACCAGAGATGCCACACTCTATGAGGTTGAAAGGATGATACAATTGAAGGCTTATCAGTCCTCAAAACTGCTATGCACAACATCATGTTGTGCCACCTAATATTATTGCCCCTCAATTCAAGATATGTACCCATTTGATCACTATGCTTCCATTCAATCCCTTTTCTGGCAACAAAGGTGAAGGTTTCCAAGACCATCTTCAACATTTTTTTATCTATGTTTCTACCTAAGATCCCAAGCATTTTTTAGAACACCATTTGACTTAGATGGTTGAAATATTCCCTTGATGGCCAGGCTACTAACTAGTATAATGCCATGGAAGGAAGCGAACATATCACTATCTGGGATGCTCTTAATCTAAATTTCTGGAGAAATACTATCCCCCCTCCCTCACTTTTGAAATCAGGGGACAAATCACCCTATTTGAAATGGCCCCATGTGAGACTTTAGGAGAAGCTTGGGAGAGGTTCAAAGACCTCCTCTGTTGATGTCCGCACCATGATATTTCCCAAGCCCAACTAATAAAAATTTTCTATCGTGGTGTTGACAATGACGCCAAGGTTCTTCTCGATGCCTCATCTAGAGTAAATTTCATGTTTCAAAGTCTTGATAGTGCATAGGAGGTTGTTAAGTGTAGCTCTTAAACCCAAGCATGATGAGGGACCACTTGGGTCCTCAAGGTAGTAAAGGCTAAGGAAGATTCTACCATTAGAGATATTGCTGACAACCTTAAGCTCCTTGTTCTAATATAGGACCACTTAGAGTCTTATTTTATTTCCCTAAGAGAACAACCTCAAAAAATCAAATTTGTGGACTCCCTTTATAGTATTTGACAAGGGTATGATCAATCTACCATGCAGTGCCAACTCCTCTATAATATTTCTATGCAAATGGAGATTGACCAACAAATGGAGAACCTCAACACCATTCATAGTATTCTCGAACAAGCCTATCATAATCCCAATCAAGTCAAGAACCAGCCCAAGTTCCAATTTGGGAATCCTACGGGTGCTAGAAATCCTACCCAACTCGCTCCCCAACAAAGATCCCCTCATCCTCAAGCCAACAATCATCCCCCACTAGGTTTTTAGCACAACAACAATCAGAGGAACTTTGGGAATCAGGGGAATTACAGGGGTAATTTCTAAAGTGGTGGGCCCTACCAAGGGAAACAATATCAAAACTTGAACAAAAAACTACCACAATTGCAACAAAATGCCCACTCCTTCCAATAGTGAGAGAATATATTCTCTAGAACAAAGCCTCCAATCGGCAAGCCAACTTATCCTTTCCCAACAGGCTCACCAAAGGGAAACTGATGCTCAGTTGGCCCAACTTATAGCCAGTCCTAAACCTCCTACCGACACTTTTATGGGGCAACCATTAAAATAACCCCAAATATCCCGAACAACTTAAAGTTGTATATACTTGTTCAGTAAAGACATATGCTCCTCTCCCTCCTCCAAAAAATCCCCTAGTGGTACCCTTGGATTTTGAAAATGATGACATTGTGGTCATAGAAAACCAACCTTTACCAGAACCCTCCATCCCAATTTTTGAACCTCCATAAGTGGAGAATGATAAACCAGATATCCCTATCTACAAGCCTCTTCGACCATACTAGGCCCTCCTTAAGCAAACTAGGTTAGGTTCCCATTTCATGAAGTTTAGAGAAGCCATGAAAAAATTACATGCAGACATTCCCTTCTTAGATTCTCTTGCTGACATGCTTGCTTGGTCCAAGTACATGAAATCCCTTCTAACTTGGAAGTATGCCATAGAAGAATATGAGATGATAAAACTTGCTAGGACCACTTCAGACATCATTCAAAGCAAAATGTCTATAAAAATAGAAAGATGTTGGTTCCATTGGGATTGGATGTTACTTAGATGATAATGCTTGAAGAAAAGGTTTTGCTGACTTAGGCACCAATATTTTGGTTATGCCTTATAGTATTTGCATGAGATAGGGATTTGTTGATATGCTTCCCACTGCCATGACCATCCAATTAGCAGACACATCCATGATGAAACCTATGGGTATCATTGAATATATACCTATAAGGATTGGAAAGGACTCTTGCATTCCATTTGATTTTGTGATCTTGGACATCAAGGATGATTTATGTTATCCTCTCATTTTTGGTCACCCCTTCTTAGCTATTGCCAGAGCCTTGATTGATGTTGAGGCTGGAACCATTCTTTTGTGCCTGGAAGATAGACCCTATAATTTAGGGTGTTCGAAAGAATGAGGGGACCAAGCCTCCAAGAAGAGGTCTACCTCCTTGATTGTGTTGATAAGCTTTCCTAGTTGAGACAAGAATGGGAGTTACTTGAGGATTCTCTCCATACTTCCCTCATGGCCCCTTGTGATTGTGGGTTTGAATATGAGCAAATGGACCAATGCATGTCCCAATTAGATAGCTTTGAAGAAGTTTCTAATGAAGCATTCAAGGATTTTAAGATGGTCTCTCTTCTAGAAGAGAACATGAACCCCCTAAGGCCTCAGAAATGAAACCACTTCTAGAAGGACTTAAATATGTTTTCCCTAATGAACAACAAATATGTTGTGTTATCATTAACTCTGATCTTACTCACAAACTGGAAGCCAAGCTCATGATTGAACTTAGAAAAGGAGAGCTTCCTTAGGGTATAAAGTGACTGATTTGACAGGGATCAATCAAACTATTTTCATGCATAAATTCCCTATGGTAGAAGAATACAAATCATCTTGGGACCCTTAAAGGAAACTAAATCCAAACATGAAAGAGGTTTTTTGATTGGAGGTTATCAAACTTTTGACTTTGAGAATCATCTACCCCATCTCTGAATCCCCTTGGGTCATTCTTGTCCAAGTGGTCCCCAAGAAATGGGGAACCAATATTGTGAAGAATGACTAGAATGAGATCATCCCCACCGATACTGTTACAAGATGGCATGTGTATTGACTATAGGAAACTGAATAACATCATTAGGAAAAATCATTTCCCTCTTTCCTTCCTGGATCAAGTATTAGAACGCCTTTCCCATCAACAATATTTGTTCATTCTTGATGGCTATTTAAGTTTTTTTTTAGATTTCCATCGATCCTGAGGACCATGAGAATACAACCTTCATCTTCCCATTTGGCACTAATGCATTCAGGAGAATTCCTTTCGAGTTGTGTAATTCCCCAACCATCTTCTATCGGTGCATGTCTACTTTTTTTCTTGGATTAACTGAAACTGTTATGGAGGTGTTCATGGATGAATTCTCCATTTATGGAGAATTTTTTCATTCTTGTATTAGACACCTACCCCTTGTTTTGGAAAAGTTTGAAGAAGCACACTTGGTTTTAAATTTGGGAGAATGTCACTTTGTGGTGACAGGAGGTATTGTTTTGGAACACTGAGTTAGCAACTGTGACATGGAGGTAGATAGAGACAAGATTGAAGTGATCGCCAAACTTCCCCCTCCCACTTCTATCAAGGATATCTATGCCTTTCTTGGACACATTGGATTCTATCGATAATTCATCTGTGATTTTTCAAAGATCACTAAAACTCTAACCAACCTCCTCCAAAAAGATGTTCCTTTCACCTTGGACTGTGCATGTATGACCAGTTTTCTTAGTCTAAAGGAGGCCCTCAAATCTACCTCCATCATTCATGCACTTGATTGGTCCTTGCCTTTCGAAATCATGTGTGATGCTAGTGATTTTGTTGTTGGTGTCTTTCTTGAATAGCGAGTTGACAAGAAGCACCATGTGATTGACTATGCATCCAAAAATTTAGATGATGCCTAGTGGAACTACACTACTACTGAGAAGGAAATGTTATCCATAGTCTATGCCTTCGATAAGTTTTGCTCTTACTTAGTTGGGTACAAGGTGATTGTTTACATGGAGCATGCATCCATTAGATACTTGATGACAAAAAAGGATGCCAAACCCCACCTCATTCGTTGGATCCTTTTACTATTGGAGTTTGATTTAGAAATTCTTGACAAGAAAGGTTGTGAGAATGTTGTAGCTAACCATCTTAGCCGCCTAAGATATTTTGATGATGATAGTATTCCTATCGATGATTCTCTACCCGATGACAAGTTGCTCAAAGTAGAATCCCAATATCCATGGTTTGCAGATTATGTCAATCATCTTACTGCAGGTGTCTAACATCCTGATTACAAGGGACATACTAAAGCAAAATTTTTTTACATGTTGTCAAGAACTATTATTGGGATGATCCTTATCTCTTTAGACTATGTGCAAATGGTCTCAATCGTAGGTGCATTACTGAGGTAGAAGCTCATGACATACTTGAGCAATGTCATTCAGTCCCTACTAAAGGGAAGATGAGTTCTCAGAAAATGGTTAGAAAAGTTGTTCAATATAGTTTCTTTTGGCCTACCATATATTTAGATTCATATAAATTTGTCGTAACATGTGACCAATGCCAAAGGTCTGGGAACATTTCTAAGAGAGATCAAATTCCCATGACCTCTTGGTAAGAGATAGAGGTCTTTGATGTCTGGGGTGTTGATTATATGGGACCCTTTCCTTCTTCTTGTGGGTACCAATATATCCTAGTGGATTTGGATTACATTTCAAAATGGGGTGAAGCCATCCTCACCAAGACTTGTGACTCCAATCCAGTTAAGAAACTTTTCAAAGATATCATTTTAGCTAGGTTTGGGGTGCCTCATATTATGATTTTTGATTGGGGACTCTCACTTCTTAAAGAAAAGTTTTGAATCATTATTGAAACGATTTGGGGTCCACCACAAGGTTGCCTCTCCTTGCGACCCTCAGACTAGTAGTCTGGTTGAGGTTTCAAATAGGAAAATCATGTCCATCCTAGAAAATATCGTCAATCATACTAGGAAAGATTGGGCTTTGAAAATTTATAATGCCTTGTGGGCATACAAAACTACCTATAAAACACCTATAGGCATCACTCCTTTCAGATTAACTTATGGAAATTCTTCACGCCTACCCATAGAGTTAGAACATAAGGCTAGTTGGGCCATCAAAACTCTAAATTTTGACTTATCTACAATAAGAGAAAACCGCTTTCTTAAAATCCAGGAGTTAGAATAGTTCAAAATGGGAACCTACGAGAATGTTAGGATCTATAAGGATAGAATCAAATTATGTTATAATGGCCACATTAGGCAGAAGGTTATTCGGGAGGGTGATCAGGTCCTAGTCTATAACTCCAGGTTAAGGATTTTTCCTAGAAAACTCAAATCTAGATGTTACATACCCTACCTTGTTAAGTGTTCCTACCCACATGTCACTTTTCTCCTATGGGATAAAGTGTAGGGTGAATTCAAAGTTAATGGGCATAGGCTAAAATGTTACATTACCATTGAAGATTTTGTAGAATCTGAAGCACATCAGGTATCACTCCTTGGATACTTCGACTTAAAAGATCCCCCATGTCCTCCCAATCATGATCCAGAATCAGCTCCATGACTTGTATCAGGCTTTCCACATAAAATTGGGCACTTGTTGGGAGGCAACCCAACATTTCTTTATCATCACTTTATTTTATTTTAGCTAACCTTTTCTTTGTTTATAATTCAGCTATTTTCCACAAAAAAGTGTGAAACGGGTGGTTGAGACACCCAACCCAGTGTCTCTCCCTATCAAAGTTGGTCCACCAAAACAATTGAAATGATCAGTTCACTTCATGAGATGATTGTTTAGCCCACCAAGACAACAATTCAAACTCAGCTACTGATTTCAATTTCAAATGATGCAATGCTGCCCACGACAACTCAACCAATCATTTCACATCATGAAACGGTCGACTCAACCCCAAAACATGCGCTTTAATGTGTTCTGCCACCTCAAAAGATGAACCAGCCACAACGCTCACCACGACTTGCCAACTGGTCAGTTGAGTCTCCCAAATGGTCGTTTGGTCTCTACAAAATTGCCTTTAAAATAAGATTACTTGGGGTGGGTTTCTCACATCCACAAGCATACCCTCCCTCATTGCCCTAGCTACCTCCCCTTATATTCCAACAACACATTCCTCTCTCCGCCTGGCAAAGCCTCCCATCATGCTCCTCTGGCCGTCCACTTGGAAAGGCTAGCTAATCATTTCACGATCTCTAGTCGGCCATTCCACAAAATGTTTCTTCCTCCTCTATGAACTGGCTATCTCACCAGGCATTGACCATCTCACTAGTGATCCATGCATCTCGCACTTCCATGCTTCTCCTCTTCTAGTTAACCATCCATCCAACATATCAAGTGTTCAACCTTCTGGCCGTCGATTCACCATCACCAAACGAGAGATTCATTCCTCAATGACCCGTCTCATGCTGGTGTCTGAGTGGCCACAAACATCTCCCTCACTATCAACCATTTTGACTAGCGCTCCTCCCACTCCTCTTGTCAATGAAGCTACTCCTTCCTGACCCATCAAGCAAACAAATCGATTGGAATCGCCAACCGAGTAGCTGAAGGTTTTGACATCACAACCTTTGTGCTTTGAGCCGATCATCCTACATCCTGAAATGAGTTTTTTAGATCCCAAATGACTATTTTGTAAGTCCCAACCAATCAAATCATCCTTCAGTCAAGCTTCAGAATGTCGGGCTCTTGAGGGGGGTTCTTCAACTATCTCCACAAATGGAAGATCTCGACTAAGAAGACCGTTTCCTGCTACCTTCCTCGCCACTCCACCTTGAGTCTCGATGTACACATCCAGGAACCCATTAGAGAGTCTTCCCGTGATATGCCTGAAAGATGATCAATGACATCAGAGAGGCAAAGCAGCTCATCTACGAAACTGAGGAGGGCTAGTCATCTCGACATGACCCCGACTCCACCCTACTTTGTTCAGCACACATAGCCCCTATTCCTGGCATCTATGCCTAATTCCTCAATGACAGACACTATGAGTGATTCGACCTCATGGCCACCATAGGAATTGCACTCCCCAGATGGCTTGTAGCACCACACTCAATGCCCTCCTCATCAGTGATGTAGGAGATGACATCTTACCGAAGAACCACATCTTCTATTTCCCTACCACATCACCTGGGTGTAGAGTGATCTCACCCTTAATTTTATGACTATCTTCTTCCATTTTCACTGCTTGTAAGGGAATTCTACTTGCAAGGTCTAGATAATTGGGGAAAACTTGGAGATATCAGCTAGGCAACTTTCTTCCTTAATCCTCGATGGAGGGAACGATTACTATCTCTCTTGCTACATGGAGTGCCCCCATGACACCTTCCTCGACAGGTACAATAAAGACACATTCTAGGAAGACATCACTCAACTTTTGCCCAAGCTACCCAATTGCCCCAAGGCCTCCAATATTGATAACACAGTTGTTCGATATCTTAATTGTATCTTGGCCTACACTATCTTCATCAGGGAAGGTACTCAAGGCATCGTCATTCATCTTGATTTGTACTCTTTGTGGTGCCTTATGTACATCATACCTTTCAACTAGGGAAATTCTATGCCTGATCCCCTCCCACTCAAGCCCACCACACTACTTCCTCCTTCTACTTAGGCCACATAGTGACCTACATAGCCATCTTTGTGGGATACACTCACATTTCCTTCCCAACACTAGAGCTTAAAAATCACCTAATTGATCTACTTTACTTAAAGGGAAGAAAGTTCCTACATTTCGGTATAGACAATGCTAATTATCTACTGTTTAAAGATATGTATGTCATCCTCAAGCTTCCCTGACATTCCAGGTTTGTAGCTGCAAATATAGTCTTTGATTTGACTGACTTTCCAATGCACATCTAGTGATTCCTTCTAGAGAACCCAAACCAGAAGACATCCCCAACCTACCTCTCATAGGAGGAGTGTCTCATTGGAGGCACATGACAATGCATCTGACCCTCCTCCTCCACCGTCTTGACTTCTCACCAAGAGACACACTAGAGATGAGGAGGACCCTAGCAAGCCTTATGGATTTTACGGGAGTCAAGGTTAGTTGGATGAGATCGAATGTGATCAACATCATTAGGGCCTCCAACTCAACCACATGTATATCATGCAGCACTCCCAAGAGTCTAGACATGTGGATTGTGGTCTCTATGCTCCCAACCGACCATCTTATGAGGAGTATGGGGCCCATTAGGCTTACCTTGATCCCAACTCCCCATATTAGGGAAATTACTACTATGACCTAGATTCCTCCTCTGATCCTCCACCACCTTATTATCCACTACAATGATCTTCTTCCCTCCAACTCAAGTTTGGGATTTTCTCATGATGAGTAAAATTCTAAGTCTGGGGTGGAGGTGGGTGGTACGTGACAATTCCACCCCATATCTTCCCTTTTTTAGCATATGTTTTTATCATTTCAATTATTACATGTAGTTGTTTTTGTTTTTGTATGCTTATATTGTAAAAGGCCTTTATCTAGTTGACCAATATGAATAGAATAGCATAATTGTACCCCTCTAAATTCACTAAATCTTCCTTGCAAATTGTTTTACAAATCACCATGATTAGAAAACACCATGTCACTGAGGACCCCAAAACTAGCATCACTTCTTGGAAATGTTGGCAAGCCATATGGAATTGATAAGAACCAAAGATAAATTTTCTCTATTTTTAATTATAGATTAACTTGTCACAAATCTTGTATAATGTGTTGACAGGAAGAATCAATCTGATGCAATGACAGTCCTCAAAATAAAAGTGAATGCTTTTAAGCACATGAACAACCTTCTTCCTCCTTCATCTTTCAAAGAAAAGCAAAAAACCACCTTGGGACAAAATCCAAGTCTAGGGTGGAATGCTCCCCATCTCAATTCTTCCATACCCCTCGTATCTAACAAGGGTGTACCATTAAATGCCAAAGAGAACACCAAAAAAAATGCATTCAATGTAACTACAGTCCATGAATAAATTAATCCTGAGTCAAATAGAAGAGGGATAATCTTCTTTCACACCTCCTTAATCCTATTCCTATGCAAAACTCACAAAATAAATTAGAGTGTCAAAGTAGAAGTGAGACGAAGTCTATTTCCTACAAAGTCCTAATTTAGAAACAAGATATGAAACATGTTTTAATAAGGAATACATAATTTTGTGTTACATGGTTCTAGAAGATTGGTTTTTTGGCCAAGTAAGGAGGTAAGGAACAAAGTGATGACTATAATGGAGAGGATAGACATGCTAGTACAAATTGGAATTATTTGTGATTTTATTTTCTTGAGGACAAGAAAAGATTCAAGTCATGGGTATTTTGATGAATGCATATTCATTTCTTTTAAAATATATGTTTTCAGAGTCTTTCATTAGTATTTACTCCCTTTTTGCAAAATTACTAGAATTTATTGCAATTTGCCCACTTCTCAACCAATAATGTAAATTCTTATATGTTTGTCTATATCTTGTAGATTTTTCCTTCAAAGCACAATTTTTACCATCTCAGTACATGAGCCGAATGGCTCATACAATGAAACAATCATTTCATCTATGAAGAACATCACTTATAGAAGACCATTTTGACCCTTGGCTCCACTTTCCACCTTGGCACTCAACAACCAATAAGGACATTCCCAACCTTTGAATTGCTCAGTTCGGCTCACCAAACGAGTGTCTCAAGTCCCTAAATGACCGTCTCATGTTTCTTCACATCCAAGTCATCTTAGTAGCATGTCTCCACCTTGCCTAAGGGTTTCCCCCTTGACCCATACTGCTCAAATGCCGACTAGACATTTCACATGCCAGCCGATCCGTTCAAGTTTGTTTCATTACAGAAATTTGATCAAGTAGGTGTAGCCACCCCCTTTAGGGGTTTTGACCACTTCCGCACCCTGTTAAGACTAGACCAATTGGTTCAGGAAGCAAATTGGTCGGTTCACGACACGTGGTCAGAATATTTCAACATTCTCCGCCCATCTTTTCCTCTCCCCCTTTTTCATGGTTTCCACCCTCCTTCCCCTATAAAAGGAGGGGGGACTCCACAAGAAAGGGGATGTCATGAAATCATTTTTACCCCAATCACATTTCCACTACCAAGGTAGTGGCAATGGAATTGAAGCGCCCATCCTTGATTGGCCCAATTATTCTCACACAATCACATACATAAATTAAATTAGCATCTATTACTATTAGGAAAAATGAACCACAAAATTTTACATAGACCATGGGCAAACAAGCTAGAAACTTATAAAAAGAGGAATAAAAACTATTAAGTATAAAAGAAAAACTACAATAAAAAAAATATTATGCTCCCGTATGTTAATTTGTTGGTGTAGCTTCAATCCTTGTAGCAAGTTTACATAGAAAATAGTATCCTCATTATTTACCTGGATAAAAAATCATGACATAGGGTCAATGTCATACATTGAGCACAGTTATCAGAGCATAAACCAATATATGTATTTTCAACAAAAATAACTACAACTATAACAAAGAACTAACTTTCAAAATGAAGATTTTGAGACGATCTATAGTATATTTAGAATGAGATTTAGTTCGTTCACATATATAACATAGGTATGATGACTAACAAGGTGTCACTTAACCCAAAGGGAAAGTCCATGTGCAACTTAACCCTAAGGGAAAGGCAATGATTTGCCACTTGACCCCTAATCACAAATAATGGGAAAGGCTTTGATTTGTTTTTCTAGTGACCCCTAATCACAAATAAGGGGAAATGCTTTGATATCTAATGACAAGGTAACAATTTCAAAGCTAGTCATCACTCTATGGGTCATGAGGGAGTTCATGCGAGAAACAAAATCAATTATTTCAGCCATACACATGTACAAATATATTGCATCAACATGGTTGAGTACACATACCTTTTTGAATAAAGTCTAAATATGCAAGTTTCCAAGCGGTCAGGATGTAGGGTCAAAACCTAGTTAAAGATGAGTAGTTTATGATTAGGATTCGATGTTGGAGAAACTTAGGTTCTAATTTAAAGATAATTCTTATGAGGATAATTCACCCTTGGTAAGAGTGTGTTTTATTCAAGTTACTAACAATGATGAACATAGATATTTGGGTGAATGATCTTCATTTAAAATGAAAAAGTACTCTTAACAAATCTCAATACTATTTCCCCAGAGTTTGATATTATTATTCTAATGTTAGATTCAATGTTGATTCCACAAAAATCTAAGATAGAAATATTAAGATAAAGTAATGCCTTTCATAAGTAGCGATGAATTTGAAAAAGAATCAAGAAATGGATAATGCAAATGATCTCATTGAATCCATCTTGTTCTCCTGATCGAAATGGATTATAATTTTATGCATTTCCATGAATGGAGTCAAAAGTTATTATCAATAGAAGATTTTAGAGAGAGAAAGAAAGATAAGTATACCAGAGGAGAGAGAAAGAGCTATGAATAGGGAATAGATACTGTCCCCAGCTTTGGGAAATTCCAAGATAGTGTAGGAGAGTGAATTCTGAAGGTAGATTTGTGTTAATGGGAAAAAATAAACCCATAAACATGTTTATATAGGGGTGGGGGTCTAGGTTTAGGATTTATTTGGTCCATTCTTAGACATGGTGGCGGCCACTCCAAAGGTCCTATAAGGTTCATGAATCAACCTCATTTTGGAGTGATAACCCCATGGATCAACTGCAGCTCGCATAGACCAATTCGAAAGAGCAAATTTCATACAAAATGGTCAAGAAATGACCAAAACTCAGGTAGCAGTCTCCCCTACCCAACAATTATTGTATCCTACTGATCCAAGGTAGGGGATGACCATAATGCCATTGGATCACCAACTCACAGCATGCAGATTTCCCCTTCTCTCCAACAAGTTAGGCGTGTGGCACAATTAGGAAGAAATATGCTCAACTAAAGGAAAATGAATTGGAAAAATGGGGGTTTAAACATGCCAACTTAAATAATTTCTCTAGGGAGCTAGAAAGCCCCAATTGAACTAAAATTTAGATCCAAAGCTCTTCATAAAGTCTAGAATATTTTTTTAGAAAAATTAGATCCAAAGGACAATGTGGTATATGTAAAAGATGCAAAGGGGTACCAAGTCAAATTTGAGGTATATTTCTATATACACTAGGGTAAAAGTGCATCAAAACTCCCAAACTAAGGGTCATGATCTTTGCCAATTGATCATGTGATGATAAATGAGGTTTAAGTCAATGAATAAAATGATTTAAATATAAAATTCTAGTTATTCAAATACTCACTTTCTCACAGGGGATCCAATTTTTTGCACTTGCACTTTAAATTTCAGTAATTGTTATTTCCATTCTTGCATTTTGTAATCTTGTTCTTGCAAAAAGAATTGTTCTTTTCCATCTTTGTTCTTGGTTTTTCTTTTTGGGAGCAAGGAACTAAGAGATAATGCCATTTCATTATCACTAGCTAAGATCCTACTCATATTCTTCATCCTCTAGTCTATGGCCTTCTCTCTTCCTTCCATTTTTCTTCCTTTTATTTCCATGGATCGATCATGAGTAGTTCCTTATATTGGGGCATGGGGAATAGTCCCATAGCCATAATGTAGACTAGATCAATTTTTATATGATAATGATAGCTACATGGTTTTTTCATTTGGATAATCGCCCAATTTAAAGGACTTGATCTCTTATTTCTGTCGAACATTAGTCTTGGGGGATGTAACCGTAGAACCCAAGGATCAGAACAACCAAGCAAATGCAGAAGGATCCAGATGAGACCTCGAAAGGATCTTTGTTTATATGTTTGAGCAAGGATCTTTGGATGTTAGGGCCAATGGGTCCACAGGGTGTTCGACTTTTTTGAATGCATTTGTGAATTTTTTGCATACCTTCTTCTAAGTAGTTTTATTGTATTGATTCCATCAATTTAGTTTCATGCCGGCTATGGTTGTAAAACCCATAACCCTGATATATTTTCCCATTGATTCATTCTCATGTTTCAATCACTTGTTCCAATCGCTTCACTTACTTATTGCAATTTAATTCCTCTCATAGATAATTCTTTTCTTATTGTTCTTAGCCTACCTCTTTTCTTTATTGTTTTTAGTGTAACTTTTATATCCTTGTAATTTATTTCCTTATTTAGTATAATCAAACAATAAATCAACAGATCTTTACTTTCTTGCAATATTGTTCAAAATGATTTAGGATGGGATTTCAATCTTGAAAATGTTTTCTATGGATCGACCTTTTCTATGCTAATAAATTACCTTAATTGGTTGTTTTACTGTTAAAAAGGATAAACTATAGGATAACCACCTAGTTTTTAGTGTGCAAAATGACACACATCAACTGTGAGCTAGTTATCTGGATCTATCATGAGGGTACTATAACATCCAATTTTGTGGATGTTTCATGCCCATTTTTGTCCTTTACTTCCCTCCCTAGTATATGATTAACCTAGCTTTCCTTCATTTTTTTCATACTTTCCCTTTATTACTTAATTAGGTAGTAATTACTCCCTTTGTGCAAAAAAATCATCAACTGATTGTCATAACACGCCTATCAATGGCCTTGACCAAAGGATCCACTTCACTGCAAGCCCTCCATTGGTTGTCACAACCAATGTACCCAACCACTACACCTTCCAAAGGAAGGGTCGAGCTTGATCTTATGATGGTTGTGAGTCCAAAAATTTGGAGACTTGTCCACCTAAGGAGGCACAACATACTTCACCTTCTGATGGATCCATTGAGTGCTAGGCCCTAAGGCCTGCATACATGTAAACTAATGGTCAAGCCATTAAACATCAACCAAAGGATAACCAACCAATCTTACCTATTGATGGATCATCTGGGTGTCCATATACTGAAAGTTCAACAAGTCTTCCTCTACTGATGATGCCTCTACACACACCATCAACTAAAGATTCAACATACCATGCAAACCAATGGTTCAATAGTGAGTTTGCCAATCAAAGCCACTACTATTCATGACCACCACCATGTTAGCTAATCTCATACCCTGAGGTACGTGCTAGGGTAAATTAGGGAACACACAAAGCTCTTCCATGGTCACCTTGAGCCCCACACCACAATCTATAAATAATACAACCCATGCTATTGAGAAGGGGTCGCCTCATTTTTCACCTTGAGGGTGAAGTGTTGCCGCTACCTTTACTCACCAGTGACCCCCATACAAGAGTCTGAAGCTCCATAAATTTGCGGCAACCAAGGAAAAGAGTCCAAGGTTCCATCGTAACTTCACCTTCTTCAAGCAGTCCTGAAGCCCCACTTCAAGAGAAAAAGGATGAAGAAGCTGATGTCCACAAACCACCATGCTATCACTGAGTCCAGAGTTGAGAAGGAGGTCTTCCCCAAGATTCAATACCCTTTAGTGGTTATTGTATTCGATTCTTCCTCCTTCTACTCTCCTAACCTTAGTCCTTTTCATTTCCATCCCATTTTGTCCACCCTACATGACTTCATTAAGTTGTAATTATGCAATGTCACTCACTACCATGAGTGGCTAGTTCATTTTCTTGGGTTGGAAGTAGCCACATGCATACCAACATGTAAATACTTATATTCATTGATGTATGCACTCTTGGCAATAATTATTTTCCATAGTATTATTGTTAATACTTCACTTTCATGATTAGATACCATTTTGTATTGTTTGATTGTTGATACCTCAAGAAAGTAATATAAGAATATATGTAAGAGTTATGGAGTAGTATGACTACATGAGGATATTGGAATCTTAAAGCTAATTATCACATGTTTTATGTTAATTGTTTGTTTGTCATCCCCAGAGAAACAATCTTATGATCTAGATCTATCCTAGCTTGAGAGAGGAGGGAATAGACACTTATGTTGATTGCTTGTAAACTTTCTAAGCATATAGAATGGGTGTGAGTAGTGTATGTTGGCCAGAGATCTTAGTTGGCAAAACTTGATCCGAGATCCTATGCATCCTTATAATAAAAAACACACTTAAAGATTCTAGTTCAATTTTTGTCTTGCCTTTTATATCTCACTTTTCTTCCTTGGTTACATTGATTACTTTGGATCATGCCGTTCCATAAGAAACACTTATCTTGCTTTTGGTTTGGCATAACGAAGTCAAGGTTCTAGATTCTTAAAACTCGACACCCTTGTCCATGATTTCGACCCCATTTTCTACACAAGGCCTTGTTGTTATTGTTGCCGGAGTCTAAGTGTTGAGGTTACAAATATGAAGTATGATTACTCTAGATCCCCTCCTATTTGGACATGCAATTTTAGGCGATCAACTTTTGGCATTATTTCCAAGGAGAAGGCAAACCATCACTATTAAGAACCCAAAGTCTACTTAGCATACGCTTATTTCTTAAGTCTCGTAATAGACCTAATTGCACATTTTAGATGTGGTAACTCTATTCATCTTGAAGACCTCATGCCACATGTCTAGTTTCTAACCTTGACATACAATTTATATTAGTACGTGTAGTGTGAATCGAATACCATCTCCCTTTTTATAGTTGGAATCATGCCTCCTTGGAGGAGACTTGTTCACAACATGGATGAGCACGCTGAGGATCCCCACGAAGATCACAACGATCAAGATGATGAACACTTTCATGAAGCAGAAGGACCTCACCCTACATTCTTCTAAGACCACATAATGAGTATGGCGATGAGGAAGACAGAGGTATGATGCATTTTGTTTGCACACCAAATCACTAGGAGTAGTCCTAGAGTTTAACATTCTAAAAAGGTAGTCAAATCTCTATAACGAATGAGAAAACTTTCTAATAGTAAGGTATAGATCCAAGGGACTACAAAAAGGGGGTTGAATTCCAAAACCAATTGTGAGAACAAGAACAAAAAATCCAATTTGTTGAGAGTTTGATTATGCTAGAATAGAAAGTCAAAATGTAGATATAAATTCAACTAAACAAATGATATAAGATACTAGGGGTCTGAAGGATCACCACCAAAATTTAACTTATCCAACTCCTTATTTTAATGACTAAATCATGATTTTATGGATTTGTGTCTCATGGGAGCACAAATCACACAAAGGCCAAACTTCTCTCAAACCCGAGGTCATGGAGTTTGAGGATCTTCATCTGAGCATCCCAATATAAATCCATCAGGTGATCACATCAACAATTGTGATTCCCATGTTGATATTCAAAGCCATGGATCAGGTGACCACATCATCATAGGTTATAACAAACAAGATAAATAGGTAAAAAGATCACAATCTAAATTAGGTGATTGCCTCAAAAGATTATGCATTTGTTCTTGTTAGGACTCAAGATCTCAACATCCCCACAACAATATAATATTTATAACTATAAAATGAGTGTAGATCAAAAGGATAAGGGTTCATAAAATAACGTCAAGAGATTATACATGTGTTCTTGTTAGGATCTGAGACTTCAGTACCCCTAAGAACATAATCAATATCCATTGATCAAAGCAAAAATTGTTTGGGAAACATCCTTTCACTAAAATATTGGATTCAATACAATTAATGTAGATAACAGACTCTGAGGCTACTCCGCATGCCCCAGAAGAGAAGTACTCAAACATATTCTAAAGAACAAGATTACAATATGAAAAAAATGGATGCCCAATGAAGAGATATCTCCATAAGAAGAGATTATTTTTTCTTTAGAGTCCCCCTCTTTTATAAGGAGACAGAAGGGGAAAAAACCTTAGAAATGAGGCTTGTGGTGGTGATGGCTATTAGATCCAAACATTCAATCGATCGAGTGAGATGGCAAGTCAATCTACTTGGTTTGGCAGTTGTGTTCCTTCAAATGCTAGGGTTGGCATTGACTTGTTGACTCAGTTTTGACTGAAACCCTAGAAACGGCTGCTGGAGGTGGCTGGCTCAGATGAATCTACGGTGTCAGTCAATTGACTGGAAAGATGAGTCGATCGATTGGGTTTGATCACTTTCTTTAGCTCAAAGTCACATTGGTCAAGTTTTGACTGCATTCATGACTTCCTTATTTTGGCATTTGATTGCTCTTTAATGGCAAGTCAATCGACTAGGGAAGTGAGTCCATTGACTGGAATTATCTGGAGCCAAAATCTAGAGTTGATGATTCGACTGACTGTATGAGTGAGTCGGTCAACTGGAAGGTTGGAACTGGAATTTGAAGTGTAAGCTTTTTGGATCATTTGGGACTTGAAGTGATTTGGACATTCTCCTAAAACCCCATGTAAATCAAGTAAAAGATCCAATTAAAGAAGGAAAAACTAAACTAAGTTAATTTACACTAAAGCTATGTAATATTCAACAAATGTTATTAAATAAAGATTTAAAGAATGCAAATAAAGGTGACGAGTTTGCACTCATCAAGGTCCATCTCTTAGTGAGTTGTCATTAAATTTTGCCAATGAGTCCAGGAACCCCGTTATCATACCGAGATTCAACACTATAAACTTTGAGATGAATCCAACCTTCATAAATATAATCCAACAAAGAGTCCCAGAACCCCATTATCATACTAAGTTTCAACACTATAAACTTTGAGATGAATCCAACCTTCATAAATATAATCCAGCAAAGGACCTTTGGTGGAAACTCTCTATATGATATCCCTATCACCATCTCAATGCTTGCAAGAATGTTTGTGACACCTCGAAGATGAATAGGGTACCACAAGAGATGGTCTATTGCAAAGGGTTCAACTTCTCTCTAAGGGACAAGGCCTTATTATGGTATCTCTCCCTTCCAGATAAAAGTATTATTGAATGGGGCCTCTTGCTAATGTCTTTGTCACTAAGTTCTACTCGAAAGAAAAGACCTTGAAAAACAAACACAAGATCGCTGGTTCAGGTAGAAACCCAACAACTATCTATATGAAGCATGGGAGTGATTCTAGGAGTATTAGAGGGACTGCCCTCATCACAATTATGATGAATATCTTATGACCACCTTTTATGACAAACTCACCTCAGCTAAGAGGACTTCACTCAATATTTTTGTGGGAAGTGACTTCTTGGGTAAGAAACCAAATGATTGTATAATAATAATCATAATATAATTTCTATGCAAGCTGGCCTAGAGTATGAAAGAATACCAACAGGTAACGTCTCTGTTAGGGAGATGCATGTTGAATTGAAGGCCCTCAAATCTCTAACTGGCTAGATTGAGAAAATACCCCACTGATATCTGCCAAATGAAGCTCTTCATGTGCGGAAAAGGAGGCCATGGTGTTCACCATTGTATTTACTCCCATGAAGAAGAGGATAACCAAGATGATAGTATCAAGAAAGTCTCCTATGTGATTTTTATGAGACTAGATCATATACAATTCTCCTATGGAAACAAAGATACTCCAAAAAACCCACCTAGTAGACCACTTGGGTTTGGTAGAGTAGGGGGACCATTTGGTTTCATCAGTAGCATGAATATTAGCAAAACATGAACCATTTTGAAGGGTAGAATAGGAACCAAAATTTCAACTCTTGATGATCAATCCATGGTTAGAACCAAGGTCGAACTCAACAAAACTTGATAATTCAAATGTTTACCTTCACGACGAGACATGCTAATATAAATGAACAATTGAGCCAAAGTGCTATCAACAATAACAGTCTACTGAACTAGATGCAATATCATATGGGAGGCATCACTTTGTAGATTGCTGATATGTAGGTGCACAACAAGATGATCGAACTACAACTTGGAAATCTCTCTGATCTAATCAAGAATCCTCAAGGAAGGGTACAATCTATGATTAATCATAATCCAACAGGTCATGAAATGACAAATATGGCCACACTTAGGTCAAGAAATATTTTGGAGAATAACACGTCTGAGCCTCAATTAGAGAACCGTTCTATCCCCAATGATGATATTGAATATGTGGTTGTTGAAAAAAAAGCAACAACTATAACTAGGATGGAGAAAACCAAGTCCAAGGAAAAAATTAAGAAAAAGAATTCTTCTAAAGATTAGGAAATAAATGCATCAAGAACAAAGATTGTTATGCTCCAAGGATACCCTTCCCATACAAGTTGATCAAAACTCATATTAAAAAAAAATATGAAAAGTTTATCAAATCTGTGAAGAAGATACACCACAATATCCCTTTTCTCGATGTCATTGAAGAAATGTCGACATGCAAAATTCTTCAAAGATATTATTACAAAGAGAAGGCATGGTGAAGAAATTGAATCTTTTAGGCTTGCCAAAATTTCTAGTTCTTTTGTGTAGGAAACGATGCCAACCATAGAAAGACCTAGCAACCTTCATGACATGGTTTTTCCTGCACTAACAAATTCACCTAGGGCTGAAATCCCAAACTTTTTACCAAAACCTTGTGCAATAGTACCATCTGCAAGTGAATGAATCTTATTGCAAAATAGTTAAGGATTGAATCCTAAGGGATAATGATTTCAAGAACCTTGCAAGTAATATCTAGAGGATTAAGACTAATATTAGGAAAATTTGGTTTGGAGTTAGAAAAACTAATTGCAAGGAAAGTAAAAAAATAGTATTAAAACTAGTTTTAGATTAATGATGAAGATCACTAAGGTGAAATAGGGTTTTCACCACCTCTATCCATGAAAACATATCCATAACACATATAGATAATATCCAACCATCCATGATTAAAGGAAGAAACCATCCGTTAGGCACTATAAATCACAAATGTATCTCTATGAGCTTGATGTCTTGTTACTCACAGATCATGTAATTACTACTCCAGAGATATCACCTCAAAAGTTTTCATCTGGGCATCAACCAAGTTAACTAATATTCAAATCCTAAGTATATAAGTTCTCACAACAAAGGAATATGATAGATCATGTAGTGTAGGAGATCAAGCTATAAAACATGCACCAAACAATTAACATTGAAATGGAAATCTATGCACATGCCATACAATGTTGATATATGGACATATAAACATGGGTAATGGGGATATTCCTTGCACCACAATGAGATGGACTACTCACATTTCATAGTAGAAATAAGAATAAAAGAAGAGGAGGAAGATTCGTCCATGTTCATCATGGGGAAGAAAGCTTAAGCTTAGTGGAATGAAAGTATTCTACTTGATGATGATGTTGGATTGGTGAAGGAATGAAGGGAACACCTAGTGCAAAATTGGGTGTCTCCATATTCACTCCTTCCTCATGTCTTCTAGACTTGTCTTCATCGACGAAGTGGAGACTTGTGGCTGATCAACAGAGATAATGAGGATGCAACCACCTCTTTGGATGAGTGATGGTGATGTCAGTAGAAATGGAGTGGATGAGTGTTGGCATCTCATCCGCACCATGAGGGAAGGTTGGCAAGATGCTTGATCGATGATTTTTTGGTTGGATGCAGAGCAACATACTATCAACATAGATGAGTTGACCCCCTTCAATGACTAAGGTGCTCAACTATTTAAGGCTCGAATTATGGGGTAGCAACTTTATTGGTTGCGAGCCCATAGGTCGATGGAAATGGGGATCCATCAATTGAAGGAAATAGGAATCATCAATCACTAGAGATGAACGTCCGTTGCTCAATGGAAATGAGGGTCCTTCGATCGCTGAGGTACTTTGAGAATGGAATCCAACAGTCAAAGGAGATGTAATCCAACATAAATGGGACTCCATTGGTTGATGGAAATGGGATTCCGTTGATCACTGGGGAATGGATTACCATATGTGTTGAGCTTGTTAGACTCCATCCCTAGTGATTTTTTATATAAAAAGGATAAAAAGTGGTAATTAGGGTAGCTATTTTGGAAATGCTAAAATAAGGAAGAATTATAAGAATGAAGCATTATAAAGTTGATAATGTGAAGTAAAAAAGGCTCTTTACATCCACAAAATTGGATGTTATCGCCCCATCCTAACTTAGGGTATAGATTCTCCTCAAGATAAAATATAGAATTAAGGCATTGAATGGGCTTTATTAAATTAGTGTTTTTAGAGTGTGGAAAATGTCTTTTTGCTAACTTTAGATCAAGACATATGTATCATGGTTGCTTTTCTCTTAATCCCTATTTTATTTCTCTTATATTGGGAGTTTCATTACTCTTCTTGTCTGTTACAACCTTCTTTTAAGGAAGGGTTTCTCTATAGTGATTCATGAAAAATCCCATTCTTGGCCATACTTGAGAAAAGTTCTTCCTAGAGGTAGTTTCATACCCAACTTTTATTTCTTTTTGGGAACCCTAGATAATTGTGAATGGGTCGGATAAGGCTATGGGTTTTTTTTTCCTTCTTAGGGTCTCTCGACCATGGGTAATGTTGTATCAACAATATTACCCAGTTTTCAGTCTTGATGTCATCTTAGGTGATTAAGTGATCTTAAGTGAGATAACCTTTAAAGGATAGGTGGTAGCTTCTGGGCCCGTTCCCTTCAACATCTTGATGGGAACAACTCTCATGTTTTCAGCCACACTTCACTTTATTCTTTCTTACAATGCTTGGGGTAATGCATTTTTCAGGATGTATGGGTCAACAAGCCTCTTTTGATCCCTAGCGGGGATTTGAGTATTGGAAGGGGTAGCTGTTTCCTTTTGCTAGGTGTTTGTGCTTTCCAACCTATACTTGAGATTTAAAATGATCAATTAGGAGCGTATCAGACGGAGTCCTCCTTATTTTGAGAGTTTATCTTGGGATAGAAAGCATCATTCTGCATTTTATAATATCTTGGAATAAAGTTGGCATAAAAACATTATCACACTCAATTTTTAGGGGAATTAAATAGCCCAAATATGTCATTCTTGAAATAATTACACCATGAGTTATCTTGAAAATAAGGAAGTCTAAGCGTGAGTGTTATGATAGGATTTAGGAAATTTGTATCCAAAACTTTCTATGACGTTTTAAAATTAGCAAAAAGTTCTAATTTTTGTTTAGAATTTTCGAATTTCCCTCCAAATTTTGGGCTTATGTGCAAGGACTTAGGCATTTAGAAGATTGAATTGTATGAAGGTGAAATGCAATAAAAATGGGATTAGGTAGAGGGAGTCAGAATAGTACCTTCCTTCACCCCTTTACACCCCCCAAACTTATCATACACTATCTTAGAGTGTCAAAGATAGAGGTTGGATATAAATGGGTAGGGTTTACTCATTTTTTGTCTACCCCTTGTTTTTTGAGTGAGAGCACATAAAAAAGCCATCATAGGCTTCACAGAAAGGATGGTAACGTTCATGCTACAAACTTTCAACATTAACATTCCTCTGAAGCCACATTCATTGGACTATCAAAGTTGTTGAGGGCTCTAGTGGCAGAACTATGGCTTTTTAAAGTCTTTGTTAGGGACGAAGTGATATCCCCTAGCATGTTCTTGTATCATCTTTGTAATTTCTTCTACACAATTCTTTGATTTTTCTTATATGACACTCTTTGGTGTTGTCATGTTTGTGTACTTGTTTGATGTGAAGGTTGCATTAGAGATATTGTATAGGATTGCAACTTTTGCTTTGATGTTGTTTTCTAAGAATTTCTAGTGGTTATCATGTAGGATGGGTAAGAAAATGAAATCTATGAGATAATTTTGTAGACATTGTAACAACATCTCTTTTTCTCATGAATTATTCTTGTTGATGATGTCCTCCTGAAGTAGATAGTATGCCATGTTTGTGTTGGCCATACCATGCTTGAGTAGGGATTGATAAGCTGACATCACACTCAAATACATGTATCATTTGTACATAGTCTATCACAAAGTTTGTCCTTAAAGACACATATTCCATCCCTCTTGAAGACTACTTCTCCAAGTTCGTCGTCTTCTTTCAACATGTCCATTCTCATGTGTAAGGAATCCAAGTAGAGATCTTTGCATGACCATCTATAAACATTTGGGAAGCTAGCCTCGACTATCCTAGTTGGCCATTCATGCCTTGCTTCTAGAATCTCTTCTTCTTCTTCTTGATCTGGGTGGGTTTCTTCTTCTTCTATATCCCCCTCCTCTGGAAGATTTGGTGTTGCCAAATCCATCTCAAAGTGAGGTGCATGCTTCTTAGATGTTAGCTCTGATGGGGGCTGGTTCTAGTTATCATATTGTTCTGTGGTAGGTCAACCCTTTTTCCATCTTGACACCCTCTCATGCTTTGATGGATCTAGCCATAAAGTCTTTCACTTCTCTCACCACGATAGTCTCAAAGGAAGCATTACTCCCGTATCGAGCCTATGCAGGACTACATCTTAAGGCATTGTTGGATCATTGAAGAAGCGATGATTGTAGGTAACTTCCACGATGTAGACACCTCACATCCTATGCATGTGTTTGAGGAAGAGGTCTTCAAAAGGGATACCCTTGTTAAGTGATTTCGTCATCCGTAAGATAATAAATGCACAGTCCCTAGACCCCAATTCTTATTGAGGGACTTTTATGTTTATTACGAAGTTCTTCTAGTGGCTCATGTGGTGGGTGCCTAATTTTTGGAAGGTGTGCTGGAGTCTAATAGGGGCTTTTTGAATGTCATGAACTTCTTTAATTTGGAAGAACATGGAGGTGAAGGGTAGTTCTTCTCTACAATAGTTGAATATAGTCATGTTCCATTTGTATAGATTGAATTACATCAATGCCCAGTGTTTGGTTGTTTGAATGGGCAAGGTGACAAACATTTTATCTCATCTGGTCATTGTGAGTTGAAGATCTTTGATAGGATTTGAGTCAAGCTTGTCTTCATGCAACCTTTCTTCTAAAATGGATGTTCTATTAAAAAATGACTGGACTTTGTTGGGATGGAGGAACTCCTCTAGCATGGTTGCACATAGAATTGTGAATAAGCGTGTCTGGCCCTTGGATTTCTTCCTAAAAATTCCCTTGAAGTATTCTATCATTAGAGTCCTCCCTCAGTTGTTTTATATTATATTTGTTCTGGGTAAACTAGCATCCAAGATGTTCTCATTAGAGTCCTCCCTCATTTGTTATATATTATATTTGTTCTGGGTAAACTAGCATCCAAGATGTTCTCATTAGAGTCCTCCCTCACTTGTCATAGACGTATGGTGGCTCTATGGCCTTCCTTCTCAGCATGGTAGGGTAATGATCTTTGGGGAAATGCAAGACAAAAACGTTCACCCGATACGGCTTATGGAAATCTTTGTCTCTCAAAGAACTATCCTAGATGGAGTCTTACCACCTTTAGAGCTCTCACAAATATCCTTCCTACTATGGAAAAGATAAGTTCATGGTCGGGTGCACCTGTCCCAGCATGCTTACTGTGTGGACAACACAATGATTCGATTGCCCATTTATTTGAGGGCTGCAAATTTTGGAAATATATTTGGGGTCGAGCTAAACTTAAACTCAACATTAGATCCTCATATTCTCTATATGAATGCCTTTCAGACCTTGGTAAAAGGTCAAAGCAATCTAGAATCATCAAACTTTGGGAAATCACTGGGGTTGTCCACTTCATTTGGGAGGAGCATAATAAAAGGCTACACAATGGTGGCATTTCAGATTTTGTCGTCATCTTCAATCGTCTAGCACTTGAGATCAAGAGAATGTATCTTACTTTTAAATCTTGTCTTGAATTTTCTCCTATAATTGTTAGGAATTGGGATCTGCTGTAACCAATTCTTAAGTGTATGTAGTCACATGTTTGGGTGTGGCTTGTAACTTTGTCCCCTTCCGGGGGTTTTTGGAATATACTTACCCAATTTTCCAAAAAAAAAAATTGTTCTGGGTAAACTAGCATCCAAGATGTCCGCAAGGATGTGGACATCCCTACATGAGATTCGAGACACATATTCGTATCCATCCCTACTAATTTGCAAGGGAGAGGTGGAGGCATTATTGTGATGTATCATCCTGAACTGGAGGTAGGGATACCTTAGCTAGCGCATCTAGGAAGAAGGAAGTGAGCCTACTTTTGTTTTCATCTAAAGTTTCTTCTCCTCCTTTACTTTCTTGAATTGCTGGTGTAGGTTCTGGAACATCAACTATAGGAGCTTTTTATGGTTTCAGTGTTGGTTTGTATGCCCAGGAGCCAATCATATGATGATTGTAATGGCTTATCTTGTAAACAGTTTGATTAATAATAAAGACAATATTCCAATTTATTCTATTTTATTCAGTTATGAGAAAAATGTCTAAAGAATGATATTACTCAATGATGTATGTCTCAGGTTGAGGACCTGAACAATGACATCATATGGATATTAAGAGTGTATACATTCTTTTTATGTCCCTAATTAGTTATTGTTGTGGAAGGCTAATATACAACAATACCACTTAAGACTAAAGTGTGTTGGTTGATGATAGAATCTCATTAAGTCATGATATGTGATATCAAACCAAAAACATAGATACTTGTTAGAGAATAGTGTATCAAACATACCCAACTTAATAGTGATGCATGGAAACCATTATATGGCAGTCAAAATTATCTCTCATAGTGACAGTGGTGATTGTGGTTCTTAGACCTAAAACCACTGCACTTATCTCATGTCATTCGATGTACTTTGACATCATACACTATAACCTTGAAAAAGGGTTGCCATAAATGTAGTGCTCAAGTGCATTATGACACATGGGGATGACTGTGAGTGACACAGATGGAATTTGTCCCTCCTACAAGAATATGAAATCCTCGCCACTTGATAAGTTAGACTAAGAAATACATGGCATGCTCATGTGAGTCAATATGTGATATTGAGCTAACATATATCTCATATAATCCGCTCTACTTCAAAGAACATGGATTGAACATTAAGAGGATGATAATTCCATGCCTCAAGTTCAATTTGGATGCCAATAAGAAAGGATCAATACGATCACTATAACACCTATCACAAAATGTAGGTTGAAGTTGTTCTCTAACTTTTTGATTACTTGGGTAGCAATGATGACTAACTAGATACCACTCATTGCTTGTGATGTCATAAATCAGTTGTGAACATTTACTGCCAATGTAACTTGGAGCCTATAGGGTCACACACATAAGATACACATAGAATAGGATTTTATTCATGAATGATGTTTAACTTGATTACTAAAGTGTTTAATATTCAATTTAAACAAAAATAGTTGGAAATTAACTAATGATATTGTGAACCGACTATTTCAAGGGTTGAACCAATCGATTCAACTGTCAGGTCAATTTGAACCAATATTGGCAATCAGACCAATGAAATGACCAACTCAAGAAGTGAACCGATCGACTTAGATGTCTATACCAATCAGTTGAGGTTGTGAATCGACCATTTGGTTGATCAATACAGTTGGATTAAGGATTGACACTGACATCATGTTGTGCATTAATCGAATATTAATTGTCAATACAATTACAAATAGGAAACATAGTTAAATGACTAGTTTAAGGGTTGAATTGATCATCTCATGCGTGAACCAACTGAATCAACATTTGTAGGTTCCAAAAAAATCATGAAATTTTACCCCTTCAACTCCTGCTCAGACTAAAACTCCTGACGTTGACCCTCCTATAAATAGAGGGTAGTTGAGGCTTTTTTGAGACACAACAATAAGCTTTGATAATTGTTGTATTCTCGTAGTTGTGGTAACGTGAGAGTCCAAGCAAGTTCTACTCATCAAAGGGAGGAACAACAAGGGAGATACAATTGGGAGAGCAACTCAATGCTACCACGTTGACTAGACGGGACAACTACTTATTCATTCATCTAGAATGACATGAGTTCTCGGTGGTCTGTGTGGACTACTATAGAGATGAGGCAGCTATTGCCACCTGCTAGGAGGACACAGTCAACCACCATCCTAGTGATCAACTAGGAGGCCACCACCGACAGCCGTTTAGGTGTAACATGAAGAAAGGTGCACACTGCAACAACAAATTGTTGATAGACTTGCTCCAGGACCATGTATATACCCTACAAACCCTCTTTCCCATTACATAGTTGTTGACACAATTGACTGTTCAAAGGGAAATATTACAATACAATTTTTGTTTCCGCTACCTTATTGGATTCCATCTTTCCCTATAGTGGTATCACAATAACATCAATTTACTATGTTTTGAGATTTAATCGATATGATCGGATTTTGGTTTATTTATTTATTTATTACAAATGATGTGACTATGTAAAATTATTAATGTGTGTGTATGATTAAATACCACATACGATGCCAATTAACACACATACATATATATATGTATGTATATATATGTATATATATATATATATATATATATATATATATATATATATATATATATAGACACACACACACACACATACCACATACGATGCCAATACACACACAGAGAGATACATACATACATACATACATACATACATACATACATACATACATACATACATACATACATACATACATACATACATACATACATACATACATACATACATACATACATACATACATATATATATGATTTGGTACATATACAATTTACACACATCACCCTAAAAGTTGGAGTTGATGATGGATGTTAGTATGGTTATGGCCAATAACCCCCTAGATCTTATGTGCTTGGTTTTATTCCTATTTATATCATAATTTGCATACTGAGCATCTCTCTCATTTTCCATTTGTAGAAGTATTATTTCTTTCCTACTTATGTTCCCCTTGAATGTAACTCAAGGTTTCTCTATTACAATGCAATATGTTAATTGGGATAGTTTTAATTATTTTCATGACAAAGAAGGCGTTCTACATCAGACAAACCACCTGTTTCAGAATGCGAACTGGTCGGATAGAGGACCGAGGAGGCCTGATGATAGGAGGAGCTGAACTGATTGACTACTGGTCCAACCGACCATCTGGAGGTGTCCATAAGTCGCTTAGAACATAGACCAGACAACTGATTTGAGAGACCAACCAACCAGTCAGGATGTGAACTAATTAGTTCAAGAGTTGAACCAATCGATCTAGATTGGTTCGAGCATAAGTCTTCATCAACAATTGGTTGCTACATATGATTTGGACCTTAGGTGGTAGTAATTCCTTGTGGGTCTAGGGAATTAAAATAGAATGGCCATAACCATCTCTTGTGTTTTATAATTTCATATATTGTTTGTGTTTATAGCATGTATATGATATCTACTATAGGTATGTGGTGATTGGATATGTATATGTATTTATATAAATGTAAAATCCCTCTATCAAACATAGTAAGTCTTACATGCTTTCCATAAGAAACACACATGAAAAACTTGATTGACTAAGCATAGGTTACACCAAAACATGGTGCGATTTCCTTCTCTTGGAAGTGTGATGGTAGCGGTCCTACCAAAGCATGGTGCATTACTATCGTGCTAAGGCTTTTGGGTCAGAATTAACTAGGTGATCTTAATGAGATTAAGTATCTAGAAGCATGTAGATGACTATGACAAAGAGTTGTGAAAACCATCTATCCAAGAGTTGCATTAAGATATGTTTGGAAAAAGTTGCCTACCTAAATAGTCAAGTTGTGGGCGATCAACAAAAGCTGACTCACGATTTGATGAAAAATGGATATTGGTTCACTAGAAGGTTGTACACTGCAATCTTCCAAATTGATATGTGAGGGATATCAATTTGAACAAAATAATGAGAGCGATAATTAATTAAAGGCCTAACGAAACATCATCGAATTTTATTTTAATCAAATCAAATCGAAAGTGTTTTGACAATTTGTAAATTTTTCTTGTAGAATCAAATGGCAACCAATAACTTATTTTCCTTGTGACCAATCCTTGATAAGGACAAGTTGATTGGGAATAATTTCCATGACTGGTTCAGGATGTTGAGATTGTTCTTACACATGAGTGAAAGCTCTATATCCAGGAGACACCAGAGCCAGATGAACTTGATGCCACTACAACTAAGGATAACAAGGATGCTTATAAGAAGAACTTTGAGGATGGCGTAGATGTAAAATTCTTGATGTTGTTCTCAATGAACTATGAGTTGCAGAGACAACATGAGAATATGGATGTCATTGAGATCGTAACATATCTTAAGAATATGTACAAAGATTAGGCAAGACAAGAGAGATATGATGTCTCCAAGGCGTTGTTCAAGTGCAACATGGCAGAAGGAGATCCAGTAGGTCCCCATGTGCTCATGCTTATTGGGTATGTGGAGAACCTTACAAGACTGGGTTTTCCCTTTGGTCAAGATTTGGCCACAAATGTGATTCTGCAGTCACTTCTTGAGTCATAGAATTAGTTTGTCATGAATTACAATATGAATGATTTTGACAAGATGTTGTCAGAGTTATTTAGCATGTTGAGAACTACTGAAGCGCAAATGAAGAAAGACAAGCCAAAGTTTGTGATGATGATCAACAGAAAAGGGAATTCCAAGTAAATGGAAAATCTAAGAAGAATTCTAAAGCTAGCAGAAGCCCAAGTCTTCTGCACTCAAATCAAAGGGAGGGGTGATCAAGGGAGGCAATTGTCACCACCATCACTAGCCTGGACATTGGAAGAAGAATTTCCCTCTCTACCTAGAGGAACTAAGGAAAAAGAAGGATGGGTAGAGATCTTCACTTCAAGTATATACATTATTGAGATAAATGTGTCTACTTCTTCATCTTGGTTACTAGATACTTGATTTGGATCTAATATATGCTTGAATATGTAGATATGAAAAGAAGTAAGCCTTTATGAAAGGGGGAGGTTGAACTGTGTGTTGGAAATGGAGCTAGAGTTGCTTCCACTGCATTTGGAACCTATAATTTATCTCTGCCCATGAGGCTTTAATAAATTTAAAGAACTGTTATTTCATATATGCTATACATGGAAATGTTATTTTTGTATCTTGTATGAACAAAGATGGATATTAATTTCACATACAGAATGGTCAGTGTTCTATTTCAAAAGATGAGAAATTTTATGGTAGTGCCCCTATGTCGTATAGTATTTATTTATTAGATCTAAAGACAAATATTTATAACGTAAATACCAAAAGATTAAAACTCAATAACTCAAACAAAACATATCTTTGGTATTGTCATCTAAGGAACATCAATGAGGATCATATCTCCAAACTCCATAAAGATGGTTATCTGGAATCTTTTTATATTGAAACAATATAGACATGTGAGTCTTGTTTGTTGAGCAAGATGGCATAGACTACCTTCACTGGTAATAGTGAGAGGGCTACTGATCTATTAGGACTCATACATACTGATGTATGTGGCCCTTTTAGAACAAATGCTAGAGGTGGTTATCAATACTTCATTACTTTTACTGATGACTGCAATAGGTATGGTTATGTTTACTTGATGAAACATAAGTCAAAAACTCTTGAAAAAGTTCAAGTATTTCATGAATGAAGTACAAAACCAACTTTGTAAAAGTATTAATGCACTTCATTCTGATCGAGGTAGAGAATACTTAAGCCAAGAGTTTGTGGACCTTCTACAAGACTGTGGTATCATATGACAATGGACTCCACCTAGAACACCACAACATAGTGGTGTATCAGAAAGAAGGAATCACACATTACAAGACATGATGCAATCAATGATGAGTTTTGCTGATCTTCCAACTTTGTTCTGGGGTAATTCTCTAAAAACTGTAGCATTTACACTTAACCACATAAGAAATCGATTCAAAAGACACCATATGAGATATAGACTGGGAAGCATCCCAAAATGTCTTTTATGAGGATTTGGGGGTGTGAAGCTTATGTCAAGAAAATGTTTCCTAAAAAGCTTGCCTCTAGATCAGATAAATGTTATTTTTTGGATATACCAAAGAAACTAAGGGATAGTACTTGTATAACCCATATGAAAACAAAGTTTTTGTTTCTAGGGATGTTGAATTCCTAGAAAATGAATTCATTTCCAAAGGAATTAGTGGGAGAAAAGTGGAACTCAAATAGGTTAGGGACCAACAAGAGAACATTGAACCAATAGAGGTACAAGAGGAACATAGAAAGTCACAAATTGTCGTGGAATCTCAAATTCCTTGTGTGACATAGGAACCTCATAGATCTAGTAGGACATGCCTTGAGGTAGATAGATTTGGTTATCTTCTGACTCAAGAAGGCATTGAGCCGGTCATTGATAATCAACCAACTACCTACCTAGAAGTTGTTAACAAACCAAAGTTCAAAAAATGGCTTGAGGGTATGGTGAGACGTTACAAATGGTATTAGATCCATAACCTCTCCAGTAGGTGGGGATCAAATGGTCTTTTGGCATGCTTGTATTTGAGCTGTGAAGTCCAGACATGTTGGAAAGGGCTATCTGTGGTGATGGAGCCACCGATGCGTTGGTAGACATGATCGGGAGATAGGTCTACATGGTCATGTTGGGTCTACACTAAAATAGGGAAATATCATGAGGCCATATAGTTGAGCCTTGACGAGGACATCACATGTGTAAGTGGGGGAGATTTTAATGTCCAATGATTTGAGGCCTCAAATAAAATGTTCTTTAAAGGAATGATTGTGCTACCCATATCGCCAAGGCACACCTCCTTTTTAGGGAGCCCACTAAAGAACTTTGTGGTTAAGCGTGCTCATCCCAGAGTAGTACTAGGATGGGTGACCAGTCGGGAAGTTAGTCCTAGCTTACATGAGAGTGAGGACAAAGCACACAGTTCAGGATAGTGGTGGTATGTGGGGTAATTTGTCATTTTTATAACTTTGTTAGAGCCTTGGGAAGTGGGCCTAGGCATTACAAACTATCGGTAGACCATACCTAGAAGGCGGGTCCTGAGCTTCCATGAGAGATGATATGTTAGACTAGTCAGAAGGAACCACATATATTGGCCATCAAATGGCATATGAGCACATACTGAAGGAAGAGTGGTTCTAACGACTGCATAGGGTGAATGATTTTAAAAGTAGTAGGGGGCCTGACACTTGTACTTATCTGACATACTCTTGGAGTGGCCAAACCCTAATCATTTCACCTAACCCCATAGGGAAGACAATAACCCAACACCTTCACCTTACTATCTTCAACTCACCCACCTCCTTCTACATCAACCATTCAGAAAATAATATTACCAAACATGAAGCCAATGTGATCACCAGACCTAAAAAAGTGGGGAAACTAGAAGGGAATACTCAAGGAGAAGAACTTTTGGTGCAGCATATCGACAAAGCACTCAAAGTAGACGATCAAATATGCTTCAATGACAAGGGGGACATCAATAAGCATTTTGAAACCTATTTTTCTCTTTCCCAATAGTCTCTTCTTCATGATGATCAACCTTCTGAGGTTCGAAGATGAAGATCCCCATAATTTTCTCTTCCTTTCCTTCAATTCAACCTTCTTTCCTCTTCAACTTCCATCTATTCTCCTTCATCTACTATTGGAATAAATATTCTAGTGCATTGCAGAAATAAAAGAGAAGATTGGGGTCGATTCGGTGGACGATTCTTACCCGAATCACTCCTATAGCTTCGGAATGACCTAGCAAGCAGTTGGCAAGAAGAAAGAACGGAGGGGAAAGCACCGTTCGCTCCCTAGACCATCTCCATGGTCGTCTTCTTTATGGCTGCAGGAGGAAGAAGAAGGTGAAGAAGAAGAAGATGATGCGGCTGGTTGATTTGGCTGGAGAATATGAAGAAATCGAAGAAGAACGGAGAAGGAAGGAGCTTGGTTGCCTAGCTTCTCCTCTAGCTTGCTCTCTCTCCCTTTCTCCTTCTCTGTTTTTCCCAAGCGGCAACCGAAGGAAATGAACTATCATTCATTCCAAAGTCGGTTAATAGAGTTAAAAAGGAAAAACTGAAGGAAAGGATAAGGAAGGGCGCCCAGGGGGCCGGATGCAAATTGCCCAAAAACTTTCCGAAATTACACATAGGTCCCTGCACACTAAAAAGCTTATATCTTTTCACTCGTAGGTCGGTTTTGCATGATTTCTTCGGCAACAGATTAAGCACAAACTTGTCCTCAACCTCAGGACAAGAAAACAAGCTAATGATACATTAACACTAGCTCAAAGCTCAAAACACTATTAACAAAAGCAAGTACTCATCTCAACATAACTAGTTCAATTATGCACTAACCAAGGTACTTACTGGTAAAACAAAATGCGGGTCATAACAATCTCCCTCCCTTATAAGAATTTCGTCCCGAAATTCCTAAAAGAGAAAAGGAAACTTGTTACGCATTTTTGATTCAAGCTCCCACGTAGCTTCCTTTATATTATGGTTTTTCCATAAAACCTTCACTAAAGGTATCTCCCGGTTCTTAAGCTCTTTGATCCGGTGATCAACTATCTGCACTGGTCCTTCTACATAGGACACATCTGTTCTAAGCTGCGCCGGTTCTGGATCTAGAATCTTTTCTGTACCGGGATGACACTTTTTCAGCATAGACACATGGAAGACATCATGAAGATTTGCCAACTCAGACGGCAAATCCAACCTGTAAGCTACATGTCCAACCCTCTCAACAATAGGATATGGACCCATATACCTAGGGGTCAACTTACCCCTCTTGCCAAACCTCAGCACTCCCTTCCACGATGAAACCTTCAAGTAAACCTCGTCACCAACCTTAAACTCAAGAGGTCGACGTCGTCTTTCTGCATAACTTTTCTGTCTATCCTGAGCAGCTTTCAACTGATCCCTGATCACATATATCTTCTCTGTAGTTACATCAACTAGCTCAGGTCCAAGAATTTCTTTCTCACCCACCTCGTACCAACAAACTGGCGATCTACACTTCCTGCCATTAAGAGCTTCATATGGAGCCATTCCAAGACTAGAATGGTAACTGTTATTATATGCAAACTCCATTAGGCTTAAGTGTTCTTCCCAGTTGCCTCTAAACTGTAGCACGCATGCTCTCAGCATGTCTTCTAGGGTCTGAATGGTCCTCTCAGATTGACCATCTGTCTGTGGGTGAAACGCTGTACTGAACTTCAGCCTTGTGCCCAACGCATGATGTAACTGATTCCAGAATCTAGATGTAAACTTTGGATCTCTGTCAGATATAATGGAAACTGGAATCCCATGCAACCTTATTACTTCATCCACATAAACTTTGGCTAACTTTGAAACGTCAAAGGTTGACTTGACAGGAAGAAAGTGAGCAGACTTAGTTAGTCTATCCACAATCACCCATATCGAGTCTGAACCCTTAGGCGTCCTGGGTAATCCTACCACAAAGTCCATCGTGATGTGTTCCCATTTCCATTCTAGTATAGGAAGCAACTGCAAAGTACCAGCAGGTTTCTGATGCTCAACTGTAACCTGCTGACACACCCCGCACCTAGCCACGTATTCAGCCACATCCTTTTTCATACCAGACCACCAGTACAGCTCCTTGAGGTTCCTGTACATCTTTGTGTTACCTGGATGCATAGCATACATAGAAGTATGTGCTTCCTCAATAATCTGCTCTTTCAACTCACTGTTTCCAGGTACACATAACCTATCATGAAGATACAACATGCCTTCATCTAGAAAACCTGAACTCTGTTCTCTTACCTTCTGACATATCCTGCATGATTTGCCACAACTCATCATCACTCTGCTGTAATCCCTTAATCTGATTATAAAAAGTAGGTCTGACTTGCATTTGAGCAATCAACCCACTTTGTCCAGTCACATCCAAGTCCAAGTTCAATTTTTGCATATCTACAAGCAAGTCTCTCTTGAAACATGCCATAGAAAATGCATTAGTTGTTGAACTTGACTTTCTACTCAAGGCATCAGCTACAACATTTGCCTTACTCGGATGGTAATCGATTGTCACATCATAGTCCTTGATCAGCTCCAGCCATCTGCGCTGTCTCAAATTCAAGTCCTTCTGGGTGAAGATATATTTCAGGCTCTTATGGTCTGTAAACACCTGACATGTCTCACCATACAAGTAGTGACGCCAAGTCTTAAGAGCATGAACTATAGCAGCTAATTCCAAATCATGAACAAGGTAATTCTCTTCATTTTTCTTAAGCTGTCTAGATGTGTAAGCCACAACTTTGCCTTCTTGCATTAGTACACAGCCCAAACCTCTCTTGGAAGCATCACAGAACACTGTATAGCCTTTCTCTGCTTCAGGAAAAACCAACACTGGTGCTGAAGTCAATCTCTTCTTCAAAATCTGAAAACTTCTCTCACAGTTATCAGACCAAACAAACGGTACATCCTTCCTCGTCAAGCGTGTCAAAGGTGATGCTAACGCACTGAAGTTCTGTATGAACCTTCTGTAATAACCTGCTAATCCCAAGAAACTTCTGATCTCAGTAGGAGTCTTAGGCTGTTCCCACTGAAGCACAGAATCAACTTTCTTAGGGTCAACACTAACTCCACCTCTCGAGATAACATGTCCAAGAAATGCTACCTCAGCCAACCAGAACTCGCATTTGCTAAATTTAGCAAACAACTGGTGTTGTCTCAACAACTTCAACACTACTCTCAAGTGTTGCTCATGCTGTTCATCGTCTCTGGAATAGATCAGAATATCATCTATAAAGACTACAATAAACTGATCTAGGAACGGTTTGAAAATCCGGTTCATCATATCCATAAAGGCTGCTGGGGCATTGGTCAGTCCAAACGACATGACCAAAAACTCATAATGCCCATACCTGGTTCTGAAAGCTGTTTTGGGAATATCAGAAGCCTTTATCCTAAGCTGATGATATCCAGATCTCAAATCAATTTTAGAAAAGATCGTCGCTCCACGCAACTGATCAAACAGATCATCTATTCTCGGCAATGGATACTTGTTCTTTATAGTGATCTTGTTCAGTTGCCTGTAATCTATACAGAGACGCATGGTACCATCCTTTTTCTTAACAAACAGGACTGGAGCACCCCATGGTGAAGAGCTGGGTCTAATGAAACCCTTATCTAGCAACTCCTGCAACTGCACCTTGAGTTCCTTCAACTCTGCAGGTGCCATTCTATAGGCTGGCAGTGCTACTGGATGACTACCTGGATATATCTGAATTTCAAAATCAATGTCTCTGACAGGAGGTAAGCCTGGTAACTCCTCTGGAAAAACATCAGAGAACTCACGAACCACAGGCACATCATAAACACTGGCGGTGCTCTTCTCTGCTCTGGTGTCAACCACATGAGCAAGGAACGCTTCACATCCTTTCTGTAACATCTTATCAGCTACTGCAGCTGATATTATGCACGTAGGTAGAACTTTCCTGTCTCCAGTAAAGATACAAGAAAATTCCCCTAGTTGAAAGGTAGCTTCCTTCTTCCAACAATCGAGTTGCACTCGATATGCCTCAAGACAATCCATACCCAAGATGACTTGGAAAGTATTTACATCCAAGGGTATGAGATTAGCAGCAAAGGTGAAACCTCCAAAAGATAACAAGCATCCGGGACAGAACTCAGTCAAAACTGTTGGTCCACCTAGTGGAACCCTCAACACTAACTCATCTACCAACTCTTGAGTTAACAGATTAAGTTTATCAACTAAAGAACGTCGTATGAAAGAGTGAGTAGCACCCGGATCTATCAAAACTGAGACTGGTATACTATTAAACAAAAGCATCTCTCCTGTAACAACTTGTGAAGAAATTATACCTTCCTGAGGTGTCAAAGAGAAGAAACGTGCTGAAGCTCTCCCTCTGCTACGATGTCCTCTCTGACCACTCTTGCCACTAGACACTCCACCACCTCTAGATCCAGAAGCCACAGAAGAACTCGGAACATCACGGTACTGAGGCTGGAAAGCTGGTGATGCCGCTTGCCGAAGTTGAGGACATTCCTTTTTGAAATGTCCTACTTGTCCACAGATAAAACAACCTCGAGGATTTGCACCCCAACAATGACCAGTATGTGGCCTTCCACATTTGTCACATGGCGGTAACTCTTGTCTCTGGGGACCTGTCACTGACATTGACGACCCAGAAGACTGCCCACTATCGGCACTGCCCCATCTTCTTGGGTTGTATCCTCCTCTGCCTCTAGAAGTAGTGACATCCTCAGATATCTGCCTTCCGAAACAACCAAGGCCACGCCCAAGCTTGGAAAAGAAGCCTCTACCTCCACCTCTGTATCCACTACTGGACTGCCCTCTACTGAAATCTGTAGATCTCTTCTTAGACTCGGGCACCCTGTCAGCATTCACAGATTCTTCAACCTGTCTAGAAGCCTCGAAAAACTCACCAAAGTTCTCTCTGTTCCTCCTACTAGTAGCAGAAACTGTATGCCGAATCTCTGGCCTTAGTCCTTCCTGAAACCTTGTACATCTCTCTATGTTATCAGGAACAAGCTGCGGACAGAAGTTCGCTAACCGTGTGAAAAGCGCTTCATACTCTGTAACTGTCATGTTCCCCTGCTTGATATTCTGTAACTGCCTGATTTTCTCATTAAGAAAAGTGGGTGGATAGAATTTGAGATGAAACTCCTCAGAGAAATCCTGCCAGGAAAGCTCTGTACCTCTCCTCTTTTCTTCCACACCACGCCACCACAACTCTGCATCGCCTGTTAAAAGGTAGACCGCATGATTGATCTTCTTATCTTCTGGAAGCCCCATCAGACGAAAGACCTTTTCTATCTGTCTAAACCACTCATAAGCTTCGGCGGGATCTGTAGTGCCACCAAACTCTGTGCCACCAAGCTTCTTCACAAGCTCATAAGATCGCATCAGATCTTTACTGCTGGTAGAAGAAGAATCTCGCCTATCAGCCTTGTACTTTTCTTTGGTTTCCAGAAACATCCTGTACATCCGGGATGCTTCATCCACGTGGTCACCACCACCTGGACCCAAGTACAAAGGATCAGGGCCAACATGGCTCTCGGCCTGATCATCGTGATCAAAGCCTCTTCCTGCCATCTGCAATGATATAATAGAATATTTCCTATTAGAACACTATAGATAGAAGAAAGACTCCTAAATCTTAATCCTATTGGTCTCTTATCGTCCCCTGACCTGGACTCTGAGTAACTATGTACTCAACCTAAGCTCTGATACCAAGAGTTGTCGCGCCCCAATCTCACATTAACCACAAACCACAAGATTAGGATGCAACATGATGGGATTTACACATAAGCCAATCACTCTTCACTTTTTAAAACTTTTTAAAGACATTAATAGGGAAATCCGATTTATGCTGTAAAATGAAACTAAACAAACTGCGAAAGCATCTTTATTAAACTGACTAGCAAGATAAACAGAGTCTACAGCATATTACATTGTCCGACATAAAATAAAGCATAACAGATAATTTACATCTTTGTACACATTCTCTCTCTCACTCACACCTTGTCCCGAGGATCGAGGGGAATGGACTAAGAGACCTCTATCTAGACTAACAACAAACCTGGGTTCTATTGACTAAGCGTTAGGGTGAAACGATCCTTCTGATTCTTGATGCTGATGCTGACCTGAAAATGTTTGAGTAGAGGGATGAGCCTACTCGCTCAGTGAATAACATTTCACTTAGCTATCACTAAACAACTCGTCAGGTTTATAAATTGAAAATAAACATTTATGCAGTTCAAGCAGGGCAGTTCTATTAGCATAGCAAATATACAGATAATAATCACACTTCTAAGCATCAACAGGTATTTCAGGTAAATAAACAGTTATATAAATTTACTGTGATCCTACATAATTAATTATTCATTTTTTATTTATTATGCCCTAATCATATGCAGTGTACTCTGCATATATAGATCCGCAACAAGTCCATGCTACGGTCCCACCGTACAAGACTTAGTGACACACCCGGGAAATGCTAAGTCTGACGCCAGCCCTGCTCTGCTACAGGACCCCTGGCTCTCCGGCCAGAAACATAGGCTCTACGGCCTCAATGCACAACCACGTGTGCTCCAGACTCCTCCTTTAACCTGAGTACACCGGCGGAGGGTCTCACGGGGTTACCTTCGTGACACACGCACGAATGGTATTAGATAACCAAGTTTTCTTTTTGTTTTCCCCAGTGCCATCGTGACACACGCACGATTATTGTTAGACACTTCCTTTCTTTCTATCCTCGTGCCACCCGAATTACTCAACCGGTTGATGTTGGACACGAGTTTCACCCCTAAGTAACAGACCTTCCTTTAGGGGTTCTACGGTGTTAGGGCACTTAGGTCTATTAATTAATTAACCGATAAACAGAAATATCATATAGCAACTGTAAGACATAGAATTTCCTATTTTTCATCATTTACATCACGCAATTCAAGTTCCAATAAACTTATCATACTAAAGTACATGTTACACTGTTCAGGAGTCATATCAACTGATACTGAAGCAAATAAGCATTTAAAATGAGTTAAATAATGATTTCTAAATGAACTGCTACTCACCCACTTTGGTGTGTTCGTATATACCGAAAAACGTCCACAAACACGCCTAATTCTGCCCTTTACAGCAGCGTGCACGCCGTGCACCTAGACTGCACGCCGTGCACCTTCCGTGCACTTCTGTTCTACTTTTCTGCCACTTTGCACGCCGTGCAAACTGACTTTGCACGCCGTGCACCTGGGCAGAAACTCGTTCCGCTTCCTGTAACTTTGCACGCCGTGCAAACTGACTTTGCACGCCGTGCACCTACGCAGAAACGGAAATCCCCTAAACCAGCTTTCTGCAATGTTGCACGCCGTGCAAAACGGATTTGCACGCCGTGCAACCTGCGCATGGGCGGAAATTGCAGAAATAAAAGAGAAGATTGGGGTCGATTCGGTGGACGATTTTTACCCGAATCACTCCTATAGCTTCGGAATGACCTAGCAAGCAGTTGGCAAGAAGAAAGAACGGAGGGGAAAGCACCGTTCGCTCCCTAGACCATCTCCATGGTCGTCTTCTTTATGGCTGCAGGAGGAAGAAGAACGTGAAGAAGAAGAAGATGATGCGGCTGGTTGATTTGGCTGGAAAATATGAAGAAATCGAAGAAGAACGGAGAAGGAAGGAGCTTGGTTGCCTAGCTTCTCCTCTAGCTTTCTCTCTCTCCCTTTCTCCTTCTCTGTTTTTCCCAAGCGGCAACCGAAGGAAATGAACTATCGTTCATTCCAAAGTCGGTTAATAGAGTTAAAAAGGAAAAACTGAAGGAAAGGATAAGGAAGGGCGCCCAGGGGGCCGGATGCAAATTGCCCAAAAACTTTCCGAAATTACACATAGGTCCCTGCACACTAAAAAGCTTATATCGTTTCACTCGTAGGTCGGTTTTGCATGATTTCTTCGGCAACGGATTAAGCACAAACTTGTCCTCAACCTCAGGACAAGAAAAAAAGCTAATGATACATTAACACTAGCTCAAAGCTCAAAACACTATTAACAAAAGCAAGTACTCATCTCAACATAACTAGTTCAATTATGCACTAACCAAGGTACTTACTGGTAAAACAAAATGTGGGTCATAACATATAATGTTAGAGACATGTCTTGTGGGAGGATGATATTTAAAAGTGAAGAAGATAGTGAAATATAGAAAAGCTAGACCTTCTTGAAATGCTTGATACAAGGGGCGGATAGATGGTACATCCCTAATTGGATGGAGGTCTACATCAATAGCAATGTCCATCAACAAAAGCATGAATCAGGGGACATCACCTTTATCATGCTCATAATGATAGAGGCCTTGAACAAAGAAAATCTCATTGAGAATATTTCTAGTGAGGAATTTGATGCCCTGCGAGGAAAATTTGTCATGGAAGTCATGCATGACATGAGAATTTTCTATGATCATCGGATGGAATACATCCCTCATAGCATGTATTCACTTGTACCCCTTCTAGAGAAGAAACCCTAGAGAGAACAACTAAAGAATCTCTAGAAGGAACTTGAAATTCCCCCTCAACAAAGTACTGAACAAAATCCTACCTCCCAACCCTTGCCCGATAAGACAGATTTATTGGGTGCCACATAATCAGTCATCCCTGAACTTGAAACTACTCCAGAGACTGAAGAAGAAGATTTGATTCCCAATGAAGAAGCTGAGACCCTATCCTTCCTAAACTAAAAGCAGAGATTGAAATTGAGAACATCAAAGATATTCCCCATGATGAGGTAGGGGTGGACATCCTAACACCCATAGATCTAATAGAACCCAAGTTTAAATTTTTTGACAAGATCGCATGCTATGGGTTATCTCTAGAAGATCTGACTTTCATCATGGAAGAACTAAAGCCTAAGAAGATGAAACTATCACCATCTTTGAAAGGTATAATGTTTAATTCCCTAGGCCATACCTCCATGAGATACTAACTCTAGGGGGATAGATGACTATAAACGTTATGACTACTTATCAACTACTTTTAGTTGGCATGATAGATGATGTATATGTGTCCTTATATCTCACAAGATCAACAATGTATATATGTCCTTGTACAAAATTATGGGTGACATCATATTGAAGAAATAATTTGGGAAATTAGAAAGAATCACAAAGAAGATTAAATCAAGTGTTCCATAATTCACCTTTTTCCATATTCGTCATGATGGTCACTAGAGGCTGCTGTCTTTTGATCCAAAGGCCAAAATTGTATAATAGCTATGATGCCTATTTATCATGAAAACAACAAGATACCACAAAATAACTTGCTACATGACTGAATAGAAGGCTGCTTAGGTTGCAACACATATTTTTGAGCTAATCAAGTAGTAGAATAGAGGTTCTTCAGAAGAAGATTGGAATTTTGAGAAACCATAATTCTCTCTTTGGAGTCCACTATGACAAAGTGCATTTCGACACAATTATGATTTAATTACTCTTTTACCCTCAATTGACTTGAATTCCTCACTCCTAATGTCTCCCATGACTTCATGACTCTATTACAACCTCCAAAGTAGAATAACTCACATTTTAAATCATGTGATACACAAATATGCATGAAACCCTAGTTTAGTTATACTATTAAATCCTTTGATTAAATTCTTGGTCATCTGTGATCTTTTTTGTTGGTATGTATGCCCTGAGAGCCAATCATGGGATGATTGGTGGGATACATTAAGATTGATTTGATAAACATCAAAGGCAAGCTTCCAATTCTTTCTGGTTCAGTCATATGAGATAGTGATAGAACAGATTGAATGTCTAGAGAATGATAGTACTCAATGACGTATGCTTTCAGGTTAAGGACCTGAACGATGAGATCATACAGATGCTAAGAGTTTGTACATTCTTGTTATGTCCCTAGTCAGATGTCATTGTGGAAGGTAGATAGACAGCAATGACACACAAGACTAGATTGTGGTGTTGGTTGATGACAAAATCTCATTAGTCAGGATATAGAGATATCAAACCAAACACATAGGTACTTGTTAGAGAACAAGTGTACCAGACAGACCCACCGTGAGTTTGACACATGGAACCATGACATGGTAGTCACAGTCAGTACTCAAAGTGATGACGGTGAGTGTGATTCTTTGACCTGAAATCACTACACTCAACACATGTCGTTGGGCACACTTTGACATCATCAAATGCAGTCCTGAAACATGGGTTGTTATAAAGGTGATGATTGGGTGGCTTTGACACATGGGGCTTTTGAGGGGTGAGTGATAGATATGGGATTTGTCCCTCCTGAGGGAGTTTGATATCCAAGGCCACTTGATGAGTAGGATTGAAATAGGCGTACACATGCATGTGTGAATCAGTATGTGATATTAATGTCATAACATATCTCTTCCAATCTACTCTGAGATCAAGAAAGTGAATGAACATTGACAGGATGACTGGTCCATTCCTCAAGTTCATTCGAGATATCAGTGACAAAGGAATTATACATTCACTATAACACCATTCACAGATTGTAGGATTGAAAGTTGTTCTCCAACTTTCTATTTCACTTGGGTAGCACTGATGTGTGACTAGGCACTGCTCTTTGCTTGTGAAGTAATAAATGTTATGGAATTTCACTACCAACGTGAAAAGGACCTGCAGGGTCACACACATTGGATTTAACCTAGAAAAGGAGTTTTGTCCACAAACAATGTTTAGATTGATTACTAAAGGAGGTTAGTAGTTTAATTAAACACTCAATTGATTGATAGCTCAAAATCATAGTGTTCAAGGTGTTGGACAGATGGATTAGAGTATCAGATTGATTGAAACCGCTATTGACTGATTCTGCACAATCTGCACTCCCAACCGATCATTTCATGTGATGAACCGATCGACTGATCTTGGTGAACCGGTCAACTCAGGTAGTGAGTCGATCGGCTCATGGACAGGGTGAACAATTGCTTCAAGTGTTGAAACGATCGGTTCAACTGTTGCAACCGAGCAAGTTGGGAAAGTAGGATTGGTGAGAATTTTCCTTTCGTTTCACTTGCCCAATTTGATTGGAACAAGGATTGGTATTTGATACCAATTAGAAATAAAAGATGGAAAGTCAATCGGGAACTGACAAGGACCACGAACCGACCAGTTTAGAAATGAATTGACCGGTTGAGGTGTCACAACCGATTGGTTGAGGTGTCAACCGATCGGCGCAGGTCCCCAACTGACCGTTTCAGAAATGAAACGATCGGTTCAGGTTGCGAGTTGGTTGTTTTGTGGAAAATCTCGAACCCTTCTACTCCTGCTTTTAGTCCTGCATTTCCCGGGATGGAGAACCCTATCCCATGACCCTCCTATATATAGGGGTATTGGGGGCTTGTCAAAGTACAACTCAATGCAACCAGTTGCTCTTTGAAGTTGTCATTCTCTCTAGTTTTGGTAACCGAGAGAGCCCGAGCAAGTGCTACCTGATAAGGGAGGCACAGTAAGGGAAAGACAACTGCAGTTGCGACTGGTGACAGGAGAGTGTGTTGGCGACTAGTATGCTGACAGGAGGGTGCAACTCCTTCCAATTCCTTGTGGGACAAGGAGATCAGAGTTCCAAGTGGTCCGTGTTGACTACTTCAGAGGCGGGAGGTTTCTTCTGCTCGGAGGACAACTGTCTATCCCGACAGTCTCGATGAGACCAAGAGTCGTCAGTCCCGGTGCGACCAGGAGCTGCACAGACACCGTCCAAGACCAGAGGTGAAGACCGCACAAGCCGTGAGGTATTGTCACCGAGCAAGCCTCGGGACAAGGTATGATTCCACAAACCATCCTTTCCTATTGTATAGACGTTGACGCATTTCCTTGTTCTGGGTTTGGGGGAGAAAATTTTTGTTTCCGCTGCCGTCTCTGCCTCCCCTAAAACCCAACAGTGGTATCAGAGCCACGTCAACTGCTCTATACTTTAGGGATTATCGATATGATCGATTTTGGTTTGTCGCCTTTATTTATTGCATACGATGCGAATAAAATTGGCTTTATGCATGTCCAATCCTAAATCCACAAATCCCAATTTACATATATGATATGTATTATGAATGCACTCGATACGCGTCGCCCTTAAATGAGTTTTGTGGTGGATGTATAGCGTGGTTATGGCCAATAAACCCTATATGTGTATGGTTGTATGTGGTTGCTTGCATCTCGGTCTACGCACCGATCTTCCTTCTCCTATTCCTGATGTAACTCGAAATAATTCGAGATTTCTTTCCTACCTGTGCTTGCCTCAAATGTAACTCGAGGTTTCTCCTTTTACAGTGTAAAATAGGATAGAATTTTATTTCTTGTTATATCAAAGAACGAAAGACATCCAGACGACAGCTGAGACGATCAGTTCAAGGAGTGAACCGATCGGTTGACGTTCCAGACGATCGGTTCAAGGAGTGAGCCGATCGGTTGATGACCGGTTCAAGGAGCGAGACAAGCGGGTGGCGGCCATGAAGAGATGCACGACGACCAGGTGAACCGATCGGTTGGAGGAGCCAATCGATCGGCTGGTGGCACCCAGCCGACCAGTCTGATGGCAAGCCGATCATTCATGTGATGAGTTGATCAAACCCAGAAAGGCAAAACACAGAGTTCATCTTGTACAGGTTGCATGTGATGTAGACCTAGATGACCGTGATTCCTCTTGGCTCGAGGAATCACATTAGGATGGCCATAATCATCGCTTTTATCGTTTTGCATGTTTTCTGTGGGATATAGCATGTATATGATACATACTATGTATTGTGGTGATTGGATATGTATATGTATATAAAAACCAAATCCCTCATTAAATATTAAGTTTTAGATGCCTTCCAAATGCGAAACACATGAAAATCTTGATTGACCAAGTGTGGGCACGCCCAAGCGTGGTGCACCGTATATCTCGTGGAAGCGTGAAGGATGGATATGTGGGTTTTCCCAAGCAGGGTGCATATTCATCGTGTTTGCTTTGGGTCGGACTTAACAAGGTGACCTAGATAGGATCTAGCCCCTTGAGGCATGGAGATGATCATGGCAAGGAGTTGCATATGACATCTTATCAAGAGTTGCATATGATGCAATTGGCAAGAGTTGCCTACCTGAGAGATCTAAGTTGTGGGTGACAGCCCAAGCTGGTCTATGACTTAGAGGATTTCAGGATCTTGCCCACTAGAAGGTTGTACGCTGCAATCTTCTGAATTGATGGTGAGGGCTATCAATTTGAAGTAAAATGGTGGGAGCGATAATTAATTAAAGGCCTAATTTTATCGTCAACTTTTCAAATCAATCAAACAAGTCAAAAGAGTTTTGGACAAAAATTGCATATATTTCCTTTTGTTAAAATAAACAGTTAATCAACAAATCACTTTATTTGCGACCGGTCCTTGAGACCAATAAATTAAATGGGAATAATTCCACGATTGGTTAGGATGATGAGAAGTGTTCTCAAAGAGCAAAAGATCTAAGTCCTAGTTATACCAAGACCAGATGAACTCAATCCCACGACATTAATGGTTGAAAGTATGCTTATGGAAGCATACCGAGGATGACATTGATGAGGAGTGCTTGATGTTGTGTTCTCTGAACTATGAGTTGCAGAGACAACATGAGACATATGATGTCTCAAGGACACTGTCCTAGTATGTCATGACAGAAGGAGATCCAATAAGGCATTCACACACTCAATGTGATTGGGTATGTGGAAAACATGACTAAGAAGGATTCCCTCTGAGCCAAGAGTTGGCTATTGGTATGATACTGCAAATGTTGCGAGAATCATACAATTCATGGTAAGCTACAACATGAACAACTTTGACAAGCATTGACAGAGTTGTTGGACATATTGAGGATAGCAGAGGCAAAGATGAATACAGACAAACCATAATCTTTGATGTGATCAAAGAAAAGGTAATTCTTAAGGGCAAGGACAAGGACAAAGCAAAGAAGTGTTCTGATGCTAGCCAGCAATCCAATCCGTCTTCAGCCTCAAGGCACATGGGGAAAGGGTGTATGAGGGATTGCCCTCTATATCTGGAAGAACAAAGGAAGATGCAGGAGGGGATGGAGATCTCCACCTAAGGTATCATGAAATGAACCGCTTCTTTATCTGAGGTATATGATACCAAGATATGGATCTATCATATATGATATGCAAGATCCACAAAGAAGTGATGGCCTTTGTGAAAGGACCAAGAAAGAAGTACCCATCATTGGAGAAAGTGTTGCTACCATAGATAGGAGTATCTTTCAGTTTATTTCAGCCTAAAGGGCACGAAATAGAGTTGAGAACTGCTATTTCATATATTGCCAATAGATAGAAACACTTTATTTTTCAATATTGTATGACAATGATGGCAATTAATAAAGTTGATGTTTCAATCTTAAAGATATGATCTTCGTGGCAATGCCTTGTTTATCTTGTGATACATGGTATGCATAAGATAAAATGATACCTAAAAGTTATAGAGAACTCAAACAATCAAATTAGCATCAATCATGAGAAATTCATTTCTAGTTTCCATGTGATGGATAAATCTAGACTCTTTTGGTTAGAGAACCAGTAAGAGACATGAATATCTTGGACATGATTAATCAATCTTCACTAAAGGTAGTGGGAGAATGATTATCCTATTAGGTATGATACATGTGATGTATTTACATACCTATTGGAACAAATGCTAATACTTCAAATGGTATTTAGAGAAATACCAATATGAATATCTTGAAGTGTTCAAGATTATCATAGATGAAGTACAAATTTGGTAAAGTGTTAATTCTTGATGAGATCAATGAATGAAATACTTGAACCAAATGTTTGAGATCCTTATGAGTGATTATGATAGTGTATCATAGTGAAGTCATGATTAAGGCATGGTGATGTCTAAATCAAGAAGGAATCATACTCTAAGGAGTTAGAGAATGATTATCAAATAACTAAATTCTTCTTAATAAAAGAATACCCCACACTAATAAGGGACAATAAGAATCACAAGGAGTTGTGAGTTCTTATATCCTTGACAGATACACCTCAATTATCTATGTGATGAGTTGTTCATGTGATGAGTCAACTATCTAGATGAATATGAGGAAACGAATTTTGAGTTATGGTTTATGACCATTACATCCTAAATGACATCCATTGTGAACCATAAGGTATGACCTTGATGGTAGCACCCATTGGAATAATATCCATAAGTGTGAATAAGTCTTAAGTGTTAAGACACATGGATAACATTTTGAGAAGGATGATGCTTGTTGATTGCAACTTAATGACTAAGACATTTGGCATATGGATACTAAAACCACATTCCTATGAGGAATAAAACAAGGATGTGTGCGTGACACAACCTATAAGGTTTATGAATCCACTAATGAAAATGAAGTCTATAAGTTATAATGGACTAATCAATGTGATTGATTGAGTACAAGCAACTCAGAATTGAATCTTTACTTTGATGATATAGTCAAAGGGTTTGACTGATATGTCAAAGATAAAGAATGGATCTGTGATTTAGTGGGATCGTGTTCACATTCCACATGTTGATGTGAAATAGAAATGTTCTAGAATGGAAATCCAAAAGTGGAAATTATCTTTAAAGAAGATAGAGATGTTTCCTATGTGATAGGAATAGAGATCTATAGAGATAGTTCTCGAAACCTCTTGACCTGGAAAAGAGAGAGCATACATTGGCAATCTGTACTAAAGAGTTCAGTGTACACAGATTCAATGGGAGAAAACTTTTCCATGTTACATGGAGTTAGTATCCCAAGGCCAAGTGTCCAATTCTTATGAAGAATGGGAACACTAAGAATAGATGTGGATCTATCATGTATGTAATCATCCCATTATCTTGCATGGAAAGAATAAAATGCATTCATCATCTTGTATGTAGGACATGACAATATGATGTGCTCATCCTGATAACTCGTATGTGGGACTGTACTAGTTCTATGGAGATAAGGAAGAGTTCGATGTAAAGAGTTACATTGATGCGAACTTCCGAAAGGATAGAAAATTAATCGCAAAATATATATAGGATATATAAAAGTGAATATTTGTTGATAATTGGAAGTGTTCCAATAAAACCATTTAAAAGGAAATGCCGAGTATCTATGTGTTAGAGAACAATAGTGGATACTATATGGATCTAGAAGTTCATGAAATGAACTTAGAGATATTCCAATCATTGATGACAAGTATGGAATCCTTGATCATGCAATGTGGCTAAAGGTTAGCAAAGGAATACTAGATCACATATTACGGAAGCTCCATCTCATACGTATGACGTACAACGAAGAGATGTGAGACATGCAATTTATACTGACTTTGGCAAGGTGTTTCCATTACTCACTATGATCGCACTAGAGCAGAGTAACATGTGGGACATGTTTGAAGATCACTATGAATATGATTCAAGGGTGATTGGCTCGTAGTGCAAGTGGGAGTCTGTTGGTATGTATGCCCTGAGAGCCAATCATGGGGTGATTGGTGGGATACATTAAGATTGATTTGATAAACATCAAAGGCAAGCTTCCAATTCTTTCTGGTTCAGTCATATGAGATAGTGATAGAATAGATTGAATGTCTAGAGAATGACAGTACTCAATGACATATGCTTTTAGGTTAAGGACCTGAACGATGAGATCATACAGATGCTAAGAGTTTGTACATTCTTGTTATGTCCCTAGTCGGATGTCATTGTGGAAGGTAGATAGACAACAATGACATACAAGACTAGATTGTGGTGTTGGTTGACGACATAATCTCATTAGTCATGATATAGAGATATCAAACCAAACACATAGGTACTTGTTAGAGAACAAGTGTACCAGACAGACCCACCGTGAGTTTGACACATGGAACCATGACATAGTAGTCACAGTCAGTACTCATAGTGATGGTGGTGAGTGTGATTCTTTGACCTGAAATCACTACACTCAACACATGTCGTTGGGCACACTTTGACATCATCAAACGCAGTCCTAAAACATGGGTTGTTATAAAGGTGATGATTGGGTGGCTTTGACACATGGGGATTTTGAGGGGTGAGTGATAGATATGGGATTTGTCCCTCCTGAGGGAGTTTTATATCTAAGGCCACTTGATGAGTAGGATTGAAATAGGCATGCACACACATGTGTGAATAAGTATGTGATATTGATGTCATAACATATCTCTTCCAATCTACTCTAAGATCAAGAAAGTGAATGAACATTGACAGGATGACTGGTCCATGCCTCGAGTTCATTCGGGATATCAGTGACAAAGGAATCATACATTCACTGTAACACCATTCACGGATTGTAGGATTGAAAGTTGTTCTCCAACTTTCTATTTCACTTGGGTAGCACTGATGTGTGACTAGGCACCACTCTTTGCTTATGAAGTCATAAGTGTTATGGACTTTCACTGCCAATGTGAAAAGGACCTGCACACACATAGGATTTAACCTGGAAAAGGAGTTTTGTCCACAAATAATGTTTAGATTGATTACTAAAGGAGTTTAGTAGTTCAATTAAACACTCAATTGATTGATAGCTCAAAATCATAGTGTTTAAGGTGTTGGACAGATTGATTAGAGGATCAGATTGATTGAAACTGCTATTGACTAATTCTACACAATCTGCACTCCCAACCGATCAGCTCATGTGATGAACCGATCGGCTGAGCTTGGTGAACCGGTCGGCTCAGGTAGTGAGTCGATCGGCTCATGGACATGGTGAATGATTGCTTCAAGTGTTGAAATGATCGGTTCAACTATTGCAACCGAGCAAGTTGGGAAAGTAGGATTGGTGAGAATTTTCCTTTCGTTTCACTTGCCCAATTTGATTGGAACAAGGATTGGTATTTGATACCAATTAGAAACAAAAGATGGAAAGTCAATCGGGAACTAACCAGGACCACGAACTGACCGGTTCAAAAATGAACCGGCCGGTTGAGGTGTCCCAACCGATTGGTTGAGGTGTCAATCGACCGGCTCAGGTCCCCAACCGACCGTTTCAGAAATGAAACGATCGGTTCAGGTTGCGAGTTGGTTGTTTTGTGGAAAATCTCGAAACCTTCTACTCCTGCTTTTAGTCCCGCATTGCCCGAGATGGAGAACCCTGTCCCATGACCCTCCTATATATATAGGGGTATTGAGGGCTTCTCAAAGTACAAATCAATGCAACCAGTTGCTCTATGAAGTTGTCGTTCTCTCTGGTTTTGGTAACCGAGAGAGCCCGAACAAATGCTACCCGATAAGGGAGGCACAACAAGGGAAATATAACTGCAGTTGCGACTGGTGGCAGGAGAGTGTGTTGGCAACTAGTACACTGACAGGAGGGTGTGACTCCTTCCAATTCCTTATGGGATAAGGAGATTGGAGTTCCAGGTGGTCCGTGTGGACTACTTCAGAGGCGGGAGGTTTCTACCGCTTGGAGGACAACTGTCAATCCCGACAGTCCCTGGGAGACCAGGAGTCGTCAGTCCCGGTGCGACCAGGAGCTACACAGACACCGTCCAAGACCAGAGGTGAAGACCGCGCAAGTCATGAGGTATTGTCGCCGAGTAAGCCTCGGGACAAGGTATGATTCCACAAACCATCCTTTCCTATTGTATAGACGTTGACGCGTTTCCTTGTTCTGGGTTTGGGGGAGAAAATTTTTGTTTCCGCTGCCTTCTCTGCCTCCCCTAAAACCCAACATTTTTGATTTGGAACTTTTTCTACATGTTCCAGACTCTATCATGTAGCGCTGATCCAAATTTGACATCATTTTGACATTTCTATAATTTTATATTAATTTTCTAAGTTCTTCTCTCATTTTATCCCTAAACACCTTTTATTTGTCTTTGCTAGGCTCGATCGAATAGCTTCCTGGCCTAACCCAAACATGGACACCCTTGAACTAGGGATCAAATCCCCTTGGACCGGCTTCTAATTGGCCCAAGCCAGGCTCCAAGCTTGAGTTGGGCATGCCCCATCACACAACCCAACATTCATCGGATGTCGATCAAATGATGTTGGAATCATCTCCTAGCTTGCACCAGGATGGAAGGTCTGCCTGTAAACCCAGTGAGACATCTCCATATCCCAACCACATGATAGCCTCCCTCTTGCCCTAATTCTTCACTCTTTCTCTTCTTATTGTCTTCCCAAATATTATGCACCCCTTAATTACCCAGAACCCTACCTTGAAGGCCAAGGAATGTCGCCGCCAACTCACCTCAAGCGAGCTCCTTTGCAAACCCTAGACCTAGCCCCATACGATTATAAAAACCTCACCCTATCATTTAGTTTGATCACATGGACTTGAATGACACCATTCCTTTCTCCCTCTCAACCTCCTTCTCTGGTCCCTCTTTTGTACAGTGAGCCCTCCACGGTGGTGCCACTTTGATGAGTGCAAGCCGATTCAACTGGGTCAAGGAACAGAGACCGCTAGATCACAGTCAACGTGTGACCAAATCCATCGAACGACGACCACCACACATCATTGCACCCACCCCACATTCTTTGTCTTGTACATGTGACTAGGAGGATGTGCTTTCCTAGCTACAAGATCTTCACACTGGTCAAGGCTGACCAAAGGATCCAATGATCAACATTTTTCTCAGCTATTCCTTGTCTGGTAAATCTTCCTCCTCTCTAGCACAAAATGCAAATAATAGATCAAATATTGCAAAATTCATATCTTGTTATTCCTCGTTCCAAAAAATGTGAACAGGTAGTCAATTATGATAAAAAAACACAAGGAACCGTCTAAAAATACTTTGAGACCTGATTCTACATGATTCTCACTGATATACCTAGACTTTGATCTCTTGATTATATAATTTGTCAAATGACTCAATAATCATGATTAATCTCTGGAAACACTAATATTTGACTCTGATGATTATCTTGAGACTCTAAAAATCTTGAATTGAGTAATCATGAATCTAGATCTATCTTTGCTGACTTTTTCACTCTTGAATACGGTTTCAATGCCATGAAGTGATGATTAAGCTTGATGATGAGTTCTAACCCTAACATTGTAATATTGTGAATATGAGTGTTCTAAAGCTTGTGAAAACCATGATGTCGACCTTTGTAATTCATCTTTGATGATGACTTAGGAATTAAGTTCTCAATATAGATTAGGTGTGGATATCCATGATATGATGTTATAACATGATGATTAGACCTTAAAAACTTGATAGATTGAAAAAATGGACAATAATGAGATACCACACCCAAGAACAATAATGAGGCTTAAGGAACCATAATGTTGATCCTTGTGACCCCCTAATTTGACTATAATACTAATGCATGTATACCAATTATTGTGCCAGGGTTGACTTTGACCCTACTAGTAACTCTTGAGGTATTACTCTAATCTTTGGTGAAAAGTACACTATAGTACCTCCTCCTTGAATAGACTAGTAGTATTGATGATACTAGTATGTACCTATTGAAATGTATACTTGGATATGTATTTGTTTGAGCTACATTGTTCCCTATTGATAAATCTTCCAATTTTCTATATTATAGTTTGCAACAAACTTGAAACATAAATCATATTGCCTATTATTACTGCCAATAATAATTGTTGATATTGAGTACAAGTGACCTCCTCATTTGGAGGGTGGAACTTGTACATGTTGTTGACCTCCTCCCTCATATGGAGAGATGGAGCCTGGTGACCTCCCCCATCTCATTGGGGAAATGGAGCAACATAAATATAAGCATGCTTCTCGATATCAACATAATGGGAAACTTGTAATAAAATCTTGTCGAATAAATACTATTTTGAAATCTCTTGTTGATTATTTGAATATAAGTCCTTCCAAGTATACTACTTTGACGTAAAATTTTTTTTACTTGTTTTTAATAGTGTACAATGAAATTGCATCGATTGTGTCATGATTTTTTGATTTAGGAAAACAAGATGGATCAATTAACTAAATTGCTTCCACTCTTGACAAACTCTAATGATGTGGACAAATCTACAAAATCATAATCGGGTTGGTTAGTTCTTTAAATATTTGTTTTATGAGTTATTATTTGTTATTGTATATGCCAGTGTGTGAGATCTATTTGGGTAATCTAGGGATGGGTGCTTCAATCCCTTTATCACTGTTTAGGCAGTGGGACTGGGATTGGGGTATGAATGGTTCCATGATAGTTGGTATCAAAGCCTACACACTCTCATATACATTAAGTAAATAATTTCTCAAGAGAGTAATCTCGCTTCTCACCTTTTCTTTAAGGACTACCCTTAGACACCTACTAGATAGTAGTAGAATAACTTCTTGTCTTATGATCTGGGATATAGTGACTTGACTCATCATGTACTCTCCCTATTGTTGGGTAGCTTGGGGGTAACAATTAAAATATGAGAAGAAAAAAGAAGTATAGATCAATATTATGCCATGATCTGAACTTGAATTGAAGTCCCTATTGATATAACCTATTTGCCCCTATTTTTGATCAAACCTCAAACATGATTAAGTACATATTTATATATTTATATGTATCATGCCCCATACCTTGATATGACTCTGTCTTTGGACACCTAGATCTTAATATGAAGACTTGTTACAAGAGGCAACTTCCCTATTGACTATTATGCCTCTTTATAAGACCCAATTTTTTACAATATGAAGTCTTGACCACACCCTATTATGAGTAAATTCTGTAGTTACCAATTTGACTTATCTATATTTCAAAAGACATATTTTCTTGATCTATAAAAGGAAGAGAGCTATATTATAATCCTAAGTTTGCAAAATCTTGAAATACACCTGCCCTATTATAACCTTTATATTTGATCTCATGACCTTGTGAAGTACAATTAGATAATCTATACTCCTGCTATTTTTTGTATGATCAATGTTTGATGAGTATGAGTACACATGTGCTAGATTAGGGTGGTAGTTGACTTATGACTGCCATAATCTAGGTCACATCCCTATATGTGACTGCCTTTAAATTATCATCTTGTTGAGTATTTAGAGTTTGGAAAGGTAACCCCTTCCACCCAATTTTGATTCTTCCACCTAAGTCTCAAATAGATTAGGTCTATGACCATACTAATACTCAATATTGAATCTCAATTTTAAATATAATGTTAACTATAGCTTGTAGCTAAATTCCTAGAAAGACCTAAGTCTAGAGCATTCATCAAACCTCGATACCATGGTGATAAAATTGGTGATTGATATCACAAATGTTCCTCAAAAGTTTCTTGATTATTTCTTAATTGTTTCTATGATATTTAATATGAATGAATGATCTCCCCTAAGGTCTAATTTGGAATCTAAAACCTGCACTTTAAAATGTTTCTACCTATGATCTTGATGTCCAATCTTTTACTCTCAATATTGATGTACAAAATCTTGAAACATGATTATGAATCTTGATATTGATGTGACTCGTATGATCACCTATGTAGATCTAAAGATCACCCATGATATGGCTAGTGACTTTCATATCCCCAAATCTCAAAATGTTTGAAAAGTTGAGTATGTGGATTCACTTGATTTATTCATTAGGGCATAACTCCCATGTGGACTAGTGTGGGATCCTAGATTGATTTTGAACTTGAAATCATGATATTAAAATGTGATGATTTGTTTTGGATTGTTGAAATATGGAATTTTTATCAGGGATGTATAACCCCACCTAGGACATTTACAAGCTATGACCCTAAAATTGTTGCAACCATTGTAGTCTTGACCCAAGAACTCCATTCTTTGACTTAAAGTATGATTATCCAATTTTTGACCTTTGCCCAAAAATTCAGATCTTGAACATTGACTCAGTAATAATTTTGAGGATGGTAATGTTGCATATATGCATAGGGTTAATTTATTAAAAATGACCTAGGTTTGGATCATTCACCCACCTCGAATATACTTGATGAAGAAATTGATGTTGAAATCTCAAAATATTACTAGATTGTTGTTATGGGTTAATGACCACACATGTGGTCTAAAACATGAATTAAAACCCTAGGCTTTCATGTTTGGAACCCAAAATGTGGATATTTGAATCTTGACTCTTGAATAACAAAGTTGTTAATACATGAACCAATTTGATCCATGACGTATTATCTCGACTCTCGATCCTGATTCTCATTAAATATGGAGACATTACTTGAAAGTAAACTCACTCACTGAACTACGATCTTTCGACCTCTAGTTGAGCAATATGAATTTATAAGAGACTTTTGATGTGTTTATAATTTTTGAGGACATGGTTTTGATTAGATAGTTGAGGATGTTACGTGAATCCAATAGCTCTAGTATTTGAGGATATGAATTGGATTAGATGATCCCAATTTTTTTGAGGATGTTCTTGAATTGTAGGGATACAATTCATCTTAAGGGGGGAAGGATGTGACAAAGTGCATTTTGACACAATTATGATTTAAATACTCTTTCACCCTCAACTGATTTGAAGTCTTGACACCTAATGTCTCCCATGAATTCATGACTCTATGATAACCTCCAAAGTAGAATAACTCACATTTCATATCAATGTGATACACATATATTCATGAAACCCTAGCTTTTCTATACCCTTGAATCCTTTGATTAAATTCATGATCATCCATGCTCTTTTGATTTGGAACTTTTTGCACATGTTATAGACTCTATCATGAAGCAAAGTACAAATTTGAGATCATTTGGACATTCCTACCATTTTATATGAATTTTCTAATTTCTGGTCCCATTTTATCCCTAAAAACCTTTTATTTTTCCTTGTTGGGATCGGCCCAATAGCCGCCTAGCCTGACCTAGAAGTGAACACCCTTGAAATGGGGATCAAATCCCCTTGGACTAACTTCTATTCGACCCCGATGTAGGCTCCAAGCCTAAGCCGGGAGCACCCCACCACATGATCCAACAACCGTCAGATGTCGATCCAACGATGTTGGGATCGTCTCTAGATTGCGCCAGGATGGAAGGTCTGCCCGTAAACCCAGTGAGACATGTATGTAGCCCAACCACCCAATAGCCTCCCTCTTTCCTTGATTCTTCACTCTTTCTTTTCCTCTCATCTTCCTAAATCTTCTACACCACTTAATTTCCCAAAAACCTACCTTGAAGCCCAATGAATGCCGCCGCCAACTCACCTCAAGTGAGCCCCTTTGCATACCCTAAACCTAGCCCCATGCGGTTATAAAATCTCACCCTCTCCTTTGATTTGATCCCACAAACTTGAGCGACACCTTACCTTTCTCCCTCTTGACCTCCTTCTCCGGTCCCTCTTTTCTTCAGTGAATGCTCTGCCATAACACTGCCTTACTGAGTGCAAGCCAATTTGACTGGGGTGAGGAATTGAGACCGCTAGATCACAATCAATGTGTGACCAAATCCAACAATTGACGTCCACCATGCATCACTGTGCTCTCCTAGCCATGGGATCTCCGCACTAGTCAAGGCTGACCAAAGGATCCAACGACTAACCTTTATCTTGGCTATTACTTTTCTGGTAAATCTTCCTCTTCTCTAGAACAAAATATAGATATATGATCAAATATTGCAAAATTCGTATCTTGTTATTCCGAACTCCAAAAAAGTGACCAAATAGTCAATTTTGATCAAAAAATCATTTAAAAATACTTTTGAGACCTAATTCTACATGATTCTCATTGATATGCCTAGACGTTGATATATTACATATATTATTTACCAAATGACTCAATAATCATGATTAATCTCTAGAAACCCTAATATTTGACTCTGATGATTATCTTGAGACTCTAAAAATCATGACTTGACTAATGAAGAATCTAGATCTATCTTTGCTGACTTGTTCACTATTGAATATGATTTCAATGCCATAAAGTAATGATTAAGATTAATAGTGGGTTCTAACCCTAAAATTGCAATATTGTGAATGTGAGTGTTATAAAGCTTGTGAAAACCATGATCTTGACCCTTGTAATTATGAATTAAGTGCTCATTATAGATTAGGTGTGGATATCCATGATATGATGATACAACATGATGATTAGACCTTAAAAACTTGATAGATTAAAATATTGGACAATAATGAGATACCACACCCAAAAACAATAATGAGCCTTAAGGAACCCCAATCATGCTTCTTGATATCAGCATAATGGGAAACTTGTTAAAGAATCTTGTCTAATAAATATTATTTTGAAATCACTTATTGATTATTTGAATATAAGTCCTGCCAAGTATAGTACTTTGATATAAAATTGATTTATTTGTTTTTAATAGCATACCATGCAATTGTATTGATTATGCCATGATTTTTCAATTTAGGCAAACAAGATAGATCAATTGACTAAATCACTTTTGTTCTTGACAATCTATTATGATGTAGACAAATCTACAAAATCATAATTGGGTTGGTTATTTCTTTAAATGTTTTTTTATGAGTTATTATTTCTTATTGTATATGCTAATGTGTGAGATCCATTTGGGCAACCTAGGGACATGCTCTTCAATCCCTTTACCACTGTTTAGGTAGTGAGATTGGGATTGGGGTAAGAATGGTTCTGTGACATCCATAATAATATCTAGGTTCTAATGAATGCTATTTCTATGTCCTTTGCTGGATGTAGATGCTTGCAACATATGATTAAAAAGGTGAAATTTTATCAACAAGTTTACTACCACCACTTGCAGGGAACCTTTTCCATGAACATCTTAAATTCACAATGGGCATTAACAAGCTCAAAGCATTAACACGCCTATTTTCAATAAATCTCATTCTTTGACACTCTATGGATAGAGTGTATGATAAGTCTGAGAGGGGAGTGTGAATGGGTAAGTTAACTACTTCTTCCGACTCATAGTCTTTAGTACTACATATTCTACCCTTCTTCCATTATCTTCCTTTATTCCAAAGTTTTGAAATTTTGAAAAATTTAGATTAGAAATCTTTGCTACCTATACATATATTTGATATATTGAATCCTATTTTTAGGTTGATGTCATCACTCCCATTTGTAAACCTTCTTGTCTTTGAGATGTTTCTTAGCTAATTTTTTTTTAAAGAGTGAATTCATTCAAAAATCACATACAATTATTTCATTGTACCAACTTTATCTCAAGAGTTTATATCATGCAAAAAAGATGCTTTCCAATCAGGGAGGAATTCTTTGAAATATGGAGGACTTAGTATAATACACTCCTGATCGATCACTCTTTCCTCAAAGTACAAGTTGGAATTTCATGTCTCATAAGAGGAAACAACTAGCCCCTCTAGTGCTTCAATTCCATCTAGGTATCAAAAGAGGCCTAGCAGGACAATCATCCTAAAAATATGACCTCCCTAAGACTAGTAAGAAAAACAAAAGCCAAGAGAGAGAAAATCATGATATTTGTTCTTGACAAGATGCTGAAGGGCTATGCACAACTGATGTATTTTGCACTCAATTGTTGTGCTTGACGGTAGAGCCTACAATACAAAATATTACCCACCTGTCTTTTAAGTGTGATCTCACATAACCACATGAAACTACATCTGGAGTAACAATTGGGTAACACTGTTAATACACTAGTTACTCATGGTTGAGAGATCTTGAGAACATCAGAATATAGCTCAACCTTATCCCACCACTTCACATCTATCTAGGATAACCAAGAAAATAAATGTTGGGTGTGAAATCTACCTCTAGAGAGAACCTTGCACAAGTACGACTAGGAAATGAGGATTTGAGTGTATCGTGAAGGAAAAACCCTTCCTCAAATAAGGTTGTAGTAGATAAAAAGGATCTCACAACTCCAGATCTATAAGAATGAAATTGGGGGATTACATGAATAGAAAAAGTCGCGACACAAACATCTTGACCTAAAGTTGGGATAAGGACATAACTAATCCTAAAAAATACTTAAATAATAAATACATTTGGTATCACTTGATGATTTAATTCTAGTTATTAGCTTGAGGAAAATCTAGATTCTAAGTTTTGAGGGGATATAATCAAATTGGCATTATATATAATGTAGTATGATGTAGTCCTATTTTAGGGCTTCATCTTGCGTCTTTTTGTATCTCAATCACATCTAAACAAAGTAGAATGCAAGCTAATTCCCTCAATATGAATATTACTATCAAATGCACTTATGGATGTTCTTTGCATGTTTTTTAGGTACTTGGACCATGCCTTGGATGGATGAGAGAGAAGGAAGGAGTTCTAGGATTGCTCCACCCATGGAGGGTTCCAAAGAGGACCCCAAAGATCTTTCAACCTACCCCTAGCAGATAAGGGTCAATCTAAAGCAAAGAAGTTCATGGATCATGAAGTTTCAAGTTCAAAATGCTACTGAAGACCCCAACACGACCGTGGTGCCAAGGAATGGTTGTGCTCACTAATGCCAAAGTTACAAGGTTGACCTTCATTTTGTCAAGCTACATCAACACTACCCAAACAGTCGTGCTAACCATAACGGTCGTGTTGAGAAGTCCCAAAATAGCTACACTGCTAAGGATCCACAGACATGTTGACTAGAATGACCTCCACTTCACCTTGCCCACCATAGTCATGCTACCTAGCACCCACCACGGCTGTGCTGCCGAACACAGCCATGCTACCGACCTTCATTTCACCACTTCCACTTTGAAAATTTTCATTTCTCACCAGGACCGTTCTCTCCCACCATGACCATTCCAACCATTACCCACCATGGCCGTTCTGCCCAGAACGGCTCTGCTACACCCTAAACCTAGCTTTTTTCTACACTGCATTCCCTATTCTACCCCCACTTGACCTAGTGCCTCCCCACCACCTATATATACATGGGTGGCGGTTGGGGCATGAGGTTAGCTCCCCTTAGCTGCCTTAGAACCCTCCTACCTACTCTAGAGCATTCATTGCCATCTCCCTTGCATTCAAGATCTCCATCTACCATTTCCATCCCATTTCCACCATAGAAACCTAGTTTTCTATGTTTTCTCCAATAATCCCCTTCATTTCTATGTTTTTCACCCATCTTGGCGGAGGGAGATCATTCTACAATAGCTAGGAGGTGAAGGAGAAGAAGCTTCCATGAGCTCTATGGATTCCTACCCCTTTCTTCTCCTTTCGTTTCTCTTTTGTATGATCATGTCTATCTAAGCCCCTAGTGGTTGGTTGTTTGGGGTTAAAATGTTACTTTGATACCATGTTGGCAGAAAATAAGTTGTAATGAAAATATTTTTATTCTATGATGATTGCCTCTTACTTCTATCTCATTTCCCATTATCTTTCTTGTGGTTTGAGCTTTTCAACATAGATTGCTTATTTTATGATGCTTGATGACACTTCGCTTCTAGGGGAAAATGGAATGTATGTGGCAATCTTAGGAATGGCTCTTAGGTCTAATTAGTGGATCCCTATTTAGCCCTCTTTGTTCCCACATACAACTCCCTTCTCCTACAAGTAGGTGTGAGATCGAAGTAGCTAGTATAAGTGTGATTAGTGCAATTGCCTAGAGTTTTCTAAAGGATAGATGGCAAGTAACATGAGGTGAAATACCCTCATCTCTACTCCCATTCCTACCCTTGTCTCTCAATTTCCCTAATACCACTTACCCTAGAAACCTAGACTTGCCAAGTCCTATTAGAATTACACCTAGTCCTAGTTCTCCAACTAGTAGCATAGGGTATATTCCAATAGCACTTGCCTTGTTGTTTGGTTTGGTAATCTAGATTGAAGATATAGAACTTTATTGTTAGGTAACCTCACCCAGCTAATATCAAAGTTTCATTCCCAAATGGCCCACCTATCCATTTTATTGCTTAAAATCCACCCTTTCCTTCTTAGCTTGTTAATGCTAGTTTAGTTAATTGCCTTTGTTACTTCTGAGCTAATTGCTTAGTTTTTGATAGTTAGGTCTTTCTTAAGTTGTTAGGGATCTTTTGATCTTTCTTGTGTTAATTTAGTTAATTAGTGATAACCTAGGATCTCACTTTCTTTAGTTCTTAGCATGTTTCTTAGTTGATAATTTGAATTGCTAGTGTATTGTAGTTTCTTGATCTTATTCTTTTGCTCATTTTGCTTAGTTTCTTAGTCTTAAATTTCTTAGGGTAATCTAGGCTTTTTGATAATGTAGTTTCTTTCTTGTTATTAATTTCTTTCCATCATAGTGTAATAAACCAAAACCAACCTTTAAACCCTTAAAACCTACTCTCCAGTTTAGGAACATAGCTCAGATTGATCTAGCTCTAGTGCCCCCTCTCTCCTTGAGGATCGACCATACTCTTTCCACTTGCCTATACTACAACACGACTCCGTGCTCTTGTGGGTACATGTGACTACTTAAGCCAGTGTGTTGGACTAGCCCCCACTATAAATTTTAAGAGATTCATGTGTTTTCCCTTAGGGTTTCATATAGTCACCATATAGTTGATTAGTGTGTGACCTTGAGATGATCACACCAAGATTTCTGGCGCTGTTGCTAGGGATAGAGGCATTCGGCCTAGCTAGTTAGTGTAGCTTAGCTTTTCCTACTTCCCTCACCATTGATATTCTTTATTCTTTGTTTACTTTTGCATACTAGCCTCCTAACTTGGCTCTTGTTGCATTTATGTGTATTGTGTAGGTGACAACTTTGCATGAGTAGTACATATTCGACTTGTACTGACTTGGTTCCATAAGACCTTGAGATAGGTAGAAGAAGATGCCAATGCCGCCTCAAACAATACCAATCAGCTAAAATGGAAGGCCCTAGTCCTCATGGTAAAGCCCATGGTAAAACTCAACCACAACCCAACAACCCTCACCGTGAGTACTTTACCCCGGGGAACTACAACTTCCCAATTGCCACCCTTGTTGACCAAATGCCGGGTCAACAATTCTTCATTCCACTGGCCCTTGTCAAAATCCTTCCTACTTACTATGGAGAATGGGAATCCCTACCACCATATGGATGCCTTTCTTGAAACTTTCTCCGCTTTCCACACCCTCCACCACTGATGACTCAATCCAAAGAACCCTCTTCCCCTTTTCCCTAGAAAAAAGCTAAGGAGTGGTACATCTCCAAGACTGAATTAGTGACATGGAATTAAGTGAAGAATGAGTTCCTTAAGCAGTTTTACCAGATTGCCAAGTTGAATCAGATGGGGAGATTCATTACCTCCTTCTCAAAAAAAGAGAATGAACCATTTCATGAAGCTTGGGAACGATTCTAAAAGCTCCTGGTGACTACCCTCATCATGAGGTACCTTTATGGTAGCTTATACATGCTTTCCACACTGGGCTGGTTGAGATGAGTCAAAACAATGTCAATTCCTCATGTGGAGGCACATTTGTTGAAAAACCAACAAAGGAGTTTTGGCCCCTATTTGAGCATCTTGCTAAGAATTCTCACAACCGAGCTTCAAATAAAGGGGGGAACTACGACCAAAACAACATTCCTCTACCCCTCCTATAGATCCACTCAGAAAAAAACCCAACCCCCAAATGATGAAGATGTTGATGGATATGATGAACATGATGAAGAACTAAGATGGAGGCTCTTCTATCCAATCTACAATGGCAATTGATGTTTTGGATGAAGATGTGAACACTTTGCTTGATTTTGGAAACTATAACAACCAAGGCCTAATGTCCAATTCTTACACTCCATAGTGGAGAAATCACCCCAACTTATCATGGAAACAACAAGGTGAGGAGGTATAAGGGAAGTCAAAGCAACATCAAGGGCCCAAGTACAACTCCAAGTTTGAAGAAGAAGTTCTAGGAAAGCTAAAGAGCCTTGATGAAGTGAAGAAAGATGTGTCCTTTCAAGGGCAAAACATTAGCCTCCTTGATCAAAGTCTTCATCAAATTTCCCTTTCACTTTCCCCTCATGAAGAAGGGAGGCTCCCGTCTCAACCTATGGACAACCCAAATAGTGATGGCGGTTATGTAAGCACTACTCAAGGTGCTTATGTCCCACCACAAGGCCAAGTACCCCCAATTCATCAATACCAAGGACCACCAAATCCATATGCTCCTCCACCTCAACAACCCAATTTCAACTACCAATACCCCACCTCACTCATACCAACAACTCCCTCCACAATATCACCCCCATCCACCACAACTATCACAACCACAACCTCAACCACAATTCATCCTTCAAAACCCCAATCCACCACACCCAAGACCACCTCAACAACCACAACCTCCTCCACAAGCTTCCTATTTGACTACCCATGAGAATGTGAAGGTAGTGATAGTGTTGAGGAGTGGTAGGACCTTGGAGAAACCATGGGGTAATTCTATTGATAGTGCAACCCGTGATGATAAAGTTGATACTGTGATCATGGATGTTGATATTGAGATTCAGGTTGAGGATACTGTGATAGGCACCTAGGTTGATACTATGATACAGTGAGATGATACTGTGATTCTTGTGATACTACTTGATGATTATGTTGACTTGAGCTGGTTGACAACACAACTTCCTCCATTCCTAGATGCACTTGAGGAACCATCCACTGAAAGAAGGAAGAAAAATCACACTGAAGACATCATGGAAACTTTTAAGCAGGTCAAGATCAATATTCCTTTACTTGATGCAATTAAGAAAATCCAGTCTTATGCTATGTTCTTTAAAGACTTATGTACATTCAAGAGCAAAACAACAGGAAGGACACCAAGTAAAGTCAAGATCACTGAGCAAGTGAGCTCAATTATGCAACACACTATGCCAAGGAAGAGAAAAGATCCTAGTGCTCCTATCATATCATGCTACATTGGAAGACACTGCATAGACAAAGATCTTCTTGTCTTGGGTTCTAGTATAAATATGGTGCCGTATGATGTGTTTGCTAAACTACAAATTGGACAACTGAGTCCTATTCACTGCACTTTGCAATTGGCCGATTGATATGTGAAAATGCCTAGAGGGCGTATTGATGATGTTTTGTTCAGGCTTGATGATGAGACCTTCTTATTTTCCCTACTAATTTCATTATTTTGGACATGATAAAAGACTCAAGGAAAGTTCCTATTATCTTGGGGAGACCCTTTTTGGCTACAACCGATGCAGTGATGACTTTCATGCACAGGAAGATCTGGCTAAACATTTTCAAGTCTTCTGCTAAGGCTGAGGTGATAGGTGCTACAGAAGATGATTGTTATCTTATTGTGTGTCTTGATGAGATTGTAGAAGAATGTCTCCCTGCATGGATTCAAAATGCCACACGAGGTAGTGCTCTAGAGTCTATTGTAGAATTTCTCGATGACGATGATGATGAGGATGTGGAAGAAGAAATGGCCATAGCTACTATAAGTGCAGACCTCTTTTCCATTTCTTATCCACTAAAGAATTCCCTTGAAGAGCCTCCAGTTCTTGAGCTCAAGTCTCTTCCCAAAGGACTGAAATATGCTTTTTTAGGCTCCAATGACACCCTCTTGGTGCTCAATTCTTCTATCCTTTCTCTGAAGCAAGCAGATGCATTGATGGTGGTTTTGAAGAAAGACATTCAAGCCATTGGATGGTCCACTACTAATCTGAGGAGTATTGACCCCTCCATTTGTGTCCATAGAATCTATCTTGAGGATGATGCTAGGCCAACCCATCAAATGCAAAGACCGTTGAATCCAAAATTGAAAGAAGTTGTAGCAAAAGAGGTAGTGAAGCTACTAGATGCTGGAATCATAAATCCCATTTCTAATAGCCCATGGGCGAGTCCCATCCATGTTGTACCCAATAAGGGTGGGATCACAGTAGCCGAGAATGAAGATCGATAGTTGATGCCCGTGAGAGAACAATCCTAGTGGAGGATGTGCATGGACTATAGAAAGCTGAATGAGAATACCAAGAAAGACCATTACCCTCTTTCACTCCTTTATCAGATTTTGGAGAGATTAGCTGGATAGAGTTTCTACTATTTTCTTAATGTGTACTCCGGTTACTTCTAGATAGCTATTCACCCCGCGAATCAAGAGAAGATGATTTTCACTTGTCCAAGTGGTACTTTTTCTTACAGAAGAATGCCATTTGGGTTGTGCAATGCTCCTTCGACATTTCAAAGATGTGTGATATCCATCTTTGCTGATATGCTTGATTTGACTCTTGAAGTCCCTACAAATGATTTTTTAGTGTTTGTAAGACATTTTATGAATGTTTGCTCCACTTAGTAGCCATGCTTGAAAGGTGTGTCAAGGTCTGTTTGGTGCTATCTTGCGAGAAGACTCACTTCACGATTTCTGAAGGTGTTGTTTTGGGTCACTGAGTTTCCAAGGCCTGAATTGAGGTTGATAAGGCCAAAGTTGGTCAAATTTCAAATCTCACTATTCCTTCCATCATAAGAGATGTCTGATCTTTCTTGGGGCATGTGGGTTTCTATCTCCATTTCATCAAAGACTTTAGAAAAATATCGAGGTTGCTTTGTCACTTGCTTGAAAAAGATGTGAAATTCAACTTTGAGATAAGTGTATTTAAGCCTTCAACAACTTGAAGCATAAGCTCATCTATGCTCCTATTATGCAGCCCCCAAATTTCTCCTTACCATTCAAAATTATGACAGATGCATCGAATATGGCAGTGGGATTTGTGCTAGGCCAAAGGATTGGCCCAATTCCTCATGCCATTTACTATGCAAGCAAGACTCTTGATGAAGCCCAAAGGAACTACACTACCACATAAAAAGAGTTGCTTGCCGTAATTTTTTCTCATGACAAGTTTTTCTCTTATCTCTTACAAAACAAGGTGGTGGTATACACAGATCATGCAACCTTGAAATATCTTATGTCAAAGAAAGATTCTAAGACAAGGTTTATCTGATGGATTCTATTGCTCCAAGAATTTGATTTAGAGATTGTTGACTAGAAGGGACTCGAAAATTCTACAGCCGACCATCTCCCCTGCATTGAAGCACCCTATGATGACAAGAACTGAATCAAGGAAACAATGCCACATGAGCAGCTTTTCTTACTTTCATCCACCCAAAGACCATAGTACAAGCACATAGCTAACTTCTTAGCTTGCGGAGAATACCAAGTACTTGGATAAGGGAAGAGAGTAAGAGGTTTTTTGCTATGGTGAAAAACTATGCTTGGGATGACCCACATCTATTTAAATTTTGTCCCGACTAACTCATTAGAAGGTTTTAGAAATTGAGCAGCAAGAGATCCTATCTATGTGCCACTCCGGTGTGTGTGGAGGTCATTTTGGCAGGAAACACATAGCTTCCAAGATTCTTCAAAGTGGATTTTATTGCCAACATTGTTCAAAGATGCTCATGAGTATTGCAAATGTTGTTTGAAGTGCCAAAAGGTGGGCACTATCTCCAAGAGGGACATGATGCCTCTATCACCCATTCTTGTGGTTGAGGTGTTTGATATTTGGGGCATAGACTTCATGGTCTATTTCCTCCCTCTTTTGGATAGGTGTACTTCTTGTTGGCCGTTAATTATGTATCAAAGTGGATCGAAGTGATTTCCACGAGAACCAATGATTACAAAGTGGTTTGTGATTTTGTAAATTGAACATCTTCAACCGATTTGGTGTACCATGGGCCATCATTAGTGATGGCAGAAGCCATTTTATCCATCATACTATTGAAGAACTACTGAAAAGGCATGGAGTGAATCATCGTGTGGCTACCCCTTACCACCCTCAAACGAGTGGTCAAGTTGAGTTAGCTAATGGAGAGATAAATCTCATTCTTGAGAACACAGTTAGATTGTACCACAAGGTTTGGACTTTATGTCTCAATGAAGCTTTGTGGGCATATAGGACTGCATTCAAATCCCTTATTGGCACCACACCATTTAAACTTGTGTATGGAAAAAGCTGCCATCTACCCGTGGAAATACAACACAAGGCTTTGTGGGCATTGAAAGCCATTGATATGGATGGAGACACTGCCAAATTGAAAAGAAAGTTGTAGCTACATGAACTTGAGGAGATGAGACATGAGGCTGATGAATTGTCCAAAAGTTACAAGGAAAGGACCAAGTTCTTGCATGATAAGTTGTTCAAGAAGAAGGACTTTGAGCCCGAACAATGGGTGTGGTGGTGCAACTCTAGGATGAAGTTCTTTCCTGGGAAGCTTCGGTCTAGGTGGGAAGGATCTTTTATAATCAAGAATGTATACCCATCTAGGGAAGTGGTGATATGTGAAAAGGATGGAGCAATAGAGTTCACCGTCAATGGACAAAGATTGAAAATAGTTGTTGAAGTAGGTCTGGATAAAGCCAACGAAAGTTTTGACATTGTGATGTTAGTTGAGGAATACTTGATTGATGAAGAGATGTGCTTAAATTCACATAAGAGGGACATCTACTACAAAGATGCTATGAAAATTCCATGAGGTTGATGAGTCTAGAATCAATAAGCCCGAATGAAGGCATAAAACTTAGAGCTAGTGGGAGACAACCCACCTAGACTTGGGAATTGTTTCACCCAACCTTCACTTTTGATACTTTTGCTTTATTTTTACATGATTCCAAGTACACACACACACTTGTGTTTAACAATTTTTCTTTAATTTTGATGACGAAACATGTGAAATAGGTGAAAGTCAAAGGAATGGGGTACATTTTAGTGAAAAATAGTGATGGAACATTAATTGGATGATTGGATTATGAATGATTGAGAATTTTTAGAATTTTGTCTACTTGGAGGTATGAGAACAACTGTGCTGGCGTGGAACAACCATGTTGGCATTGTCATTTTCAATAGGGAAAACCCAAGTTTTGGGCCCGGTCAAGATGACCATTCTGACCAACACGACCATGATGGCATTCTGCCAGAATGATCGTGATGGCCCAGACCCAGTACTTAAGTTGCCTGATTTTTCACATCCTATCACAACTTCTCCCTCATTTTCTCAACCCAGAATGACCATTCCATGACCTAGGGTGGCTTGGGTGACTCCATTCACCCCAAATCGTCTCCTCTTCCTCCCAAACTCTAGATTTGAGTTCCCTTTATATCCCAATCACCTTCCCTTACCTCAAGCTCCACTTTCCACCCTCCATTAACCTCTATTTCTCCATCTCCAAGGAGATTTAGCCCCTACATTTTAGAGGTATGAAAATTGCTGTGCTTCTCTATTTCTCCACCAAATCCTTAAAAAAATGAAGAGCACATGCAAAGAAATGAAGAAATGGGTAGAGAAGACTATGAATATCCTCAACGGAGGAAAAATATGCACCAAACAGGCCTCCAACGTCACACCGCCATCACCAACCCTATGTCACCATCCAAATCCATCTCTGATTTGTCTATCTAAAGATTGGCATCAATGAGTGCTTCTCAAATCTGCTCCTCCTCAAGCCACCGCACATCGAACCCTAGCTACAACAATCCCGAGGAGGACGGGGAGGAAGAAGAAGAGTTGGAAAACATAGTTGATTCAGTTGATGTTTATGCACTGGCCCAAGAAAGGAGGGCCAAGAAAGTAGCTACTACATCATCCTCGTACCTACCTCCATGAGACACTCTACTTCATTAGCACAACCTCACACCACTCAACAACCCACTAGATGCCAGTTGTTAATTGAAGAAGAAGATAAGGATGCACCCATTGAGAAGATTCCCTTTAACTTGGACACTAGTTTGGGGTCACACACTTATGAGGAGGAGGAGGTAGATGAGACTGAGAGTGAGGAGATGGAGGATGAGCCAGTGAACTTCTTATCCAAGCTAGAGGAGGACAAAATGAAGTGGGCTGGAAAGCAGCCTAAGGAAGCCACATATGGGAGAGGCACAATAACAAGAATGTTCACAAGGCCCCTCCAACCTGAGTGCGCTAATAGGGGGTGATTCCTACAAGATAAGCTTTCTCCAACACCATGCAAGCTGTAGGGATGCATGCCATTGCCAAGAATTTCTTAGAATCATGTGAGTTGTATCACTTGTTGACCACTATACAAGAAACATACATAGAGACAACTCATGAATTCTTTGGGTATCTGGAAAATGTGTAATATCAAGGGAAGGATGCAATCCATTTTAGGATCAACAACTCCACATATGTACCAAAGTTCTCCTGCCTCAACAAGATCTTAGCACCAACACTAGAGATGGCACAAAAAATTGATGGGGGTAGATATGATAAAAATGGAAAATGCAACTATTCTAAGATGTGGGAAACATTCACTGGCCAAAGAACCTTCACAGGGGGAAAGTAAAGAACAAGAAAAATTTTCAATCCTGCTTTGAGATACATTTAGAATGTTCTAGCCAACCCTATCTTTGGCCGATACAACAACCAAGGCTGCTACTCCCAAAAAGACCTATTTATGATCTCTATAATGGTAAGTCGTGGCCATGTGAATCTAGGAATGATGATGATTGATCACCTAAAAATAATCCCCTCCAAGAGCAAGAACCCTTTCATAATGGGGGGTATTGTGACCAAAATAGTAAAAGCACTTGATTTTGATCTCTAGAACCTCATTAAGGTAGAAGGAACCAAGTTGGTTTCCTTGAACTATGTTGCAAGGTCCCAGATGATATCTATAAGAGACAAAAAGATCATTTACAACATGCACGCCAGGTACCTTGACACCACTTTAGAGCTACCTTACCATGCTTCTATTCTTCTTGATGATATCAGGTCGATGGAACATATTCCAACAAGACTTTCTAAGTGGGAAATCTAGTATCCTAGAGAAGACTACAGACTCATGCCAGTGGACTTACTTGAGAGGGGGGAGAGACAGATGTGCCAAAGCAACAACACATCCTTGAGCAGCCACATCACATAAGATAGAGACACAAGGATTTTGATGTGCAACCATCTCCAACAAATGCATATGACATGTCATCCATTCATTCACAGTTTGAGGGGATTCAATAGACACATCAGGCCATGTGGTTAGATCAACAACAAATGCATCATCAGATCAACTACATGTATCCATATCAGCATGTACAGGTGCAGAGAAACCCCCAATTAGGGGAGGATTTCTGGGGAGCCCTATCTGGATACCAGGAGACATACCTACCTCCATAGGACGACTACTAGGGCCACTATTACCAGCACCCACCTCCACAGGTGTCCCACCATAGGACCCCACACCACCAGAGTAGTGACATCTACCCTATCATTCCTGAGCTTTAGTTTCATGCTGAGGAAAACATGATTCAGAAGTTTGGGGTGGTAGGACAGTATGTCCCCTTTCATAGCATATTTTTTTGATGACCGTCTCACCTGATATTTGTTTGATTGACATTAGTCTTTGTAATGTAGTTTTCTTAATGTTAGCATTTCATGCATACATGTAGTTGAATTTCAAGCATTTTGTTGTGTAATTTTTCGAAGTTTTTGTTCTTTTTTCTCTCCCATGTCCTGCATTACATTTCCATGTAGATTTTGGTAATTTTGTGTGTTTTAACTAGGATTTGCTACTCTATGTTCTAATTTCCCTAAATGTAGGTTTAGATGTGATTGAATGCAAATTGACACCATCTTGGTCAATTTTGCCCAAATTTGAAGGTTCTTGCCCAAAAGTGTGTTTCAATTGAATCTCTATATGTTGTGATCAAAATTGTTAAATCGTGGATAATGTAAATTTATTTTGATGTTGGTGGCTAGAATGAGTTCTATGTAGTAATTTTGCTTGTGCTTCAATCCTCTAGAAATAATTTGCTATTTTGAACAAAAGGGTGATTCTTACAAGTCTTGAACGTTTGGGTTTTCTTATTCTTTATGAAAAGGATGCAATCTAGTATACTGTTCATTTTATGCATGACTTGTTCGATTGGTGAATGTTACATGGGCTAACTTGCTTGAGTGAAATTATACATGAATGTCCACTTCTTGTGACCCCTCTTTGATTTGACATTTATTCCACCATCTTCTTACCTCTCAACCTCATGAAAGGATGCCAAAGTGCACACATCAGCCTTGACCACCCCCAAAAGTTTGGGGTGGTCATAAATTTACTTGCCCGCTTCACTCTTGTCATCATATGCCCTACCTACATCAAGAGAAAAGAAAAGAAAAATAAAAGAAAAAGCAAAAAGAAAATAAAGGGTGCTCATGTTTAAGAGCATTCAAACAAAGAAAAGATGAGTGCAAAAACACTCTACTCCCTTTCACAACCATTTCTTCTCTTTTTATGCCAAGTTGGGTTAAGGTATATCAACTCTAGCCCTCATCCTCCTACACAAGCCAAGTGGGTCATGAGCAGTGAAATGAAGTGTATGAGGTAGATCTCGCAAGTGAAACAGTAATTTTAACCTTTTGAATGTATTTCATGCATGATATGGTTTACCCAGAGCATTATAAAATGCATTGGTTGCATATGTAAATGATGATCCATATTCTAAGTTCTTGTACTCCATGCTAGATTCATACTTGAATAGAATGAAAATGAGTACAGAGTTGTGGATTGCATGCCTAATTCCTCATGTGAACTCATTTTAGCCAATAAACATCATAGTATACTTTGGATCAAGATTGCAAAAATAGTTGGATATGGCAAGGTGTCATTGATCTCATTAGATCATATGAATCTTATGTATATTAGCTAGTGGACCCATCACCCTAACTTCTCTAAGTTGTAAAGTTTCTATGAGTCCCTCTTCATCATGAGCACTTTTTGGAAATAAACAAGAGGTTTTTGTATTACCCAAATGTCTGATAATTTAAAATTCAATTATTGAGTCCATAAGGGAAGGCCTCAGTTGTAGCAATAATCCTATCTTTTATTTCACTCTTGGTAACATTCACACTATATATGTTTGTGTGTATATATATATATATATATATATATATATATATATATATATATATATATACCTTATTTTGTTCATAGGTTAAAAGTCAAATACTCTCATCTTAGCTCTCCAATCATAAATTTCATCAAACCCTACAACCCCTCTTCATCATGGGTAGTAACCCTTTCATCAATTTCATCTCTTGAACCATAGTTATGTTATCCTTTGACTCCCTCTATATTATGTGGGACTTAAGGAGTTGATCCACTCATTACTTATTAAATATCAAACTCATATACTCCAAAACACAGTAAGAAGTATGAAGGAGGGCAAGTAACTTCTTAATTTCTAAGATGTATAATACATAAGAAATATCATTATATAACTAAAAGTTAAGCTATTACATTATCATTACTTTACATTGTTTCTCACCTCAAGGGTAGCATTAGATAAAGGGAAAGTACTATGTATAATTGTACCAAGGACTAGTTTACAAAAGGCAATCTGGCCTTTCCAATCTATCCTTAAAGTCCATGAATCATGATACATGTTCATCTTGAGGCAATTTACATTTGGGTGTGCACTATTAAAACTATTTGCGCACTAAAGAATAAGGTGTGATAAAAGTAGTTCCCATTCATAAGAAAGAGAAAACTGTGAGTTGGCTTTTAATGTGTCAAGAGTACTTGGAACAAGAGAATTATGTGCTTCCCTTTAGTAACATAATCATTGAATGTGAATTTCTTTCCTTTTAAGTTAATTCTTAATTATAAACAAATAAACTATTGCATGTAGATCCTAGGAAACTAAAATCTATCTGAAGCAGGTTGGAAAACCATCAGATTCCAAGACAAGGTGGGGCAGAAAGGTGCACCCTATGTGGAAAGGAACAACCATTTTACTTGTATATTGATAGGTTGAAATTAGGGCATTGGGTGGAAGGCACATCCAATATATATGGTTATGCTACACTAGATAATAATATTCTATAATCAATCATTGAAATAGATTAGACAAATATAATTTTCAGTCATTTATCAAAGCATTTAAAAATTGAAAGGGGATTGGAACATCCATACTACAACAAATGGGGTTAAATGAGAAATAAATAAAAATGCAAAAATTTAGTCTTTCAAAAGAGAAAAATAAATTATAAAGAAAAATCTTTCAGTTTAGGGTTTATGCCTCGCTAAAGGAAATTAGGGTTCTGATATGTAAAGGGTAGGAACCGAGAGGTATCCTCTCATTACTAAGCTGAGGAATAACTCCAAACAATACAAAGTATACCATGAACTATGAAGGGAAAGATGAATTTCATCCCTTTCATACATTGTATATAACACAAAGCAAGGTAATAAATAAGAAGCGACTAATACAAAGTCACATAACAGTTCATATAAATTGTTCCTTTCCATATAAGGTGTCATAAAAAAATACCTAATAATATATAAGGATGATTGTAGAGGGCACCTAACATATGCATTAAAACACTTAAAGTATGTGCATATAAATAATGTTTGAGAATTATCATGGATTAGAAATATAAAAAGGGGTATTCCCAAAAAAAGAGGGGATATCAACATATTGATAAGTTCCAAAAGAAGTAACCAAAAGAATGAGGCATTAAAGAGTAATAGAACATAATAAAGTGTCATGTTATTTATTTATCCATAATAATAGAAATGAAACAACTACATGCATATATGAGATAATCAAATATCAAAAATAGGTTCATAACACCACTAGATAATGGATTGAATGAAATAAGGGTGGAAACACACACCCTGGGTAGAATATGCGTGCCCTTGGATATAGATGGTTGTGCCCATGCACCACTACTCTAAATAAATTAGTCTAACATTCAACATCCATAAATTGATACGAAAGTCATGTAATTATGTTATATTTCAATTTTCAAGTAACAAGGCAAGTGGGATCATAGACCCTATGCCCAATGAAATCTCATAAATGATTTATGAATTTAATGATTTCCAAATGAAATAATAATAAGAATCAAATAAAGGATAATTACCTCATTTTAGGAAATCTGGAACTATAGTAGATTAAATGCCCAAACAAAAATAGGGATTTGCAAAAATATGGTATACACAACTAACTTTATTTCTAGAGATGAAATCCAAAATTTAATAGTTTCCAAGGATTGGTGATGAGAGATGAAAAGTAGAAGAATAATTGTTACTATCTAGCTAGAAGTCAAATATTGTTCAATTTGAATTATTTAGTATGATTTTTTTTATCAAAAATTATTATTCCATATAACTAATTTATTATCCCCAATTGAGGGATTTAGATCTATATTAGGTGTAAGATCTATCTCTACCCACATAAATGTATATGTGTTTATTTTTCATATGAGTTTGGGTGTTAATTAATCTTCTGATTCAGATCTTGAATTTTATTTCCTGTTCGTCCTTAAACTTGGGCAAAAGTATAAAAGCAATTGATTGGTTGAATGTATCAACCTTTAAATTTATACCTAACTTCAATAGATACCCGTAGTTTAATACAAAGTCGATTGTAATAATACGGGGTCAAAAGTAAGGATAAGGAGAAACAACTAAATATGAATAGATAGACTTAGCTTAGCTAAAATCAAATAAAAAGGATGAAGCTAGTAAACCTATTAAGGAGCAAAGTAATATACTTCAAATAAAAAAATCTAAGTTACAAAACTCGAACAAAACTGAGGTAATTTCGAATCTGATAAAAGGGAAATTTGGTTAGGTTTCACCAAAAGGACCAGTCTCAACCATGCAAAACCTTATCTTCTAGTGTATTCATATTCTCGACATGTTTTATAAGTAGTCATATTAGGTATCTAAGATCTTCCTTCTTTCGAGATTAGGGTAGATTTATATCTAAGGGAGCCTCTTTCTTCAGTTGATAGCCAACAGATCTATATATAAACACATGACCTTTTCTATAGGAACTCCTCATTCTCATGGTTTGCTACTAATCCATACTTTCTATCTTAGTGAACTAGTTCTCTTGAATTTATTCTAATCAAACATCACAAGAAGGTAGCTAGTCAAACAAGCAACACATTTAAATAGGTTTGTAGAAACAAAACCCTAAGAACATAAGTATCTAAATAAAAGAAGGAAAGATCACATGGTTGGGATAACCTGATGGCTACTCCCAACCCAAATTAATACGTTTATCCACTCATGGTATAAGAAAGAAACAAACTATAAATTGAACAAGTCATGGTTTTAAAAGAAAACAATGAAAACAACAAATGAATAAGGAGAGAGGTCGATACACATGTCAATTTAGATGAGAGGTCCATCTATCGACCTTTCAATTGAATCTGCATGAGAGAGGTTGAACACCTTGAGTGGTCAATCGATCCCTCCTATCGACCTTAGAGGTGGATATTCCTTATTCGGTTGTTGAAGTTTCTTAATTAAGGAAAACTTATCGATCTAGATGAGGAAGTGGCTGGTGGCTAGGTTAGAAGTCGATTTCTCTTGCTAGGTTGATAGAACTCATGAGGTTGATTGATATGATATTGGTCTTAGTAATCTACAACATTGTTTTGACTTGTTCATAGAAGACAAGATGCCTTTAAACTGATGCTTTAGGGTCTCATTGATTGGCCTTGACCAACATCTTGTTGATCTATGATTGGCCCAGGTAGTGTTTGTACCATTGACAATCGAACTAGGAGAATTATTGATCTTTAATTTGATTGATTCTTTTTTGTCCTCAAGTCAAAGTTCTTGAGGAGACCAACTGCTTTGGCTGCTCGAGCTCTAGTCTTAGCTTCACACTCGATGGGCTACTTTAGAATTGTTGACCTAGGGTCAATAGGTGGCTTGGAAGTGTTATCTCGACCAGATCATACTATTTCAAGCTTATTCTTGGTTAAGCTACATTAATTTCAGAGTCAATATATTTCTAGAAGGTCAATATAGCTTGAGGTCGATTGGTGCAATTTTTGATGCACCAGGTTGATAGGTTGGATATAGAGATCTTTGAGTTTGGTTCCTTTATTGGCGAAAGATTTGATCGATGGAGATTTCTTTGTTCTACTCGTGATCTTCTTTATGAATAATGTTCGACCATGGATGTCGATTATTAGTCTATTGAGATGCATAGTTTTGGGTCCAATTTTGTGCATTTTAAAAGGTAATTTAGTCATATTAGAGTTTTGCTTAATAATTGTAAAGTGAAGGACTTTATTGTGATGCCCCACCACACCAAATGAGATTACTCAAAACAAAAGAAGTGATCGACTGCTAATTAGCCTCATAAAAAGAAAAGAGGGTAAATTAAAATTGATTTTTACATTACTATCATGTCCGAAAACATTACATGGGGGTACAACAACTTATATAACATCATAAACCATTTTAGATATTTATGTATGTGCCCAGTGGACTCAACTAGAACATGTATATAAAAGATATGGTTCCACATATACAAGCCATATAAAAACATCGACCGACTGCCAAAACTACATTTCGATATACATAGAATCTACAAAACATCCCTTGCTCAGACCTGAGAGTACACAAACAACTCTAAGACTCTACAACCACTATCCAACCTTCTTCTCCTACTGCTCTCCAAGCTGCTCTTCTTCAACACCATGATTCTGACCACGCCGTTGACGACCACCTAAAAGATGTGGTGACCCACTAGGTGAGACCCATGTCCCAGCGAGAGATATAACTCTCAATGAAGGTTATTGATTATAGTAGATAACAATATTACTAAACAATTTATGTAGGTTAAACTAAGTAAACAAGTCAAGAAAATTAAGCAGTTTAAGCATATTACACACACTAAGACAAATAAACAAATAGGTATATCAATGGTCATGACTAAAAAATATACGAAGGAATAGATAAGATTATCCCCTGCTAAACAATTAATTTTCTTACTGCATTATATACAACTAAGTAATATAAGAAACAAGGCAAGGGTTAATATCCAATGTGAGTCATGTTTAACCCTAAGTAGATATACTACATGGCTGTATTATGTCTTTTATTAAAACCCAGGAGTTTGAGGTATACCACTCAGACTCCAATTAACCACCACTAAGTCAAAATTAATGCCATAAAGGATCTAGGAGAGCTGGACCGCTAAGATCACATTATCCCTCAGTCAGCCACAATGACATATAAGTCCATCTGCAAGATAGCCTTGTCTATCTTGGTATACAGGTCACGACACTAGTAACTAGGGTATACAAAACCTAAACATCTGAGGTACAAACACAACTATCCTCAATCACATGTCATATAGTGAATAATAAACATATGAGATACAACCTCAACCGCTCTCCTACTGAGGTATGACTGCAACCATCCTCAAAAACATGCATATACTCAACAATATATGACTCTGAGCTTCCACTAAAGGAGAACTCATTTCACCATCCAATAGATCTTGATACTAGAATGAATCTACGACATGTGTCACTACATAATTAGGGTTTGTCTTGATTAATTAATGAGAATTGGGTGATTTAAGGCTGCATCAATCAAGTTACATACAAACCTTAAAAAACTCTACAAAAGTCATTGGTAGATTGTAACTTTAGAAGATATAAAATGTATGAAACATAAAGTTTATTACATCATCATAAGATACTATTCATTGCCATACATGAGTCCACACACATCACCATACTATCACAGGATATAAGTCCTTGTCACACCACTAAGGGTTCAACCATGTCCAAGGTCGTAACACCATCCACATTGTTCCCTACAAGAACATCATTATCTTTCCATGCCCCATCAAGTCTCATCATTCCATCACCATGCATGTGACACAAGTTTGATACAACATTACCCAAGAGCTATATTGTTCTTATGATTGAAAATTAGGTTTACAACAACAAAAAGAGATAAAGTATTCCATCATCATACTAATCACACAAGAAGATATGTATTATCATCACTTACTTGGATTAGGGTTAGGTTCAATGAAACTAGTTGAATTATCATTACCAAAACAAAACTTTACAAAAACCTTAGGTTTGTATACATTCGAGGGAAAAAGGTAAGACTATTAGATCATGTGTAACCAAGCACCAACAAATTAGGATTACTTAATCAAAACACCATCACTCATATACCAGGAAACATAGTGACCATGGGCATAATTACTCATGAACCACATAAGGTAGGGCCCACGTTGGCTACCTTTGAGGTTAGCCACCTGTAGCGATTACTAGGGTAATATGCCATAAAGACTACTGGGGTTAGCCATCTCATCCACCACTAGGGTCTAGAGATTTTAGTGACCACTAAGGTTAGGGTTACTTCAACAAACACAATGGTGACTGATGAAAACATAAAGCATTGGGGACCAATTGGAGTCGTAACTGTTGGCGACCATTATCATCAAAACTCTTATCCACCTCATAAGGCACAACCTTGGCATCCAACATACATTCAAAATCTTAGCGACCATTAAAAGACCAAATATGTTGGTCATCATCGAGAATCTAAAAGGTCATCAAGTTGCATTCTCAAGGAAGATAATCTGTTCAAAACCCTAATTCAGCAACCATCGCATGAGAGAGCAAAACCATCGTTTTCACAAGAATGCATGAACCAAACTTTCGTCACCAAAGAAGGTCATACCCAAGGAGTAAGATTCAATCAAGAAGAGTTATTTATTCAAAATCACCATAAACCACAGAAACCATAGTAAGGACATTATCTTTCTACTTAGAACAACATTTTTAGGGCAAGATTATGCATATGCAAGGTAGAAGTAAGCATTAATCATGAAAAAAGTTATATAACTCATCTTAGAGATGATGGAGCCACTCCAAACAACAAGGTATCTCAAAGGAAAGAGGGTAGAAACCCTAGATTTAGCAATCCTCTTGGCCAAGCTAGATTCTTATCCAAAAGGGAAGCAAACCCTAGGTTGAAGAGGCAAGAAAGAGAGTGTCTTCAACCTCTAGAACATGCTCCACAATGGAATACCATGGTTTAGGCTAAGAAGAGAAAGAGAGAGGGTAGGGAAGCAAGGAAAATGAAGGTAAAGAGAGAGATAACACTTACCATGACCAAGAAGCAAAGAAAAGAAGCTCCATAAGCATAAGGAGAGGGTAGATCCAAACCCTAGGTCCACATGCAAGGCAGATCAGATACCTTCTCCTTCTTTGGCACCTCCTTCTCCACCAAGCACCAAGGGAATGGGCTCTAAGAGAAAGAAGAGAGAAAGAGGGTTCATAGGGTTTGGTTGCATGAAAGGAGGGAGGTATATATGGCTATGGAAGAGAGAGAGAGAGAAGAAAGGGGTAAGATGTCAAGCCAAGCATGAATGTATCTAAGAGATCTCATCCATGCAAGAATCTTACACATGCAACCAATTCAAACAAAAATTAGGCGGCCCCACCAAGAAAAGTCATCGACAAGGAGGTCTAGAAAAACATAGCGACCACTAAGCACATCACAAGGTTAGATTAATGTTTTAAGCATCTAATTATGATGATCAAGCATTTTGAACCAAAAGGTAGGGTCAAGGGTCTTACAACTATAAAACCCTAATAAGGATTTCGCTCCCGAAATCTTATGCAAATATAGATGGGAGCTTCCTACGCATCTTATTCTCTAACTCCCACATGGCTTCCTCCACACCATGGTGATGCAAAAAAACCTTAGTAAGACTATATCCTTATTCTTCAACTTCTTCACTCTCCTATCCAGGATCAACATAGGACCCTCAACATATGACACATCCTCATTTAACTCAACCTCTAAAGGCTGCAACATCAACTTTGTATCATGGTGGCCCATCCTCAACATAGAGACATGGAAGTCATCATGCAACTTGTATAACTCTGGAAGTAACTCCAACTTATATGCCACATTCCCCACACGTGCCAAAATAGGGTATGGTCCCATATGCCTAGGAGCCAATTGTCATGGAACCATTCTTACTCCAATCCTGATCTCACTGCCTAAATAGTGGTGAAGGGATTGAAGCACCCATCCCTGAGTGGCCTGATAGGATCTATCACACTGGCATATACAATAAGAACTAATAACTCGAAAACTGGATATTTAAGGAACAACTAACCCAATATGGAGATTTTTCCAATATATATAATTATCATCAGAGTATGTAGAGTGCGGAAGAAATCTTAATCAGTGTTCCATTTGTATTGCCTAAAATCAAGAAAATCGAGGCACAATCATGCAATTACATGGTACACTATTAAAATCAAGTAAAATAGTTTATAAGAAAATAAGTGTACTTGGAAGGACTTATATTTCAAAAGTATAACAAGCAATTTGCAAGAACCAAAAGTTATTCGACAAGGTTTTCAAATGATTCGATTTTTATTATGAGTTCCCATTATGCTGTAATTCGAGAAGCATGCTTATATATTTTTGTGTGACTTTATCACCCCAATGCGATGGGGGAAGTCACTGGGCTCCTGATGCAGGGGTTTTGAGTCGCTTTTACAGGCTAGTTTTACACTCATTTTATGCGCTTATTGGTCATATTTGTTGTTAATATCACATGATTCAATTCCTTTAGCCCATTGTCCTTGTCTGCATCAAATTCATCTTGTTTTACATTATTTTGTATATATTATCATATTTCTCGGATTTGATTTGTGTTTTTCTCTCATTTTTAGGAAATTCACAATTCTGGACCCGTCAATACCATCGATGATCTGTCGATAGCATCAATAGACCAACAGTGATAGAGTCAGAGAGGAAGCAGATAGTTTGACACCATCGACACTTTGTCGATGGTCTCGGAAGTCCAACAGCGAGACAAATATCACCCCGTTGATACCATCGACGGGAACGGTCGATGGTATCGAGATGCCATCAGGCGGCTTCCAAAAATTGAAGAAAGCATCGATACCCTAAGGTGTTGATACCATCGACACCCCGTCGATGGTATCGACGCCGTCAGATTAGAGTTTTGTCCAGTACGACTTCAATCGGGCGACTGCATTCTTTTGGCAGCCGTAAGTGGTACCTATACCTAGGAAAAGACGGCCCAAAGCTGTGAGACACTTTCTATTCTATTGCACAAGTCCCGAAGGAGGAGAGAGAAAAGAACAGATCCGAGAGCTATGCCCTGGGAGATTCCAGAGATGCAGACATAGTTTTTCACTGCCGGAAGGCTACAATACTCTCATCCTACGTCGAGGATCACTCGGTTCTTCTCCGTTCAGGGGTTACACCATCTCCATCCATGTTTCCTTCATGTTTTCTCCTTCCTTTATGGTGTTTTTCATTGAGATGAACATGTAGGGCTAATCCCCTTTGTCTCTAGGACCAAGAGTAGCCCGGGCAATCATTGTATGACTCTTCTTACTTAGTTTATCATAATTTGTCCCTCAAATCTATGGTATGATATCATTTTCTCCATTGCTATCATTGTGCTTGATCACCATAATGGTAATCTAATACCTTTAATTTCTTTTGATGAAGAATTAATGATAGAAAAGAGGCAGTAATCACATTAATGAATAAATCCTTTGGAAAAGGTGATGTACGGTTAATGGTGGGAACCCAGAGACATGTTTTTCATGCACCTAGTCTAGGGCATAGGTTACTACTAGCGTGGAACCGACCTAGATTAAGGTAGTGAATTGTATCGTGGAAGTGAGCAATTCTACCTACAAGCCACTATCCAGAAAGGGAGAAGAGTTGTGATAATTGTGAAGGAATTAGTACAACGAGAACCCGCGGTGAAACTGCTATCCTAGAGATTTCTTTTGAATTGATTGAACCAACCATTTAATCGATTGCTTTGTTTTTTTATTGTTCTTTTTCAAAACAACCTCCAAACTTTTATAATCAGTTTAGCTGATCGTGAGTAGTTAGTAGTAGTCTACCGATAATTACGTTTCCCTATATTCGACTCGGGCCTTATAAGGCCTATATTACATTGACGCATACACTTGCGTTATACGCACGGTAAAGTCGTGTCAAGTTTTTGGCGCCGTTGCCAGGGAGACAACAATTTTTAGCACTACGAATGCTACAAGCGGCCACTCTAGGCCACATTTAATAATTTTAATAATTGAGAGTAACTTGTCTATCTTTCAAATTCTTTAATTCGTCTAGCACTGTACTTAATCAAAATTTTCACATTTTAGGTAATAGTGCATGGTGAAGATGCGTAGTACCGACTATGTGCAATCGACACCTGAGATTCCACCTTCGGGATCGGGTGACGAGGAGGAGCATATCCACAATCAACTTGAAGATTTAAACACAGATTCTGAACCTGAAGTAATGGCTGAGGAACAGATAATATGGGAGAAGATCAAGACTTCTTCCTCATTCACGTCCAAGGGACCGATCAAAAAGAAGGCGATCAAAATTCCGACATACAAGATTGATCCGACACTGATAAACCTGGTCAAGTCTAATGCATTTCATGGGCTGAACAATGAAGATCCAGTGGCCCACATCAACACATTTGTGAAAAAATGTGATATGATAAAGATTGTTAAGTTCCCGCAAGAAGCACTCTACTTAAAACTTTTTCCCAGTTCTTTAGCGGGAAATGCACGTGAATGGATGCACAATCTCAATGACGAGTGCATCGAGACCTGGGACCAGATAGTAGAGGTCTTCTTCAATAGTTTCTTCCCGCCCGAGAAGATGAATGACCTCGTGAGAAAGATTCATAACTTATGTCAAAAGGCCGGTGAGACTTATTCAGAGACATGGGAGCGCTTTCAGACCATGCTAAGGAAGTGCCCACATCATGGGCTGGACAAGGGCAAGCAAGTTAAAATTTTCTACTTTGCTCTCAATGAGCATGACATAAGCAACTTAGATTCAGCAGGCTCGGGCTTCTTCTTGAACAACACAGGTACAAGGTGTTGGGAGATCTTTAAGAACATGGCCAAAAAGCAGTCATGGGGTAATAGACATGCACCAGAACAAGTTAGAGTTATAGGGGAATCAAAGGCAATTAACGAGCTAAATGAGAAGATGGACCTGATAGCAAAGAGATTGCTAGCAAAAGAGGATGAAGGATCTGATGATGAGGCATAGGTCAAATTCATGCGCCAACAACAAGGGTACAGGAATAATGATTACTCTTGGAGGAAGGATAAGAAGTTCTCATGGAAGGATCCCAATAACTTTCTGTAGGATCCGGATGCCAAACCACAACCTACTATAGAGGAGAAGAGTAATGAGTTGATCAATAAAATTTTGAAACAAAACCAAGAACTCATGAGCACCTTCAGCAAGCAGCTGCAAACTCAAGGAGAATTTATGAATCAGTTTGGACAGACGCTACAAAGCCACGGGGCACAAATGAGGACACTTGAGACATATTTAACACAGATGGTAGTGGAGATTGCGAGTCTAAAGAAGCCCACAATGCAAGGTTTCCCAAGGAATACTGATGTTCCCAGAAAGAACCATCAAGCTAAGGCCATTTTATTGAGGAGTGGAAAGAAACTTTTAAACTCCAAGGCTGATGAACCGAGCACACCACAACAAGAAGACGTAGGTGAGGCCGCAGAGGATGTCGTAGTTATAGAGATAGTGGAGGATGATCTAGAGACAGCCACAGAAGAGCCCATTGCAGAGAAAGAGGCTGAGAAGAGGACACCTTATGTGCCACTACATCAGAGGGTACAGACCGTCCTGGTTCCTTATCCAAATAGTCTAAAGGCAAATAAAGTTGATGCACAATTCGAAAAGTTCCTGGATAGCTTTAGGAAACTTTCGGTCAATATTCCCTTGCTAGAGGCTATTGAGAAGATACCCTCTTATGGTAAGTTCTTGAAGGATATAATTACCAAGAAGAGGAATATTCCAAACACTGAGGTGGTAGTGCTTAAGGAACATGTCAGCACCTTTATTCTGGGAAAATTACCACTGAAGCGATAAGATCCGGGCTGTTTCAATATATCATGCTATATTGGGAAGGTGAAATTTGGTGAAGCACTATGTGATTCCGGGGCAAGTATCAACTTGATGCCCCACTATACATTCAAAAAGCTTGGTCTTAAAGAATCTCGACAAAGCAACATGAAAATTCAACTTGCGGACAATTCTGTGGTACGAACGTATGGTATTTGTGAGGATGTCTTAGTCAAAGTTGATAGGTTCGTGTTTCCAGCTGATTTTGTTGTCATGGAGATGCAAGATGAGCAAGGGAATGAGCTGCTCTTAGGAAGACCTTTCTAAGCCACTTCGGATATGATATTGGAGATGGGTAGAGGTCGGTTGACAATGGGTATAGCTGATGATAGATTCAAGATAGTCATGGCACCAAATTCAAAGCAGTCACAAGCAAATGAGCAATTTCACAAAGTGAAGCACTTTCATCATAACATCTCTCTTTGCTTAGGGAAGTTGTTTCTTGATATGGCTCACGTCATGACGAAGGTAGATAAGGGAACAATTGTTGTGGACAGCATGGAACAAACAAAAGTGGTTTCTCTTGTTAAAGCTGTGGGTTATCCCAATGATGAGGAAGAGGAAGTCTCACCGTCTACTGAGGATGAAGCTATAGCAGTCTCCATGCTTGACTCATACCCACAATTACCTCTTGAAGCTTGTTTGTTTAACATAATGAATGATTGGATGAGAATTATGTCATTACAAGAATGTGTTAAGATGCTTGAAGTGCTTCCTTTCTACTATGCCAAGCACTATGAAGAGCTGGGACCACTGCCACCACCACTTCAATATTCTTTGGTCAGTCCGCCAAAGTTAGATCTTAAGCTGCTACCTCCTCACTTGAAATACACATTCTTAGCAGTTGATGCAAGGCTACCTGTAATAATTTCGACATATTTGAGTGCCACTGAGGAAGAACAATTGATGATAGTGTTGAAGAACCACCGTGGTGCATTTAGGTGGTCGGTTTCTAACATCAAGGGGATCTCCCCTATTCTTTGCCCACACAAGATCCGACTCGCTGAAGGAGCCAAACCTGTGATTCATCCACAACGTCGCCTCAACCTCGTCATGATGGAGGTCGTCAAAAAGGAGGTGATCAAGCTTCTCTCCACATGCATTATCTATGCTATTTCAGACTCTACATGGGTGATCCCAACACAGGTAGTCCCTAAAAAGGGGGGAGTCACGGTAACTCAAAATCTTTTGAATGAACATGTCACCACCTGATTGGTAACTGGGTGGCGTGTTTGCATTGATTACCGTCGGTTGAATTCTGCCACTTTAAAAGATCATTTTCCTCCCCCATTCATTGATTAGATTTTAGAGCGGCTGGCTGGCCACTCTCACTTTTTCTTCTTAGATGGGTATTCTGGTTATAATCAGATTTCCATAGACCCTAAGGACCAAGAGAAGTCTACTTTCACTTGTCCTTATGGGACTTTCGCATATCGCTAGATGCCGTTTGGTTTGTGCAACACACATGCTACTTTTCAGTGCTGCATGCTTGCTATCTTTTTGGATATGGTGGAACGCTGTCTAGAGGTTTTTATGGATGACTTTTCCATCGATGGTGCATCTTTTGATGAGTTCTTGTATAATCTAGACAAGGTGCTACAAAGATGTGAGGACACACATTTAGTCCTCAATTGGGAAAAATGCCATATGATGGTTAGAGAAGGCATATTGCTTGGATACAAGGTGTCTAGCAAGAAACTGGAGGTAGATCCAGTGACGATTGAGGTTATTTCCAAACTACCTCCACCAAATTCGGTGAAAGGGGTGAGGAGTTTCCTTGGTCATGCGGGGTTTTATCACCGATTTATCAAGGATTTTTCTAAAATTGCTAAGACATTATCAGAATTGCTTGAGAAGGATGTTGCTTTTGACTTCAATGATAAATGTATGTATGCCTTTGAGGTTCTCAAGCAAAAGTTGATCTATGCGCCGATTGTTCAAAAATTGGATTGGACTAAGCCCTTTGAGCTTATGTGTGATGCGTCAGATTTTGCCGTGGGGGCCGTTCTTGGGCACCGCCTTGAGAACAAACCCACAATTATTTTCTCCGTGTCTAAGACTTTGAATGATGCCCAACTCAATTACACCACCATTGAAATAGAATTGCTTGCCATGGTTTTTACATTCGAAAAATTTAGGCAGTATTTGGTGGGGTCTAAAGTTGTGGTATGGACGGACCATGCTGCCATAAAATACTTAATGGAAAAGAAAGATGCCAAGCCTAGACTCATTAGGTAGTTCTTACTCTTGTAAGAATTAGACATTGAAATTAAGGACAAGGCAGGCATTGAGAATGTGGTTGCAGACCACTTGTCCCAATTAGAGTGGGTAGATGAGAGAGATACCAACATACCCATTACCAAGACCTTTCCGGATGAGAAAATCTTTTCCATTCAATTTAAGGACCCTTGGTTTTCACATATCGTGAATTATCTTACATGTAAAGAAATTCCAGATGATTGGACTTATCAAGAGTGAAATAGGTTTTTCCATTCTTTGAGATATTATTTTTGGGATGAACCTATTTTGTTGAGACAGTGTAGGGATGGAATTTTACGCAGGTGTGTACCTGAGAGTGAATATGATAGTGTGCTCAGTCACTGTCATGCATTGCCCACCGGCGGTCATCATGCGAGTATGAGGACTGCGGTGAAGGTGTTAGAGAGTGGCCTTTATTGTCCTACACTTTTCTAGGATGCCTATGATTATGTGAGGAGGTTTGATTCATGTCAAAGGGCAGGTAACATCTCAAAATGACAAGAGATGCCCCAAAATGTATTTCAAGAAGTTAAGGTATTTGATTTGTGGGGCATTGATTTCATGGGACCCTTTGTGTCCTCTAACTCCAATTTGTATATTTTGCTAACTGTTGATTATGTGTCAAAGTGGGTAGAGGCAGTACCCACAAGGACTATTGATGTTGTGGTAGTGTGTAGGTTCGTGAAGGAGCACATTTTTTGTAGGTTTGGTGTGTCACATATGATCATTAGCGATGCAGGCAACCACTTCACGAACAGGAAATTTGCTACACTATTGAGCAAATATGGGGTCAAGCATAATGTAGGTACCCCATATCACCCGCAGACGCATGGCCAAGTGGAGGTTTCCAATAGGGAGATTAACAAGATATTGGAGCGCACGGTGGCCTCCTCAAGGAAGAATTAGAGTGCATTACTACCAGATGCACTATGGGCATATAGACCACATTCAAGACACCTATAGGCACCACACCTTTTAGGTTGGCTTACGGGCAGGCCTGTCACTTGCCGGTGGAATTAGAGCACAAGGCGCACTGGGCGCTGAGGAAGATGAACTTGAGTATGGATGATGCAGGTAGAAAGCGAATGTTAGAGCTCAATGAATTGGATGAGCTAAGAATGAATGCATACGAGAACTAAAGGATCTACAAGGAGCCGACAAAGTAAATACACGACCGTCACATTCAATTGCGAGTGTTCAAGAAGGGTTATAGTGTCCTATTGTTCAATTCATGGTTAAAGTTGCATCCCGGGAAATTGAAATCCCGATGGAGTGGACCTTTTGTTATAGAGGAGGTGCGACCCCATGGTGTTATCATGGTGAGAGATGGTGAATAAATATTCTTGGTGAATGGTCAAAGGTTGAAGCACTATTATGGGGAAGACTATACAAGGAAAGTGCATGAGATCAAATTCATGGCACTAAATGAGGAATGAGGAGCATGCATGCGTCTAGCCCAAGATGTTAAATGAGGCACTTGTTGGGAGGCAACCCAACCTTTGTAGTGTACATGTTTGTTTCTTTAAATTTTTCGCATTCCTAGGTAGTTTTCATTAATTTAGCACTTAGTCTCTAAAAATGATACCTTGATGTATTTGTTGAGTGTGCAGGATGGGGAATGGTCGATACCTTTGACATCTGGGTCGATGGTATCGAATTTGGAACAACAGACAATTCTATAGAATTTCATTCCATCGATACCATCAACAGCCTTGTCGATGGTATCGAGACTGGAACAAGCAAAAAAAGGATCAAACGTCAATTGTATCAACTCATCGTTGATGGTTGTGAGTTTTCTGGAGATTTTTAGACGAATTGTCTCAGTGATTTCGATACCATTGACACACTGGTCGATGGTATCGACATGTCTACAACGACATTGAATTGGTCAGACGTCACGAGTATCGAAGGAACATACAGGTGTCGATACTATCGACATATGGGTCGATAGTATCGATGACACATCAGCGATACGAGGTCTTCATTGAGTGGTCCACAATGCCTATCCATGGACTGTGTCGATGGTATCGAAACCCCGTCGCTAACATCGACACTAGGCCGATCTGGGTCCCCACATCGAGCCATCAACAACCGTCAATTGCAGCAAGGGGCAGATTCCAACAACCGTCGATACCATCGACGGGGCTGTCGATGGTATCGACACAGCGACAACAAACCTGACCATCCCATATAAAAAGGAGGGCAAATCTTCATTCTAATCACACAATCTCATTGCCTACAATCCACAACTAAGGCTTAGCATCCTTGAGCGCCCAAGAGCAACCAAGAGCACCGCCGAAGATCATCTCTGAGCATCTTCTTCGGCTTTGCGGATCTTCTCTGAGTGCCCCGATCGTCTTCTCTGAGCTCCATTCTCTTTTCTTTTCCTCACTCATTGCCATGCAACCATGGTGAGATCGGGAGCGTCATCATCTAGGGCTGCACCTGCACTACCAGCCCACAACAAGGACTGGTTCCTCACCCGAGGCTAGTCCATCCATTGCCAGAGGTAAAAAAGGTGTATGAGGAGCTATGGAAGCGCTCCATCGAGCCGACCCGGTATGGAGATCGACAGTTGATCAAGGATTTAGGTTTTGAGGCCAATATGGCCTATGTGCTACAGGGACAATTGGGTGAGTCCCCTGAGTTTTGCCGTGACCACACCGATAGTCATCCATTCTTCAGCGGGTGGCCCATTTACAAGGAGATCATCATCAAGTTCATGGCCTCTCTAGATATTTGTGTCATTCCCAATGACTTACTATCAACATGCATAGAGTGGAAGGTGGGGCACGTTTCTTTCCGTCTCTACAACAAGGACTATATGCTGACCCTTTGTGTGTTCAATGTGATTTATGGGTGGGCCCATAATGAACTCTGTCAGCCACCACAAAATGCTGATTATGAAGTGATGTATGCAAAGATGGTTACCATACCCGAGGGGTATTCTATCAGCTGGCACCACACTGCTGTAGCTGATTTTGAGCATCCGTTTGTCAAGATCATGCACTAGATTATCTCTAACACCTTCTTTGCAAGATCAAAGCTGTCTCAAAGTAAATTTCAGGAGACAGATCTCTTCTTCCGTTATAGTCTGCTGGAGTGGGCACCTATCAATTTTGGAGCTTTCTTTCTCATGCGTGTAATGGCGGTTAAGAGGAATGTTTCTCATAGGGCTCCCATTTATTTTGGGGGTCTAATTACGCCGATTGCCATGTACTTGGGCCTGGATTTGTCCGGGCCACCCAAGATGGAGTGCAAGAACACGCTCAATTTGAGCCATTTTGTGACCGCATGGCTCGTTGAAGCTCGACATGGCATCGCCTATGCCACATGTCATGTGTGAGGTGTCTTTCAAAGGGTGCAATTGCCCGACCCTACTTTCAACATCAGACCAGGCCAAAGCTACAGGTGGACGATCATTGATGTTGATGATGAGGAAGAAAAAGCAGCTCAAAAGGCGGCAGATCCAGAGGGCGACGATGATGAAGAAGGGGAAGAGGAAGCCACTATTCCTCTTCGATGACGTGTTGCGATGAGAAAGCGTCCACAAAACTATGACGCATCCTCTTCTTCCTAGACACAACCACCACAACCCTCCCATGACGGCGATGACCCCTATTCTATGCAGGGGATGTATACCATGCTCTAGTCAATCTATGAGTCCTATCAGACAATTATTCAGTCACATCAGACAGCTTTTGTAGGGATCCATGGTACGTAGAATAGGCTCTATGAAAATCAGCAGGCGATCTTTCAGAACGAGCACCAGCTTTTCGCCAACCAACAATAGGTCTACGATAGGTTGGGCAAGATAGAGCAGCAGAAACAACCTTTCTATGATCATTACTAGAGTAGAGACTACTTTAGGGGATATCCACAGCCACCGCCCATGCCACCCTATAATCCCAACTTTAAGGGGCAATATCCAAAATGGAACCCCCATACCCACCAGTACTCGCCACACCCACCACCTCAGCAGTAGTAGGGTATCACTATTCCACCTTCTGAGTTTGTTCTTGACTATGAGGCCATAGTCGAATTCAAGCTTGGGGGGGAGATGGAACAATTTCTATCTTAGTTTTATTTTATTTTCTTCTGTTTGAACATTTTTCTTAGTTTTTGCAATTTTTCTTCTAGTTTTATAATTTGTTTTATTTATGGATTTTTAGGACCCACTTTCTATCTAGTGTAATCCATGGGCATCTAATGTAAGTGTGTCATGTCAATGTTTTTCATATGGGACTGATGTGTGAATTGTTTGAAATTGAGCACATAACTTATGAAAATAATTGGGTAGGTCAACTTTAAAACTTATGATCATAACTGTATATCGTTATGGTTCAAGAAATGAGGATGGATATGGATGTTGAGCTTTAACTGACCAAACGGTAATGGGACTTTAATTTGAAGTGAGAAAAGAGAAACCTCTTAGTTACCCTGTGCACATGTCAGTAAGGAGAGACATATAATCTTTTCCAATGGTTCTGTCATTTAGTGTTGTGATCTATCCACCTTACTTCATTCACACTCCACCAAAAAGAACTGGGAGCACACTACAATTTTTCATCTCTTGATTACATGTCATTTAGATATGATTGCATTATAGCTAGATTTTACATAAAAATGAATTTTTTTTGTAGATTAGTTATGCATGCACACATTTTAGAGTGTATGCCATTGTAGTTGCATAATTACTTTCATGTAGATTCCTTTTTGCATATTTTTGAGCATATAGGACATTATTTGCTTTATTTATTCTAAAAAATAAGAAAAGTAGGTAATTTGTTCTATACTCTAAAAAATAGATTGTAATGCATTAATTGTAGCAGTTGTGGAAATAAGCCTGAAAAAAAAATTATGTTTTGTAAATATTTCCGTAGTCAATTGAGAAAATTGGGGCTTGAAAAAAAAGAAGAAAAGAAAAGAAAAGAAAAAAATATAAGTAGAAATCAGAGGGAGAAAGGAACTTGTTTCACCTACATAATAGGGAAAATAAGCACATGATGTACTTTTGTAGACATTTTATCTCACATTGAGACGGAATAGTAGAGCATGCATCATTTCACCTAAAATGTAGGGATTAGGTCATTTTCATATGCATATGCATCATTTAGGTCATTTTTGTTGTTTTTTCATGTTAAACTGTATTGTGCTTTCTGTTCTTTCACAACCGCCCATTCCATCCACCCGTTTCTCAACACGGTAGGCCACCCATGATTATCTTCTCATTCTTGTATATCAGGAGATCTACTTCCATTTTAGATGGTAGTTATGATTTGAGCAACGTAGATAGGAGATCACAAGATGCACCACGCATGAACCGGAGGAATTTATTATATTATCTGCTTTATTTGATTGTATTCATTGATTACGGGGTGGACATCTCTCATGAATGATCATTTTCACCTTTAGGGTAGTTATCGTTCTGTGGTTAGTGAAAGCCGGTATGTGCCTTGCAGGTGGGAATCATACTATGATGTATTTTATATGATTATGTTGTTTAGTTGACCCTCACAATTTTATTCTATAGTTTTGTTGCTCGAGGATGAGCAAAGTTCAAGCTGGGGGAGTTTGATGCAGGGGTTTTGAGTCACTTTTATAGGCTAGTTTTACACTCGTTTTATGAACTTATTGGTCATATTTGTGTTTAGTATCACATGATTCAATTCCTTTAGCCTATTATCCTTGCATGCATCAAATTCATCTTGTTTTACATTTTTTTGTATAGATTATCATATTTCTCAGATTTGATTTGTATTTCTCTCTCATTTTTAGGCAATTCACAAATCTGGACCCGTTGATACCATCGACGGTCTGTCGATAGCATCAACAGAGAAACAGTGACAGAATCGGAGAGGAAGCAGATAGTTCGATACCATCAACACTTTGTCGATGGTCTTGAAAGTCCAACAGTGAGCCAAATATCACCCCGTCGATACCATCGATGGGAAAGGTCGATGGTATTGAGATGCCATTAGGCGGCTTCCAGAAATTGAAGATAGCATCGATACCCTAAGGTGTCGATACCATCGACACCCTGTCGGATCAGATTTTTGTGCAGCATGACTTCAATCAGACGGTTGTGTTCTTTTGGCGGCCGTAAGTGGTACCTATACCTAGGAAAAGATGACCCAAAGCCATGAGACACGTTCTATTCCATTGCAAAAGTCTCGAAGCAGGGGGGAGCAAAGAACGGAGCTGAGAGCTATGCCTCGGGAGATTCTAGAGACACAGACAAAGTTTTTCACCGCCGGAAGGCTGTAGAATGTTCATCCCGCGTCGAGGATCACTCGGTTCTTCTCTGTTCAGGGGTTACACCATCTCCATCCACGTTTCCTCCATGTTTTCTCCTTCCTTTTTGGTGTTTTGCATTGAGATGAACATGCAGGGCTAATCCCCTTTGTCTCTAGGACCGAGAGTAGCCCGGGAAATCATTGTATGACTCTTCTTACTTATTTATCATAATTTGTCTCTCAAATCCGTGGTATGCTATCATTTTCTCCATTGCTATCATTGTGCTTGATCACCATAATGGTAATCTAATACCTTTAATTGCTTTTGATGAAGAATTAACGGTAGAAAAGAGGTGGTAATCACATTAATTAATAAATCCTTTGGAAAAGGTGATGTACGGTTAATGGTGGGAACCCAGAGACATGTTTTTCATGCACCTAGTCTAGGGCATAGTTTACTACTAGCGTGGAACCGACCTATATTAAGGTAGTGAATTGTATCGTGGAAGCGAGCAATTCTAGATATAGGCCACTATCTGGAAAGGGAGACAAGTTGTGATAATTGTGAAGGAATTAGTACAATGAGAACCCGTGGTGAAACCACAATCCTTGAGATTTATTTTGAATTGATTAAACCAACCATTTAATCAATTGCTTTTTTGTCTTTTATTTTTTATTGTTCTTTTTCAAAACAACCTCCAAAATTTTATAATCAGTTTAGCTGATCGCGAGTAGTTAGTAGTAGTCTACCGAAAATTGTGTTTCCCTATGTTCGACTCGGGCCTCACAAGGCCTATATTACATTGATGCGTACACTTGCGTTATACGCACGGTAAAGTCGTGTCAGCTCCTTCTCTCCATATGAGGTAGGAGGCCAATGTACAAATCCAACCTCTCAATGGGGGGGGGTTCCTTGCACCCAATATCAACGTTATCAACATTATCAACATCATCATCATTATCAATATACAGGCAGTCATAATGGGCATGCAATTTATGTGTTCATGTTTTTTAAAATATAGTATAGAAAAATGGAAGACTAATCATAGGGAACAGTAGCTCATCCAAGTAAGTAGCTAAGTATACAATTAAGAGATACATAAAAGTATCTTCAATACAATCAAGGAGGAGTTATATAATAGCGTACCTTTACCGAAGATTTTGAGCAAGATCTCAAGAGTTAGAGTAGAGTCAAAGTCAAGCCCTGACACATTAATGGGCATTGATGCATTAGTATTCCAGTCTATAATAGGGTGTCACAAGGACCAACATTACAATTCATTAAGCCTCGTTATTGTCCTTGGATGTGGTATCTCATTATGATCAAGATTTCATTTTTTTGAGATTATCATGAACCATACTTAGTTCATAATAGGATCTTACCCAAAGTCAAGGTCACTAGTTAACTTCTAGGTCAATATTAATATAGAGATTTCTATGAATAGTATTTCATGATCTTAGAATGATGAGATCAAAATGTTTGATCTTTATTATATTCAATAATCACAAGATCAAGATTGGATTGTAATATTTATATTTCATGAGAAAAAGTATAACATAGCTATAAGAATATATATAGATATTATTTTGGCTTAGATATAGACCACAAGGAATCAAAATTTATTAAATATTATGGGTCCATAGATCTAGAATCATAATCTCAAAGGTTGATCAATTTGTTAAAATTAGATCAAATAAGATTTAGAGTGTTCATATTCACAATTCTAGGGTTAGAATCCATCATCAAGATTTATCATCAATTAGGGTACATAAATCATATTTAAGAATGAACATGTCAACCAAGTTAGATCTAGATCCTTCCTGAATGTATTAGATGCAAAAAGTTTAATACTATTATTTGGATAATAGATCCAAAATAGATTCTACAATATTTCATGATATCAAGACAATATTTTAAATTTTCAAACTTATTTTGCAAGTCACCATCAAAGATTATTACATAAATATATTTGGAAAAGGATAAAGAATCAGGTGTTAAAAAATTGTCCCCTTTAGGGCCCGACACTCCTTCTCTCTAGGGTTCCGATCCCCCTTCTCTCTAGACTCTCAGTGCACGGCCGATGGGGGGAGGGATCTCCACCTTTGTGTCTCCCTCCCATTGGCCCTAACGGCCATGGTCGTGGTCTTATAGATTGAAGATTGCAACGGATCGCTGGAGATAACAGGCGAACTGACTAGCCCAAATCATTGGGTCACTCCTCGGTAGTCTAGGGAGACGAGGGGACGTGATGTGTGCGAGGAGGCTAGATCGGGGTCTGCGGATCGGCATTTTGACTTTGTCAACTCCGCTCCATTCAAGAGAGATGGTGGGAGAGAAGCCATTTCCCCTCTAGATCTAGACCGCGCTGTGCTCCATTCGCAGGTGAAGTGAAGGGGTGTTTCGCCCCTTCTTCACAGGCAACCTTATCTCCCTCTCCCGAGTATCTGGTTTATCCAGGGTGACGCGACCCTCGACTATGGCTTGGTTGCTGCCTTGGCGACCCCGATGACGGTCAGGTTTTTGCTGGGCGGTTTGGGGCTTCTCCGACGTGCTCGGTTCGTGCGGGGCGGCGATGATGTCTCCTCGACTCAGGCCTCGATGTGGGGTCCGCTTTGTGCTTCGGCACGGGGGTGCTCACTCGCTGGGCGGTGTGGATTCTTCCCGACCTATCTAGCGGTGCCTCCTCCTTTTCAGATGTTGTGTCCTGGTGGCGTCTTCCTTCCTTGATGCTGAACTTGTTCTCACTGTTAGGGAAGACTGGCATCCACATTGTGGAATGGAGGCTTGTTCCCTCCTCCACCAGGTGATGCATCTACGACGAGTCCTGCTTCTCCCTGGTGACTAGTCGAGCTTTCCTCTGGCTTCCAGTGATGCGCAAGCTCCTCTACTTCCTGTCGGCCCCTGGCCACTGGAAAGTTTGGCCTCCGACCACATGTAAATTCCGCATGGGGTTGGGTTTAAGGGGGGCAGATCCTTCTTCTTCTCTCCTTGGCCCTCCTGCTGTTGTGTGAAGGAACACCTTCTAGGTGTTCGTTGGAATGCCACTGTGCAAACAGTGGCTATCTGAGAAGCTGTCAGCTATTCTGAGCTCTCTTGGGCTTGGTCCTCTGAGTTTTGACCAGGTGATGATAGTTATGATATTGCAGGACTACAAACAGAGTCGCGGGCAGGAATGGAAACTCTAAGGATTTCCATAATCTTGGCTCATCACCACACTTTGTGGGTATTCTGATTGATAGCGGGTGTTGTGCTTTGTATGATGGTTTGAATTTTATTTGCATTCATGCTGCTATCTGTTGCAGGCTACTCTAATTGTGATGTTATTCGATTTGTCCAACTCCTATGTTGATTAGTTGTCATGGGGTTTTGTGGGGTGTTTCCGTATGGAACCTGGAGTTTGAGACCTGGAAAAGTATGAAGTTTTGCGAATTACCTTCAAGCAGGACAATGGGTGGTTGCTCTTGTGCAAGTAAATCTTACCATTTGTGGGTTTACAGACGTATGTAATTGTTGCTTGTAAAAGGTGTCATCTGTTTGGAATGCTTGGAATGCAGTGTTTGGGTTATTCCCTAGTGATCTAGTTTGCCTCCTGCATGGGGATTGATCCTTAGATGAGTGTTTTTATGTTTTTTATCAATCATGTAATGGGGGTTTTATGACCAAAGTTTTGGTATCATAGAAACACGTATTTTTGACCAACAAAAAAAAAGAATCAGGTGTTAAAAGTATTTCCATTGTGTTCGTATCGTTCTTACGATCAAAACAGACTATAGATTCACCTATTTTCGGTATTAGATGTACAAGATATGAACATAATACGATTGTAGAGAGAGAAAGTGAGGGAATACCAATCCGAGGAGAGAGTAGGTCGTGAACATGGAGCTTGCTATAGTAACCACGGCTGTAAGGTCTTCGGCCAAGATGGAGAAACTTGCTAGAGGGCACGAAAGCAAAATCCAAAGATATAGATGTGTTCGTGGGAAAGAAAGGGAACCAAAGAGGGTCTTATATAGGTGTGAGGGTCTGGGGTTAGGGCATAATAAGGAGTTGAAGCTCCATGGTGGCATCTTTGAAAGAGGCTCCAAGCTTTGCGAAATGGGGCTGGTTTGGAGGGAAAAACATATGAAATAGGAGAAGAATTTGAAGACAAAGGGAATGAGACCAATTTCGTGCAAAACGTGCAAGAAATGAGGGAGGTCCAGACCCAGGAAGAGGTGGGAAACCCTATCCGTCGAGGTAGGGGAAGACCTCACGAGTGGGTCGGCCCAAAAAGGTTGAAAAACACATAAAAATGTGATTTTAAGTATAAACATTGAGAATTTTTATAGGGAGCTAGGAAGCTCCATTTGGATAGGAAACTTGTAATATGGTCCACAATATTCAAAATATTTTGGGATCCAAAGGATGAACATAGATACTGGAATGGGATAAAATATTTGCAAGATTAAGTTTAGTAGAAATTCATGTGTTTCAAGTATACATTGTTATCAAAATTCCTCAATTAAGTGTCATCAAAGTCCTCAAATCTCACTATTATCCAAAATTTCTTCCAAATAAGTGTTTGATACCTATTTGATGATAAAGTGGGGTTATTGAATACAAGAAATATAGAACTAGATTTTTGAGTCAAAAGTTGAAAAAATCCACTTTATCACACCAACATACCCTTCTTATCGAACCTCAACACACCCTTCCTAGGGGAAATCTTGAGATACACACAATCTCCAACGGACTATGGTGGTTATGAACATAAGACTTCTATCTATCCTGAGCTACCTTCAAGTACTATTGTATCACCTTGATCTTCTCTGTAGTTTGGTGCACTAACTCAGGATGCAAAAGGTGATATTCACCTATCTCATACCAACTAAGCGGTGAATGACATTCCCTCCCATGCAAGGCTTCATACAATGCCATATCTATGCTCTTCTGATAGACATTGTTGTAGGGGAACTCGATCAAACTCAGATGCACATCCCAACTTCCAAGAAACTATAGAGCACAAGACCTCAAAAGATCCTCCAAAATCTAAATAGTCCTCTCAAATTGGCCATTTGTTTGTGTATGAAAGGCCGTATTGAACCTCAGATGTGTCCCTGTGGTTGTATGTAGATGTTACCAAAAATGATTCATAAACTATGGACCTATGTTAGATACTATAGTAACTAGGATACCATGTAGATGAAATATCTCGTAAACATATATCTGTGCCAAATTCTTCATTGTATATGTCGTCTTTACTGGAAAGATGTGAGATGACTTTTCAACCTGTCAACTATCACCCAAATGGAATCATGACCTTTGGCTATCCTAGGAAGACCAAACACAAAGTCCATGGTAATATGATACCATTTCCACTATGGTATCTGCAAAGGTTGTAACATCCCTACATGCTACTAATGTTCTACCTTGACCTATTGACAAATAGGACAACTAGCAACAAACTTTGCCACATAATGCTTCACACCTCGCCACCAATACAGATCCTTAAGATTGGAGTACATCTTGGTACTTCTAGGATGCATTGTGTGCATGAATGAGCTTCCTGAAGCACCATATTTCTCAAGCCCTCAACATCTAGAACCACATCCTATTGTGAAAACAAACAGTCTCATGAAAGTTATCATACTTCTTCTTTTTGAACTCTGACCTGATATTCTGTTTCATGTTATCATTCTGTTGCACATCTTTGATCTACTACATCAAGGTAGGATTTACCTAAAAGTGTTCAATAAATCCTACCAATAGAGAAACCTCCAACTGTACATTCATCTGGAAAAGCAACACCAATATGTCTTACTTGTGGCACACCATAGGGTGTAACTATGCCTTGTCTGTAGATGACAGTGAAGCTGACTTCCAACTCAACACACCAGACACCACATTCACCTTCCCTGGATGGTAGTCTATCATACAATCATAGTCCTTGATCAACTCCATTCATCTCCTTTGCCGCATGTTCAGCTCTCGCTTTGAGAAGATATACTAATGATTCTTGTGGTCAGTGAAGATCTAACACTTCTCCCCATACAGATAGTTCCTCCAAATTTTCAAGGCATGGACCACTACTGTAAGCTCCAGATCACACGTTAGGTATTTCTCCTCGTATTTCTTAATTTGTCATGAAGCAAAAGAAACCAAGTTCTTGTCCTATATCAACACACATCCCAAGTCATTCTTCAAAGCATCACAGAAGATGATGTAACCTTTCCCTTGGTCTGGCATAACTAGAACCAATGCATTGGTCAACTTCTCCTTCAAGAACAAGAAACATCATTGACACTTGTCATCCCACACAAAAGGAACACCCTTTCTAGTCAACTTTCTTAGGGATAACACTAAACCACTAAAATTCTTGAAGAATCTCTAGTCGTATCCTGCCAAACCTAGGAAACATTAGACTTTCATTGGTTTCTTGGCCTGTTCCCACTCCAAAATTGACTGTACCTTCTTTGGATCTAGAAAAATGCCCTTATGTTATATGACGTGACCCATAAAAGATACCTCTATCAACAAGAACTCGCACTTGTTGAACTTGGCAAACAACCAGTGTTGCCTCAACAACGTCAATGCCTGGTGAAGATACTACTCATGCTACTAGCTGCCTTTGGAGTATTCAAGATATCATCAATATATACGACCACAAACTGATCCAGATACAGTCTGAGCACCCGATTCATCAGGTCCATAAAAGCTGGTGGCACGTTGATCAACCCAAACGACATAACCACAAACTTGTAATGACCATACCTAGTTTGAAAAGTTGTCTTAGGTATTTCATCCGCCTTGATCCTTAATTGGTGATATCCTAACTATAGAATATCTTCAATAACACTATAGCACCTCTTAACTGGTCAAATAGATCATCAATCCTCAGAAATGGATGCTTGTTATTTACTGTGACCTTATTCAACTATTGGTAGTCTACGAAAAGACTCATAGAACCATACTTCTTCTTTACAAATGACATAGGCGCACCCAAAGGGGAAGTGCTCAGTCTGATAAAACCCTTCTCCAACAAATCCTACAACTATTTCTTCAACTCTTGCATCTCTGCTGGTGCCATCCTGTAAGGTGTCTGTGCTATGGATTGTTCTCCAGGAACAAGATCAATCTCAAAATAAAGCCCTCTCGGAGGGTGAACACTGTACTACCAGTACCTCCAAATTATTGAAATTCCTCCCCTTGGTATCCACAACGTGTTCCAAGAAGGCCTCACACCCCTATCTCATCAACCTCTCTACTATCATGACTGACACTAAGCATGTAGGAAGAATCTTCCTATCTCCTAAGAAGATCCACAAAACATGTCCATCAAAGAATGTTGCAACCTTGGAACTACAATCCAAAATAACTTTGTACTTCTCTAAGGTATCCATCCCAAAGAACATATAATCCGTGCATGTCAAGTGGCATAAGATCCACTTGAATGTTGCATCCTAAAAAAGAAACAACGCAAGATGGACACACCTACTACCACTCTGCAGAACCAACTAAAGTGGTTTCTAGATGAAGACAATTAGATCTACCACAAACAAGAAGACAACAACTATTTATCATCTCTATAGTGATAAGAGTTTGCATCACACCCGGGTTAACCTAAATAGATACAAAAGAAAAATCATATAAGTCAGAATGAAGAAATTGCATCTGACCTGTCATGACCCATGGATTGACCACTCCCTCCGGCTGACTCATAGAGTAGAAACTAGCCGTCACCTATTTTTGTCCTTGTCCTCTAGTACCTGCTCCAGAAGATCCTACATGCGATGCTTTACCACATCCTCTACTACCACCACTACTGAACTACTGCTATTGGGAGCCTCACTAACTCTACCTCAGTTGTTGTGTCACTTCTTCATCCTTGATGGGGTACGGTCACCTCAGATGCCTTACTTGACCACACTTGTGACAAGTCCTTGATTCATACCGTGACCTAGACGACCCTGTCACCAACACAGATGTTGCACTTTGTGTTCATGCTGGTGGAAAATAGTAACCTCTGCCCTTACTTGGGGAACACTATGATGGAACTCTTGATCTTGGTTCAGAAAAGGTAGATCTCTAATGTGACTGAGGTGACGAGAACCTTGGCTTCTTAAAGCCACCAGACAATTGTCCTTGAAACTAAGCTAGCCTCTTCTTAGCATTAGTTTCATGCTTCTCGATAGCAGTCCTCTCAATCCACCTCACTGACTCTACAAAGGTAGAGAACCTCTCTCTATTCTCCAAAGCACTAGACGTCATAGACAACTATGAGCTCAAACCCTTCTCATACCTTCAGATCCTCTCCTTATCTGCCACTACCATATGATGATAGAAACTCAAAAGCTCCATAAACTTAATTCCATACTCATTGATGGACATCAAACCCTACCATATCTTCTTAAACTACACTATTATTTCATCCAGGTACATCTCTGGGAAGTATCAACTCAAAAACTCCCACTAAAAATCTTCCCATCCTATCACAACTCTAGGCCTCTTCTCCTTTTCAATGTCCCACTAATGGACAACACGATCTTCAATAGATAAACCACGTTCTTCATATTGTCCTCTATCAGGATATTGAGAATCTTGAAAGCCTTCTCAAGCTCTGTAAGCCACATATCTACATCAGTTGGGTCTACTGTACCTGCATACTTAGTCACCCCCACATGTATCAACCTCTCTAACATCTTCCCATAACCCTAAGATTCCACATTAGGGACAACTACCCTAGCTTGGGGTAAGAGCGCTATGTCTACTAGATGCAAAATCATGGCCATAAGTTGTCCAAACATGAATTGATACACTAGATTGGACATGGTTATCAGGTCAAATTGAGGCATCACAGGCTGCTCTGGTCCTATCTCAGGCACTCTTCCATCATGTGCCTACCTCCTACTACCACCTCCTGGCATGACATAGCTACTCTTCGCATGCTCTTCACTTTCTCCAAACATATCTACATAAGAAAAATCTATGATCAGATATGTCCCAAGATGTAAGAATAGAAACAAACCTAATTTTTATGTCCTTTAGACTCAGCAAACCTAAGGTTTTGATAACAACCTAAACTATGATGCCCCACCACACCAAATGAGATTACTAAAAACAAATCACAAGATCCACTACTAAATAACCGCATAACCAGAAAAGAGGGTAAATTAAAACTGAATTATACATTACTATCATGTCCATAAACATTACATGAGGGTCTAACAACTTACGTAACATCACAAACTACATTAGATATTTACATATGTGCCCAGTGGACTCAGCCACAACATGTATACAAAAGATATGGTTCCACATATACAATCCATATACAAACATTGACAGACTACCAAAACCATGTGTCGATATACATAGCATCTACAAAACATCCCATGCCCAGACTGAGAGTACATGGATGACTCTAGGACTCTACAACCACTATCCAACCTTTTGCTCCTATAGCTCAGCAAGCTGGTCTTCTTCAGCACCACAATACTGACTACGCCGCTGATGACCACCTAAAAGATGTGGTGACCCATGACGTGAGACCCATGTCCCAATGAGAGATATAACTCTCAGTGATGGTTATTGATTACAATAGATAACAATATTACTAAACAATTTAAGCAGGTTAAAATGAAGTAAATAGGTTAATCATATTAAGAAGGTTAAGCATATTACGCACACTAAGCTAATTAAGGAGACAAGTATATCAGCAATCATGACTAGTAAATATTTGAAGGAACATGTAAGACTATCACCTACTAATTAGTTAATTTCTTACCATATTATATACAACTAAGCAATATAAGAAACAAGGCAAGCGTTAAAATCTAGTGTGAGTCGTGTTTAACCCTAAGCATATATACTACACAATTATATTACATCATTTATTAAGCCCTGAGGAGTTTGAGGTATACCACTTAGACTCCAACTGACCACTACTAAGTCAAAATCAGTGCCATACAAGATCTATGAGAGCCAAATTCCTAAGATCTCATCCACCCCCAATTAGTACGAGTCAGGAACAGTGGCATATAAGTCTAGCCACAAAACAACCTTGTCCATCCTTAGTATATAGGTCACAATACTAGTAATTAGGGTATACAAAACCCAAACATCCATGTTACAACTACAAATGTCCTCAATCACATGTAATATATTGAATCATAATTTTATGAGATATGACATCAACTACTGTCCTTATGAGGTATGATCACAACCATCCTCAAAAACATGCATATACTCAACAATATATGACTCTGAGCTTCCACTAAAGGATAACTCATTTCACCATCCAACAAATGCTGACACTAGAATTGATATATGACACATGGCACTACACGATCATGGTTTCACTTGATCAGTTAATGTCTACATCAATCAAGTCACAAAGAAACCCTAAAAGAGTCCTACAAAATCCATGGGTAGATTGCAACTTCATAAGATATAAAACATATGAAACATAAAATTTATCACATCATCACATGGTACTATTCATTGCCATACATGAGTCTACACTCCTCACCATACTATCATAGAATACAAGTCCTTGTCACATAATGAAGAGGATAACACCTCACTAGGATTCAACCATGTCCAAGGTCATAAGGCCTTCCATATTGTTCCCTGCAAGAATATCATTATCTTTCTATTCCGCATCAAATCTCATCATTCATCACCATACATGTGGCACACAAGTTTGGTACAACATTTCCCAAGATCAATGATGTTGACATGATAGCAAATTAGGGTTACAACTACATATAGAGAGAAAGTATTCCATCATCATACTAATCATACAAGAGGCTATGTATTATCATCACTTACTTGGATTAGTGTTAGGTTCAATGAGACTAGTTGAATTAACATTACCGAACATCACTTTGCAAAAACCTTAGATTTGTATTCATTCGAGGGTAAAGGTAAGACTACTAGATCATGTGTAACCAAGAACCAATGAATTAGGGTTACTTAATCAAAACACCATCACTTATAAATCGGGAAACACAATGACCATGGACAAAATTCCTCATCAACCACATAGGGCAGGACCCACTTTGGCAACCGTTGAGGTTAGCCACCTTCAATGACCACCAGGGTTAGATGCCATCAGCAACCTCTAGGGTTAACCATCTTAGAAACCACTAGGGTCTAGAGATGTTGGAGACTTCTAGGGTTAGGGCTACTTCAACAACTGCTATGGTTGAGCAACATTCACGATCGATGAAAACATAAAACATTGGCAACCGATTAGAATGACAACTATTTGTGACCATTAACAACAAAACTCTTAGCAACCACATAAGATATAGAACCTTAGAAACCATCATACATTCAAAATCTTAGCAATCATTAAAATACCAAATAGGTTGGTTATCATCGAGAATCTAAAAGGTCATCAAGTTTCATTCTCAAGGAGGATGATCCGTTCAAAACCCTAATTTAGCAACCATCATTTGGGAGTGTAAAACCATCATTTTTACAAGAATGCATGGACCAAACTTCCATCACCAAAGAAGATTCATACACAAGGATTAAAATTCATTCAAGAAGAGTTATTTATTCAAAATCACCATATAACCACAAACCCTAAGTAAGGCCATTATTTTTCTACTTAGAACAACTTTTTAAGGTATGATTATATACATGCAAGGTAGAAGTAAGTAATAATTGTGAAGAAAGTTATATAATTCGCCTTAGAGATAATGGAGCAACTACAAATATCAAGGTAGCTCAAAGGAAAGAGGGTAGAAACACTAGCTTGAACACTCCTCTTAGCCAAGCTAGCTTCTTCTCCAAAATGGAAGCAAACCCTAGGTTGAAGAGGCAAGAAAGAGAGTGTCTTCAGCTTGTAGAACAAGCTCCACCATGGAATACCATGGGTTTAGCTAAGAAGAGAAAGAAAGAGGGTAGAGAAGTAAGGAAAATGAAGGTAAAAAGAGAGAGGGTTCAAAGGGTTGGGTTTCATGATAGGAGGGAGGTACATATGGCTATGGGTGAGAGAAAGAAAAAAAGGGTTAGGTGTCAAGCCAAGCATAACATGCGTCCAAGAGATCTCATCCATGCAAGCATCTTACACATGCAACTGAGTCAAACACAAACTAGGCTACCCCACCAAGAAAAGTCATCCATCAAGGATGTCCAAAAAAACATTGCAACCACTAAGCACATCACAAGGTTAGATTAAGGTTTTAAGCATCAAATTATGATAAGAAAGCATGTTCAATCAAAAGGCAAGGTCAAGCGTCTTACATTTTTTATCATTATTTTCTCATTTAGAATTTTTTTGTAGCATTACATATTCTTCATGAAGATATAGGTGATGAGAAGAAGCTAGATCCAAATCCTCCACCTAATTTAACATAGTTGGAAACATGAGTTAATTATTTTATACATACTGCCTTAGCCATAGAGGAAGATTGTTTGCATCAAGCATTCACATATGAGAAGATCTTGAGGCCACTAGACGGGAACCACTCCTATACTATGTCTTTTCCTACAGATCCACACACAACTACTGCACTATCTCTACTAGAAAAGGAGTATTTGTGGATCTTGTTGTATGGATTGCAAGGTAAAGCGCAACATCAATTCAAGCATCCTCAAAGTCCATTCAAACTATCACAAACACTTTATCATTTATCGCACCATGGAACTTCCATGTTCAAGTCACCAACCCCTATTGATATTCTATTCAGTTGGACCTTCTTCAAGTTTTTGGGACCTCCTAGATGAGCATTTGGGACTTATTTCCCTCAATCATGGGTTTAGTGTTTGCTCAGGATGTGTAAATTTCTAAGCTTGGGTGGAGGTTGGTTATGTACTCCTTTCAACCTACATTATCTATTTTATTCTCTTGTTTTATTTTAATATATTTGCTTTGAATGTTTCTTTTGCTAAAGGAGTTATGAAATGTTCATAAAAACTAATGTTGTCAACCCCCCCCCCCCAAACTTTGCATTTATCTTGTCCTCAAGGAAACTACATAAAGTTGTCAAGTAAGTTAGAACAAGCAGGATAATATTATTGATACCTGATAAAAATATCATCAAAACTTTACAAATTCTTAAAAGATCTTTCCTCTTAAAACATCATGCTTCAAAAGATCCCTCCTTGGAAATTTATTGATCATGTACTATTTCCGACACACGTCTCTATTTTTAAAGTAGCTTTCATTCTTGTCTTTTGTCATTTGGTGAGTGGTGGATGGATTGGTAGACTGAAAGACTTTTTCATATCCCTTTCCTTCTTTTAGGTCATTGAACTATAGGTCTATTAAGTGGGAAAGTGGTCCTTGCATTCCAAATCGTTTGGTTTTAGATCACTACTTGTACATCCTAAGTACCACTACCCAAGATTGCTATACCTTTAATGAATACTATTGAAAATTGGCGTGTGTGTTTTTTGTTTGAAAAACTACCAAAATCAACATATCTACTATCATGGAGACGTTCTTACCCCATTCCAAATCCCACTGCCTAGACGGTGGTAAAAAGATTGAAATGTCCATATCTGAGTGGTCCAACTGGATCTCATAGACTTGCATATACAATAAGAAGTAATAACTCATAAATAGAGGATTTAAAGAACAAACTAACCCAAATAAGAATTTTGGCCCTGTTGAGATGCCTGCGGCTGCGTGCAATACGGCGACTGGGAAGGCGACGGCACCCCGCCGTCCTCCCCCTCCCCAGCCTGTTCTCAGACGTAGGGGCATTCATCCTGAAGCTCAACAGTTACCGGCGGGTGAACCTGAATCAGATCTACTAAGAAAACCGTTCATATGGGAGCATCTCAGACCGAGATCTGCAGTCAGAGCCACGGATCTAAGGAAAACTATTGTTTCATTGGTGAATGGCAAGCACATCTACCCCAGTGCGGAGGTGGTGGAGAATGCAGACAGGTGGAGTAGATGTCTTTTGGGGTACATTGTGGATTTCCAACCTTACATCACGCTTCTGGTAGAGCATTTTGTTAATATTTGGAATATCTGCGGTATCTTTGAGATTTTCGACAGAGGGAACGACTTCTTTCTGATCCGCTTTGAAGAAGTGATAGATCTAGAAACTGTTCTCGAAGGTGATTGGTATGTGTGTGGGAGACCTGTTATCCTTAAGCAATGGTGCCTGGGTGAGAAGCAATCCAAACTAATCCTGTCTGAAGTTCCGGTTTGGGTGCGCCTGAAGAACCTCCCGATGGAACTTTGGGATCATCGTACATTCAATAGGATTGGGTCCTTCCTGGGTGACCTGGTGAGGATGGATGAAGCTACTCTCAATCTCAGCCGTATGGATATAGCTAGAATCCAGGTGCTTGTGAACAAGGATGCAAGATACCCAAGAACGATCACTCTCAGAAGTGATGAAGGGGTTGAGCATTCCATTGAAATAGAATTTTAATGGATCCCGTACAAGTGTAAACATTGTGGATACTTTGGTCATGATGAGTGTGTGATTAAATTTTCAGCTATTAATCGTGTCCTGAAACCTCATAAACAGAAGTCTGTCTGGGAAGTGAAGAAGAATCATACTACAAATTGTATTGAGACCAGCTCTCAAGTCTGTCCGGAAGTATGTACTGACTACATTATAGAAGAAGTTTTTGACAAAGATGAGATCAGACGTGGGACTGCCTATCAGCCTCCTAAAGAATTGATCGTAGAGGATGCCCTTCTTTCTAAAATAGTTAATGAAGGTTTTATTTCTAACTCTAAGAAAAGCTCTCCTGGTGATGCGGAAAATGATGTGATTAATTCGAAAAATGCTCAGGTTGATCAGAACTTGTTAAAAAGTAAAGGGCTGGCAGATTTTCCGAATGATTCTCTTTCTCTTATGGCTATTAACCCATGGCTTCTAACTCCTAGACCTGGTATAGTAGTCCATAAGATTTCTCCAGTTAGTGAAGGGAGTTCTCTTGTTTCCTCTTGTTCTGTTAACTATCTTCCTACGAATATGGTTTTGAGTGAACCTCCGAGATGTCTAGGGAAGCTAAACACTGCTGTCAGGTTGGAAAATCTTGAATCGGCTCTCACCCCACGAGAATTGGAGTTACGGTCAAATAATACTGAGGCTGTCAGTTCAACAGCTGAGGTGTCAAAATGAGTCCTCCTATCAATATCTCTTCTTGGAATATTAGGGGATTAGGCAAAAAAATTGGTCCCGTCCAAGAAGAGCTTAGAAGGTTACAATGTGATATAGTTATCCTCATTGAAACTAAAATTAGGGAAGCTACTGTGAATAAGATCATGAATAGATACTTTTCTGATTAAAATTATATTACTAATCTCTCCTCTCATTGCTTGGGTCGTATTATTGTTCTGTGCAGAAATTGCACTATTGACAAGTTATCTAAAACTGTTCAGCTGATTCATCTAAAGGTTTCTGTGGATAGATGTTCTATCTTTCTCACAGCTGTATATGGGAATAATGGTGATGCTGAACGCTCTGAACTCTGGAGAGTTATTGAAAGTTTAAGTCTATCCATTAACTCCCCTTGGGTGATTCTTGGGGATTTTAATGCTGTTAGGACAGAAGAGGAAATAATTAGTATTCAACCGCCTACAAAAAAGTCCATGGAGGAGTTCAATAGCTGTATTCTCAACACTGGCCTGTTTGAAATGCGCCTTGGTGGTCCTTTTTTCTCCTGGGATAACAAGCAAAGTGGTGATAGGTTTATTACTTCCAAGATTGACTGGGTTTTTCATAATGCTCAGTTTATTACTGATATTGAGGATTTCTGTGGTGAGATTGTTTCTAATTCTATTAGTGATCATAGACGCATTTCCTTGAAAATTGGTAATGTAAGGAAAATTAATGCTCCCTTTAGATTCATTAATGCTTGGTCTATTAGGGAAGATTTTCTGAGTGTAGTGGATTCTGCCTGGTCTATTAATGTGGATGGATATAAGATGTATCATTTGTATAAAAAATTCAACAATGTGAGGAAGGCCCTTCTTAAGTAGAACAAGGACTTTGTTGGAAATCTCCATGACAATGCTAAGAATCTAAGATTTCTGGCGGATAAGGCTTTAAGTGAATCGGATCTTGACCCGACTGACGAAAGTAAGAGAGATTTTGCTAATAAATGCAGAATGGATGCTAAAATTGCTGAGTTGGCTAAGGAATCTCTTATCAAGCAGAAATCTCGTGTTCTCTGGCTTAAAGAAGGCAATTCTAATTCCAAGTGTTTCTATGCTTCTCTGAAGACCAGAAGACATAATAATAGATTAAAAGGCTTATCTATTAATGGTGTTGTTTCCCATAATCCAGAGGAGGTTAATACTGCTGTTATGGATTTCTATCAGGGTCTTTTCAACAATCCTGCTTCTGAAGGCAAGGTTTGGCAAGGGGAATGGTCTGGTAAAGTTCTTTGTCCTGATCATAGATCCTTTCTCACTGCTCCTGTTTCTAGAAAAGAGGTCGATGATATTATTTCTGATCTCAATGAAGAGAAAGCCCCTGGTCCTGATGGTCTCAATGGGTGTTTCTTTAAGAAATCTTGGAAAATTATAGGGGATGATGTTTTTGCTGCTATTGAGGAATTTTTTCAAAATGGGGTCATGCTCAAGGAAGGTAACAAAACTTTCCTAAATCTCATTCCCAAAGGCAAGGATTCTTCTATCATTACAAACTGGAGGCCGATTGCTTTATGTAACACTTTCTATAAAGTTATCACTAAAATCCTTGTCAACAGATTGAAGAAGGTTCTCCCTTCTATTATTGACTTCAATCAATGCGCCTTTGTGCAAGGTAGGAGCCTAAAAGATGTTGTCCTGTTATCTAATGAGCTTCTTAGTGATTTCAGGAATGATACTAACAACATGTGCATTCAAGCGGACATTTCTAAAGCCTATGATTATGTTTCTTGGAAATTCCTTTTTTCTATCATGTACAAGATGGGCTTTCCTGTTAGCTGGATAAAATGGATTGATGCTTTGTTTGCTACTTCTTCCTATCAGATTTTGGTTAATGGAGAACCCACTGACCCTATTTTTCCTTCTAATGGTATTAGGAAGGGGGACCCTATTGCTCCCTACCTATTTGTTAATGTGATGCAGGGCTTAACTACTCATATGAATCAAGGCCTTCATAAAGAGTTCTGTCCTATTAAGAGATCTTTATTACCTGCTGTGTCCCATCTCATTTTTGTAGATGACTTGATGTTTTTTCTCAAAGCTACTGCTGATAATTCTACTTATGTCAGAAAGCTTCTTGATGAGTTTGGGTCGTGCTCGGGTCTCTTGTTAAATTTGAATAAAAGTTCAGTCATCTTTAGCAAGAATGTTAATAAGGAACCTTTATTGGAGGTCTTGGATATGCCTGAAGGAAATCTTGAAGATCTGAATTATTTGGGTATCCCTCTTTTCTATGGTATGCTGACGAGGAAACATTGTCATAGATTGATTGAAAAAATCAGCAAGAGACTGGATGCTTGGAAAGCTAATACCCTTAGTCTTGCTGGTCGTGTTGAGCTCATTAAATCTACTTTATCAACTCTCCATTTGCATTGGATGACTGCCTTCCCTCTTCCTTCTTCGGTGTTGGACTTTATTGATAAGTTGGCTAGGGATTTTCTCTGTGGAAAATCTGAAGGTAAATCCCTTTTGCATTTGGTTCCTTGGGATAAGGTTACTTTACCTACAAATGAAGGAGGTTTGGGTATTAGAAGAAGCAGGGATGTTTCTCGTGCTTGTCTTATTATAAATGCATGGGACATATGTAGAAAGAAAGATACTCTATGGGTGAAATGGATATCCTCTAAATACCTCAAGAATGAGAATTTCTGGCTTTTAGAGGAATCTACAAATTATTCTTGGATGTTTAATAAGATTCTCTCTGTCAGGAGGTCCTTTCTTCCTCTTATTGAATTTCATATTGGCCCCAATTCACAAGTCAAAATTTGGAAAGACCCTTGGTGTAGATCGAAATTTCTCTCTGACTTAACTGATTTGAATCCTATTAATTCTGGGATGGCATCTAATGCTAACCTTGGGTCAATCATGAAAGGAAATGACTGGAATGCTCCCAAATCTAGAGTTGCACATATTTTTCTAAAGTGTATGGAAGATAACAATATCATCATTAAAGATAATAGTCATTTGACTATTTTGGGGGAGGATAACACTAATCTCAGAATCATCTGGAATGAGGTTAGAGCTAAAGGAGAGATTAATAATATCTACTCATGGTTCTGGTCTAGTAAGGCTCCCAAAAATCATATTTTCATGCCTGGAAAGTGTGTTTAAACAAGCTTCCCACCTCTGATTATAGAAGAAGGAGAGGTATTATAGTGGTTTCTGTTTGTTATTTGTGTATGCAAGGTTACGAGGACACAAATCATGTGATGTTCACTTGTAGTTATGCTAAATCTATTTGGTTAGCTTGTGGACATAAGTATGCCATTTGTTCTCCCCCTACTACATTTAGTGATCTTGTTAGTATTAACAGGTATGAAGGGAAAATTGCTGCTCAATGTATCATGTATCATCTTTGGATGGAGAGGAACAAAAGAGTTCATGACAATTGCTCTAGATCGGATAGTGTGCTGTTCAAAATCATCTTTGATGATCTGAAGCTCATTGCTTAGAGTTGGGTCTCTCTTTCTTAATGATGCTCTGATGAGGTTTTGGTATCCTCTGCTGGTTTTCTGGCTGGTTTTGTTTATTCTCTGCCTGGGGGTTTCTGTTAGTGGTGCTGGTTAAGTTTCATCTTTTGCTGCTGATCTGTTTGGAGTTCTTTGGCTGTGGAGTTCTTTGTTTCTGCCTTCTGGTTGGTGTGGTAGTTTGCTGCTGTTTGCTGTTGAGATGGTTCGGCTTATATGGCTACCTGCCCTTTGTTATGTCCTTCTATATCCTTATGTCTGGATGCTGTTATGCTATGGGGTCTCGAGATTGACCTTGTTTGGAGTGGTTTTTCTGATCTTGCGTTTGGAAGAAGGTTCATGGTGTGGCTGTGTACCTGGTTTTTCAGCTTGAAGCTTGAGCTTGGAGAGGCTTTGTTTTATTTTGGAAGAGTGGTGATTCTATTGCCTATTCTATTTGATCTGAGCTCCCATGTAGATATCCCTTATCAATTAGGCTCTTAGTTCTTCTTTTACCTTTTCCCTGTATAGTTGTTTTGTTTTTGTACAGATACTACAGAAGAAAATACAAAAAAAGCAGCATGAGTTTTCCGTCGACCAAAAAAAAAACTAACCCAAATAAGAGATATTAGATATTTTTCCTTGTCATCAGAGTATATCAAGTGCGGAAGCAATATAGTCAGTGTTCCATTTGTTTTGCCTAAAATCAAGAAAATCAAGACACAATCATGCAATTGCATGGTACGTTATCAAAAACAAGTAAACCATTTTATAGAAAAAATATATAATGGGAACCATTTATATTCAAGAAGCATATCAAGTGATTTTCCAAAACCAATATTTACTTGTCAAGATGTATATATCGAACAGTTCAATTTTTATTACGAGTTCCCATTATGCTGATTTGAGAAGCATGCTTATATATTTTGTGTGGCTCCATTGCCCCAGTGCGATGGGGTAGGTCACCAAAATCCGTCTCTCCATATGAGGTCTGAGGTCAATGTACAAGTTCCACCCTCCGAATGAGGAGGTTGCTTGCACTCAATATCAACTTTATCAACATCATCAACATTATCATCATCAGCAGTCATAATGAGCAATGTCATTTATGTTTTCAAGTTTGTCTCAAAATATATTGATGCACATCATTGTACATGCAACAATCACTAGGAAAAGTACTAGAGTTTATCCTTTTTCTACTTTCCAATAAAGTCTAGTATAGAAGGGTCGATCCACAGAGACGACGAAAAGAGCGGTTGAAATCCAAATCTAATTGCTAAAATGGGAAAATAAATTCTGTTGAGAAGGTTGTTTAAAACTAAGAACAAAAATAAAATTGCTAAAATAAAGTTTAAATAATCAAGAAATAAAGATCTGGGGGTCCAGATGATCACCACCAAAACCATGTTATATTCAACTAATCAAATTCTAAACTCCAAAAATCAAATCAGGACCTTGTGGTTGCATGTACTTACAGATAAACTCACAAGGGTCAGACTTCCTATGGGCCCGTTGATCCTGACGTTTATGGATCATTTTCCAACCGTCCAACATGCCACTATCCACGATCATATCAAGAAGCTTGTGAATTCAAGCTGACATTCAAACCCATGGCTCAGGTGGTCGCATCACCAAGGATTATTATAGAAATAAGATTAAAAAGATGAAAAGATAATAATCACAATTACGAGACTATTGTTTTGTTCTTACAGAGGTCCACGGTCATATCACTCTCTCAGAATATATCAGATCATCCAAATAACCACGCATAAACAAAAAGAAGACACTTTCTCGATGGATCTATAGAACTGATTATGTTGAATAGCAATGGGATAAGGGGTTACTCCCCATGCCCTAGAAGAATCTACTCACACATGATGAGACTAGAATAAATGTAAACTAAAATGAGATCCAACATTATACATAATGTGGCCAACAACTAAGAATTGGATGAAATGGAATGAAGAAAGGAATTCTCTTACAAGTGGATAGTCCCCCTACTTTTATAGGAATGGGAGGGGGTTGGATGCCCTCAAAAGATGGGAAAACAAGAGAGGGAGACCACTTTTTGAATTTTCTAGATCTGGTCAAATAAATAGTTGATTGTCTTTAATTATCTTGACCACGTAACTCTCTTTAATCCACATTCTCACAACATAGATTTTGAACGTATTTCTATCGCATAACAAGCAAAAAAATTAGTCCAAATAATACGATTTTCTGTTATAAAATTAAATTCCTTTTCCATTGAATACTTGTACACTCAATTTGGAGTTTGAACGCAAAAGTTATGTCACTTTTGGTGAAGGGTATACATGAATTTTTGGACTGCTGTAAATTGTGTAATTTTCTACAAAAACCAAGAAAAATATAATTATAACTCTAATTAAAGATAAAATCTAAAATAACACAATTAATTATGAAACTAAGAGAATAAATAATAAAACAATACTAAACAAATATCAAAAATATGTAAATAAAAGGGATAAATACACATTTATCAATAATATAGGAAAAATAAAAACCTAATCAGTAGGGAACAATAGCTCAACCATGTATATAGCCAAGTATACCATCAAGAGATACATAAAAAGTATCTTCAATACAACCAAGGAGGGGCTATAATAGCATACCTTTCACCAAATATTTAGAGTATAGATCTCCACAAGTAATAAGTCAACCCTTCAATTTAGATCCTAAATCAACAAGATTAGATCAAGGGTTAAGACCATGATGTTTAGAAGATCATGTTTCAATATTCGATATTAGGGTTGCACTTTTCCTATGTCAAGCTTAGGGTTAGGTCATCCACTTACAATCAATAGTATTTCAAGATGTCCAACAATATTCAAGTGTCGAATACATGTTCGAGTGTGAATGACCTACCTAGGTACTTTTAGGAACATATGTGTTAAACCTAAATATTATCATCATTATCCAAGTCATCATGAAAGTTTTAGAAAGATTATGGTTTGCAATATTAATGGAAAACCCTAATTGATCATAATAAGTGAGAGATAAAGTATTATCCTCAAATCATACAATAACAAGGAAACATGGTGGTATCACATTGTACTAGGAATGTTTTTGAGAATAATGATATTTTGTTGGCATTTTTTTGATAGTCGAGCTATTTACTAGCTAATTTACAAAACTAACCACTCATATAATTGCTTGTGGAATAAATTGAAAATAAACATAAAAAAGAGTTATTAGCCTGACTTTGTAGATCAGGGAGGGATCTGACTTGGTGGATCCTCCTGTTGACCCATGAGCCATGCCTTGGCTCAAGCGACTGTAATAGGGGAAAAAGGGTGAAAATTCTCATACTGGAGAAGTCAAGAGGGTGACAAATTGAGGACATATCAGTCAATATAATACATTGATTGTTGAACTAAACAAAGCCTGGTGACATTTTTGTACGAGAAAGAATAAGAAAATAGAAGCGATGGCAAGGAGACTACAATGTGCTAGCAAAGGATCATAATAGAGTAAAACAATGACATGATTGGATTTGTGAGGCATCAATGAGGTTGGTGAGCTATTCGATGAACAAAACCACAAGTAGTGAGGAAGATCGAGTGCTGAGCTATAGGTTAAAGAAGGAAGGTGATGATTAAGAACAATACTATAAGTAGGAGAAAACTAGGTGTATCAGTGGCTTCGTGAGCCCTTGAGGAGTCGTCTAATGCCTCCAACTCCCTCCACGATGGCGTCTAGTGTGACCAGCTGGTGATGGCCTTGCAAGGTACATGGTACATTGTCGAATGGGCTTCCAACACCACCACACCTTTTTGTGCGGGTGGAAGAAGGTCCTCGTAAGTCCCTTGATGGTTCATATGCAAGGGATTGGAAGGAGAGGCTTACAACAATGAGATGTGCTCACAGGTTTATCCAAAGGAGGATGCTCGAGGGTGAAGAAGAAGTGAGTGTCTCAGATGAAATTGGAGATTGAGTATGACTACATGGGAACTAAAAAATCTTTCTAGGGTGTTAAATCCTATCTTGAGGTCTAGGGTTGGTTGGGGTTTCATCTCCTTCAGTCCAATCCGCCACCTTTTGGGCATTTTCAAAATAGGGAGAGAGAGGAATTTTTAGGGATCCTTACGTAGATGAGGAAATGACAAATCCAACGTAGTTGATTGTTCTTGATGAGAATCAGTAGAGAGGGAGGGTCTGTGATTCAAAATCTCACGCCATTGTGCACTGATTGATCCATGATGAGTGGTCAAGGGAGATAACCCAATGGTCAATCTCCTACCCAGATCTGGGTCCAAGATCCAAATAGGCTGGAGAATGATATTTTAGGGTATTTTATAGGTATTTTTTCATAAATTCATATCCATATATCCGTTTATCCATAAAATGCGAGAGTTTAACCAAGACTTCATAAATATCTTACCTAGATATATAACAATTTCCAAGATTTAATTATAACGTGTGATCCATGTATAAAATCAATTGGGCAAAGACACAAGTTAAGCTAAAATTGGATGCCAAGGTACAAATCATGGTATTTGGGCATCATAATTGAATTCTAGGTGTCAAAATTATTCAACGATCATGAGAGTGATGAAGGGAGTTTAATTGAGAAATACTTGATAATCGAGGAACATAATTATAATTTCTCCATGAAATGTAAAAAAATCCTCTTCATCACATCCTTCCCTCCTTAAAAAGAATTTTGTCCTTAAAATTCAAAAAATCCTTCAAATTGGGACTATCCAATCCACGTCGCATCCTAAAACACTGGAACATCCTCAACTATATAGTCAAAATCATGTCCTCAAAATTCAAGTAGTCCAATAATCATAATTGGGATTCCATCTTCCATATCATAACCAACTTGGTACCAACATCATTTCATCATCAAACAATTTAGTATCAAGGTCAATGCATATATTGTTCAAACTCATCATATGAGTCACAAATATGGAACACATCCTATTGATCTCAAATTTGGCGAGATCATATTTTAGGTCAAATAAATAGAGTTCTTGAATCAAGTGTACAAGGTGACTTTCAATCCCAATATCTTAGGGTCCTAGCTTCTACATTAGCCTAGGTGGGGTTATACATCCATGATTTGAGATTTCATGTTTTAATAATTTGAGACAACATCATATTTTCAATATCATGATTTTGAGCTCAAAATCAATGGGAGTTGCCACACTAGTCCTAATGAGAGATAAACCCTAAGTCATAAATCGAGAGTGTCAAAATAGTCATCATTTCAAAAATTTCAAAATTTGGGATTATGAAAGTCACTATTTATATATCAAGGGTGGTCTTGAGATCCAAATAGCATGACCATAGGATTGGTATTATGATTGAGATTGATAATCATGTGTCAAATTTATTAATCAGTATCAAGCGTTGAGATTTTTAGACATCAAAAGTCATAGGTATGGAATTTTGAAGCTAGGGTTTAGATTCCCACTTTAGACCTTAGGAGTGATAATTCATATATATACAACAATTGAGCAGTATCCAAGAAATATTTTCAAGATTTCATTATCATGGTATTCAAGGTTGATGAATGATCTAGACCTAGGTCTTATCTAGGAAGTCAAACACAAGATATACTCAACATTTTCATATATCAAGATCAAGTAACAACCATGGTTTTAACCTATTAGACTTAGGTCAATCAATCCAAATTGGGTGAAAGGGGGTACCTATTCAAACTCTAAATAATCAACAAGGTGAAAATTTAGAGGTAGTCATAATAGGGATGTGACCTAGGTTAGGGGAGTCATGAGTCAATTACCACCCTAATCTAGCACATTACCAACATTAGTCACGATCCACTAAGCTTATTCAAAAGGGGAGAGAATTGATGGTCAAATCACATTTATTAAGGTCAAAGTTCAAGATCATAACAGGGTAGCTAATTCAAGATTTTCTAAGACCGGGGTCATAATTGTATTCTCTTTCTTTCATGATCAAGGTAGTGATATAATTTGAAAATAGGTGTGTGATTTAGTTCCATTCTCATCATATCAAAGTGAAGATTACAAAAAGCATCAGTCGTCAATGGAGAAACTACTTTTTACATCATAGTCTTACATCATGATTTTGTGAGTCTTAGGCTTAGTCACTTGATGGCATAGTCATGAAGTGTATCAAATAGGGTAGAAGTTTGCTTAACTATGTTTGAGGTTTAGTTAGCAATAGGGTAACATGAATTTTATAAAATAGGGACCTCATGAACAATGAGGTATAAGGTATAAATCCTTCTTATTTCACCAAATCAAGATTTAACTCAAACATAGGAAACATGCATTCCAATTTTTGGCTAAATCAAGTTTTCAAACTAAGGTCAGATCACAGTATCAATTTCTTAATCAAATTTTGCAATTCTTCAGTAGTTTTTTGTTTATTTGTACCAAAGATAAGTTACCCATAATTGGGCCATCAATTGGCACAAGAGAAGGACCACATGAGGAGATGAGAAGACTACTTAATCATCATCTACTTGGGTGGCATAGGGTAGTCCTTAAAGAAGAGATGATATGCTAGAAGACTCTCTAGGTTTTCAATAGAGAACTTTTAGGTCCAGTTATGGATCAATTAAGGCCAGGTAGAGCGGGGAATCTCAGCCACCATGAAGACAGATAGGACAAATTATACCAGAACCCCGAGCCTAGACACCTCAATTTTCACCATTATGGACTTTAGGGCTTTCGAGGTTCGAGAGACTCGAGGAATTATTTACTTAAAGTATATGGGAGTGTGTATGATCTGATACCAATTGTTAGGGAACCATTCTTACCCCAATATCAATCCCACTGCCTAGACAATGGTAAAAGGATTGAAGTGTCCATCTCTGAGTGGTCCAAAAGGATCTCACACACTTTCATATACAATAAGAAATAATAACTCAAAAATAGGGGATTTAAAGAACAAACTAACACAAATAGGAGATATGCAGATTTATCCTTGTCATCAGAGTATATTGAGTACTGAAGACATCTAGTCAATGTTCCATTTATTTTGCCTAAAATCAAGAAAATCAAGACACAATCATGCAATTACATAGTACACTATCAAAAATAGGTAAACTAGTTAATAGAAAATTAGTATACTTGGCACAACTTATATTCAAGAAGTATAACAAGCAATTTTCCAAAACCAATATTTACTCAGAAATATGTTTATATCGAACAATTTTATTTCTATAACAAGTTCCCATTATGCTGATTCGAGAAACATGCTTATATATTTTGTGTGGCTCCATCACCAAAAACGTGATGGGGGAGGTCACTAGGATCCTTCTCTCCATATGAGGTAGGAAATCAATGTACAAGTTCCACCCTTCGATGAGGAGGCCGCTTGCACTTAGTATCAACATTATCGTCATCAATATATGAGTAGTCATAATGGGAAATATCATTTATGTTTTCAAGTTTGTCTCAAAATATAATATAAGAAAAACAGAAATCTAATCACTAGACAATAGTAGCTCAACCAAGTATATAGACACGTATACAATCAAAAGATCAATAAAAAGTATCTTCAATACAACCATGGAGGAGATATAATAGCATACATTTCACCGAAGATTTAGAGTACATATCTCAATGAGTAATAAGTCAACCCTTAAATATAGTTCCTAAATCAATAATATTGGATCAACCTATGCGATTGGTTTGTCGTTTTAAATCTAAACTTCCACAATCATGTCCATCTGAATTACCTTTTGATCAAACCAATTAATTACTTTGATAGATCAATTAGTTATCAAACCCAAAAGCCATCTAGAATCATTTTTAAGGAAAAGTCGATAAAGTCATGGCTAAGGGGTTATTCCCCTTGCCTTGATAGAGAACTACTCACTAATGCTTGTGGAGAAAAGGGGGACAGAGGGAAGAAGAGTTCTATCCATAGTCTAGTCTTACTAAAGGATAGTTCCATAGGCTAGAGACAATGAAATGGCTGACGCTTAATCCCTTGATCCAATCCATAGAAGATAAGAAGAAGAAGATATAACTAGATCTAAATGGGCAAAGTAAGAACAATAATTGAAAGAAACACTTATCTTGCAAAAACCAAACTTTATTGATGAATAGAACACAATAACATAAGAACGCGAGAAAGATTGCTTAGAAATCTCGTACAAAGATGATAGAAAAGATGATGTGAAAGATGAAGAACCCCCCATCCTTTTATAGGAGAAGTATGGGGTAGGCTTCTCTCAAAGGAGGGGGAAAAAGGGGGGGAACTGATAGTTTGAATTTTTTAGATCTAGTCAACAGACCCTTGATTGTCTTTAATTATCTTGATCATATAACTCTCTTTAATGCAGATTCACACAACAGAAATTTCGAGCGATTCCTACTATACATAGAATTTAAAGTGCATCTAAAAATATGATTTTCCTATAGGCCTTTGAATTTCCTTTCCAAATCATATTTGAACATTAAATTCCACCTTTGGATTTAAGAGTTATGCCAATTTTGGTGCATGATATATATTTAAATCAGCACTGCCGGAAAACTAAAATGCATTCTACCTTCATCTATTCTTATCTTCAATAATTCTTGAAAATTGAGAGAAATCTCATAAGAATTCATAAAATTAATATTAACAAAAATAAAAGTACAATTGATTTATGAATTAAAATAAAATTACCAAAACACTCTTGATTAATTATCCTAAATGAAGCACAAATAAATGATAAATATGTATTAATCATGTACTCAACTATTAAAACCTACATCAATTACTTCTCACGTTGTTGGAGAGTTTAGGGCTAAATTCTTTAGTTAAGGGTGGACCACTCATAGTAACATCATCCTATGGTATACTAGCTTTAGGAGAAGCAATTAAGAGTGATTATACATTATCCAAAACAACACTCTTTTATATTATGCATTTCTCATATATGTACATCATTGGGTATCCAAGCATACCCTTCAACCTGATGGGTGCTAATTTAGCACCCCTTTTCACAGCCTTTTAAGTCTTGTCACATGGAAATTCTTATTTTTATCCACTGATAAGAAACAAATTGTTATTTTCTTTCTTTTATCACAATTGAACTTGAATCTCACCAGAATCTCTGCTTTTCTTGCAGACTAAGAACACCAGACGAGCGGCTCACCTATTCTAGCTGATCATTTCACTTGTTCCAGACGACTGGCTCACCTGTTCCATTCAATCACTGTACCTATTCTAGCTGATCACTTCACCTATTCCAGACGATCGATTGACGCCATCCCTTAGTCACAGAGCCTCATCCAAACATTTAGTCTAAATGGTGCGCCTTTTGAAAATCACACAATTGCTTCAGACCTCAAAGCGGGAGTTTTCCCTCCCAAACCGAGTGGATCAAAGAATTCCACCACCCGAGACATAGGGTTTTCGACTACTGCCCCAACTCCCACCCTTGCTAGACACTCAACCGATCAGCTTGCCTCCCAACCGAATAGTTGGTAGTACGCGACCAGTTCAAATTTGCAACTGCTAACCCCCTTTGTCCAGAACCCTAGATGTAAAAGCCCCCTTCCTCTCCTATAAAATGAAGGGCACTTCATCCTCATGAGATCATCTTTGGTATCATCTTTGTACGGGGATTTTTTAGCAATTGTTCTGTGTTCTTAAGTTCTATTCATCGATAAAGTTATTATTTGCAAGCTAAGTGTTCTCTTTTTGTTCTTTACCTTACTCATTTTAGATCTAACCTTCTTCTTCTTCCTTTTCTATAGACCAGAGCAAGGAATTAAGGGTCGACCATTTGATTGTTTCTAGCCTAAGGAACTAATCCTTTGATAAATCTAGACTATGGCTAGAACACTTATTTCCTCCATCTCCCTTTTCTCTTCAAGCATGAGTGAGTAATTTTCCTATTGAGGTAAGGGGAATAACCCCTTAGCCATGGATTTAATGGACTAATCCTTAAGAATGACTTCTAGATGGCTTTTGATTTTAATAACTATTGATCTATCAAAGTAATTAACTGGTTTGATCACATGTTAATCAGGGTGGAAATGACCATGAAAATCTGGATTTAGAACACTAAAGCCAATTGCATGGTAGTTTTGAAACAATCATGGATCTTCCTCTTTTGGGATGATGAACTACAAAGCATGAGAACCAAGACCAATGGGCTCATGTGGAGTCCATCTTTTGTGGGCTTTAATTAATTCACATGCCTTCATCGAATTTGTCATTTTAAAGGATTTAGTTTATTCTCACCTAGGCTAAGGTGGTGAAAGCCCCTAAAAGCCTCAATTTCCCATCTCTTGATTCAATCATTATTTGATCCACTCTCTTTACATTCTAGTCTTTTCATTCATAATAGTTTACTTTTGCTAAAAATCATCTCAATTTTCCTTGTGGTAGGGAAAATTTATTTCTTGCTAATTGCAATCTTGTTCTTTTATTTCCTTTTCTGCGTTAGTGATAATCACCCAATCCCAAACCTGGTCTTTACTTTCTGTTCCAAAAACAAAAATACCAAAAAGAAATAAAAAATTCTTCAAAACAATTGGAATTAGAGTTAACAATTTTAAAACGTTGTCCTTTGGGATCGACCCTTTCTATACTAAACTTAATTGGAAAGTAGAAAAAGGATTAAACTTTAGGATAATTATCTTAGTGATTGTAGTGCACTTCGACACATTAACAATTTGGCATTGTTGCCGAGGACAACAAATTGTTTTTTTGAACCCCCAAAAACTTTTGAAAACCTTTTTTTTTTCATTTTTTATGCCTTCCGAGTAACATTCCAGAAGTGCTACTCCTTCTTCTATTGAGTTTCCATTCCGACAGTCCATTTTTTTCTGCACACAATTAACTACTTATTTTATGCATGTGACACTCGAACACTGATTTTCAATCATTTGATCCTGGGATAGATAGAACTTTTCACCGTCTAAATCGCCAAAATCAAAATAGGATGGACGAGGAAGAAGTTGCTCATAGGATCAACCAAGCTTTAGAGGCTCAAAGAGAGAACATCTTAGCTGACCAAGCATCTAGAGAAGCCGCTTTGCAAGCAGCCTACATGGCTGAACAAGAAACTCTAAAGGCTAATAGGAGGGAAGTTGAAAGGTAGAAAAAATTGAAAGATATTTCCATTCCCAAATCTACCTATGCCCAACACCCAGTCGTGCCTCCTGACATTGTTGCCCCCCAATTTGAAATCCGAACTCAGTGGATCCCCATGATCCAAGCAATCCTATTTTCTAGAAATAATGAGGAAAGTTGCCAGGATCATCTTCAAAGGTCCATTGACCTTTGCTCTTTGAGCAAACTCCCTGGCATCTCTAAAGATGCCATCTGCCTTAGATTGTTCAAATACTCTCTTTTTGACCAATCTAGTAGCTGGTACAACACCATGGAGAGTGAAGAACATGTCACAACTTGGGAAGTTCTACAAAATAAGTTTCTTGAGAAATTTTACCCTCCTTCTCTCACCTATGAACTCATGGGACAAATCACTCACTTTTCTCTATCCCCAGGAGAATCCCTAGGAGAATCTTGGAAAAGGTTCAAAGACTTACTTAGGAAGTGCCCTCATCATGACTTCTATCAAGCCCAACTCATAGAAATATTTTATCGCGATGTTGATGATGATACCAAATTCTTTCTTGATTCCTCATCTGGAGGAAATTTCATGCACCAAAAACTGACCAGTGCATGGGAGGTGGTTAAATGTGATTCTGAAACAAGGGCTAGAAAGGGGAATTGGTGGAGTCCTTAAGGTAGCCAAGGCTAAAGTTAATCCTGATATCCAAAGCATAGAAGAAAGCCTTAAATTAATTACTCTAATACAATATCAGTTAGAGTCATCTCTGGGCACCTTTAGGGAGTTACCCCAACAAATAAAAGTTGTAGAATCTCTTTGTGGCATCTATCAAGGAAACACCACCCTACATTGTCAATACCTTTACAACACCCCCATGCAACCAAAAATGGGACAACAAGTAGAATAACTCAACTCAATCCACACCATACCAGGCCAAGGTTACTACAACCCCAACCAGACTAGTAACCATCTTGGCTTCCAATATGGGAATGTTTCCGTTGCTGAAAACTCTAGCCAACTACAATCCCAACAAAGGCCTCCCTATCCTCAAAGCAATAATCGACCACCACCTGGTTTCTCATACAAAAATCAAAGGAACTTCGGAATCCAAGGGAACTATCGAGGCAATCACCCAAACCGACCATCATATCAAGGACAAAAATTTCAAAACTTGAACCTCCCCCCTCAAAATCTCAACCAACCACCTCCTCAACCACCACCAAATGTTCCTACTCTGGCTCCCTCAGCTGATGGAAGGATAGCTTCCTTGGAACAAATCATCACTGCCCAACAAGATCATCAAAAGGCGACTGATGCCCAACTAGCTTGATTGTTCGCCCAACAAAATCCCCCTATCGAAACTTTTGCTGGGTAGCCTAAAAACAACCCCAAACATACTAAACAACTCAAGGTAGTCTCCACTCATTTGGGAAAGGTGTACTCCCCTCCCCTTCCAAAAAAACCTCCAGCCACACCTCTAGAATTTGAGCATGAGGACATGGTAGTTGTTAAACCTGAAGCTACACCTGAACCAACCACCCCTGAAACCCCTCAGGCAGAAGTTGAAGAACCAATCTACAAGCCACAACCTCCCTACCAATCCCTCCTCAAACAATCAAGGATCAACGCCTGGTTCATGAAATTTAGGGATTCTATGAAAAAATTACATGTCGACATTCCCTTCCTTGATGCTTTGGCAGACATGCCTACCTGGTACAAATCATGAAATCCCTTTTGACTAGGAAGTAAGCTACTGAAGAATGTGAAAATTTTAAACTTGCTAGGACCACTTCAGACATAATCCAAAGTAAAATGCCCAAAAAAATAGAAGGACCCTGGTTCTTTTGGAATAGGATGCTACTTAGGTGACAATGCTTGTAGAAAGGGCCTAGATGATTTAGGAGCCAGTATATCCATCATGCCCTACAGCCTTTGCAAAAGACTAGGATTCAATGAAATGTTACCCACATCCATGACCATACAAGTAGCGGACTCATCCATGACCAAACCTATGGGAATCATAGAAGACATTCTGGTTAAGGTTGAGAAATATGCCTATATCCCTTGTGTCTTTGTGATCATGGACATAAAGGAAGATTTACACTACCCCTCATCTTCGGACATCCATTCCTAGACACAACCTGAGCCTTGATTGATGTTGAGGCCAATACCATTATGTTAATATTAGGGAAGCAAACCCTAGAGTTTAGGGTGTTTGAAAGCATGAAGGGGCCTAGTTTCCAGGAAGAGGTTTACCTCCTTGATTACATTGATAAATTATCCCAACTGAGGAAGGAATGGGAGTTAGTTGATGACCCCCTACACATAGCCCTCACTACCCCCTCTGAATGCGATTTTGACAATGAACAATTAGATCAATGTAAGGCTCATTTAGATAATTTTGAGGAGATCCCTAATACTGAAATTGAGGACCTTAAAATGATCTCCATCCTGCAAGAAAAGCCTGAACCACCCAAGGCCCCAGAAATGAAGACTCTTCTAGTAGGTTTGAAATATGTCTTTCTTGATGAACAACAATTGTTCCTTGTGTTCATAAAATTTGACCTTACCCTTGAACAAGAAAATAAACTTATGGGTGAACTTAGGAAAAAAGGAACTGCCTTGGGGTACAAAATGACTGATTTAGTTGGAATAGATCAATTCATCTGCATTCACAAAATCCCAATGATATACGACAACAAACCTTCCCGAGACCCACACTAAAAACTCAACCTAAACATGAAGGAAGTTGTCCATCTAGAGGTGATCAAACTTTTGACTGCAAGAATCATCTACCCCATCTCCGATTCCCCATGGGTCATCCCAGTTCAAGTTGTTCAGAAAAAGGGAGGGACCACTGTCATTAGAAATGAGAAGAATGAACTCATCCCCACTCACACCATTACAGGGTGGAGAATGTGCATTGAATATAGGAATCTCAACAAAGCAACTAGGAAAAAGCACTTCCCACTTCCCTTCCTAGACCAAGTTCTTGAACGCTTAGCCCATCAACAATACTTTTGTTATCTAGATGGCTACTCAGGATGTTATCAAATTCCTATCCATCCTGAAGATCAAGAGAAAACCACCTTCATTTGTCCCTTTGGTACTTGTGCTTTTAGACGAATGCCCTTTGGCTCGTACAATAAACCAACCACCTTCCAACGGTGTATGTCATCCATCTTTGTAGGATTGACCGAAACTGTCATGGAAGTGTTCATGGATGACTTTTGTATCTATGGAGATAGCTTTGATTCATGCCTTAAAAAGCTCTCCCTTGTTCTTGACAAATGTATTGAGTCACACTTAGTCCTTAATTGGGAAAAGTGTCCCCTCATAGTTAAGGAGGGCATCGTTCTTGGCTACAAGGTAAGCAACCAAGCCATAGAAGTTGACAAGGAAAAAATTGAAGTTATCACCAAGCTTCCACCCTGAACCTCAATCAAAGGCATCCGAGACTTCTTAGGACATGCCGATTTCTATCGGTTATTCATCCGTGACTTTTCCAAAATCACAAAACCTCTCACCAATCTTCTTCAAAAAGAGGCACGTTTATGTTTTGATAAGGCATGCATGTGTATCTTTCTATGTTTGAAAAATGCTCTCACGACCACTCCAATCATTCGTGCTCCAGACTGGGCCCTACCCTTAGAAATCATTTGTGATGCTAGTGATTATGCTGTAGGTTCCATCTTAGGACAACAAATTGATAAGAAACATCATGTCATATACTATGCATCCAAGACTTTAGATGAAGCTCAGCAAAATTACATTGTCACCGAAAAGGAAATGCTATCCATTGTCTATGCATTTGATAAATTTTTCTCATACTTAGTTGGCTCTAAAGTTATTGTTTACACTGACCATGCAACCATTCTCTATCTCATGACCAAAAAGGATTCCAAACCTAGACTCATAAGATGGATTTTGCTATTGTAGGAGTTTGATCTAGTATTCCTAGACAAAAAGGGGTCTGAAATTTTAGTGGTTGATCACCTAAATTGACTTAGATATAGCCCCATCGATGAAACCCCCATAAATGATCCTTGCATGATGACCAACTACTTAAGGTAGACTCTCAATTTCCTTGGTTTGTCGATTTTCACTCTGGGTACAAGGGACATTCTAAAGATAAATTTTTAAATGACGTCAGCACTATTATTGGGATGAACCTTATATGTTTAGACTTTGTGTTGATGGTCTGTATCATTGTTGTGTCTCCCAGGAAGAAAGCAATGACATTCTGGTAAAATGTCACTTTGGTCCCTATGGTGGATACATGAGTTCCCAAAGAACTGCCAGGAAGGTCCTGTATGTGGCTTCTATTAGCCCACCATCTTCAAAGACTCATATGATTATGTGCTCCCATTTGACCAATGGCAAAGGACATGTAACATTTCCAAGCATGACCAAATAACCCTAACCTCTTGGCAGGAATTAGAAATTTTTGACGTCAGGATAATCAACTACATTGGCCCATTCCCTTCTTCTTATGGGTTTGCCTACATATTTGTCACAGTTGATTACGTGTCAAAGTGGGTTGAATCTATACCCACTAAAACCTATTATTCCAAATCTATTAAGAAACTCTTTAAAGATATTATTTTCCCTAGATTTGGAGTCCCATGCACCGTCATTTCTGACGAGGGATCCCATTTTTTAGATAAAAGTTTTGAGGCCTTATTGAAGAAATACGAGGTCTACAACAAGGTTGCCACTCCCTACCATCCTTAGACTAGTGGACAGGTTGAAGTATCCAATAGACAAATCAAATCCATCTTAGAAAAGATTGTTGGTCGCACCAGGAAAGATTGGGTGTTGAAAATTAATGATGATCTATGGGCATACCGAACTGCCTACAAGACACCCATAGGTACCACCCCTTTCAGGTTGATCTATGGCAAATCGTGCCACCTCCTGATAGAATTAGAACACAAGGCCAGCTAATCCATCAAAAGCCTAAATTTTGACCTTTCGACATCCAGAGAAAAATGTCTACTCCAAATGAACGAACTAGACAAACTCAGAATGAGCACTTATGAAATTGTGAGAATCTACAAAGACCGAACTAAACTATGGCATGACGATCACATCAAGTGTAAGGACATTAGAGAAGGTGACCAGGTCCTAGTATTTAATTCCAGAATAAGACTTTTCCCTAGAATGCTTAAATCCAAATGGTATGGTCCATACCCCATCAAGTGCACCAATCCACATGGTACCTTTCTTCTTTGGGATAAAGTTCTGGGTGAATTTAAGGTTAATGGGCATCAACTCAAATGATACATAACCACTAAAGACCTTGTTGCTTCAAATACCAATAAACTTTCATCCTTATAAGATCTTAACTTGACCGACCCTTAGCCTCCCCCATCTCAAAAAACTAGTCTCTCATATGTCGAGCCACCGACGTTAAACAAGTCGCTTGTTGGGAGGCAACCTAACCCTATCTTCCTTCTATTGCATTTTATTTACCTTGTTATTTCATCCTATTAAGTTTTCTTCTTTTTGACAAGCCAACTGATCGGCTCATTGAGCCAACCGATCGGTTCGAAATTCCCATATGATCTCCTTCTACAGCCCAAACGATTGGTTGGTGTCTCAATCGATCAGCTCAATGCAATCACACATCCCTCGAGTCGACCATTGGTCCAATGCGAGATTCCCCAACACATCGAATTCCTCCCTACGCTTCATCGATCAACAACTTGAACCGACCGGCTCGATCTCCAACTGATCGGTTCAGCACCCTCACTTGTCTATATAACCACCCCCAGGCACAAGCTTCACCTACATCCATTTCTTGTCTAAATCTAGCCGCCTCTCTCTCTCTCTCACCACCTGAGCTCTCACCCACTTGAGCTTCACTCCCTCAGCCGACCAGTGGTCAAGCAAGTTGTTATATCAATCACTAAGATGTTTAATCCTAGAGTTTAATCCATTTTCTACTTCCGATTAAGGCTAGTATAGAAAGGGTCGATCCCACATGACAACTTATTAAGATTGTTATCTCTAATCCCAATTATTTGAAGAACTAGTTATTTGTTTTTGATTTTTTTTAGATTTGGAACAGAAGGTAAAAGTCAAGTTGGGGGTTTGATTGATTACACTAATGCAAGAAAGAAAATGCACTTAACAAGAATAAAAATGCACAAGGAAATTTTAAGATTATTGTTAGAACAAGTAGACTATTGTGAATGGAAAAAGACTAGAATTAAAGAAAACAAATCAACAGAGGTTGAAATCAAAGAGAGAGAATCGAGGCTCGTAGGGGTTTTCACCACCTTAGCCTAGGCGATAACAACTAATTCTTAAGCGACGATTCGATGAAGGTTTGCAAATTTAAAAACTCACAAGAGATAAACTCCACATGAGCCCATTGGTCTTGGTGCTCATGGTTCGTAGTTTATCATCCTAAAATATGAAAATCTACGGTCATATCAAAACGTCTATGCAATCGATTTTATTGTTCTAAATCCGGATTTCCATGGTCATTTCCATCCGAATTAAGGTGGGATCCGAAGATCAACTGTTAATTAAAATTGATTACCATCTAGTTGTTTAAGAAAAAGTCGTTAAAACCATGGATAAGGGGTTATTCCCCTTGCCTTGATATAAGTCTACTCACTCATGCTTGTGGAGAAAAGGGAGACAGAGGGAAGAAGAGTTCTAGCCATAGTCTAGTCTTACTAAAGGATAGTTCCCTCGGCTAGAATCAATGAAATGACCGACGCTTAATCCCTTGCTCCAGTCCACGGAAGAATAATAGGAATAAGAAACTAGATCTAAACGCGCAAAGTAAAAGAACAATAATTGAAAGAAAGGCTTGCAAAAACTATTCTTTATTGATGGAAAGAACAATAACATAAGAACACCAGAAGATTGCTCAGAAATCCCGTATAAAGATGATACAAAAGATGATGCTTGGGAGGAGGAATTGCCCTTCCTTTTATATGAGAAGGAGGGGTAGGCTATCCAAAAAAAAGAGGGTGAAAAAAGAGAGGGAGCTATCCTTTTGAATTTTCAAGATTTGGTTAATAGGAAATTTGATAGACTTTACTTGTCTTGACCATGTAACTCTCTTCAATGCAGATTCCCGCAGAAGCGATTTCGAACGCATTTCACTCCCGTAAAACGCACAAAAGTGGTCCAAATAATAGGATATTCTTTTAGGAAATTAAATTTCCTTTCCAATGAATACTTGTACACTCAATGTGGACTTTGGATGCAAGAGTTATGGCATTTTTGGTGACAAATATACATTAATTACAGGACTGCTGCAAATTGTGCAATTATACTCCTAAAATATTTATCCCATTTCCTACAAAATCCAAGAAAATATGATTAAAATTTTATTGAAGAGAAAAATATAATATAATGTAATTAATTATAAAACTAAGAAAATAAATAACAAAACAATCATAAAAAGATATCTAAAAGATGCAAATAAAAGTGATGAAAACACATTTATCACAAGTTACCTGATTCGCCTCCTGAATCAAATGGTAGTGAAGAGAGCCGCTCGTCCTCTATGAGAAGTTTCCGTGCTGCGAGCTTCTCCTATCGAGCCATCACCTCACCCGCCTCTGCCCCATCGTGGTCACCTCAGATGCTCTGTGAGCCGCTCGTCTCAGATTTGAGCTGCTCGTCTCGCCCCCTCGTCGCCGAGCGACTGGTTCTAAACCGCTCAACTAGCCAGCACCACTTCCCCCTTCTTCATCCTGCGAACTGAGCATTTCACTTATGACCCACCCATCTGGCCTTCGCCCACTAATCGGCTGAGTTCTCCTGCCAATCTGCTCATGTCGAGCAGTAGCGCAAGGGCCACCAACTCAACCACATGTATCTCATGCAGCATTCACAAGAGTCTTGGTTGGTGCACTGTGGACACTATGCCCCTAGCCATCCATCCTATGAGGAGTATGGGGCCCAGTAGGCCTCCCCAGATCCCCACTCCCCTTACTGGGGAAACTACTACTCCTCCCACCAACAACATACACCACCACAGTGATTTTCTTCCCTCCATCTCGGTCTAAGGGTTTGCTCAGAACGAGCAAACCTCTAAGTCCAGGGTGGGGGTGGGTGGTACGTGTTCCACCCCTTACCTTCCCTTTCAACATTTTATTTTTTTATTTCAAACTCTAGTGCATTTTCCCTTTTCAAACCTTTGGCCTTTACCTAGTCAGCCAATTGATGTATCTTCTTTATCAAAAATTAGATAAATCTTTATTTGACAAAATTGTTCAAACTTTTCATTTCCATACCTAAATTAGCAATATTTTTGGGAAAGATGGCAAGCCTTAGAGTATCAAATAGAATCAAATGCAAACTTTATTATCTTTAGCATTATATTAACTGATAAATCTTTCTCATATAATATATTTACACAATTTTTCTTACTACTGCAACAACACTCGAAAAGAAAATTTGCACGGGAAAATAATCTACACATCAAACCCTACGTCCAGGGTGGCATGCTCCTTTTCTATCTCTTCTTCCATACCCCTCATAAATTTAATAGGGGCGTACTGCCAAAATATGCCAAAAAGCATACAAAAAAATTGTGGTTAATATCCCGAGTTGAATAGAGGGATCATTCTTCCACACCCCTCATAAATGTAATAGGGGCACACACAAAAAAAATTGTTTTCAATGTAACCACAAGTCCATGAAATTAAAATCCTGAGTCAAATAGAGGAGGGATCCTTCTTCCACACCTCACCTTTTCTCATTCTCGTGCCAAAAAAAGAATTAAAAATTTTCGAGTGTTGAAGCGCAAGTAGGATTAAAACTGTTTTTTTCAAAGTATAGGTTTGAAAGAGAAAGTTATGAAAAATGTTTGTTGTAAGAAATATAGAACTTGTATTTTGTGATTCTAGGAGATGGGTTTCTTGTCCATGAAAAGATAGAAGATACTGCTAATTAAGGGAGGATGAATATGTTGTTTCAAAAAAAAATTGAATTATTTTGATATCTTAATTTACTTACAGACAAGCGAAGGCTTAAGTCTGTGGTATTATGATGCATGCTGATTTAGCACCCCTTTTTATAGACTTTTAAGTCTTTTCACATGGAAATTCTTATTTTTGTCCACTCAAAAGAAACAAATTGTTATTTGCTTCCTTTTATCACAATTGAAATTGAATCTCACCAGAATCTATGCCTCTCTTGCATACTCAAAACACCAGACGAGTGGCTCACCGGTTCCAGCTAATCGTCTCATCTATTCTAGATGTCCGGCTCACCTATTCCAGTCAATCGCTTCACCTTTTCCACCTGTTCCAGACGATCAGTTGATGCCATCCCTTAGCCACTCGTCCAAACATTCAGTCTAGATGGCACACCTTTTGAAAATCAAATGATCATTTTAGACCTCAAAGCAGGAGTTTTCCCTCCCAAACCGAGCGGGTCAAAGAGCGCCACCACCCAAGACTTAGAGTTGTTGACTATTGCCCTAACTCCTGCCCTTGCCAGACACTCAACTAATCGGCTTGCCTCCCAACTGATCGGTTGGAAGTGCACGACCAGTTCAAATTTGTAGCCACCAACCCTATTTTTCTATAACCCTAGATGTTAAAGCCCCCTCCCTCTCCTATAAAAGGAAGGGCACTTCCTTCTCATGAGATCATCATTGGTATCATCTTTGTATGGGGATTTCTGAGCAATCGTTTTGTTTTCTTAAGATCTATTCATCAATAAAGTTATTATTTACAAGCTAAGTGTTCTCTTTAATTTTGTTCTTTACCTTACTAGTTTTAGATCTAGCCTTCTTCTTCCTCCTCTTCTGTAGACCGGAGCAAGGAATTAAGGGTCGTCCATTTGATTGTTTCTGGCCTAAGGAACTAATCCTTTGATAAGTCTAGACTATGGCTAGAACACTTCTTTCCTCCATCTCCTTTTTCTCTACAAGCATTAGTGAGTAGTTTTCCTATTGAGGCAAGGGGAATAATCCCTTAGCCATGGCTTAAATTGATTAATCCTTAAGAACGACTTCTAGATGGATTTTGGTTTTAAAAATTGTTGATCTATCAAAGTAATTAACTGGTTTGATCACATGTTAATCTGGTGGAAAATGACTATGGAAATCCGGATTTAGAACACTAAATCCAATTGCATGGAGGTTTTGAAATGATCGTGGATCTTTTGCTTTTAGGATGATGAACTACGAAGCATTAGCATCAGGACCAATGTTCTCATGTGGAGTCCATCTTTTGTGGGTTTTAATTAATTCACATGCCTTCATCGAATGTTTCATTTTAAAGGATTTAGTTTATTCTCACCTAGGCTAAGGTGGTTAAAACCCCTAGAAACCTCGATTTCCCATCTCTTGATTCAATCACCATTTAATCCACTCTCTTTACATTCTAGTCTTTTCATTCATAATAATTTATTTGTACTAACAATCATCTCAATTTTCTTTGTGGCAGGGCAAATTTATTTCTTATTAAGTGCAATCTTGTTCTTTTATTTTCTTTTCTGCTTTAGTGATAATCACCCAACCCCAAACCCAATCTTTACTTTATGTTCCGAAAACACAAACACCAAAAAGAAATAAAAGGTTCTTCAAAACAATTGGGATTAGAGGTAACAACTTTAAAAATGTTGTCCTTTGGGATCGACCCTTTCTATACTAACCTTAATCAGAAAGTAGAAAAAGGATTAAACTCTAGGATAATTATCTTAGTGATTGTAGTGCACTTCGACACATTAACATAACCCTTTTCATGTGATATTAGTTTCACCACATCCACATATGTCAGTTTGTCTACATCATGATGTGTTGGGTTATCACATCCAAGGTATTGGTTTAGACCCTCATGGGGTGTATCGGTTTAGACCACCATGTGGTGTATCGGTCTAGACCATCTTGTTTAAGCATTTCGGGTTTACTACGCATAAGGTGTGACGATTTAGCTAAACTTGAGGTGTCAGATTAACCACACAAGGTATGAATCGGTTTAGCACTCAAGGCATGTATCAAGAAACACAAGGTGTGACAGGCAACACAAGGTGTGACATGTTGTTATGGTTAGGGTTTCATCAAGGAATCATGGTTTACCACTTCAAGGTATATCAGTCAACCCTACACTAAAGTGTGTCGACCTCTCACTCAACCAAGGTCATCACAGTTTGGCACTGAAAGAAGACCAACTCACAAGATACTACCCTAGTAATGATGGGCTAACACTGTCAAGGCATATCGGTTTAGCAACATATCGATTTAGGCACTTCTAAAGCATGACGGGAAAACACCCTCCAACATTTCAGTTTAGCAACATATCAGTTTAGCATCCAAAAAGCATGTTGACCTAAACATCTCTAAGTCATGATGACTTGTCACATGGTGTGTCACTCTATGCACCACAAGTCATGATAACCACCCAAAACATAGTGAATGAGTGTGTCAACTTGGTCATCTTCCACCTTAGGAAACTCAGCCACAGTCCATCTACTATCATGGTAGGAAAGAGCAAGACATGGGCAACAACTTAAAAGAAATTCCTTCATCAAAATAGTCCTCAAAACCACCAACAACTACTAGCATACATGTAATAAATGATTTAGAGATGAAGAACAACATAAGCATATGAAGAGTGAAAATAACAAAGGAAGTTAGGAGTTATATAACCCACCTTATGAAGGTCTTCATCAAGGGTTCAATATACATGATCAAAGCTCCAAAGCACACGTTCCTCAACTTTAAGATACCCCATCAAGAGTCCCAACTCGATCTCAACATTACCTCAAGAAAGATGAAGAAGATGACATTGTTACAATAGCTCAAGAAGAAAGGAAAGAAGGAGAGAGAACCACGTCCTATTCAACCTTCATTCAAGGTATGATCCATGGCCAAGAGAGGAAGATGAAGATGAGGATGAGAGCTCAGAGAAATTGCCATCAAAGAAACATGACTCATCGAGATGGAAGTTGAACCAAGACTCACCATGAGAAAGGAACTCGATCTCTAAAGCTCCATGGTGGCTTCTTCTAGATCCTTAAGATCCCAAGCTCATCCACCAAGAGGATAGGAATAAGAATCGATGAAAGGTTTTTCTTGTGTGAAGAAGGAGGGGGTTATGTACTTGAGGGAAGGAAGAGAGATCAAAGGAGAGGTCTCATCACCTTAGGAACTTAGGTGACACTTGTCCACGAAGAGGGGGCTACATGAAACAAAATGAAAGACATGTTGATAAGGCCTAGGATAGATCTCACCCTCTTGATCTCCTTCTAAGGTCATGGCCAATATGCCAAAACCCTACACACCCACAAACTGATATGGCAAAACCCAACACTCTCACAAACTAATAGGGCATAACCCTACACACTCACAAATTGATATATCACAATCCTATACACTCACAAATGGATAGAACACAACCCTATACAATCACAAACTGATAGGCAGCCTCTCTAAGGTTCTCTAACTTGAGATAACCCATCTAAGAGCAAAACACATCTCACTCATGGGTCCTATACATCACCAAAGATGATCCCACACAACCAAGATCCAAACAAGGCACCCACCTCTTCCTCTCTTCTATAGATGATGCCAAGAGAGGGAAGGAACACTCTAGAGATGGTAAATTGCATGTTAACCCTTCACTTTGAGTAAATTGCAATTTACACTAAAACTAGCACATGAAGCACAAGCATCATCCATATAAGCTCAACTTGGAAGTTAGGCTTTCCACAAGGCACCCCTTAGCATCATTATCTCTCTTATGATGCTAAAGCACTAAGGATAGACTCATCATGTAACATATTTCAAGGTAACCCCTCATCTTGGGTAAATTTCACTTTGGTCTAAAACAAGCAAACCTTGCTCAAACAACATTCAAACAGAACCAAACTTGAAACATAACCATGTCACATGATTATAAAACACCTTAAAGGATTAGATTAAAGTTCTAAGCAAATCACTTAAGCAAAGCAAATAGGGTTATCCCAAAACCTGGGTCAAGGTCCTTACAAGTCATAAACCCCTAACAAGGATTTCACCCCCGAAATCCCAGGAAAAGGAGATGGATATTACTCATGCTTTGCACCTTCAAACTTTCACATAGCTCCTGGATGTCAGGGTGATGTCACAAGACTTAGCCAACATACTGTCCTTGCATCCAAGGTCAACACAAGATCTATTCCACAGGACACATACTCAACTTATCCTTTCCATTATTGGTTGTAGAGTCAACCCCATGCCATTTGATACTTCCTTATCCATATAAGCACTATATACTTATCCAACTCAGGTGTCAAATCTTTCTTATAAATCACCTCATCAACTTATAACATCATATGACAAGGTTCTTGATTTTGGGAGTTTACCATACCCTCCTCAAACCTTAGCATGTCTCTTCCAAAGAAAGACTAGAGATGCATTTTGTCATCCACTTGGAACTACAAAACCTACCATGCTTCTACTGTGCTACTCTGATCTACTGACTCAACAATATTCTTACTGTAATGCCTGGGCTCACTGCCCATGGCTCTAGTAGAGTTTCAGGAATGACGACTGGCCCCACATACCACCACTATCCTTAACTGTGCACTTTTTCCTCACTCATGCGCAAGCTGTGGTCAACTTCCCGAGTGGTCACCCATCCTAGTACTACTCTAATCTGAGCACGCTTAACTATGGAGTTCTTTAGTGAATGGCTCCTAGAAAAGGAGGTGTACCTTAGTGATATGGGTAGTCCAATCATTCCTTTTAAGATCATGTTATACGAGGCCTCAAATCCTGGGACATTACAATCTCCCCCACAGACTCTTGACGTCCTCATCAAGACTCAACTATATGGCCTCATAATATTGCCCCATTTTAGTGCAGACCCAGAATGGCCCATAGACACCCAACTCCCGATCACAGAACACCAGCGCAAGGGTTGCTACGTCAACCATGGGTAGCCCTTTCCAACATGCATAGACTGCATGGCTAAAGACTGGCATGCCACATGCCCATGTGTGCCCCACCTACTAGAGGGTTTATGGCTCTAATACCATTTGTAACGCCTGGGCCCATTACCCATAGCTCTAGTAAAGTTTCATGAAGGACGACTGGCCCCACAGACCACCACTAGCCTTAACTGTGCACTTTTTCCTCACTCATGCGCAAGTCGGGATCAATTTCCCGAGTGGTCACCCATCGTAGTACTACTCCAAGATGAGCACTCTTAACTATGGAGTTATTTAGTGTTGGGCTCCTATAAATGGAGGTGCACCTTGGTGGTAGTCGAATCATTCCTATTAATATCACGTTTTCTGAGGCCTCAAATCCTGGGACATTACACTTAATTTTACCAACTATCCTGCCAACATACTCACTCTTAGTTGTACATCCTCTTGTCATTAGAAGAGGCCACTTATCCAAGAAATACTATCTCAGAGGTAATGCAAGATGTTATGTGTTGCCATAAATGATCTAGCTAGGGAGTGGAAACCTTCTTATCCATCTATAGCCAATGAACAACCTTCTTGGAACCTTTTTTACTTGCAATCCATATATGAATACTCCAAGGGATTATACGCAGCCTGATGAACTTTACCCAAGAAGATCTTGAAACTCTCTTAAACTTTAGAATCCTTGTCAATGTTATAGTTATGCGGGGCATAAACCCCTAACATGTGATATCCATATTATAGGTTAGGTACTTGCAACCAAATTGATCCAAACCAACCTTTCTAGGTAACCAACCACCTAGTCATCCTATCAAATGACATGTTCTCACTCTCCCATAGAACTAGAACTACTTGGATACTAGGATTCCTTACCTTGGTATCCATCACATGTGTCAGAAACACATCATACTCATATCACATCCATCTTTTGTTGTTTTTACGAAAACCAAACATGTCAAAATGATCTTTCTTTCATCTCGAGACATCTTCTATCACTGTTATCCCTATCTTTGAACAAATATCTAAGACCAAATGATACTTATCAGAGTATCCATCTTAAGATCACTTCTAAACCATGCACATCAAGTAACATAAGACCCACTTGATTGCACATCCCTGAAAGGACAAAATAGAAGGGGAAATATTCCTCTTATCACCACATCATTACCTAGAGTTTGCTTATAAATGTGAAGGTATTATCACTTTCTTTGATTATTTCATGAGTTTTCAACTGTTCACGTGTCATTTTAACTTGTCTCATCTTGGCTTCCTTTCCATTAGCATAGTAATTGTAAAGATGATTACATTCCATTACTCTTTGTTTGATTATTGCTCTTCATGTTCATGAACATTTCCTTATTTTACCACATTTTAAATCTTTATCACATGAAAAGGATCATTATTCTTTACATATTCTGCATTAAGCAGGGATCATCTCCCTTGTATTTTTTTCATGTCACGAGGATTACACTTTATATCTTTTCATATTCATAGGTTTGTCTGAGATTAGAATAAGTTCCATCTTATTTATTTACCATTCGTTCTTATTTGTCTTCTCACTTGATCCTTGTTTCAGGGGTTCTATCCATGTTATGTGAATTTTACACCTTGACTTGCTTTATTAGCACAAGTTCATCTATCTTTTTCTTCATACATTTATTGAAATTACAGTTTCAAGAACTTCTCTTATCATACTCACACTTAGATTTAGGTTTCATGGAGCTATATCTTTCTCTTGTAATCACCAAACATTTAAGTTTTAGTGAATTATGGTGCAGTTCTCATCTCTTATTATAATATGATGGAGGTATTGACATCATGATTCCTGATTGTTATGCTCTTTGGATTGCTCCAAAATGATTACTTGATCAGAGTAATGAAAGAGAAATCAATCGAAGAGTTCTATACTTACCTTTTCTTCAACATTTGAATAACTGGCCAGGGTAATGAAGTATTGAGATTAAGCAGTCTGCACCATATTTTATATCATCTTATTATCTTAGACACCATCCTATTCCTAGTCCTAGTGTCCATGTAGACTCAGAAAACCTAGAGATCTGATACCACCAAATGTGACACCCTTTGTCATACAAGTGATATTATTCAAAACTTAAACCACAATCAACCATAAACAGAGGATTACCGAAAATCAAAGGAAATTAAAACTACTTTGCAACAAGTACCCGGAGATGATATTTATTACATAAGAGCCAATACTTGCATTTTATAAATATATTCAAGGTTCTACATCATATTCCAATCAACCTGTTACATAAGATAACGGTTATATATATATATATATATATATATATATATATATATCACCAAAGGTACACAAGCAAGAAACCACATATCAATCATCATGTCTACAAAACATATTGACAATACCTCCAAGGACCAGAGTGTAGAGGGACGACACATATGACTCTATTACTAGGCACTATCCATATACCATGATCCACCAGGTGTAGTTTATCCTTGTATTATATCCTCATCCACATGATCTTTTAACTCACCATGTACGTCCACTAACCAACAGGGTGAGACAACAATTCCAACGAGAGATATACTCTCTTCCAACCCTATTATTATCACAGATAACTAAGTAGATAGATTAACTACTGAGAAGATTGAACCAAATTAACTAAATGACATATATCTCATGAATGAAGTAAATAGAGAATTAATATGCACTTGCCTTTGAGTTATAGAACAACTAATAAATTAAAAAGGAATATGAAGAACATGTATAACTGTTATAAATAAAATAGTATAAAAGAAAGGCAAGGCTTCATCTAATGTTTCTCTGTTTGATCCTATACATGTACACTACACAGATGATTACTTATTTATTGTGCCCTGAGGATTTGATTAGTACCACCCAAATCCAACCGACCACTGCTAAGTCAAAATCGATGCCATACAAGGTCTAGTGGAAGAGCTGGAATCCACGACCTCACCCTCTCGATCAATATGAGTGAACATGCAGTGACATCATGAGTCAACTACTAGTAGAGACATATAGTCAAGCTGTATAATTGTAGCCCGCCTTGGTACAAGTCACGATGCTAGAAAAACTAAGCTATGGCCCGAAGCCACACTCTTATTAGGTTATGACCCATGGCAAATCCTGTATCATATGTCACTAAGCTATGGCCCACAGTCAGACTCTTATTAGGGTATGGCCCTGATGCGATGATTTTGAGTCGCATTTAGAGACCTATTTCATATGTGTTTTGTGCCTTAATTACTCATTTTCATGGATATTATTGCATAATTTACTTTATTTGGTCTCTGCCATCATTTTATATCAAATCCCCTTTATTTCATTATTTTAAGCATTATTGATCATCTTATCATAAATCGTGTGGATTTATTTGGTCTTGTTGTGCAATTTCAGGAAAAACAAGTATCTACACCCGTCGATACCATCGACAGATGTCGATACCATCGACCAAGCCACAGGTTGTCAGCCGAGAAGAGCAATACAGAGTCGATACCATCGACACCCAAGTCGATGGCATCGAGATGTCTACAGGCTGCTGGCAAGGATGATGTTGATACCATCGACGCAAGTCGATGCCATCGACACAAGGAGAGCTACAGCGTCGCTAAACGACAACAACCGATGCTAAAGGAGTCGATACCATCGACACCCAAGTCGATGGTATCGAGATCACCACAGACGCTCAGAATAAAAGAAAGGAAAGCTGCCGCTAATCCGCTGGGTCGATACCATCGACCCGCGTCGATGGTATCGACGCCGGCAGATATGCGTTGGATCTGTTTTGATCTCGATCGGACGGCTGTTGTGATTTGACGACCTAATTAGGGACTTATACCTAATGGCGGCCGCCCAGACAGGGAGATCTCATTTTTTTTAGATTGCATGAGTGCCGAGGAGGAGAGAAAGGAGAACGGAGGCCGAGAAGCTCATCCCGGGTGATTCGGACGCTGCCGAAGACAATTTCCACCACCGACAGGCGGGGAAAGCTTGTGTTTTACGCCAAGGATCCACCGGTTCTTCTCCGTTCAGGGGTTTTCCCATCTATTTCACGTTTTTCTTATGAATTCCCCAATTTCTACCATGTATTTGTGTAAGATGAACATGAGAGGCTAAAACCCTCAATCTTTAGGACCGGGAGTAGCCCGGGGATACATTGTATGATGATTTTATATTGATAATTCATATTTTTCTCTCATATCCGTGGTATAAATTCGTTTTCTCTATTGCTATTGTTATGCTTGATCACCATAATAATAAATTAATGCCCTTAATCACTTCGACAGAAGGATTAACGGTTGAAAAGAAACGAATTCTACATTAATTAATAAAACCCTTGACAAAGGAGTTGTAAAATTAATGGTGGGAACTGAGGGACCGATCTTAATGCGCTTAGTTTAGGGGAATGATTACTATGACGATGGAATCAACCTAAATCTAAGTAGTAGATTACACCACGACAGTGGGTAATTCTCAATTCAGGCCACTACCCGGATAGAGAGAGAAGTGTGAGGAATTATATGAAATCTAATACAATGTTGACCTGCGGTGAAACCGCCATCCTAAAGATATCCCTTTGAATTGATTAAATTAACCTTTAATCGATTGTTTTCTTTGTTTGATTTTTATTTTCTTTTAAGTTCAACAACAAAACGCTACTTTGTTATTCGGCTTAGCTGATCGCAAATAGTTAGTAGAAGTCTTCAATAATTCACGTATCCCTGAGTTCGACTCGGGCCTCACAAGGCCTATATTACTCGACGCGTATACTTGCGGTTAAGCGCGTAGTAAAATACACGTCAAGTTTTTGGCGCCGTTGCCGGGGATACGGCGAATTGTTGGCACTTCGAGTGCTAAGAGCGGCCACTCTAGGCCACATTTTTTATTTTATTTAGAAACAACTTTAAATATTCTTAAAATTCTCTATATTTGTGTTTACTCGTTCAAAGCATAGTACTGAACCCCGATTTCCTTATTTCAGGTACTTTGCATGGTGCATACACGTAGTGCAGACTACGCAAATCGCACACCTGAGGTTCCACCTCTGGGACCAGAGGACGAGGAGTACTACGAGCAAGAGCACCAAACCGACATAGATTCTGAATCTGAGCAAGAGCAAGCAGAAGAAATGGCCGAACCACAGACGATATGGGAGAAGATCAAAGCGTCTTCTTCATCAGCTTCAAAGGGGCCTATAAAGAAGCAGGCGATCAACATACCGACATATAAGATCGATCCGGCACTGATTAACTTGGTCAAATCTAACGCATTTCACGGGCTGAAAAATGAAGATCCAGTGGCACACATTAGTCAGTTTGTTGAAAATTGCGATATGGTGAAGATCGACAGGTTCCCGCAAGATGCATTGTATCTCAAGTTGTTCCCAAGTTCCTTGGCTGGAGTAGCAAGAGAGTGGCTTCATAACCTTGACGAGGAGTTTGTTGAATCATGGGATCACATGGTGGAGGTTTTCTTCGAGAGGTTTTTCCCTCCTGAGAAGACCAATGATATGATCAGGAAGATTCACAATTTCACCCAACAGGCGGGTGAAACTTATTCTGAGACTTGGGAGCGATTCCAAGTCATGTTGAGGAGATGTCCACACCATGGACTGGATAAGGAAACCCAAGTGAAAATCTTCTACTTTGCTCTGTCTGAACATGATAGAAGCAACCTGGACTCGGCTGGATCCGGATTTTTTCTGAATAACACCGATACCAGATGTTGGGAGATACTGAAAAACATGGCTAGGAAATAGTCATGGGGTGACAGAGGTGCCGTGGAACATGTCAAAGCTGCCGGTGAATCCAGAATAGTGAGGGAGCTGAATGATAAGTTAGATCTTCTAGCCAAGAAGGTGTTAACTAAGGAGGATGCATCTGATGATGGGGAGGCCCAAGTGAAATTCATGCAACAACAGGGCTATAGAAACAATGACTATGCATGGAGAAAAGATAAAAAGTTTTCATGGAAGGATCCGAATAACTTTCTACAAGATCCGGATGCAAAGCCACAACCGAGAGCTGAAGATAAAAATACTGAATTGCTAAGCCAAATGGTCCAGCAAAATCAAGAGATGATGGCCATGTTTGGAAAACAACTACAATCTCAAGGTGATATTCTAACCAAATTTGGGCAGACGCTGCAAAGCCATGGAGCGCAAATGCGGGCATTGGAGACCACCGTGGCACAGATTTCAAGTGAGGTGGCGGCTATCAAGCACGCCAATCAACAGAAACCAGCCGAGAACGCGAATGTGGTTCAAGCGCACCATCAGGTCAAATACATTTCTGTGGTGAGTAATGAAGAAGAATCTCAGGTGCAAGAAGTTGCAGAGGAAAGGAGAATGACGTTCAATGTGAATGCAACACCGGCAATACCATTTCCACGCACGTACTATGGACTGCCGGGTGGAAACCCTTTCTTCAGAAAATCTGATAGAGTTGTGAATACTGTATCTCCACCTGGGCAAAAAGAAGAAGTGCAAGTTTGTGCACATGCGGAGACAAAGAAGGTGGAAGAGGAACCACAACAAGCTGCTACTAATGAGGATGACTTGCAAAAGCACACGTCCGAGATAGTGAGTGAAGCAAGCTTAGGGGAGGTACCCCCGAAAGACTCATATGTGCCTCCTCACAAGCGTGTCAATGCGGCAGATGTGTCAAATCGGGACAATCAAAAGCCAAAGAAGGAGCACCGACACTATAGGAAATTCTTGGAAATATTCCGCAAGCTGCATATCAACATTCCGCTGGTGGAGATGATTGAGAAAGTGCCCGCCTACGGGAGGTTCATTAAAGAGATCATCAACAAGAAGAGGCGGATAAAGGATGATGAAATTTATTGGTTGAATGAGACGGTGAGCTCGATGATTCATGGGAGTTCACCAAGGAAGAGAAAGGACCCAAGAGGTTTTTACATTCCGTGTTCAATAGGTGGTCAACATGTTTCTAGAGCGCAATGTGATTCTGGCGCTAGTATCAATCTCATGCCTTTGGCTACTTTTCAGAAGCTAGGGTTAAAAGAGATCAAGAAGTTGGCTGCGACAATTGAATTGGCAGATGGGTCGACAGTGAGACCCTATGGAGTATGTGAAGATGTGCTAGTTAAGGTTGACAAATTCGTTTTCCCGGTGGACTTTGTCGTCATGGACATGCCACCACTCCAAAGCTGCGAAATTCTCTTAGGAAGACCGTTTCAAGCAACGGCGGATGTCGTGACTGCCTTAGGGAGAGGTACTCTGTCTTTGGGCATTGGAGGAGATCGTGTTGAATTCAAATTATCGCATGATCCTCTAAGTGCGGTCATCAAGGTGAAGAGATGACAATCGTCACACCGTCTAGCCTAAGACGCTAAAGAAGGGCGCTTGTTGGGAGGCAACCCAACCATTGGTACATTAGGATAGTTTAATGTTAGGTGTAGTTTGCTTGTATTTTGTTTACTTTTTAGTTTAAAAATGATACCTTGATCCGTTTGTTAAATGTGCAGGAACAGGCAGGGTCGATACCATCGACACACTGGTCGATGGTATTGACATGGGTTCAGGTCGACACCAGAAAAAATCGCACTGCGTCGATACTATCGACACCCCCGTCGATGGTATCGACATGGTCACAGATAGGTCGCAATAAAAGGTCGATGGTATCGACATGACAGTCGATACCATCGAGATCTCTGGAGATTTTCAGAAGAAATCGACTCAGTGAAGTCGATACTATCGACGGGTCCGTCGATGGTATCGACATTTTCAAAAGGAAACGGCGGCGGCCGGGCTCGCGAGGCAGTTGCCCTAATCAGCGAGTCGATACCTTCGACTTCCGTCGATGGTATCGACGGGCACACAGCAGTGTCGGTGTCAGTTATTCAAGATGGGGTTATTGGAAAAATGCAGTCACATCATCCCGAGCAAATCCGGATCCCACGACCCACCTCCACCACCATCGGACTGATCGGGTATCACTGTTCCACCCTTAAGTTGGTTTTTGACTATGAGGCCATAGTCGGATTCAAGCTTAGGGGGGTGGCTGGAACAGCTCTATCTTTTATCTTTTCTTTAGTTGTTTTAGTTTCTGCTTTGTTATTTGTTTTTGCAATTTTAAGTTTTTATTTAGGATCCACATCTATCTAGTGTAATTGTGGATGTCGTAAAAATTGTCATCTTGCTGTTTTCATGGGGAAATTAAGGGAATTGAAAAATTTTTCTGTGTCATTTGGATAGCTTTACTTGGTTGTCCTTGGGGAACTTATTCTATGAAAATGATTGATTATGTCCACTTTGAAGCAATATGTCATACCCACACCCGCATTGACTCATGCAAAGTGGATAGTAACGGTTGTTTGAGCCTAACCTAATCAAATGGTAATGAGACCTTAATCAGATGTAAGAGAAAGAACCCTTTAAACTACTACACATGTCAATAAGGAGGGACACATAATTTTCTTTTAAGGTTCAGTCACCTAATCTTGTGATCATTCCACCCCATTTCCTATATTCCACCCAAGAATTGGAAGTAAAGTGCAGTTTCAATGTCTTTTGCGTGCATGGCATGTAGATAGGTTTGCATTATTATTTTCATGTTTTTGCATAGATTAATGAAAAAAAATATATAGTGAAACATGCACATTACCCTTAGGTGCATGTCAGGTAGTTGCACTCACAATTTCATGATTTTCATGCATAAGCACACCATGTATCTCAGTTTTCCTAAATAGGTGATCTAATTTGTTCCATACCCTCGAAATAAAGCAAAGATCTCCAATTGGAAAGAAAATGGCCTTATACATGTATCTCTAAGCAATTATGGATATATGGGCAAAGAAAAAAAAACAGAAGAAAAAAATTCTGGAAAAAAAAGGAGATTTGGAAAGAAAAGGAATAAGAGGGAGAAAGGAATGATATCACTTGTATAATAAAGGGGAATTGAGTACATGATGTGGCTTGAGTAGATTTCTATCTCATTGTGAGGTAGAAGGTTAGTGCATGCATCATTCCACCCACTTTTAGGCAGTAGGGCATTCTTAATGTGCATTTGTATCATTTAGGGCATTTTGTTATATGCATTTTGAAACTGTGTAATACTTCCAAATTCTCCCATGAACCACCCATTCCATCCACCCGTTGCTCGGATTGGTAGGCCACCGTGATTTTCTCCTCACTCATGTCTATCAGGAGAACTGCTTCCATGTAGATGGTAGTTAGGGCGAGCAACGTAGTGTAGGTGATCACAAGATGCACCATGGCTGAATCGGCGAACTTTATTATGATAACTGCCTTATGTGATAGTGTTCATCAGTTTGAAGGATAATTTCTTTTATTGATGGTTATTGTCGCCTTTAGGGTAATTACTGTTTTGTGATTAGGGTAGGCCGGTTTGAGAACGTCCAGTGGGAGTCATTTGTGAGGTGGGTTGGTGTTTTGATTGTTAGTTGACATTCGCAATTCTATTCTAAGGATTAGTTGCTCGAGGGCGAGCAATGTTTAAGCTTAGGGGAGTTTGATGCGATGATTTTGAGTCGCATTTAGAGACCTATTTCATATGTGTTTTGTGCCTTAATTACTCATTTTCATGGATATTATTGCATAATTTACTTTATTTGGTCTCTGCCATCATTTTATATCAAATCCCCTTTATTTCATTATTTTAAGCATTATTGATCATCTTATCATAAATCGTGTGGATTTATTTGGTCTTGTTGTGCAATTTCAGGAAAAACAAGTATCTACACCCGTCGATACCATCGACAGATGTCGATACCATCGACCAAGCCACAGGTTGTCAGCCGAGAAGAGCAATACAGAGTCGATACCATCGACACCCAAGTCGATGGCATCGAGATGTCTACAGGCTGCTGGCAAGGATGATGTCGATACCATCGACGCAAGTCGATGCCATCGACACAAGGAGAGCTACAGCGTCACTAAACGACAACAACCGATGCTAAAGGAGTCGATACCATCGACACCCAAGTCGATGGTATCGAGATCACCACAGACGCTCAGAATAAAAGAAAGGAAAGCTGCCGCTAATCCGCTGGGTCGATACCATCGACCCGCGTCGATGGTATCGACGCCGACAGATATGCGTTGGATCTGTTTTGATCTCGATCGGACGGCTGTTGTGATTTGACGACCTAATTAGGGACTTATACCTAATGACGGCCGCCCAGACAGGGAGATCTCATTTTTTTTAGATTGCACGAGTGCCGAGGAGGAGAGAAAGGAGAACGGAGGCCGAGAAGCTCATCCCGGGTGATTCGGACGCTGCCGAAGACAATTTCCACCACCGACAGGCGGGGAAAGCTTGTGTTTTACGCCAAGGATCCACCGGTTCTTCTCCGTTCAGGGGTTTTCCCATCTATTTCACGTTTTTCTTATGAATTCCCCAATTTCTACCATGTATTTGTGTAAGATGAACATGAGAGGCTAAAACCCTCAATCTTTAGGACCGGGAGTAGCCCGGGGATACATTGTATGATGATTTTATATTGATAATTCATATTTTTCTCTCATATCCGTGGTATAAATTCGTTTTCTCTATTGCTATTGTTATGCTTGATCACCATAATAATAAATTAATGCCCTTAATCACTTCGACAGAAGGATTAACGGTTGAAAAGAAACGAATTCTACATTAATTAATAAAACCCTTGACAAAGGAGTTGTAAAATTAATGGTGGGAACTGAGGGACCGATCTTAATGCGCTTAGTTTAGGGGAATGATTACTATGACGATGGAATCAACCTAAATCTAAGTAGTGGATTACACCACGACAGTGGGTAATTCTCAATTCAGGCCACTACCCGGATAGAGAGAGAAGTGTGAGGAATTATATGAAATCTAATACAATGTTGACCTGCGGTGAAACCGCCATCCTAAAGATATCCCTTTGAATTGATTAAATTAACCTTTAATCGATTGTTTTCTTTGTTTGATTTTTATTTTCTTTTAAGTTCAACAACAAAACCCTACTTTGTTATTCGGCTTAGCTGATCGCAAATAGTTAGTAGAAGTCTTCAATAATTCACGTATCCCTGAGTTCGACTCGGGCCTCACAAGGCCTATATTACTCGACGCGTATACTTGCGGTTAAGCGCGTAGTAAAATACATGTCAGGCCCACAGCCAATCCTGTTTATCATGGACGTAAGCGGACATTCATCCTCACCCCCACATATTAAAAAATATGTACTCCGAGTTAAACTCATTTCACCGTCCAGCAAATGCTGACACTGAATGGATCTATGTCACAGTGCAAGCTACATGATTAGGTCCCACTTGATTAATTATACCAATTAAAGTGTCTTTTAGAATCAATCAAGTTACAACATACAAACCACAAACAAATCCTTCAAAAGAAAGGAAATAGTATTACAACAGAAGATATCATTGTTTAAACTATAAACTGATTCCCATCATCTCATAACATTGTATCACTACCAGTCCCAAGGCTATCATCATCAACATATTATCATGGGATATCAATCCCTCATTCCAGTACTAAAGGATATCACCTTAACCAGGCATTAAGCCCTTACATGGTCCTAAGACCCATCACATCACACTTGTGATTCATGGTTATGTCATTATGCTTCATTAGACATATACACATTACTTATACCAATAATCATTTGTGCCATATAACATATGCATACCATATAAATCATTAGGTATTACATTAATCTTTGTGATAAAGCTAATATTATATAATCATAATGATAATACATTCCAACACATCCAACACCTTTAGATAAGGTAAACAATGCATCATAAGTTCTCTAATTTAGAATTAGTTCACAAGGTTCTCAAGCATCTATCTAAAATATTTGACATTCACTATTTCCCATAAGTTGGAGTATATAAGGCTAAGAATTAGACAATGTAACCAAGTATGAACATTCACGCCTTCATTCTTCCCGTGTTCCCTTATCAAGGTTCATATCTGAAGCTTAATATTATTTAACCATATTCATAGTAATCACAAGTTATAACACCCAATAATATGACCTACCCTTAGAATTAGGGTCAATACTCTTCACATATAGCCGATTAGGGTTTTACCTCATGGTTACATCACCACACCCTAATCACACCAATTCCTACTTCCTTGAAACTGATTTAGGTTTGCACAACATTAGTTAGATATGAATCAATCATCGTACCATCAGTACCAGGTATCACCCTTTCGTAAATGCATATATGTATCATCTCATTAAGTTATGTGAGGGTTACACAAATGCATTATACAAACATGTTGACTATCACACCAATATGACGTTTCATCAGTATGTGACCCATACATTATTACTTCTTACACATCGTTAACCACATATCATACTAAGGGAAGTCAAACCTTAGATTACGTAACTAGAGGGTTTCACTTCAAACTATCCACAAGGAACTTATTAGGTCATTAGACTTGTTTATACGATTTCTACACAAAACTAACCCCCCTTGATTCCAACAAGGCTCATTACCACTATCATGTATATATATATATAAATATATATATATATATATATATATATATATATATATATATATATATATTCACATAGTTGTGTCATTAACCTCACTTCACAAGTTAAGATTATATGAAAAGGAAATATAGGATACGCTTGTCATGGATTATAAACTTTCATTAAGACCAGCACCTGGGTCATATACTTCCATGAATAAGTTTATCATATGGGTACTCAACTATTGAAACCTGCATCTATAACTTCTCACATTATTGGAGTGTTTAGGGCTAAACTCTTTAGTTAAGGGTGGACCATTCATTGTAACATCATCCTATGGTGCACTAGCTTTAGGAAAAGCAAGTGAGAGTGATCATATATTATCCAAAACAACACTCTTCTATATTATCCATTGCTCATATGTGTACATCATTGGGTATCCAAGCATACCCTTCAGCCCTCATCATGTGAGATCGATTTCACCACATCCACATATGTCGTCTTGTCTACATCATGGTGTGTTGGGTTATCACATCTAAGGTACCAGTTTAGACCCTCTTGTGGTGTATCAGTTTAGACCACCATGTGGTGTATCGGTCTAGACCATTTTGTCTAAACATGTCAGGTTCACTACACATAAGGTGTGACGATTTAGCTACACTTTAGGTGTCAGATTAACCACACAAGGGATGTATCAGTTTAGCACTCAAGGGGTGTATCGAGCAACACAAGGTGTGAGGGGAAACATAAGGTGTGACAGGTTGTTAGGGTTAGGATTTCAGCAAGTAATCACGGATCACCACTTCAAGTTATATCAGGAAACCCTACACTAAAGTGTGTCAGCCTCTCACTCAACCAAGGTCATCATGATTTGGCACTCAAAGTAGACCAACTCATAAGATATTACCCTGTTCATGACGAGCTAACACCGTCAAGGCATATTGGTTTAGCAACATATCAGTTTAGGCACTTCTAGAGCATGACAGGCTAACACCGTCAAGGCATATCAGTTTAGAAACATATCAATTTAGGACCCACAAAGCATGTCGACCTAAACATCTCCTAGTCATGATGACTTGTCACATGGTGTGTCAGTATATGCACAACAAGTCATGATGACCATCCACAACATAGTGCTTGAGTGTGTCAACTTGGTTATCTTCAACCTTAGGAAACTCAGCTACAATCCATCTACTATCATGGCAAGAAAGAGCAAGACATGGGTAATAATGATGTGGCTTTTTGAATGCACTAACAAATTCACTCGGGGTTTATATCCCCGAGTTTTTACCAAAACCAAGTGCAACAATACCACCCGCAAGCGGACGGATCTTATCGTAGTATAGTTGAGGATCGAACCCAAAGGACAACGTTTTTAAGAATCTTTGTCAGTTAGATCTAGCCCAAGTAAAACTAATATTTAGAACAATTGGTTGATTTTAGTTTGATTAAACTAATTGCAAGAAAGTAAATGCGGAATAAAAGATGGGATTAGATCAATGATATGGAATCGCTGGGATGGTACCGGGGTTGACCACCGCTACGCACACAAACACACTCTCTTGAAAACAAACCAGGCACGATAAAAGACTCCAAATAGAGCGGCTGCAGAACCCCCCATACGGGCGTTAGGTCCGCGTAAGCATCACCATAGGCAGCCGATTTCTCATCGCCATCCGGATCACATGTCTTACGGCTCTGAAGATACAGAAATCCACGGAGGTTGTGAACCCCCCATACGGGCGTTAGGCGCACAGAAGCGTCACCGAAGGCTAGATGGCTCGTCCCCTCACGGATCATACACTTACGACCTCGATGAAATCCCATCCTATTTCTAGTTTGGGAGTCAGCCGCGTTAACCGATAAACAAGCAGGAAGGTGACATGCGAGCAAACATCGACGTTTAGCAAGATGATGCAAAATCCAACTAAGGTTGTGAACCCCCTATACAGGCGTTAGGCGCACAGAAGCATCACCGAAGGCTAGATGGCTCGTCCCCTCGTGGATCATACACTTACGACCTCAAGGAACCCATCGGAAGTTATCGTCAAGGGTCAAACATGCTAAACGACGTTCCAACCCATGCCTTGAAGTTATCGCAACATAGGAACCCATGCATTGAAGTTATCGCAACATAGGGAGCACAAAGATGAGAACACGCACATAGCCAACCTACAAGCTTAACGATAAATGACAAAATGAAGAGTTATATACATTGCCTTGGAAAGTTCAACAAAAGAACATGGTTTGCATGGGCAGCGGGGCTAGTCCCCGCTCCCCAGCGAAAGAGGACTACTTGCTCATAATACGAGATACAAGAAGGATAGGAGAGAAAGATAGATCCTCCATGAGCTCGGTGCAGAGGGTGGACGCAGCTCGGTGAAGAAGATACGCTCCTTGCACCATCTTCTTCCTCTTCTTGGCCTCCTTGGACGCAACACCAGCGGTAGATGGAGTGGAACTTGATCGGTGTGGTGCTCTGGCAGCCTTTCGTCGTCCGGAACCGATGCCTCGAAATGGGGACCCTGGGGGTCTATTTATAGTTTCAGATCTGATCCCAAACGGTTTGGATAAGTTGCTGGAAATATCTTCTCCAAACGGTTTGGAGACCGTTTGGGCGCCAAACGGTCTTGAGACCGTTTGGGCATCAAATGGTTTGGAGGTCGTTTGAGCGCCAAACGGTCTTGCTTTGATCGGTCCTGGCTTTGGCGTGGTCGTGCGGCTTTAGTTCTTCAATCGATCCTTGCGCTTGCATCGAACGGTCTTGGGACCGCGCGGGACCAAACGGTCTTGGGACCGCGTGGGACCAAACGGTCTTGGGACCGTTTGGGACCAAACGGCCTTGGGACCGCATGGGACCAAACGGTCTTGGGACCGCATGGGACCAAACGGTCTTGAGACCGCATGGGACCAAACGGTCTTGAGACCGCATGGGACCAAACGGTCTTGGGACCGCATGGGACCAAACGGTCTTGGGACCGCATGGGACCAAACGGTCTTGAGACCGCATGGGACCAAACGGTCTTGGGACCGCATGGGACCAAATGGTCTTGGGACCGCATGGGACCAAACGGTCTTGGGACCGCATGGGACCAAACGGTCTTGGGACCGCATGGGACCAAACGGTCTTGAGACCGCATGGGACCAAACGGTCTTGGGACCGCATGGGACCAAACGGTCTTGGGACCGCATGGGACCAAACGGTCTTGAGACCGTGTGGACTTCTTGGGCAACTGGTTTCGTCTTGTTCTTTGTGTATTCCAGCAAACGGTCTTGAGACCGCATGGATCCAAACGGTCTTGAGACCGTTTGCATGGAGTTGCTTGCTACACCTGCATAAAATGAAAGATATTTAGTTAAAACCTTGATTATTGAATCACTGAGTAGTTTTGTGCATTATGATTCATATTAGGGTGAAAAGATGTGGAATAGATATTAAATTGTTCCAAAAAGGTAATTGAAAATCATGATGAGTATGCACTCATCAAAATACCCCGAACTTAAATCGTTGCTCGTCCTCGAGTAACATAAAATTTGAAACTGTTGCCTGATGGAATACTTTCGATCCGTGTGATTTCTTCATCTTCACATCACAAATGTTTTCTTTTTGCTCAGTATGAGTGAGTACCTCAACTTCCTGGGACCACAAAACACGTCTTTCCATAGCTTCGTTCCTGAGTTCGTTTCCCAACAACGCTTCCTCCCCGCCTTTTCCAACACCAAGCATGTCGAAGAGTTTTGTAGGAGTTCAGAGATACCCGTAGAATCGACAAGTATGCATTTGATCTGACACTGGTGTAGTTCAGGATGGTAGGGCATGTATTGTGCCCTTAGGTAGAAAAAGGAGTGAAAGGTGGTATGGAAAGAAGAAGTAAATCTCTCCTCTATTCGACTCGAGATTTTTATTTGTTTTGCAATTTCATTTATTGCATATTTTTTGTGTGCGATATGGCATCTTTTGTTGCAGATCTCTCCTCTATTCGACTCGAGATTGCATTTATTTTGTGTGCACTTTGGCATCTTTTTATTGCAGATCTCTCCTCTATTCGACTCGAGATTGCATTTTTGGTGGTACGCCCCTATTTATTGGAAGGGGTATGGAAGAAGCAGATATGGGGAAAGTGGTGTGCCACCCCGAACTTAGGGTTTGGCACAAGTTTGGCTATTTTGGTGGTATTTATGGATGGAGGGATACGAAGATGATAGAAGAAGTGTAGAAGAGAGTTCAGATCAGGATGCAACTTGATTTATAATTCAAAACCGGGTTATTCTCTTTGTCATACTCTGCTCAAATAATGACTTGATGCGGATCCGGTGGGGTTTCTGAGCCATTGTTCCACTAGTCAGTTAGGAAGCGCGACGTGTTTGATCCCTATCAGTTTGACAGATACTTATCATTATGTAAAAAGAATTATGATGTTAGGAATCATAAGTTTCACAGGATGATATCAAGCAAGTTTCAAAAGTCAGTCCTCTTGAGGATTTGCTTCGAAAAAGGAGGATGTTATGATAGAAGATGCATAGCAAAAAGTTAGTTACGTTTTTATCAACAAAAGACAAAATTTCATCAGGTATCTGTTCAAAATTTTGTAAAATTTTATGACAGAGACATATTGAATATGAAAAGAGGGTGTGTATGTGGAAGTGGAATACGTACCACCCACCCTCCACCCCGAACTTAGAGATTTTCTCATCCTCGAGCAAACCCTAAATTCAAGATGGAGGGGAAAGGAAACACCAGGTATGACTGCCGAGAATGAATTCGTTCTGATCAGCACCAATCCGATCTCGTGTCCTGAAAGAAAAACTCTCTCATAAGGCAAATTTTATTTAAGGAAAATTTAACTATAAGGAACAAAATTTGAAAAGGAGAAGTAAAATAGATTTATTGGTCGGGTTGCCTCCCGAAAAGCGCCTTTGTTTTATGTCGATGGCTCGACAGAGTTCTTCGGAATTATGGTGGGTCCTTTGGATTGCTGAATTCCAACATTATTTCGGTGCCTTTGTCAGCTGGTGTGAAGTATCTTTTCAAGCGGTGACCATTTGCTATAAATTCGCCAGACCTGTCGCTCCATAAAGAGAAAGCACCATGGGGAGAGATGCTTTTGACGATGTAAGGTCCGCACCAACGTGAGCGGAGTTTTCCTGGGAACAATTTTAATCTGGAGTTGAAAACTAGAACTTGGTCTCCCACTCGTATGTCTTTTTGTTTCAGATGTCCATCATGCCAGAGTTTTGTACGTTCTTTGTAGATTCGTGCATTCTCATAGGCTGTCATTCTGAGTTCATCCAGCTCATGGAGTTGCAGAATTCTGGCTTGACCCGCTTGTTTCATATCGAAGTTTATTTGTTTAATTGCCCACCATGCCTTATGTTCAAGTTCGACTGGCAGGTGGCAACTCTTTCCATATATCAATCGAAAAGGGGTAGTCCCAAGGGGAGTCTTATAAGCAGTGCGATAAGCCCATAAGGCGTCGTTGATTTTTGTCGCCCAATCTTTTCGATTACGTCCAACGGTTTTCTCAAGGATAGCCTTAAGTTGTCGGTTGGAGACCTCTACCTGTCCACTGGTTTGTGGATGATAAGGCGAAGCTATCTTGTGTGAGACGCCATATTTTCGTAGAAGAGCTTCAAGGCTTCTTTCAATGAAGTGGGATCCTCCGTCAGATATCACGGTTCTCGGCACTCCGAATCGTGGGAAGATAATATATTTGAATAGTTTGATGACTGGTTTTGAATCACAAGTGACGGTTGATATAGCTTCAACCCATTTGGAGACGTAGTCCACAGCCACAAGGATGTAAGAGAATCCATTAGAAGACGGGAATGGCCCCATATAGTCCACTCCCCAGACATCAAATATCTCGGCTTCTTGCCATAGATTCAGTGGCATTTCGTCTCTCTTGGTTATATTGCCAGCTCTTTGACACTTATCACATGATATGACAAAATCATAACAGTCCTTGGATAAAGTTGGCCAGAAAAATCCACATTGCAAAACTTTTAAGGCAGTCTTTTTAGAGCTCATATGCCCACCCACGGGTCCTGAGTGGCATTGTTCCAAAATAGAATGGGCTTCTTTTTTGGCGACACAACGTCTATACAATCCATCTGCACAGAGTTTGAAAAGATATGGTTCATCCCAATAGTAATGCTTCACATCATGCATAAATTTCTTCAGAGCGTTCCCGGTGTATTGAGGATGGATGACTCCGGCGGCAAGGTAGTTTACTAAGTCTGAATACCATGGTTCGAATCCTGAGACTCTCATAAGTTGATCATCCGGTAGGGAGTCATTTATCGGGATCCCGTCAGCATCCAGAGTGTGGATGCGACTGAGGTGATCAGCAACAACATTTTCCGTCCCCTTTTTATCTCTTATTTCCAGGTCAAATTCTTGTAGAAGAAGTATCCATCTGATCAGCCTTGGCTTAGCATCCTTCTTTGCCATAAGATAACGGATAGTAGCATGGTCTGTGTAAACGATTACCTTCGAACCAGTAAGGTAGGATCTGAATTTATCGAAGGCATAGATGACTGCCAAAAGTTCCTTTTCAGTAGTAGCATAGTTCCTTTGAGCTTCGTCGAGGGTTTTTGACGCATAATAGATAACATAATGTTTCTTCTCAATGCATTGTCCTAAGACCGCACCCACCGCGTAATCACTGGCATCACACATAATTTCAAAGGGGTGGTCCCAATTGGGAGCTCTAATGATGGGGGTAGTCGTAAGGGCTTTTTTCAGCGTATCAAAACTTTTGATGCATTCATCATTGAAATTGAAATCAACATCTTTTAAAAGTAGATTGGTCATCGGCTTTGTTATCTTGGAAAAATCACGTATAAACCTTCTATAGAATCCAGCGTGACCAAGGAAAGCGCGAACTTCTTTTACATTCGTAGGAATTGCCAATTTAGATATGACTTCTATCTTGGCTTTATCAACTTCAATTCCTTTGTTGCTAACCTTGTGGCCCAAAACAATGCCTTCCTTTACCATAAAGTGGCATTTCTCCCAATTTAGCACCAGATGTGCTTCTTCACAACGTTTGAGGACCATGGAGAGATGCTTAAGATAAGAATCGAAGGAGTCCCCATATACAGAAAAATCGTCCATGAAAACCTCCATAACTGTTTCAGTAAGCCCTGCAAAAATGGCAGTCATGCAACGTTGAAAAGTTGCAGGGGCATTACACAGACCGAAAGGCATTCTTTTAAAAGCATATGTCCCAAAGGGACATGTGAAAGTAGTTTTTTCTTGATTGTCTGGATGTATGGGAATCTGATAGAATCCAGAGTAACCGTCCAGGTAACAGAAATATTCTTGATGGGCCAATCTTTCTAAAACTTGATCGAGGAAGGGCATAGGAAAATGATCCTTTCGAGTGGCCTTGTTCAATTTTCTATAATCAATGCACATCCGCCACCCAGTGACTGTTCGAGTGGGGATGAGCTCGTTGTTTGCGTTTTTTATAACGGTCGTCCCTCCTTTCTTGGGTACCACATGAACTGGGCTCACCCATGGTGAGTCCGATATCGGGTAAATTATTCCAGCAGTAAGGAGTTTGATGATCTCACGACGGACCACTTCCTTCATATTCGGGTTCAACTTTCGTTGATGCTCGATAGTTGGCTTATGGTCTTCCATCATGGGGATTCTGTGCATGCACAACGCTTGGCTGACTCCTGTGAGGTCACTCATTTTGTAGCCTATGGCTTTCTTGCTATCCTTTAATACCTCCAGAAGTTGCTCTTCTTGTTTGGTCGTCAAACCAGAGTTTATAATGACAGGACAAACTTTGAGATCGTCTAAAAACATATACTTCAGCCCTTCAGGTAGGGGCTTCATTTTAGGAGGTTCTGGTTTTTCACTGGTTTCTTCTGGGGTTTCGGTAGCCTTTAATTCTTCATAGGTAGCTTCAGGATTTCCTTTAGCAGATTCGGGAGGTTCGGTGCAGTCCTTATCTTGTTGGTCAATAGGTTCATCATTAAAAAGGTCGTATAGAGAAGTTTCCAAGGGATCGCATGACTCGTGATATTCTTGAGTAAGTTGTGACATCTGCTCAACACAATCTATCAGATAGACCTCCTCCTGTATACTTGGTCTTCTCATGCTTTCAAAAACTTTGAACTCTAGAGTTTCTTTACCTAACCTGAGCAGTAATGTTCCAGCTTCAACATCAATAAGGGCTCTAGCAGTGGCGAGGAAAGGGCGACCGAAGATGAGAGGGTATTTGGTGTCTTCTTTTATGTCCATGATGACAAAATCACATGGGACATATGCGTCCTTGCCTACCTTGACCGGGATGTCTTCGAGAATACCTAACGGTCTTTTTACTGAATTGTCCGCAAGTTGAATTGTCATAGCAGTTGGAAGCAATTCTTTGAACCCTAATCTCTTGCATAGACTCAACGGCATAATAGAAATACTTGCGCCAAGATCTGCCAATCCTTTCTTGCATGATGAATCACCAATGTGACATGAGATTCCGAAGGATCCTGGATCTTTTTGTTTCTTTGGCATCTTGCTTAGTATGATATCTGATGTGGTAGCAGCCAATTTTACAGTTTCATATTCTTCAGTGATGTACTTCTTGGTGAGGAGCGACTTTAGATACTTGGTCCAGGCTGGTATCTCATTAAGAGCATCTAGGAATGGTATATCAACATGGAGTTTCTTCATAGCCTCTTTAAATTTGATGAATCTAGTGTCAAGTTTGGTTTCCCTCAGTCGGGATGGGAAAGGAACACGAGGCTTATATACAGGAATATCTGGTTCAGGTGTCTCTACTTCTTCATCGACAACTTTTTCAGAACTTCCCTTATTAGTCTTGCTTTCCTTTGATTGCAATTCCGGTGCTGTCAAGTTTTGGTCTGTCATAGGTTCACTCTCGTCAGAAATAACCACAGTTGTCTTTGTTGGGGGATCCGAGTAACTTTTCCCTGATCTTGTGGCGATAACCTTCAGCTGCTCCAGATGTTTCGGATTGTTCTCAGGTTGTCCGGCGAAGACTCCAGCTTGTGGCTTAATACTAGCAGCAAGTTGAGCTAGTTGAGTTTCAATAGCCTTCTGCTGGGCTTGTTGATTGGCTATCATCGTTTGTTGTGTTTGCAATAACTTTTCAATGGTAGATAGCTTGTCATCAGAAGGGATGGATCCTATTTGACCCTGTTGTTGGTTCAAGCTTTGATACTGAGAGTTATTCTGATAATTATTATAGTTTCTGTTCTGAAAGTTTCCCTTGAAGTTTCCTTGATTCCCAAAGTTCTGTTGCTGGTTAAACTGATACCCATATGGGCCTCTTGGTTGATTATTCGGAACAAATTGATGCGAGTTCATAGCTCCTGAAGGATTTCCGTACTGGAAGCCTGGGTGATTCCTATTTTGATTCGGATTGTAATAGTTCTGCCCAGGGTTGGTGTTAATAGCATTAAGATTTTCCATCTGGCAATTATCTCCTTGCCCACAGGCGTTGCTTAAAACTACATCATAGAGAACATTGCATGATAGTGTGGAATGGTCAGTGCCTTTGCACACTTCACAAAACAAAGAAGTGGACTTGACTTGTTCTGGTTGCCTAGTTGGAGAATGTCCTCTTCCAATCGCAGCAAGGGATGATTCTATGTGATCTTGCTTTGCAACCAAGACTTTCAAAGTTTCAGCTATAGATTTGTATTCTGGGATAGCGTCAGCCATAGCTACCTTTAAGACTCCTTTACCAACAGATCTGCCCCAGTTGGCTTGGTTTTCTGCTCCCAGGGTGACTACTTTCCATGCGCTGTCGTAACTTTGCTGCATGAAGTTCCCTCCAGACGAAGAGTCAAGGAACATCTTAACATCATCTTCCACACCCCTGTAGAATATCTCTATCAGCTGGTTCTTAGGAATTCCATGGTGTGGGCATTTGCGTAGGAGCTCCTTGTACCTATCCCAAGCTTCGGAAAGAGTTTCTCCTGGGACTTGAGTGAAATTTGTGATTCGTCCCCTGATTTCATATGTAAGAGACGGGGGGTAGAACTTTTCCAGAAAGGCGTTTTGGAGCTGTTCCCAAGTGGTGATGGGTACATCACTCTGTAGTGAATTGTACCAACTAATGGCCCTATCAGCCAGAGAGTACTTGAAAAGACGGAGTCGAATAGCATCATCAGAGACTCCATTTTGCTTCGTCATAGCACACAGGTCAATGAATCTGAGAAGATGGCCTTGGCTGTCTTCAGCTTGTTTGCCGTAGAAGGGGTTGTTTTGAAGCAGAGTTATCCAATGTGCCCTAATCTCAAAGTTAGCAGCTTCGATGGGAGGAGGCTGCACCGGATGATAGACATTCGCGGCCTTTGGGATAGAGAACTCTCTAAGGTCTTTCTGAAGTTCTGCTGCTTGTGCTGCTGCTTGCGCTGCTAAGATCTCCTGTTGAACCGGAGCTCTAGCTTCTTGCATGAACCTTTCTCTCTGCGCATTGATGGCTTGAGCCACCCTTCGGGCTACTTCTTCTTCTTGCGCCATTCTGGCTTGATTCTCTTGGATCTGACGATGGAAGGTTCTATCGATTTCGGGATCAAAGCTCGCAGTCGACTATCTGAACGGTGCATGCACTAATCGCCAAAGAGCACCTGAAATTTGAAAAGGTTTGAAAGTGAGATCCTTGAAGTAGAATAAAGGTCAAGTAGATGAGCGATAGTTTCAAAAAGAAAACAAAATCCTAGATTAGTCTTAAAAGAACTAGATTTGACTGACTGATTCCGTTGTCCCCGGCAACGGCGCCAGAATTTGATGTGGCTTTTTGAATGCACTAACAAATTCACTCGGGGTTTATATCCCCGAGTTTTTACCAAAACCAAGTGCAACAATACCACCCGCAAGAGGACGGATCTTATCGTAGTATAGTTGAGGATCGAACCCAAAGGGCAACGTTTTTAAGAATCTTTGTCAGTTAGATCTAGCCCAAGTAAAACTAATATTTAGAACAATTGGTTGATTTTGGTTTGATTAAACTAATTGCAAGAAAGTAAATGCGGAATAAAAGATGGGATTAGATCAATGATATGGAATTGCTGGGATGGTACCGGGGTTGACCACCGCTACGCACACAAACACACTCTCTTGAAAACAAACCAGGCACGATAAAACACTCCAAATAGAGCGGCTGCAGAACCCCCCATACGGGCGTTAGGTCCGCGTAAGCATCACCATAGGCAGCCGATTTCTCATCGCCATCCGAATCACATGTCTTACGGCTCTGAAGATACAGAAATCCACGGAGGTTGTGAACCCCCCATACGGGCGTTAGGCGCACAGAAGCGTCACCGAAGGCTAGATGGCTCGTCCCCTCGCGGATCATACACTTACGACCTCGATGAAATCCCATCCTATTTCTAGTTTGGGAGTCAGCCGTGTTAACCGATAAACAAGCAGGAAGGTGACATGCGAGCAAACATCGATGTTTAGCAAGATGATGCAAAATCCAACTAAGGTTGTGAACCCCCTATACAGGCGTTAGGCGCACAGAAGCGTCACCGAAGGCTAGATGGCTCGTCCCCTCGCGGATCATACACTTACGACCTCAAGGAACCCATCGGAAGTTATCGTCAAGGGTCAAACATGCTAAATGACGTTCCAACCCATGCCTTGAAGTTATCGCAACATAGGAACCCATGCATTGAAGTTATCGCAACATAGGGAGCACAAAGATGAGAACACGCACATAGCCAACCTACAAGCTTAACGATAAACGACAAAATGAAGAGTTATATACATTGCCTTGGAAAGTTCAACAAAAGAACATGGTTTGCATGGGCAGCGGGGCTAGTCCCCGCTCCCCAGCGAAAGAGGACTACTCGCTCATGATACGAGATACAAGAAGGATAGGAGAGAAAGATAGATCCGCCATGAGCTCGGTGCAGAGGGTGGACGCAGCTCGGTGAAGAAGATGCGCTCCTTGCACCGTCTTCTTCCTCTTCTTGGCCTCCTTGGACGCAACACCAGCGGTAGATGGAGTGGAACTTGATCGGTGTGGTGCTCTGGCAGCCTTTCGGCGTCCGGAACCGATGCCTCGAAATGGGGACCCTGGGGGTCTATTTATAGTTTCAGATCTGATCCCAAACGGTTTGGATAAGTTGTTGGAAATATCTTCTCCAAACGGTTTGGAGACCATTTGGGCGCCAAACGGTCTTGAGACCGTTTGGGCATCAAACGGTTTGGAGGTCGTTTGAGCACCAAACGGTCTTGCTTTGATCGGTCCTGGCTTTGGTGTGGTCGCGCGGCTTTAGTTCTTCAATCGATCCTTGCGCTTGCATCGAACGGTCTTGGGACCGCGCGGGACCAAACGGTCTTGGGACCGCGCGGGACCAAACGGTCTTGGGACCGTTTGGGACCAAACGGCCTTGGGACCGCATGGGACCAAACGGTCTTGAGACCGCATGGGACCAAACGGTCTTGGGACCGCATGGGACCAAACGGTCTTGGGACCGCATGGGACCAAACGGTCTTGGGACCGCATGGGACCAAACGGTCTTGGGACCGCATGGGACCAAACGGTCTTGGGACCGCATGGGACCAAACGGTCTTGGGACCGCATGGGACCAAACGGTCTTGGGACCGCATGGGACCAAACGGTCTTGAGACCGTGTGGACTTCTTGGGCAACTGGTTTCGTCTTGTTCTTTGTGTATTCCAGCAAACGGTCTTGAGACCGCATGGATCCAAACGGTCTTGAGACCGTTTGCATGGAGTTGCCTGCTACACCTACATAAAATGAAAGATATTTAGTTAAAACCTTGATTATTGAATCACTGAGTAGTTTTGTGCATTATGATTCATATTAGGGTGAAAAGATGTGGAATAGATATTAAATTGTTCCAAAAAGGTAATTGAAAATCATGATGAGTATGCACTCATCAAACAACTTAAAAGAAATTCCTACATCAAAACAGTCCTCAAAACTGCCAACAACTACTAGCATACATGTAATAAACAATCTAGAGATGAAGAAAAACATAAGCATATGAAGAGTGAAAATAACAAAGGAGGTTGAGAGTTATATAACCCACCTCAAGAAGGTATTCATCAAGGGTTCAACCTCTAAAGCACACATTCCTCAACTTGAAGATAGCCCATCAAGAGTCCCAACTCAATCTCAACATCACCTCAAGAAAGGTGAAAACGATGCCATGGTTGTGATAGCTCAAGAATAATGGAAAGAAGGAGAGACAACCACATCATAGTCAACCTTCATCCAAGGTATGATCCATGGTCGAGAGAGGAAGAAGAAGATGAGGATGACATCTAAAAAAAAAGGCCATCAAAGAAACATGACTCACCAAGATGGAAGTTGGACCATGAATCACCATGAGCAAGGAACTCAACCTCCCAAGCTCCATGGAGACTTCTTAAAGCTCCTTAATCTCCCAAGCTCGTCCACCAAGATGAGAGTAATAAGAATGGAAGATAGGGTTTACTTGTGAGAAGAAGGAGGGGGTTATATACCTGAGGGAAGGAAGAGAGATCAAAGGAGATGTGTTATAACCTTAGGATCTTAGGTGAAACTTGTACACATAGAAGGGACCACATGAAGAAACATGCAAGACATAGTGATAAGGTCTAGGCTAGATCTCACCCTCTTGATCTCCTTCCAAGGTCATGGTGACATGCCAAAACCCTACACACCCACAAACTAATATGTCAAAGCCCAACACTCACACAAATCAATAGGCATAACCCTACACACTCACAAACTGATAGAGTACAACCCTACAAACTCACAAATGGATAGAGAACAACCCTATACACTCACAAACTGATAGGTAGCCTCTCCAAGGCTCTCTAACCTGAGATAACCCACTTAAGAGCAAAACACATCTCACTCATGGGTCTTATACATCACCAAAGATGCTTCCACACAAAAAAGATCCAAACAAGGTGCCCACCTCTTCCTATATACTCTAGAAGATTCCAAGAGACGAAATGAACACTCTAGAGATGGTAAATTGCATGTTTACCCTTCACTTTGGGTAAATTGTAATTTACACCAAAACTAGCACATAAAGCACAAACATCATCCATACAAGCTCAACTTGGAACTAGGATTTCCACAAGGCTCCCCTTAGCATTATTATCTCTCTTATGATGATAAATCACTAAGGGAACATTCATAATGTGACATATTGCAAGGTAACCCCTCATCATGGGTAAATTGCACTTTGGTCCAAAATAATCAAACATATCTCAAACAACATTCAAACATAACCAAACTTGAAACATATGCGTGTCACATGATTACAAAATTACTAAAAGGATTAGATTGAAGTTCTAAGAAACTTAATAAAGTAAAACAAAAAGAGTTAGCCAAAAACCCAAGTCAGGGTCCTTACAAATCTAGACTTGATCAAAAGCAGAATAGCCATCTAAATAGAAAAAAGAGAGTGATGTGCCAGGAGATCAAGAGCTTGATCAATGAAGGGTATTGGAAACTGGTCTTTCTTAGTGTAGACAATTAACAAACTATATCCAATGAACATGCACCAACCTATAATTGTGTAATTTTCTAATTCTTGACTATTAATTCCTTTGACAATCATCATACCGCCTTTCTTTGGCATGAGGTGAATTGGGATAGCCAAGTTGCTTTTGTTAATGGCATAGATGATTCTAACATCATAGAACTTTATTACTTCCTTGTGCACAACCTCACAATCTTATCATTCAGTTTTCACTATCTGTAGGCACATGATCTAGTATTTTCTTCAAGGGGTTGATGCGACACATGCATATGGTGGGACTGAGTCCCTTGATATCATCAATGCAATAGACAAGAGCTTTCCTTCTTTGTTTGAGTGCTTAAAGAAGTTGTACTTGTTGATCATATTAGAGTTCCAAATTCATGATAACTAGATTTCTCTTATCATTCTCTAAGAATTCATATTTCAACCTTTATGAGGGGCTTTAACTTGGGAAGGGGTTTCAATGTTGATACATCTTTTGGTTTTCTCTGAAGGGAGATGTATATAGTTGTCTCAGGCTTCTCTTATTGATTTTCCTCTTATTATTCTATCGCTTTAAGATATGCAAAAATTTCTCCTACTTATGGATCAATGATCCCAAAAGTTGGATTGGTAACACCTCTGATTAGAAGATCCACTATGGCATTATGTTCTTATATCTCAACAAATAGCTTGTTTCCATAGGGATGGAACCTTTAACTGATCAACACCATTGAAATTGATTTACTCGTCCCCTACTCTAGTGGTAATTAACCCTTCTACAACATCAATCAGGGATCGTGTGGTAGAGAGAAATGGTTAATGAAAAATCATCGGACCCATAAGATCTTTTATAACATTGATAATGACATTGTTACACGGGTAGAAGAAAATTCCAATCCATAGAGGAACATCTTTGACCATACCAGTTGGTTTGGTGTATGAACTAACAACTCACTGAATCCTCATGTTACAAGGAACTATGTCATTCAATCCCAGCCAAGTATCTAGAGAATGCAACATGAGACTTATGCTTGCACGAAAGTCAGCTAGGCTATATATTTTCATGGTGTATCCTAAAAAAAATGGGATGGTGAAAGCACCATGATATTTCTTCTTAGTTGGCATGGTGGATTGGATGAAGGCGGTGGCTATCCTTTCTACACTGACACTTCCAATCTCTCCTCTTTTTTTCTTGGTAATCAAATCCTTTAGAAACTTAGCATATGTTGCATTTCATCGATGGCATAAAGAAGGGAATTATCAAAGTGTATTTTTATGATGGTATCTAGGAATTCAATATATCACTTCTCAAGATGTGCCTTGATAAATCAATTACATGAAGTGGTAACTAGAAATTTCTACATACACAAAAAGTAAGGCTTTAGGAGTCTAGGTCAGTTGCTAAACACGTAAAACCTCGCTTGTAAAGCTGATGTAGTATTGATAATTTCAAGAAGAGTTGTATAAGACAGGCTTTACGAGTCTAGGACAGTTGCCAAACACTTCAGAAGAAATTCCAAGGTAGATGTGATTTAGTTGATAGGATGTGTAATTAAGTTTATTGCTAAACTTAATAATACATTACTAACTCTAGTAGACTTTAGGCTCTTAGTGGTTGTTTGCTACCTTATCCCTAACAATGATGCCAAATGTTGATCGTACTTAATGTGGGTCATATCACACACTAATTTTTGGAACATAGAAAATAGATGATAAAATTATTGATGAAATCAATACAAGATTGGTTTAACAATAAGGTTCCATCCCAATTTCATGGTATTTGGATAGAAGGGAAAATTGCGTAGAGAGGCCTTCTGTGAAATTTGGTCAGTTTTGTAATATCATCAAAGTTTAGGTTTTCATATTTAATTTAATGATATGAGGTACCAATCAAAATACAAAAATCATGGGAATATGATGACTCTAGTTAATGGATTTCAGCCCTAGACCTAGTTTACTCTTCATATTAGGTAATTAAAGTAATGTTGATCAAATGTATCAAACGAAAGCTTGAATTGAGAAGTTATATTTGTTCAAGAAGAGATATCTCATCAATACAATCAAGTAAGAAAACATGTACATGAATACGTGGACCCTTCATGCTTTCAATCACATGAAATTTGGGGTTTTCCCTTCCTAGTCTCAAGATAATGGTTCCTACCTCTTTATCATTTAAGGTTCAAGCTATAGCTTAGAAGGGTTGGACAAAAATTAGAGGATACCAAAGATCCTCCTTGATGTCCATAATCAAAAAGTCACATGGGATATATGGTCTTCTATGATACTCAAGGGCTTTGTCATGGAGGAATTTGCTAGCTGGATTGACATGGCATTAGGAAACATCTCAGTGAATCCCAATCATTGACATAATATGTACAGAAAGATGGGGATGATAGCACCTAAATCATCAAGTACCTTCCTATAAGTGTTGTCACCAAGGTATCAACTACTCTCGAAGGAACTATGATCTTTTTGTTTCTTAGGAATTTTATTCATGATGATGCCAAAAGTGATTCTTGCTAGTTTCACCATCTCATGCAATTTTGTGGTTTACTTCCTGGTCAATGTAGTTTTCAAATATTTAGACAATGACAAAATTTTAGATGGGGTATCCAAGAAGGGGATGTCCATGTGTATTTTTTCATGTCTTCCTTGAATCTCATGAATCTAGCGTCCAATCATGTTTTCTTGAGACATGCTTGATAGGATGGCCTTCTCTTATAGCATGACACATCGGTCTTAATAAAATCAACATGTGGTCTTTCAACATTAGTAGCTCTACATTCATTAAAGTGAACATATGTGTCTTGTACTACTTGTCCTTATCAACCATTACAATATCATCATCATCAAAGACAATAGGGACAATGAGTACTTTCACTAGAGGGGGGGGTGCATACTTGTTTCTTGAAGGTGTGGATATGATCTTAAAGTACTCGGGGTTCTTTGCATTTTTCTCAGGTTTTCCATTAAAGGAACATGTAGGAGGTGTAGGGGGGCAGATAGCTAGACTAATTGAGAATTGATGGATTTTTGGTAAGCATACTTATTGGAAAACATGGTCTATGGTTAGCAATAATAGACTAATGAGATTTAAGGATCTTTTCAATATCTAGAAACATGTCATTTGTAGAAGAACAAGAAGTGTTCTATGGTATGTATGGTTCTTGGTTTATATTTTAAAAGTTTTTGCCATTGATTGTATCCACACTTTTGGAAATTGCCCCAGTAATTGCCTTGGATCCTAGAATTTTGATGTTTTTTATTGGAACCCGGGAGGAAAATGAAGTTGATTGGTTGTTTTCTTGGGATGGCCACTTTTGTGTTGGATTCTGTGCTACCACTGGATTACCATATTGGAAACTAGGGTGGTTTTGTATTCTAGTTGGGGTTGTAGTACCCATGGCCTGATATGTATGGATGGAATTTATATCTTCCATCTATTTGTCATCTTATAAAATGGGTGTGTTGTTCACCATGACATCATTTAACAACGACAACTAAGAGTGGAGTGGTCATGACCTTTTCAAGCCTTGGAAAAGAGGTCTGCATAATTTTCTTATTGAGGGAATTGTTGTGGTTGTCCTCTTCTCTCATAAGCATTAAAAGAAATCATGAGACTATCTTTCTTCAAGGATAGCCTCTTTAGGGATTCTGCTATGGATTTTATCTCGAAGCTAACTTTCACATTGGACACCTTGAGGACAATACCTTATCCATGGATAGAATGATACGTGGACTAATTTTGAGAACCTCTTCTAACAATCTCCCCTACATTTTCAGAAATTTAAAGCATGAAATTTCCTCTAGATGAGGAATCAAGAAATTCATTAATTTTTTCGTAGATGTCTCTATAGTATGTCTGAATAGGATGGACTTGAGAGATGCTATGATGTGTACATCAATGAATAAGATCTTTAAACCTTTAACAAGACTTGGCTAGGGAATCTTCAGTGACCATGCTACTGTGTCATGTGGCCCCTAATCTGGTAGGTGAGGGATGGAGGGGTAGTACCTTAAGAAATTTGGACTGGATGCCCTCCCATTTTAGCAGTTTTGTCGGAGACAACAAAACAACCTTCAATACACATTGTTTTGAATAATTAGGATTTTTCTTTGCAATTGATATTCATTCTTATCTAATTGAATTTTTCCTTCCTTATATATAGACATTGTCAAATCTCCTATAAGATAGTAGAGGTGTATGAGATGCTTAATAAGTGTTGATTCTTCACCCTTTAAATTTGATCAAGAGATTTATAGGACATCTCACTACCTAAATTGAGTTTCCAGAATAGGATGGACAATGAAGAGATAAAACACATGGTGAATCAAGCTCTGGCCACCCAAATAGAGGTTATTGTTCAAGAAACAAGAAAATCTATGGCCACTGAAAATAGAGCTAGTGAGGAAGTGGTGCAAAAAGAAGAACGGAAGAAGTAGCTTAAAGACTTCTGAAATCTTAAGAGTACCAAAGAGCATCATCCTATGGTGCCTCATGCTATCCCCGCCCCTTAATTTAAGATCCAAACTCAGTGGATTTCCATGATAAACATCAACACCTTTGCAAGAAACAAAGGTGATGACTTCCAATCTCACCTACAGTGGTTTGTTGATCTTTGTGTTTTGAATAAGCAACCCCATATTTTCACAGACACCCTCAAACTTTGACTAGGCATGGAGAAAGACTTCATCACCAAATGGGAGGGCATTCGGTACAAATTTCTTGAGGTACTACCCCTCCATCCCTCACCTACGTACCTATCCAAATCATTAAAAGGTAATAACCTTAAAAGTCACACTAGGATCATGTGAATTCACATACTTTTGGAATGTGAATTGCAAAAGGGAGAAACTCTCGGGAGGATTAAGGTCTCATTAACCATGTTTCACAATTCAATCATCTTATGAGATCCCTTCAATGATTGCATTTGGGACCCTACACATTCATTTGGGAATCTAATCCTAAGTTTTGTGGTTTCTACAACCATGATTATATCAAACAGTTCATAAAGCATGCATAAACTAAATGCAGAGTAGTTTTATCATATGAGGAAAATTGATTTTGATAACCATGAAGATAGAATTTGGGTGATGGGCCTACTCTCATGCCTCAATGATAACGTCTACTCTCTCATTCTCATGTTAAGAATACAAATACAAGAAGAAGAAGAGATCATGTCATTGATGAAGAAGAGTGAAGCATACAGAGTCTCTGACATCAACAATATGCTCCTACCATTACAAGTCGAAAGAAATCCTCTAGGATGGTCTTGTTCCTCATCGTCTCCTCCAACTTCTTGCCTCCAAATTGTAATTTGGACTCAGAGTGAATGTAATAGAATGGAATTAGGCCAGACATCCCTTTTGCTATAAAATAACCTCTTATTGAGGATTGTCAAAATGTGTTCGGTCTACCATGTTAATTGGGTGATAAGGGGGTCTGGTCGGATGATCAATAGTTTGCCAGTGTGACTAATAGGGTTGGCTGACCATGGATATTGATTGGCTAATCTCTACTCTAATAAGGCTTCTAGAGAATGTATTGATTGGTTGATCCTAGGATGATATCGTCCCATTTGCTACAGAACTAGTGTTCTATGAGGATATAATATGAAGGAAATTATAGTTGGTAGCCCCACTAGCAAGGTGGATCATCATTTAACACTATTGTTGAGGAAGTCTGCTATAGGTGGATCAGCTGACCAAGGGAGTGATTTATCATATCACTAGATTGTAAAAATTCATTAGAGTTATTATAAGTATAAGTGACCATCTACTTGGCTGGTCAGCAAGGGTGATCAACCATTCTAGAGCTTGTTTGGAAAATTCTTGAAATGGGCAGATTGGTCATCTAACCAGGAGATGTGATTGCCCAATCAACCTAGCTGGATTTTTTTGTTTTTCTCCAATATGCTATGAATTCATTCTTAATTGTTCAATACAAGTCCAACAAAAGGAAACTATCTTGAACTTGAGTTTATATGTGCTTTTTTATGCAAAGGAGAAATAATTTATGTCAAAATTCAAATATTTGAAAATAAAAGGAAATTTGATGAAACTAAGCAAAACCTGATGCAATTGACAACATAAGTGAGTGAAACTTATCTAGAAATTACAACTAAAAGGTGATTAACACTATTTACCAAGAGGATCCAAGGGACATGGATGAAAGGATATGATCAAGTGATCAGAATAAAGTTTGGAAGGAAACACAACTCGGTAGGTCTGGTGCCTGTAATTGGTTTCAATGAAGCTCAAAATCATGTAACATTGATTAAACTCAAGTGAATTTTGAGCCATAAATGAAAGGCTATAACATGGTCCAAGATGGTATAATTAAAGAGATTTGTGTACCTTTGGATTCATAATAGAAAGATCTACAATATGAAATATAAAAGAGAGCAAGTAGTTCACACTGATGAGGTTCAATCATTCTTGTAATATGGTGACAAGTTAAGGAATGCCACATAGCTCAAATGTACAAATAATGTCACACAGTAAAATTGATGATTGATGTGAATTAGAGAATCACAATTTTAAAACTATAGGATTAATATCCAATTGAGTAAATGAGTCACAATAGAGAGATAAAGGGCAGATGATACAAGTGATAAAGGTTGGTTGTCACATCCTTCCCTCCTTAAAAGAAGTTTCGTCCTCAAAATTCATCCTAAGATCAGAATCAAGGGTGAAAGTCCAAACATCGTGTTTAGGAAACGTAACCTAGGTGTCAAGGCTTCCACCATCATGGGTTGCACACTTAGGTTGTCATAATAAAGGGTGACCCCTCCATGTTATATACATATTACTGTTTGTTTTGTCATGTTATGACATCCTCTTGACATTATGGTTTAGTAATCCTTATTCTGATTACATTAGGGTTTTTCTATTGTATTCTTACAAGCTCAAATTGTGTTGTCAAAATCTATATCTTTCAATGAAGGTTAACATTACTTTTGTATATATTTATCAAGTTAAAGTACATACATGACATAATTTTCCCCAATAATCATCAATTACAGCAAATTATGTTCCTTACATTTCATTTTGTGTCTGAAATTCAACACTACATTTATGATTACTCAATCCTAGATCAGAGTATCATCATATCAAGTTCTTTCTTTCAAACTTACATCTTCTATGTGAGCCATGATTTCATATTATGCATAGCTTATGAGAGTGTATTAACACATGTAAATACCAATTTTCAACTCAAGGGAGATCATTTTCATAAATCACATACTACATTGAGCAATAACATTATCATCAACATTGAGGTTTTATTATTATCTCACTTGTATCCAAAAAGAGCTCCACAAGATCATGACATTCTAGATATGGCCTATCTAGGTGATAACATTCCAACCACAACCATCTACCTATAATAAATTTTATACCCAACTTTCAAAACAAGGTAACATTAGATTCATTTACATAGAACCACTAACCCAGGTATAAGGCTCATTATAGAGGTCACACATCATATACATCATCTTAGGTTTAGGGAAATAACTCTCACCTACATAGAAAACTTATACATATACCAATGTCTCTTTCTCTAGGGTTAGATCTTTCCATAGGATACTAGGGATCAACATAATTTAGGGAGACACACCCAAAGGGACTCAAGTACTTATAAGTTGTCTATCTTAGGACTCATCCTCATGTATTTTGTGGTTCATATTTTTTCAACATTTCATATGCTTTGGAGGTTAGTTACTTTGACCTTCTCCCATGTAGGGTTGACCCATATCAATAGTTTACCCTTATTATATGTCCCATGTTAGAGGTCCTTTGTAAAGAGACTGAGGCCTGCGTTGGTCTCCAACCATATCTTACTTATCAAAACTCACCCTATGCATGACTCTAAACATGCAAACATGCCAACCCACTAGCTATGTTTAGCACATCAACTAAGTCAAATGCACCATACATGATGCTAAACTCAACTATGGTTGCATTGTCACAACTCGTATCATGTCATCAAAACATACTTGAGTCCTCCAACATCAAATTAAGTCATCATGAAGAAAACTCATAAGATCATCTTCATCATCGATATCATCATCGACATCAACATCAACATCAACATCAACATCAACATCAATATCAACATCAACATCCACATCAACATCAACATCAACATCCACATCAACATCAACATCAACATCAACATCAACATCAACATCAACATCAACATCAACATCAACATCAACATCAACATCAACATCAACATCAACATCAACATCAACATCAACATCAACATCAACATCAACATCAACATCAACATCAACATCAACATCAACATCAACATCAACATCAACATCAACATCAACATCAACATCAACATCAACAACAACATCAACAACAACATCAACATCAACATCAACATCAACATCAACATCAACATCAACATCAACATCAACATCAACATCAACATCAACATCAACATCAACATCAACATCAACATCAACATCAACATCAACATCAACATCAACATCAACATCAACATCAACATCAACATCAACATCAACATCAACATGAAGCATAGATCATCTCAGATGCCTACTAGCCTATCATTTATCATTCTCTAGACCATAATAGAGACTAAACTAGAATCCAAACACTCTCATCTAGATTATGATCCATTCTTTCTCTTTGGTTACATAAATACCGCTACCTTTCTATGTTGGTAACATTTTTGTATGTACATATATATCAATACTTGAAATACGTTTTTAATAATGTTGAAATGTGTGGTGCAAACCAACATATTATGTTGAAATAAAACCAAGACAAAAAGCAAGTTACCACACTAAATAGGTACTTTAGTACCATGACACGTAGAGAACTAGAAAGAACATGGTGCACACTTGTTTATTTACCATATCCACTACTGCTAAAATATGTCTAGGGTTTTCAATAAGATCTCCCTTTTAAAAATCTCCTAAAACTATAGGTCATACTACATGATAGAAGGAGGACAAAGGAAGGTTCTAGAGATTAGATAAGTCTATGCCTAATTCTAGAACATCTAGGTTCTGACCTAGAGTCTACTCAACTTAGTACACAAAGGACAACTTATTGAGTTTGTAGGGTTTATAATTGTTGTCTTTCATGGATGCAATCTTTGTAGTTATTGCTCATGCTCTTATACCATGTATCATGTAACTGTTTATTACTCAAAATCAAACCGCCAAAAAACTGGAAAGTTAGTGAATAACAGACTGAAGCGTGACTTTATCAAAGCACCAATGTTGAAGCACAAAATCTTAACATACATGAAAAAATGAAAAGATAAATGTACCAACATAATCTCAACACTCAACATATATTAAGTGTGACTTTATCAAAGAACCAATGTTGAAGCACAAAATCTTAACATACATGAACAAATGAAAAGATAAATGTACCAACATAATCTCAACACTCAACATATATTATTAAGTAACATTTTTTATTACAAATTGAGAGTGCATTTACACATGTCTTATCATGTATATAAGATAGGATCTTACAACAAGTACACCTGAACTCCTGCTCACAAGAAATCAACTACCAAGCTATGCTCTGAACCTAAAATACAGGAAAATTAAGTGGTTCCAGACAAAATGTGTTGTATACATATACATATATACATATATATAAATAATATATATATATATATAGAGAGAGAGAGAGTCAGGCTAGAATACACTCGAGTGTACAGATCACACCGTACACCCCAATGGTGTTTGCCTATATAGACCATGTTTTTCCAAAATATAATTCATTGATCTTCATGGTTACAATAATAATAGGCCACATACAAAATTTGAACTAATTTGGATGAGTGTAAGTCACTCATCCAAGGACAATAAAATCGACGCAAAAAACTAATTTGAAATACATTATTTTTGCCTCCTTTAGATGCATGACCTATAAGTGTCTAAATGAGCTAAAATTTATTATATAGTACGTTTTTATGATAATTAAGAAGATCAATGATTTAGATTTTTCAAAAATTTATTGCATCTTCAAAAATGACTGAGGTGTACGGTGCCTCTGGTACACACGAGTGTATACTACCTAACTCTCTCTCTCTCTCTCTCTCTCTCTCTATATATATATATATATATATATATACATATAGTTGAAAGATTTGTGTACCAGCGAACATGTAGTTTACATGTACCTGTCATCATTTATGATGATTACATAAGTATAAAAGATAATCCAACCTTATGGATGTGATGCATACCACCTCAGATGACATGTTTGTCACAAATCACTTCAATATGTCATTCCTAGATCATCAAATGAAAGAAGACACATATTTTCTAATCAACGGTAAATTGTTGGAATTGCAAAACCATTGAATGAAATATTATTATATCTCATGATATACATGAGGTATGATTGTGCTTTTTTAGTACATATCATATATTGAATGTTTATCCAATCCACGTGATTGGATTAAATTAATGTATCCCACATATGTGATTTTTGTGGACAGTACACATAACTAACATGTACCTCCCAATATACACTTCGTAACATCTCTCTCTCTATGTGTGTGTATATATTTGTATATATATATATAAATAGAGTCATCAAGGAGACTTCCTCTCCCCGGCCCCTCATTAACCTATGGAGGCCCGACACATGAGGAGCATGGTAAACCAAGTGCACAACCCATTAGTTTTGGTGCAAACCATGTAAGACATAAATCACAGTTTATTCGTCCCCATGAGGATTCAAACTTGAGACCTCTGCCTATGTTCATGGTCTGATCACCAGTAAGCCACACCCTTATAGTCTATATATGTGTATATATATGTGTATGTATATATGTAAGGATTATCTTTAATACCCGCACCTAAAATAGTTACTTTTTCTACAATTTTTTCATGTGTATAGGGTTAGATTACATTTCAAATAGTCATATCACATAAATACGGGTTACAGTTACAAAGTATGTAAATTATATTTATTCCAAAATTTTTCTATGTTATCTACCTATTTTTACCTTTTTATTTGAATAGTTATGTTTTTGACAACATAGTTACTTTTGTATATAGATAATTACTTTCTTTGACAAAATAGTTACTTTATGGATACATGGGTAGAGAAATCCTAGTTACCCTCACAGACAATGAATGAATCCCCTATATATATATATATATATATATATATATATATATATATATATATATATATAGAGAGAGAGAGAGAGAGAGAGTCAGGCTAGAATACACTCGAGTGTACAGATCGCACGAATACACTCAAGTGTGTTTGTATATCAAGACTATTTTTTGCAAAATGTAAACCATTGATCTTCACTATCATACTATAACTAGGCTACATACAAATTTTGATCCCATTTGGATGAGTGTAAGTCACTCATCCAAGGTCAACAAAATCAACGCGCAAAACTAATTTGAAATGTATAATTTTTGCGGTCTTTATAACATGACCTATAAATGTCCAAATGTGCTCAAATTTTGCAAATGAGCTATTCACAAGATATTTAAGAAGTTCAATGGATTATATTTTTGAAAAAAATATTGCATCATGAAAAACTACTTGTGTGTATTCTGCTCCGAATACACTCGAGTGTATTCTAGCCTGACTCTCTCTCTCTCTCTCTATATATATATATATATATATATATATATAATTGAAAAGATCTAAAGAAGTAAGCGAACAAGAATAAACAAGTTAAGTACTTAGTAAAATGAGAGCCAATTTTTATGTCATTTTACTACAATTATACCAAAAACATAATAATATCATAAGAACTTTGACCAATTTCCATTGGAAGGTTCTGTGAGGGTTCATAAGGCTTAATTCAATTATCCAACCCTATTTATTCACATGGTCTACCCTATTTTGACAACTCAAGCAGGACGCCTGACCATGTGTCCATACTTTAAGAATATAGATAGATCTTTAAGGTTTATATAATTGAGTTATATGTTATGTGTCCAAGTTATAAAAGTGATGAGACAAACCACTGAGAAAAATCCTAAATGGCAATATGTGCAATTGAACAAGCATACATAAATATCATGTTGCAATCAAGAAAAGCATAATCATATAATTATTAAACCTCATACCTGATTCTGAGATTCTTATCTTGTCATTATCCATCTTGATCTCAAGAAATCACTTGATTACAAACAAGACTACATACATGCTTTAGATTCTCACCGATAACCCTAATTAGCATCATTTTTAGGGTTCTGGCCAAGTTAGGACCCAATTAAGTTAATTACATTTTTGGTGATCTTTTAGCATTTTAGGGTTCATCTTGAGCTTTTGGTGCTAGTTTCAAGGCATTTCGATGTTTCATTCATTTTATATGAATATTTTAAGGTTTATGTCCTTACATTCAAGGGTCAAATGACTTATAATAAGACAAATAAGGTTATGTTATATCAAGTCAATGGTCCAAGACTAAAAGATTATTTAGTTCAGCAAGATAAGGGCATAAGAAGCATTTTGAAATATAGGTGGATTTCTTCTAGAGTCTAGTCATCATGATCGAACATTGGTATCTACATACCCATAAACACTCAATCATCAACTTTGTTCACATATGTCATCAAAGTTCAACATGTGACTTATGTAGGACAACCACATTCAAGTTATCATAAGGGAAAACATGTTCCTTGATATGAGAGGGGGGTATAGAAGAAAAGGATTTGCATAAGCATTAGCACACAACAACTCAAATTAAAGTCATATAGGTCATATTAGGAAAATTAGGGTTACAAATGCTACATATAGTGCAAAAGGGATGATCATAGGCATTAGAGTAAGAAGCAATCATCAAAATACTAATTTTGAGGATATAATATAGTTATATTCTCTTGACCAAAATAATTATACTTATATGCATAAATTAGATCCAAGATCCCATATGACTAGGTATCACCCTATAATCTCATACATAGGTTACTCTCATGAGTAAGGGTCCATATGGGTAAACTTAGAAATTAGGGAATGCTTGGAGTGATATGTGTCATGGAGGAATATATGTTACTAATTCTAAAGATTATTAAGCATGAGTCAATATTAAGATGCAAGGTTAGCACGATAGAGTAGGTACATAATTAGTATTCTCAACATGTCATATATGTGCAATTAGGTTAATAAAAGAGTAGAAAAGGTGCTTAGGGTGCTGAAAAGAAGAACAAAGTTTCTTATTTGGAGATTAGAGGGTAGATCCAGCATCAAAGATCCCAACCTTATCATCTATATGCATCAAACATAGCCAACGTAGTATAATGTCACATATTTAGCAAAACAAGAATATTAAAAGTAGATTCAAGGTGTGAAACCATTCCCAAGTTGTATATCCCATCCACTAATCAGTTTGATATATTTTTTCCTATTTTGGCACTAAGAGTTGGTAGATATGCATTTTTAGAAGTTTGCATCAAGAACATAGAGAAAAGAACTTTGCACATTACCATAAATTATTTTATTGGTGTCAACCATTGACATGTGGTATGTAGCCTTGTGCCATGCCCAAATGCAATGATCCTTGACCACACGCTTGTTGGGATCATCATGACCGCACGGATGCACAACTCTTGTTGTCACTTTCCACCGCCACTTTGTGGTGGTGCGGTGCATGCCCTTACCTCCTACCTCCATGACTCCTTGGGACCACACGAGCCTACACTTATGTGGCATCATGACACTAGACACTTAAAACCTTTGGATGACTCATGTAGCCAAGTGGACTCAGGATGCATAAATTGGGACCATTCTCAAGGTCGTTCAATTTTGAGGATGTCTTCAACTCTTCAACCATAGGCAAATAGCCTTGTGAGGTCTTTAATGGCCTCATTAGTGGGCCAAGACAAGATCTCCAGAGTAGCATGAAATAGGCACTAAAGGCCACGTGAGTGATGTTATAACCTGAACTTTCATGATTTTATACATATATTCAGATGCAAATAATGTATTGTTTAGGAAATATTAGAAAACTTGAGTTTTCTCATGTTTTGTCTAATGGTTTGGTTTTGAGAATGCAAATTCTCCAAAAGAAAAGGGATTTCAAGTGTATTTTTTATTTTCAAAAATCTATTAGTAATTGTTGACAAAACAAATAATAGAAAACTCATTAATAAAGGGATTGTCAAAAGTAATGAATAATTGGTAACCAAAATAGGGAATCATTTCAAAAATTTCTAGAAAGACAAGTTACAGGAAATACGACCCAGTCTTGCACCCAAAGAAAGAATATACCAAAATAGGTTTGTTTGCCACATTTGGGTAAGAAGGGAGTTAGTATATGCCTTGAAAAATTCAACTAAAGAAATTCATTAGGAGATAAGTAAAATACATTTAATATCCATCTTTTGGCACCAACTCTTACCCAACCAATATTTAGTATTAAAAGTCTTCCCTTAAAATTTGAAATTGATTGGATAAAGGAGGAGAGAGATATGCATTTGTTAAGTTCCCCTTGGGGCATCCATAATGATCCCTCTCTCTCACTCTCTCTCTCTCTCTTTCTATATATATATATATATATATATATATATATATATATATATATATATATATATATATATATATATATATCCCTAGTTGTTGCACAAATCCACATCCACCTGATCATGGATCCACAACTCTCCCTCTATATCCTACCTCACAATGGACTGGGGCATTAGCCTTATTGCCTCACACCCCCTCTCTCTTTCCTCTTCACCTCTCCCCTCAATTCTTTCTCCATTGGATTCAGGAGAAAACAAATGGCACAAGGATCCACTACCCTCGTTACCTATTTAGAAAGTGCCCAAGTCCTAGTTTGTTATGGAATCTAGGGCTTCAAGGAATCAAGCTCCAACTCATCACACCATCCTATATATAGAATAATTTAGGCATCCTTGATCCCTCACAAATCTAGAGCTACCCCCTATTGCTCCCAAGGTTGCCAGATAACATCGACGAACTTTGCCACCATCTCCAACGACCTTGAATTCTATCCATGCTAGAGGGCATATCTGCCCAGTTGCTCAGCCTCACAGCATCACTAGAGTATCGTGAGTGCAAACCCAACTTCTACATGGGCTGAGAAAGATCGAGGAAGGTCCTCCCTAAACTGCCTAGTTGTCTTTGCAACACATTGACTGAAGACGATCTTCAATACACTGCGACATAGTGACAAGGGAGGAAACTCTTCACTACAATTCTAGGAGTCTTCCCTACCTTTCAAACAGCCATGATCACTGGTAATACCCCTTCCACTAGTCTCCCTCATGTAGTATGTAGCTTCTATGATTGTTTGATCTTGTTATCCTTTTTGATGACCCTCTGAAGAGTCTTTTATGTTTGTGAGGCCTTGTTAAACTCAGTGGTGCCTCAAGTTGGCATTGACACACCATGGGTGAGAGAGTCAATCCTTTAGTTGGCCTCATCTTGACTAGAAGCAATGCCTAAGCCAACAGAAGGGATGAAGAATCCCTCGAGTCAAAATAGTCTAGTGCCCCATGTGTATGTGACACCCTGCTTCGCTACGTCGTGGGCAACAACATAATTGGTCCCTCCTGACCCCATCCATATTGTGTGTCCAAGGAACCATTGCATTGCAAGCCCATTGACTAGATTCAGGCCCACGACTGAAGTGGATAATGTCATGAATTCAATTAATTTATTGATGTGGTGATTTCTAATTGGTCCAAAAGGAATTATTTTACAATAATTTTAGTAAATTTTTGGTAGATCCAAATATATCAAAGCTATATATGATTTTCATTAGAAAAATACATAGAATCCAATAAAGTAGGTTTCTTTACCTAATTATAACTTTAATTCGAAAAGTACTTAAATACGAAAACTTTGGTGATATTTAACATATATAAACCTTAATCTCATGAAATTGATGGTCATATCTTGATTAGTTAGTCATAATAAGTAAAGTCTGATCTAACTTGATAAAAGAGCACCTTGGATCTAATCTAGGATAAAGGAGTCATATCTTACCAAAATTAGGGTTTACTAAGTTAAAAAGCCTTAAAATGTGATAATTAGGGTTTAGGAATCCTAACCCTAATGAACCCTTAATTTGACCCCAATACCATTACTTAGAGCCCAAGTCAGTCTTAGTGAATATTTTGTAAACATAATATTAATACTTGGGTATTATATATTTATTACAGGTTGATTTCTTGATTGGTTGCATATGCTCTTGTTTTCTTGGAAGTTAAGTCATCCCTAAGGAATGGTATGTGGTTACGCCTACGAATACTTGCCTTTTCAACTTCCAAGGTGTTCCAAAGTTTTACAAATGGATTGCAATTTAACTGCTTGGTTGTTTATTTACTTCATGCAATCTATAAGGCTCCTATGGTAATCATCTTATAAAAATATAATTGCCTCAACCTATGATGCTATCTCTGGAGGGTTGAATGTACAAGTGGGAGTAAGGAAGTCATGGTAATGATAGGTGATCAAGCTGGGAAGGGAAGATCACCAATAGACTAAGTCAGGAAAGGAAGGTCACTAGTAGACCAAGCTAGGATAGAAAGGTCACTTATAGTCCAATCCGAGAAAGGAAGGTCAATATAAAACCAATCCCAGGAAAGGGAACAATACGATAAGTCCACTACAAGTTAAAAACCCTAGTGAAAGGGTACCTCACAGAAAATCCCCCCCAATGAGTAGGTATACCATAGAGATTGAGGAATAAAGGGTTGAGAAGTTATAACAGAAAATGCAAGTTCGATTATGTAAATAACTGAGCTATGGTTGTTTATGTTGTTACATCTACATGCGTATATTTTGCTTCCCCCACTTATGCATTATAGCAAAATACTTACCACATTGTTGTTTCAAATCATTTTAGGTTAAACTACAAATTATCTAAAGAAATGGACTTCCAGAGAAGATGGCATGAAAAGAAAAGATGATTGAAGTCTAGTTAGGGATTTATTGATATAATTACTTTATGTTGAAAATTTTGGTTTTTTATTTTCAATGTAACTCCCAAGAGGAGAATCTATCTTCATATTGTTATCAAACTATTTTCCATTCAATAAAATTTCTAATTATTATTGGTTATTTGTTAAACCTTGATCCTGGAATTATAATAATGGCCTTTGCCCTCTTGATCCACCTTAATTGAGGATAACATTGGAGGGCGTATTTACAGGTTCCCACATCCTTCCCTACTTCTCTATGATGTTGGTGGGGATACAAGATCCCACCAAGATGGCCCGATGGAAAAGATGCTTGGTGGAAGCCTTGGTCGACCATGGTAGCAAAGGAAATATCACCTAGCAACGACCTAGGCTTTGAACTAGGGAGAAAAGAGAGGGAGAAATGGGAGAAAGAAAAAATGGGGATTAGATGGGAAAATTAGTGGTAAAGAGGGTGGATTGGCTGGGAGCCATGGAGGTAGAATGTAGCACTACTAAAATGTACAAACCAAGGTAGGGGATGAGTTAGTGAACATTGGATCAAGGGAGTACTGTGGGACATGGATAAACGACTAGAATTGAGTGGGGAAAATCAACTATGGGAGGAAACACATCCCGCGTGGGACGGTGCCCATAGTTGGGCCCAATGATGCTAAAAAGCATGTAAAATAGATTAAAATCAAGTAAATTTTGAGCCATAAATGAAAGTCATAACTTGGGCCACAATGGTCTGATTGAGGAAATTTTTGCATAGTTGGACTCACATTATAAATCTCTATAATGTGAAATGTGTCAGAGAGAAAGCATTTCACATTGATGATTTGAAAGACGGTAACATATTAAGAAATGACACATAGTTCAGATTTGCAAAATAATATGAAGTATAGTAAAATTGATCATGGATGTGACTAAATTGGAGAATAGAAATATCCAAACTATGGTATTAATATGCTACTATGTAAATGCGTCACAATATAGATAAAAGCATATATCGGAGGAGTGAGAAAGTTAGTTAGTCACACATATATATGATTCCATGTTACCTTTGCAAAAGAGTACAATTTTATAAATTGTTACACACAACTTTTTAATATAAAATTGGATGACTCATTGATGATCTCTATAATGGCATTATTGAGGATGTTTTGTGAAGGTGGTGTAAGCTCTTGTCCCCGTGGTACTTTTTAGTGATGGACATCAAACCGGAATATGTTTTATCATCTCATTTTTTGTAGCCCATTTATTGTGATGGCCATAATGTCCAGTGATGTAGAGGATAGACATTGACATTGTGAGTGGATAATCAAACTTTAGAATTTGAAATTTTTGGTAGATTGATGTGATCTACCATTTAGTATAAGGTATAGTCTATATTGTGTGGAAAATATGAGATAGATTCGACTACTAACAACATATTCTTATGGTCATGTTGAGAATGCAACATAGATTCAAGAGAGTACAATCAAAATGATGCACATGTTGATCAAATAAATTTTCACATGACACTAAGGATGAAGACCCTGCATTTTGGGCTTGTAGAATTAAAGTTTACTTTTGTGGTTGAGGAAGAAACCAAGGTTCTTAGGTACAAATCATGAAGTCACTAAGATCTAAGTTGAAAAGTGATAAAAAAGTTCCCTATTGTTAGAAACACTAATCTCACCAATGAATAGGAAGATAAAATTATTACTATGTTAAGAAAGACACAAATAATCTTGAAATATAAATTGACTAATATAACAGGTGTCATACGAGCCCTCTACATGCACATGTTTAATATGGCGGTCAAATAAATGTATTCAATTGAGCATCAGGGCAAGTTCAATACAAATATGAAGGAACTTGTTTGCAATGAAGTAACATAGCTGCTAACTACTAGGATAGTATATACCATTTGACTGACCTTGGCATGTCTTATGTAGCTTGTGCCCAAAAAATACCACCCCCACAATGATCTTGAATGAAAATTATGAGATTATATCCACTCGTAAATTGAGATGGTGGAGAATGTGTATCGACTATAAGAATGTGATTGGAGCTTCCAAGAAATATTGGCTTTTTGCTTTGAATCCTATATTAAGTGATTGTGTGTCTAGATCATCAATATTTTTTTTGTTACATCAACAACTATTCTAGTTTCTATCAGATTCCCATACATATTGGGGACTAGGAAAGACTACAATCACTGACCCCTTTGAGACATACCCTTTTAGACATAGCAACTTGGTTATGCAATGCATTCATCACCTTTCTCCAAAAATGGCACTCATATTCGTAGGATGCATGGAGAGAATCATGGAGGTCTTAATGGATGATTTCTTACTACATGCACACTCATTTAAGACTTGTCAACATCACTTATCTTTGGTCCTCAAGTGTTGTGAAGTACATCTAGTGCTAAATTAGGATAAATTACACTTTATGGTGAAGGAAGGAATTGTCTTTGAACATGTAGTTAGATCCTAGGGGATTAATGTTGAAAAGAAAAAAAATGAACAAATTTCCAAGTTAACTCACCCATCCTCTATGAAGGAATTCAGATCATTATTGGTCCATGCATGCTTTTATTATCAATTCAATTGAGATTTCAACAAGATTTCCGAACTGTCACATATCTATTGCCAATGGAAGCATATTACAATTCAATGATGATTACCACAGAAGTTACTCTCTTGAAAGAGGTCATGGTATACAATCTAGTTGTACATTCTCTGATATAGTTACTTCCATTTTCAATCATGTGGATGTTAGTGATTTGTTAGTTAATGTTTTTTTAGGCGAATTTGATGATGCACAAAAATATTATCATTGTTTCATAGTCCAATTCAGGTGATTTCTTGTGCTTCCGCTATCGTATATGTGATTTTTTCTTATATAGTGATCGAACTAGTCTAAGAAACTATTTTGCATCAATTTTATTTTTTTCCTTAATTCTTATATGAATTATAATATTATTATTGTCTCATAATTTTGTTGTTTGACTTTTAGGTTCAATAGACATTGGAAATAAGAGTTAGTGCTACGGAGATTGTGGCCACAAGACACACAACCCTGATGACCAAAACCAAGTAGAGAAGAAAGAGAAGGAGAAGACAAAGTTTGGTGATCCCAACATCTTTAGAGATAAATTTGATAGCCAAAATACTTCCTATCTGTGCTCAACTTTATAGAGGATATCCATTAACGAAAATCTACAGTTCATCCATTGAGATACATTATTTACTTCTTTTCTCACTTTTTTGTGATACCCTATCAAGATTTTGGGGAAAATCCCCTATTCCTTAGGACCTATTAGTAGTTGTATGTTTATCTATATGTGACATTCCTTTGAGAATCAAATTCTTTCCTTGAATTATTTATGATAGGGATTACTTCAATTTACCATGCTTGTTCCTGATCAACCTAAAATGTTCTATAGAATTTAATCACTATGAAAGTGGGGTTTATGATTGGGAAAATTATCATCCACATAATTATAAAGCATTGTAAAATTGGGCTAACAATTATAAGGTTCAATATCTAGAGTGAGATCTAATATGTTTAATATTATGTATGAGCACTACAAAAGTGGGTTTTTAATTAGTCATATAGTGCATTGCACTGTGAAAGTGGGTAATATTGCCTACATACGACTAATCCTAAAAGAAAAGATAGTTTATTTTTAGATGAAGAGAAATCTTGTATTCATTTCTATCGTAGTTAATCTATAAACAAGGAGAATCATATTTTTTGTTAACAACTTGATTTAATTCACTACTTTTTTAGTTTGAATTTGTAGCTTAAACAACCAAACCAAATTTTTCTTTGATCTAGATGATTGGCTTATAGTTAGTAGTAGTTTCTACTTCAACATTAATGTGTCTGATAAGTTGAAATTCATCACTCCTATATTGCTCAATAGGTACACTTGCATTTTACATGCACAATTTTAATGCGTCAACATTTTGGCATCGTCTAGAGAATTGAAAACCCTAGCACTATGAGTGCAAGAACTAGACACTTTATGCAATTTTATTCTTTTGTCAATGTCCATTTTACTCAAAAGTAAATGCCAAATCTTTTGTTAATTCAATACTAGTGTTCTTTGTACATAGATTGAATTCACTTATATGGCCCACACCCAGACCATCAGTTATAAAGACCAATATTTGTTGCTTCTATATTGTGCAAAGATTCTTCAACAAGTGTAGGATTGTTAAACTTCATCCAAGGATCTAATTCCACATACACTTCCATTTACAATACTGACATATACACTAGCATATAAATAGGAACTTATTGTCAACCTAGAAGACCCAGAGGTTGAAGAAGTAGAATGGGATGACATGTCAAACTACATAGATTCAACAATTACGATGTGGTAGTTTTAGACAATGATAAAACTATCTAGGAGAATATAAAGGCATTTTTAGTCACAACACAATTTGATCCAATCAGGCATCATCCAATTAACATGGGAAGCAAAAATATAGATGCAAGCATGCTTTTTTTATGAAATCTTATGTTCCATGGAAAAACCATGGAGGATCAAATGTGTCACATTAAAAGTTTTGTAGAAACCTTTGACATGATGAAGATTGATAGGATGCCAACTAAAATTATTTATTTGAAACTATTCTGATACTCATTTATGGACAAGGCAACTACAAGGTTTCTCAGTCTACCTCCAGAGTCTATAGGCACTTGGGATGAAATGATTTATATGTTATATCAAAATATTCTTTCCTTAAAAGATGAACACATTGATGAAAAAAATCCATGGTTTCAAGAAGCATGCAAATGAATCATATTTAGAATCTTGGGAGCACTTCTAGAACATGCTTAGAAATAATTCCATGTCATAGAATATGTGATGACCTTGAATTTTAGGTTTCTGAAACTTAAGCTAGTTTTTGAGGACCATGAAATCTAAGTTTATGGTTGATACCATATTGATGAAATTGGCTATCCAATGATGGACTCTTAACACAACTAGGGGTGGATTGAAGATACGATGTATGCTTTTAACATCTAACCGGGTTCATTTGAGATGAATGACTTTTTCTAACTAATTAAGTGCTTATGAGATTAAACATTCATCTAGATATATGTTTGAATTTGAATGATTATATAGTGAAATTTTGGATATAGATAACAAAAACACCAATTTCATTGAACTTGTTTGATGAATATTTGGATACATAGGGGATATCTTTTACAGATATTATAAGCAATCAACGATTTTCTTGGGGTTTTTATCTAATGTGCAAGGAACAACCGGTCTGTTAGTAAGGATTTTGGGGCACATGTTAGCGGATGGGATAGGTTACACCTAGATCTGAGATGAAACAGTCGTCACCTACCTCCGTTTCTTACGGATGAGCTGGTACTCGGGAGACTTGGTCCCCTATGCATGCATCTAAAGTAAGGGGAAAAAGATTAGACCTGGAGCAAACCACTAGCCCCGCCAGGCTCGGATCCTTCCAACAGCCCCTCTATCATAGGACGTGGATGATAGATGAGGGAGTTTAGTTGTGTTCTACACCCTCCCTTCTCCATTGCTTTTTACAGCATAGACAAGCCCACCACCATAGTTTACACTGGATGTATTCACATGACCAGTAGGTTGTGGTTTCTTCAGTCACATGACCTGCGAGCCCCCGACCTGAGGAAGAAACCTCTTCCAACACCACCATACTCAGCGGTGTTGTCCAAGTGACTGCTGGAGTTTATGAGATATGTATTTCTTTGGTATGGCTCCATCTTGGCTGTCATCCTCAGGTGGAAGTGGCGTCAGCAGCCAGCAGTCGATCCCCTCGTTCCTCCTCAAGGATCTGAGATGCTCCCAGTATGTCAGAAGACAAGGCGAAGTTCTTTGCGTCGGACCTTGAGCTTCCGGCACTGAAGTTCATTCAAGGAGCATGCTGCTTAGGATTTCCCATCACATCCACAACCACGGAAGAGCTGGGAACAAGAAACCCAGAAGCAGTCGCAGTGTAGGGAGCGGTACCTACAGAAGCTTGAGAATCGGTGGAGAAGATGCTAGGTGATTCCTTGACGATGAAGATGAAATTCAGGCCACCGATCAGTCACTATAACCCCTATCCATGGTAGTGCATGGAGGATAGGAGGAGGAGGCTTGTGCTCTTCTTTCTCACCGAAGCAGGCCATGGTGGTGTGGCCTCAACCTGGAGCAGCGGGGGAAGCACACACTCTCTCGTGCATACGATGCGGAGATCGCGATGAAAGAAGGGGGAGGATGGACTGGTGTGCCGCAACTTGCGAGTAGCTGAGTCTGATAGTAGACAGATAGGTCTGTTCTCATCAGTCCAGTGTGCAGGAGGCTGATCTCGACAGAGGAGGTAATCGTTCGGCGGAAGCGATTGGGGATCGTGATGCAGATGAGGCATCACAGCTCCCTGAAGCATGAGCAGAGAGGGCAGCGATGGGCAACCAAGCATCCTACAATAATCCAGATCAGTCCAAAGCAGCCATCCCAATTACACAACTCCTAGGAAGCTAGGACGGCATCCTAGACTGGGAGGATGGAAGCCGCTTACAGAGGTGTCGAGCGGAGAACTGACGGAGAAGACATCGCCATCGTGCGAGGGAGAAAGGGGAAAGTAGGGAGAACCCTGAACCAGCCAAATCACACCAAACCAGATCCAGGCCAGTGAACCAGACCGGCCGAGCCAAGGAAGGATTTGCACCACTTCAGGGACACGTGGCGAACCTTGATAGGCTGCCAAAGGTAATCTCTATTAATATTCCCAGAAAATGTCTTGTTCTTAGAAAATGCCTAGTAAATAGCTCCCATGGCCAATAAATATGTATAAAATACCCACAGACTAAGAAAAACATTACCTTTAATCCTAGACTCCTAGATCAGACTCTTGAACCGTTATAAATGATGATATTTAATTTAGAGTATGATGCTCCTTTTTAGGATTCATTAAATTAAATAAATAGTATGCAGTTGATATTAATTCTCAGAAAATTATCCTAGAACCTTAATGATGATATACATCCATATTTAGACTTTGATCTAAGTAATATATCTAAATAATAGGTCCTTTTATATTAACGACTATTTAGATGCTTTTAATCCCATTTTAATTCTAGGAAATGGACTAAGCATCAGAAAATTATGAAAATTGAACCAGACCTAAATAATGACCTCTAGATCATTATAAAAATACTAGACACATAGTTTAGATTAGTAACACCTAGATTTGACCTAAACCCTAAATTGAACCTGAATACCATTAATAATGATGAACCTTGTATTAATGATGCTCAATTATATTTAATCAGGTCATGGACAAAGTTCTAGATGATCCAAGATGATTATAATTCTCTGAGCTCAAGTACGTGGATATAATTATATGACTAGTTTTTGCTAGATGATAATTATGAGTAATTGCTTGCATGTATTTGAATATCTTGTTGGATGTACATCTATATGCATTGTTGTTTCCGCCTTGAACACTAAGACCACTAAGAAAAGAAAATGGAATGTAGTTACTGATGGTTAATTAATCTCCCTATTAGAGAGGGAAAGTATTAATGTTGACTAGCACCTCCCTAATGGTACAAGGTACGCGGGGAGATCCCTAATGGTACAAGGTATGCGGGGATAGGGCCCAATAATATATGTTTGTGCTAAGTCCACCATAGTAATACATGTCCATTGAAATATGATTAATAACTTGGGTTTACCTGATTTTACGCCATTAAATAATGTTTCTTTCTCTCTTTCTTCTTTTTCAAGTATTTCAATATGCCAACATAGTATATCTCTTTAATTCCACGTAACAACTTTTGTTGATGTTTTTGTTTCTCGTATTTTCTAGGTCCAGAGCTAGAATGGGATAAAAGAATAGGATGTGAGCAAGTTGTACAGGTTGTACCTATTGTGTAGATCCTGATTAGCATACATGTTCATAGACTTGTAAACCTTCTTTTAATATGTAAATGTAATTCAGGTTGTAATAAGTAATCTTTTATTAATATATACATGTTATTGTTGAGAAATGTTATGGTTGTATGTTCATGTATGCATATTATGCTTCCGCATCGCTCTCTGATATGATTGGATGATGTTTTCGGATTCTGACCTCTCATTCCCAATAGGGTGTGGAGAAGCCAAAATCCGGGGGACGTCACAGTTGGTATTAGAGCATGAACAATAGCTACACCTAGCCATTGCTCACCATGAAACATAAAACATAATTTCACCCTTCACATTAAACCCTAGAAACTTAGTAAGTTGTTCTATAGGAATAAGGTTTGACTTAGCCTCTAAGTTAGAACCTAGATGTTCGAGAACTAGGTTTAGAAAAGTGTGAGAAACCCTTTCCATATAGATCTCATATGTATTGGGTAGCTACACTAGTCTATATCATGTTCTCACCATTTCACTAGGTTACATGGCACCAGACTATCTACTGTGTGTTGGACACTCGAGTTTGCTGGTTTGGTTTTGTTTCCCAATCGGCTCGCATCTCGACAGTTTTCTCTGATGCCTTCTTTCTTGGAGAAAAACTATATAATACTTTATTATATATATGTAAATATAAAAATGTGTCCCTCTCACAGGAGAGTAGTGGGTGTTCATGCAATCTAAGTGAAAGGGAATGACAGCAGTCTAGAAGAGAGAATAGATCTAGATTAGATGTATAGAGCCTCATAAGGTTATGTGATAGATAGATAGACAAAAGAAAGATGAAGGAAATAAGCATATATAATCTTATCTAACTTTGATCTATGATGGTATAAGTTTACTCATTAAGATTTGAGTTGTATATGAGTCGTGATGATGAAAGTACATTCCCTTTGCCTACTTAAGATGAGCTAAGTTAAGATAACATTGAATATGCATGAGCATCAAGCTATTTTACAAAGGAGGACCTCTAGTGTTAGGACAACATATGTGGTGAACTCCAAAGAGAGTGAGACCCACAAGGAGAGGGTCATAGGACCTACCCTACAATGTATGAAAATAATAATATAATGTGAAATGATGTGTCCTAAGCTAAGTTACTCATGAGTAGATGAGTTGAGTCATTTTTCAAGATTCAATCCTATATGTGAGAGTTGGGTTATAAAAGAAATGATGGGTAGACGACTAATAATGAGAAAATCAGTTCTTTTGATTGATTTAGGTCCTAGATTGAGCGACATATGTTTTGAATCTCATCATTAGTTGCAAGTGAGGTGATATATGAACTCTAGTTTTGAGAGTAAAATGCCTTGGGCATGAGATACTCATAAAGTTGATTCCTTCCATTTCTCTTTCTTCATATATGATACTAGAAACCTCACTTGAGCTATATGGATGATTTGTATACGAGGAGTCGCTCATAGAAGCTTGACTTATTCTATCATCCCTCCAAAATCATACATGTGATATCCAAGTTAGAAATCATGATATGATGGATTAGTATATTCTCCTTCCCTCTATATCTTATATGAAAGATACAAGTTTGAAATCATGAGGCAAACATAAGGATATATTTGGATCATAGGTTACATGATCACAAAATATAGTTCTTAGCCTCAATCTTTCTCTATCTATGCTTCTAACTTTGAGGATAACTCTCACACAACTGGATGAATATCCTAACATTAAGTATATAAAGGGACCCCTTATCTGATAATGAATTCCTAGTATGATGTTGATTATGAATCACAATAATGATGTTGAGTGCAAAAATTTTGTTAATAAATGACATGCACTCTTGATATCACCTTACATGGGTGAGCACAGTGAAACATGAAACATTAAGTAATACCTCCTTGACTTCATATGAGCAAAGAAAACCCTTATCCTTAAGGGATTGTAAGGATGTAAATTCTAAAATATAAGAGTTCATGTTTTGACTAAGACATTAAGTGATGTTTCAATTCCTATTAAAAAAAATTGATGCTTCAACTTATATAATGTGGGGGTGGGTATACCCTACATGCTCAAATATCCTAAGATAACAACTTAGGGTATATCCAGAATTATGATGGCTTTGAAACCTAGAAGTGTTGACTTATTTGAAGTTGAACTCCTTATTTTTTTTCCACCTTAAATATGAGATTAGTTGAATTTCGGGGACGAAATTCCATATAAGGTAGGGTGAATGTGATGACCTTGAATTTTAGGTTTCTGAAACTTAAGGTAGTTTTTGAGGACCATGAAATCTAAGTTTATGGTTGATACCATATTGATGAAATTGGCTATCCAATGATGGACTCTTAACACAACTATGGGTGGATTGAAGATACGATGTATGCTTTTAACATCTAACCGGGTTCATTTGAGATGAATGACTTTTGCTAACTAATTAAGTGCTTATGAGATTAAACATTCATCTAGATATATGCTTGAATTTGAATGATTATATAGTGAAATTTTGGATATAGATAACAACCATACCAATTGCATTGAACTTGTTTGATGACTATTTGGATACATAGGGGATATCTTTTACATATATTATAAGCAATCAACGATTTTCTTGGGGTTTTTATCTGATGTGCAAGGAACAACCGGTCTGTTAGTAAGGATTTCGGGGCACATGTTAGCGGATGGGATAGGTTACACCCAGATCTGAGATGAAACAGTCGTCACCTACCTCCGTTTCTTACGGATGAACTGGTACTCAGGAGACTTGGTCCCCTATGCATGCATGTAAAGTAAGGGGAAAAAGATTAGACCTGGAGCAAACCACTAGCCCCGCCAGGCTCGGATCCTTCCAACAGCCCCTCTATCATAGGACAGGGATGATAGATGAGGGAGTTTAGTTGTGTTCTACACCCTCCCTTCTCCATTGCTTTTTACAGCATAGACAAGCCCACCACCAGAGTTGACATTGGATGTATTCACATGACCAGTAGGTTGTGGTTTCTTCAGTCACAGGACCTGCGAGCCCCCGACCTGAGGAAGAAACCTCTTCCAACACCACCATACTCAGTCGTGTTGTCCAAGTGACTGCTGGAGTTTATGAGCTATGTATTTCTTTGGTATGGCTCCATCTTGGCCGTCATCCTTGGGTGGAAGTGGTGTCAGCAGCCAGCAGTCGATCCCCTCGTTCCTCCTTGAGAATCCGAGATGCTCCCAGTATGTCAGAAGACAAGGCGAAGTTCTTCGCGTCGGACCTTGAGCTTCCGGCACCGAAGTTCATTCAAGGAGCATGCTGCTTAGGATTTCCCATCACATCCACAACCACAGAAGAGCTGGGAACAAGAAACCCAGGAGCAGTCGCAGCGTAGGGAGCGGTACCTACATAAGCTTGAGAATCGGTGGAGAAGATGCTAGGTGATTCCTTGACGATGAAGATGAATTTCAGGCCACTGATCAGTCACCATAACCCCTATCCATGGTAGTGCACAGAGGATAGGAGGAGGAGGCTCGTGCTCTTCTTTCTCACTGGAGCAGGCCATGGTGGTGTGGCCTCAACCTGGAGTAGGGGGGAAGCACACCCTCTCTCGTGCGCATGATGCAGAGATCGCGATGAAAGAAGGGGGAGGACGGACTGGTGTGTCGCAACTTGCGAGTAGCTGAGTCTGAGAGCAGACAGAGAGGTCTGTTCTCATCAGTCCAGTGTGTAGGAGGCCGATCTCGGCAGAGGAGGTAATCATCCAGCGAAAGCGACTAGGGATCGTGATGTAGATGAGGCGTCACAGCTCCCTGAAGCATGAGCAGAGAGGGCAGCGGCGGGCGACCAAGCATCCTACAATAATCCAGATTAGTCCAAAGCAGCCATCCCGATTGCACAACTCCTAGGAAGCTAGGACGACATCCTAGACTAGGAGGATGGAAGCCTCTTACAGAGGTGTCGAGCGGAGAACTGACGGAGAAGACATCGCCATCGTGCGAGGGAGAAAGGGGAAAGTAGGGAGAGCCCTGAACCAGCCAAATCACACCAAACCAGATCCAGGCTAGTGAACCAGACCGGCCGAGCCAAGGAAGGATTTGCACCACTTCAGGGACACGTGGTGAACCTTGATAGGCTGCCAAAGGTAATCTCTATTAATATTCCCAGAAAATGTCTTGTTCTTAGAAAATTCCTAGTAAATAGCTCCCATGGCCAATAAATATGGATAAAATACCCACAGACTCAGAAAAACATTACCTTTAATCCTAGACTGCTAGATCAGACCCTTGAACCGTTATGAATGATTATATTTAATTTAGAGTATGATGCTCCTTTTTAGGGTTCATTAAATTAAATAAATAGTATGCAGTTGATATTAATTCTCAGAAAATTGTCCTAGAACCTTAATGATGATATACATCCATATTTAGACTTTGATCTGAGTAATATATCTAAATAATAGGTCCTTTTATATTAACGACTATTTAGATGCTTTTAATCCCATTTTAATTCTAGGAAATGGACTAAGCATCAGAAAATTATGAAAACTGAACCAGACCTAAATAATGACCTCTAGATCATTATAAAAATACTAGAGACATAGTTTAGATTAGTAACACCTAGATTTGACCTAAACCCTAAATTGAACCTGAATACCATTAATAATGATGAACCTTGTATTAATGATGCTCAATTATATTTAATCAGGTCATGGACAAAGTTCTAGATGATCCAAGATGATTATAATTCTCTGAACTCAGGTACGTGGATATAATTATATGACTAGTTTTTGCTGGATGATAATTATGAGTAATTGCTTGCATGTATTTGAATATCTTGTTGGATGTACATCTATATGTATTGTTGTTTCCGCCTTGAACACTAAGATCACTAAGAAAAGAAAATGGAATGTAGTTACTGATGGTTCATTAATCTCCCTATTAGAGAGGGAAAGTATTAATGTTGACTAGCACCTCCCTAATGGTACAGGTACGCGGGGAGATCTCTAACGGTACAACGTACGCGGGGATAGGGCCCAATAATATATGTTTGTGCTAAGTCCACCATAGTAATACATGTCCATTGAAATATGATTAATAACTTGGGTTTACCTGATTTTCCGCCATTAAATAATGTTTCTTTCCCTCTTTCTTCTTTTTCAAGTATTTCAATATGCCAGCATAGTATAGCTCTTTAATTCCACGTACCAACTTTTGTTGATGTTTTTGTTTCTCGTATTTTCTAGGTCCAGAGCTAGAATGGGATAAAAGAATAGGATGTGAGCAAGTTGTACAAGTTGTACCTATTGTGTAGATCCTGATTAGCATACATGTTCATAGACTTGTAAACCTTCTTTTAATATGTAAATGTAATTCAGGTTGTAATAAGCAATCTTGTATTAATATATACACGTTATTGTTGAGAAACATTATGGTTGTATGTTCATGTATGCGTATTATGCTTCCACATCGCTCTCTGATATGATTGGATGATGTTTTCGGATTCTGACCTCTCATTCCCAATAGGGTGTGGAGAAGCCAAAATCTGGGGACGTCACAGAATAGATCTATATGAACATGATAAAACTTTCTATTATGATTTTCGTAAGGGGGAGAGGACTACATAACACACTTGCATGTGAAGGTTTCTTTGAAAAAAATAAGGTGATGATATGTTGTGAGAACTTAAGAATGTGGCCCAAAACTAGTCCTATGGTGACGGACATGAAAAACATGCATCATCCAATAACACCATGGAGTCAGGTGAAGTCAAGGAGATATGGACACAAATGGAAACAAAGTAGTTGGGGACTATGATGCTGCCTCATCTGGAGGTGAAGAAGAAGGATGTATATACATTAAATAATCCATAAATAGGAGAAATGATAAGTATCCATGGTGCAACAACTTGAAGTTTTCTTAGAGGATCATAATAAATTTCAACATGATCCTTTAAAAGAACGAAAATATAAATCACAATAAAAAAATGTTCCACAAAAAATAGTACTAAAGGGGACCAATCCATCTTGATAGTTTAGAGAATCTATTTGTAAAATTTATGAATAATAATAAGTCATATTTTGACCAATCTCATAGGAATAAGGCCAACCGATGGGCAAAAATAAGATTCCTAGAAACTTAGATATCAAAATTGGAAATAATTGTGGAAAATTTGTAGAAGACTATTTAGTAGGGGTGCCCAAGTAAAAGAGATATCCCACAGACTAACCAAGAGGCCAATGTAGTGACACTTTGCAATGGGAAGGTGATAAAGAAAGAATAAACAACATGATATATTAAGGGAAGTCAAAGTGAAGAAACTACATATATTCCAGATGCAATAGTGGAGGGGGAGATAGTTCCTATAGTGGACACTTGAGGTTAGAAGTAGAGGAAGAAAATGTTGAATCCATTGTGGTAGGGATCTCCTAAGGGCTACTATGTTCCATGACATCTCAAGTAGATTATTATGCCCTTATCGTTTCTAAACAGCCTCATGAAGGCCAAGGAAGAATAACTATTCATATCTTCACCAAGCTCCATGTTGATCTCCATTTTATGAAGGCTTTGTAGATTCCCTCTTATGGAAAGTTTATTAAAGATGTAATCAATAATATGATGAGAATATCTGACTCTGATGTAGTGCTACTACATGAAGAGGTAACTATGTTGATTCATAAAAAATTGCCTATGAAGAGAGAAGATCCATGGTGCTTAATATACCTAATTTGATAATAACTTCACTTTGAAGATGCCCTATATGATTTGGGAGCTGACATTAATGTGATGCAACTTAATATATTTAGGAAGATGGGACTGCAACATTGTAGGAAGACTTATGACTATTTAGTTGGCTAACAAATTTTTTGTTCAACCCTATTGTATTTGTGAGGATGTCCTGTTAGGTGGATAGATTTATTTTCCCAACAAATATTGAGTTATGGAGATGCAAGTAGACTATGCATAAGAACTACACTTGGGTATACCAATCTAGGCTACAATATATGTGACATTATATATAGTAAGAGGAAGAATGACTCTAGGAATTGAAGATGATAGGATGGAGTTTTGGCTTCAAAAACAACCAACAAGCCAACGAAATTGGGTAGTACATCTAGTTGGTTTGTCACACATCATATCAATATAGATGTTTCCTAACTTTTGGGACACCTTTCTGTACATTGAGAACATTATAACCACGTTAATGATGGATCTGTCTAGGTTTAACCAATGGAGGAACTATACACAAAGTTCTTCTTGAAGCTGTAAGACTTCTATAAAAGTCCAATTATTTTATTTTGTCTACTCTATCCATGAAGGGTGTTTGGAAACACGACAACATTTTTATGGTAATTTGTTATTCAATGAATATCTGATGAATCTTATGGAGGTCATTGTTTTTGATGAGTTTATGGAGGTGTGTGCTGCACTTTTGAAAGCATTGCCAGTTTTATATACAAATCACTTTGAACACTTAGAGACAACACTATCATATCTCAATCCATTATTTAAGTTTCATCCTAATCTTAAATTCAAGCCTTCACCTCTCATTTATAATACATATTTCTTGTTGTGTAGAATAGGTATCCTATGATATTATCTTCATCCTTGAACACTTCAGAACAACAACAATAACTGATGATTGATGAACCACCAAGTAACATTTAGGTGATCTATTGCAAGTATAAAATGAATCTTTCCAAACTCGTGTCAATATATAATCTTCATGAAGGAGAGTGTTAAACTTGTAGCACAACCTAAAAGGAGGATAAAACCCATAATGACCTAGGTAGTCAAAAGGTATGTATTTTAATTATTGTATGCAAGAATTACTTATGCTATTTCTGATCCCAAGTAGGTAAGCCCTATTAAGGTTGTACCTAAGTAAGGGGGGATACCTGTGACCAACAACGTTACAAGTGAACTTGTTACCACTAGATTACTAACCAAATAATGTGTGTGAATAGATTATCACCACTTTAATACTTCTATATTAAAGTATCACTTTACCTTTCCATTCATTGACCAAATTTTAGACCAGCTTGTGGGCCGCCATCACTTCTCTTTCCTTGATGAATATCTGGCTTATCATCAAATTTAAATTAAGCCTATGAATTAAGGAAAATCTACCTTCACTTTCCTTGTGGCACTTTTTCTTACTGTCAAGTTCCTTTTGGTCTTTGTGATGCACCTACCACTTTGTAGCTATTGCATCTTGCCATCTTCTAAATTATGGTGGAGCAGTGCCTTAAAATTTTAATAGAAGACTTTTTTACTATAAGAATAGACATTTTTATATTGCTTGGATTATTTTGACAAGGTCTTACAAAGATTTTAGGATACACATTTAGTATTCAATGGGAAAATGTCATATGATGGTTGATGAGGGTGTATTATCGAGACACAAGATGTCCAACTAAGGCATGGAAGTAGATTTAGTCAAAATATAAGAATCTTCAGACTTCCTCAACTTGTGTTGATGAAGGTAGTGCAGAGCTTTATAGGACATGCAAGATTTTATCATATATTTGTTTGAATTTTTTCTAATATCACAAAATGACTTTTAGAACTTTTTGAAAAGATGTAGACTTTGATTTTGATTGATGGGGTTTGATTGATATTAATATTCTAAAATAAATATTAATTTAAACATATATTATGTTGGGTCTTGATTGAAACCACATTTTGAAGAACATGTGTCATGCATGTAGTGTTGCATTTAGAGCTATTATAGGACAAAGGAAAGATTACACCTTACCTTTTATCAATTATGATTCTCGCATGCTGAATGATGCCCCATTAAATAACACTACCACTTAAAAATAACTTCTAGTTGTCATGTGAATTTTTTTTAAAATTTGGCAATATTTGATTGGGATAAAGTCATTGTTAGAACATATCAAACTGCAATAATATTTTTTTATAGATGAAGGAACAAAATACTAGGCTTATTTAGTAAATCTTACTCAAGAGTTTCACATATATGTTACTAATAAGTATTGCACTAAAAATATTATGATAGACGACCTCTCTCATCTTGATAGAGTGGAAGATAAGGTACTAGAAATTCCCATCTAGAAAATTTTCTCTAATAAGAGATTTCTAGTTGTGAAGACACTTGACCCTTGGTACGTAGAATTTTTTGAGTACCTAGTTAGTAGGGCCATGACTAAAGACGTGAATTTATCTGAAGAAAAAGAATCCATTTTTTCTTTGAGATACTACAACTTGGATGAACTTATTTTTCTAAAGCAATGTAGGGATGTGATCTTGAGAAGATGTCTACATGAGTGGAATGTTTAGAGTATCTTGGATCATTTCCACTCCCTACCCACCGTAGGACACCTTGATAGTTCTCAGAATGTTGCAAAGGTGTTAGATAGTGGACTTTATAGAACATCCTTATTCAAGGACGCATACAATATTGTTCATTGGTTTCACTCATGCCAACATCGACCACATTTCATAGAGGCAAGAAATGTCTATTAAGATATTTAAGGAAGTAGTGGTCTTTGATGTTTGGGGCATAAATTTTATGGGCCCATTTGTCTCCTCCAATTCATATCTATATATTTAGTTGGAAGTTGAATATGTGTCTAAATGGGTGGAGTCAGTTCCAACCTAGACCAATGATGCTCAAATAGAATGTATATTTTTTAAGGATTTTACATTTTTTGGGTTTGAGGTGCCCCATTTGATTAGTAGAGATTATGGATCTCATTTTACCAACCATAGATTCATGACCTTCTTTAGGAAATATATGGTAACTCATTGGGTAATTACCCCCTATCACCCCAAATGTGAGGTAATGTCGAAGTCTCCAATTAGGAAATAAATATGATCTTGAAAAAAACTAATACTAAGGCATGCACAATTGGACTATGAAATTGAATGATGCCTTGTAGACATATATGACTGCTTTGAAAAATCCAAATGGTACAACATCACACATACTTCTTTGTGGTAGGTCATGACATCTCCTAATATAGATGGAAGATGGAGCCATGTGGGCTCTAAGAATGTTAACTTTTGATCTAAATCCACCAGGTTCAAAGATAAAGTGGAATTCAATTAGATGTGTTTGGATTCCTATTATCATTCTAATATTTAAAAGAAAAGACCAAGCATTTTCAAGATTGAAATATTATGCATAGAGAGTTCCACCTGGGGTAATCCACACTTTTATTCAATTTTATGATGAGTCTACACCCGATTAAACATAATTCTAGATGGACTGACACATACAAGGTTGTGAAGGTTTATCCACTCAGATCAGTTGAAAATGGTGATGGTTCTATTTTGTTTACTATTGTCCATAGACTAAAACAATATTGTGAGGGTAAGATAGTTCATGAGCATGAATATCTCTAGTTGTTGATTTTCTATGAATGATCTCTATGATTTGAGCTTGCAATTTTAAACAAGGGTGCTTGTGGAGGCACCCCACATCATGTCTTTTTTCTTTAAATTTTATACTAATTAGATAGGTTTTCTTCACTATCATATGCTTTTAAAGTAAAGTGTCTTGATGCATGATAAGGGTGCCTTTATGCATGTGTTGGATGTATAGATACAAGCAAACTTGGTAATACTGAGAAAATAGTTGAAAGAATCAAGTATTGCAATGGCTATCATATTGTTCGATAGGTTAAAGTCAACAGAACCGACTACCATGTTGGTATCACCAAGACCATGTTTGGAACATCATCAAAATTTTATAGTGAATCTAGATGAAAAAGTTGGTACCATAGATGGAAATAAGAAATTTCCCTATTGGTTCAAGACTTCACTCAATATTATCAAGAATCTACTCAGTGGCATTGAGAAATAAATTTCACAAAAACCAATGCATTCGACAAAACTTTTGTTAGTACTAATAAGACTACTCTTGGTAGAAACAATATGGATTGTGACAAATTATATCTTAGTGAAAAACTTCATATGGGTACCACCCACTTGTAACACAATGTCACTGAGCCAAGGGGGCCAGGAACCACCAAAACTACATCAAAGTCATTGAGTCTGCTAATAGTACAACCCAAAATGGCCAACAATGTGATATGAGGGGATGGATCCAATGAACATGTGCAAATTTATTGGACGAACATGACACATGGCCACAAATCCCCCCCCAAATCAATAGCACTGACTCGGAAATCCATGTCTTAGTGCATCGATGACCTAAGCCTCTTAGTATCAATGGTTCCCAATCAGAAGCCCATTGATCTCGCCCAACTTGGTACTGCCACTCCCAATATAGTGGCACTGAGTATGCTCAACTACTCGACAAGTTTTCTATATAAGGTGAGGGTGTGAAGATTAAGCCTTACACCCAAGAACACCCTCTCATTGTGATCATGCACTGACAACATCAAGAAGCACTATCCAATGACCATGAGAAGGATTCTTCATTGAGAGTTGTCTCTTTTTCTCATCTCTCATCTCTCATTCTCATCTCTCATCATAATATGATGACCCCAAACATGCAACTCCTCCATTCATTCTATTTAACTTGTATCCAAGTCGATGTGAATCAAATATACCTCTAATGTGTAGAAAAAAAGGTTGACTACGTAACAGAGATATACCCTTCCAAAAATGAGATATGGATACTGCGCCTTCCTTCCACCATATTCTTTAGTAACGACATGAAGGAAATGTTCTAGGGACAATGTATGTAGAGAGACCACCTATTCTTTGGTGGTTGATCCACCTACTTAGAGATTGTGTTCAAGTTCTTATCTTCTTTGGAGTATTTCTACCTTCCCTAGCACAATGATGATGAATGGAAGGAGGTTTGGGTCATTGGTTAGACTCCGCATCATACAACACCACGTCACCCTCCTTGACACCTTACTTCTCTCCCACATGATCCATTCTACCAAGGATGGGTTGAGAAAGTTTGTTATTCATTTAGAAGGTCTCATTACACTGATAGAAATACATCTATGTCTAGATCTCCCCAAGATACTACCATTTCAGGCCAAAATTCCACTTGAATTCAAGATTTTAAAGAAGTCTTAACTATATTCCAAGCATCAGTCACGGATGTATGCTCTATCCACATGTGGTGATTGTTTACTCTATGACTGTGTCTTCAAGATTTGTGGTGTTAGGAACCTTCACTGGCATACACAAGAAGAAGGCGAGTAAGAAGCTAAGGAGGAGGATGAAGAGGAAGAAGATGACCAAGAAAAAGGACAAGAAATAATGGAGGAGGCTACAATTTATATGCCATGTTGGCATCCACACCACAACCCATTATGTGTTGCAGCATCTACATCAAGATTAATTTAAGAGACAACAAGTTCTAAGAATGAATGTATGGTATTCTTAATTCATCCAAACTGAATAAAAACAACAAAACATAGCCATAACCGAAGTTCAAGGAATCCATGAGTTCATTTTGACAAACCATAATCAAGTTTTCACCCACTAGGGAGCCATTTTTGATAATGATAACCTCCTTGTCACAAACTAGGTGAACATACCTCTTAAGATATTATGAGTGGAGTGTCTAATGTTTCCACTCTATGATAATTGATGTATTCAACAAAACTTTGGCAGTTTCTAAGAGTCTCAGTGCAACCATATTATATACCATGTTTTCTTGACACATTATTCCCTACTGCTCTGAACCTACAAACAAACTTTTTCCAACCACCACCACAATGAGGAGGGTGGAGACCTATCCTACATCTTAGTTTGTTTGCTTGTTTGCATTTTATTTTGTAATTTTGTTCTTTTTGTTTCTTGTACGCAACATTCTATGTAGTATAATCGCAAAGGGAAGCTATCTTAATAGACTTTAGATACAAATTGTTCTTATTATGTTTGATGCAACTCCACATGGTATCATGAGATGTCTAATCAGTGTGCATAAATTCATTAGGTCGATACCATCGGCACAACCATTGTGTGCTAAGGAGGAGAAATAATAGTTCCATACCACCAAGACAAGATCAATTGGTTATTATGATCTTCGCAGCCAAGTCTTTATACCATTGATTTCATTTTGATGGTATCAACCACCACCATAGCATCACCAATGCATTATCTTGATATTACCTAGAAAATAGTCAACCAAACTAAGTTGGGTTGTAGTTTTCAACCAAGATGGAGCATAAGCACCTTGTCACAACTAATAAACAAGTTGATGTCATTGATGTATTCATACAAAATATGGTTTTGAAAAAATACTTATATTAGCACATGCTGAATAATGAAGATATTATTTTCCATGGAAGGAGGATTTAGGAGGAATTTATTTGCATCATTAACTACCCTTCTCAACCACATATTCTTAGATGTCATTGGTCATACAAACTATCATTCTCACATAGTTAACGATTTTTTATGATGTCCGTTCATTCAAACACAATAGATGGTCGGGTATCCAGTCAAAAAATTGTTTCAAACTCGATTATCTGCTTCCTCATAGACGAGTTTATGTAATATGTCATTAACTTATCAATAGATATTATTCATCGAGCTCACACATTTTCTCATGGACAAACAAACATGCATATCTCTCCATGCTACTCCCCGTCTCTTCACTAAAACATATTGGTACCTCCATTGCAATTTTATTCCTTTATGTTTTACATTGAGGACAATTGCAAGTTCATGTTTAGGAGGAGGAATGGAAAGATTATTCATCCTATCATTTTCATTATAATTTTTATCATCCATTCCTCATAGTTACTTTCTTTATGAAAAAGAGGTTTATTCTTTTAGAGTCCATTCTTGTCTAAAGTAATCAGGGACATTAATGTTATAACTAAGTTAGATATGTATTCCTTGATGACTACATATCAATTTCAAATTATTTTTGTCTTCTATGGTTTCACAAGTATCTTTCAAGAATCTTTGCTACTTTGAGAGTGCAAAAAATTAGGAATTGTCTAGGCCAGCCATCTTGAAGATGTTTCTAATAAACAATATGACCTAACTTAAGACTAATGAATGTGATATGACTATGGTATTTGAGTTAATTTGATCAAGCGATAACATGACCTATTATGTGATTTCAAGAATAAATTGTATATTTATTTGATTCATGAGTTAAGAGTAGAGAGACGTATCATGGTTAGTAAGATAATGTCTCCTAGTCACATGATCTCATCCACCCTCTTGCATCCATCACCACCATAGGAAGATAAAAAAATGATCAAAATTATATTTCTCTTGATTGCATTAATAATATTTTAGGAAGCATATAGTTATCTCATTTTATGCATTTTATTTTCACAATACAAAATAAAATACCATGGTTACCATATCACTTTAGTCTACATAAAAAATTCCATATAGATAATATATTACATTGCATATTGCACAAGGGTTTCTCTTTGTTCTCCACTTATATTTTCTCCAAACAGGAAGAGAGAAACATGTGTATCGTTACTCCTTTTCTAGAATATAGAAAAATCCCAAGCATGACCTGTTTATTAAAAATAAGGGGCATAGAAAAAGAAAATTTGAAAAAGAAATAGAAGGCCAATGATAAAATGAGGAAGAGAATTTCTTAAGTTGAACATCATACTCAATTTGTGAACTAAAGAAGGAGACATTGTAAATACTCTTACTGTATAAACTTTTCCATATACACTCTTCATTAGGATGAGACATCCTTTGCATACATCAGTAAAACAAACACAAAGAAGAACAAAATTAGGCACTACATTATATCAATTATCTAGGTGCATCATATTTATTTCATCATACTAATGGTATACGATTATTTGTGAATCTTATTTCAACCCACCCATTACGTCTCCCACTAATCTACAAGGTAGGATACTATGTTGAGGCTCGGGATAGTGGAGAAGGAATTGAAGGATGAAGAGAAAGGTGTGAGACTCATGGTTGTTACTAGACGCATAAATAGGGTAAAAATATTGAGGGATGATGACAGTGATCTTGGTGGAGAGAGAGAATAAAAATCCCTAGTTGGTTCATTTTGTCCATAGAGAGAGAGGAAATGTGAGTAATAGCTAGTTACAGATGGAGGAGAGAGATGTATTCAAAGGATAATTGTTTTTCTTCTAAAAATGGTAGAAAGATGAGGGAGAAAAAATATATAGAAGTACAACTAAGAAAATTAGTTCTGGACATGTGAATAATTTGGGTAAGAAGATGATAAGAAACTCATTTAACAAAAATGTGAGGGGCAAGGTTGTATCTTGGTCATTGGATAATGAGAAGAAACATGAAAGAAATGAAAGTTGGGCATGTGACAATGGCTATTTTGGGATTATAGGTCTAATTGCCACATTAATTGTATTTTTGTTTAAATCATATTCAAACTATATGGAAACCCTAATTAGTTTAAGGGGTCAATGGTGTCATAATGACTTCAAACATTGTTAATAGGATAAAAAGAGTGTCTAGAGTATTCCTACACAAGTAGATTTGAGTTTAGGATAATTGGTGGCCATCAATTCTATATAGGTCACTTACTTGATTTATAAGATTAGTTAAATTGAAATGACTTTCCTTTATTAGTTCTTTGGGTCATAATTCATGGAAAGAATAATTATTCACTAAAAGTTATTTCTTATTACCTTTTAGGTATCTTGGAGGAGTTATCTCAAGGAGAAAAAAAAGTGATTAAATACATTTCTTTATATTTGAGTGTAAAGAAAGGAAAATAGAAAGTCATATCAATGTGTCTTGTTGAAGTTGGTATTTTCTTCCATTTATTTGAAAACAAGGCACTTTATTTCTTTTTAGTAATCCCAAAAGGAAGAAGTGAGAAAATGAAACTAAATTCATATCTTCATATATTAAATGTATATAAAGGAATAAAGTGGTTTTACATGTCTTGTTTACTTTCCATGTATTCAACAATAATAGATTTATTTATTTATAACCAAAAAAGAGGAGAGAGAAAGAGGACAAGGTAAATTGTATTCTTTGTATATTTAAGATAAAGGGAAAACTTACAGATGCATAAAGGGAAAAAGAAAAAGTATTCCAATTCTTTATCTTTTATCTCATACTTCAAAGGAATATTTGTTGATTGGTATCTCAATTTGATCCAAAACTTAACGCCATTAAGAATTCTAAATTATATATGTAGAATTTTGGGATGTTACATCTTTGGGGTACTTTCTTTATCCGATTGAAGATATAATCTTCTATTTTATTAATTTGAAATCCTAGGAAAAAGATGATAAACCCCCATTATTCTTATTGGGATTTAACAATATTTGAGGGAACTAAACTATTGGTATAAATCGAGATTAGTATAAAAAATTATGACATGATTAACCTAAATTTGGATGGTAATTATTTTTTTGAATGTATGATATAAAATTTCGATAGAATGAACTTTTACCATAACATTGCCACTATCAAGAAATAAGGTCGTTAGATTCTCATACCAATATGTAAGGCTTGCTCGAGACCATGTAATGTCTAATGCAATAGATAAACAAGATTCACATTCTTGTTATTTCCAAAGCTAGGAAGTTTATCCAAAAATATATCCTTCTTTTTTTCCATCTAAAGATGCACTTTTAACATCCATTTGATAAAGAACGAAATTCGGGAGAGTGGCCGAGTGGTCAAAAGTGATAGACTATAAATTTGTTGAAGGTTTTCTACTAATCAAGATGCGTACAAATATATTCAAGTCTAGACATGTATGAATAAGTTTCATCAAGGTAAATACCTTATTGTTTGTTTTATCATTGTCCGCTAACCATGCCTTGATCCTTAAAAATTTCCTTGATCCTTATTTTTGATGTGGTAAACCCACTTGGTTGTAATTATCATTTTCCTTGGCACTAGATTCCACACCTTGTTGTTTCTAATTTTCTCTAACCACTTTCACTAAATCGAGCGAAGCGAGAGGTCTCAGAGCGACCTATACCTAGAAACCAATTTCATCTCCAAGAGATTCTTTGAAATTCTTTGGCTCCAAATGGAAGATGAAGGAACCAATGGAATAATCTTTCTTTTATTCTTCATGTGTCTTCACTCTTTCGAATGATCACAAATACTAAGCTCTTTGGTATGTTCCTTTATGAAGTAGGAAAGTGGATCATTATTTTTTTCATCTTAGAAGCTTGACTCTTGCTCAACTCACATCATCTACTTTTCATTCTCTTAGTTGATGATGGCTAGTTGTTTTATTTTAGGGATGGCAAAACCTACCATGTCATCTTAAAAACATTCTTGTACAAAAAGGATTAGTCTCAGTAAGTTTTACATTTGTAGACTCTTCTACTTTATAGAGATTCTTGTTGTAAACATGGAACACTCTACTAGAGATACTATAGCCAAGAGATTTAATCTACTTGATTTAGCATCAAACATATATAGGGAGTATGTAGCCTTAAGCACAAATCAAGGACATAAGAAATAGGAAACAATTCAATATAATGAACACCACTACACCGTAACACAGAGTGGTTTTTCTTTAAAAGAGGATGAATAAAAGACTATTGTTGGACAAAATAAGTGGTGTGTGATGAATTGGTTCTTCTCTAGTAAATTATCAAAATTACTTTTTTACCATCCTTGTGCTAAATATTTCTTGATCTGACCACAACTTGTCACTGAATGGATACTTGATAAATTTACTTCCAATTGAAAAGTACGATAGTGAATTTGAGTATTGTGTACACCATGACATCAAATTTGGACCTAATTGTGATTATTGATAAAGTTGATTAACTAAAGTATCTAATAGTACTATTTAACTCTCAAAATTTTCAATGTATGGTGTTCCTGATTAGGATCCTATGATCTAAATTTAAGATTAATCAAACTTTCATATTGTATGTTATGCCAAGGTTTAAGCCAAAGATCCCTCTCTTATCTTTCTTATCGGCCCAAAACCTAGTGGTATGACCAAATTTCTTGTGGATTAGTGGTTCACCTACCCAAACTGGCACTTTTGGATGTCATCCCGCCCTGACCCATCAACTATTGGTTCACAATCCAACACTTCTTGAGTCATCTCTGACCTTTGACAGAAGAAGGGCTAGCTGTGTTCAATGGTCATCAATTTTTTTCACAAAACACTTCCCCAGTCCCTCTCAAATTCACCTTCCATCAAGACTCCCTCACCTCCCGACCCAAATGATGGGGTTTGACCTCAAAATTGTTCCTTGATCACAAAGTATAATACCTCACAGTCGAAAAGGTATGCCTCTCTGTTATGAATTCAGGAATCACTCAGTCATCCAAAAATTCATATCTAGTGATTCCTAAGTCTAAAATTACTAAACAAATTCTCTATAGTTATTCATGTATTACCCATTAAAAAAATACTTTCAAAGGATAAATAATATTCCTTTATACTTATATCCTTAATATCAGCTTTTTTAGTATCTAAAATTGATTAGTGTCTTCACCATGAAGATTATGACTCTGAATAGATTTGAACTTAGTTAACAATTATGAGACTCCGAACTATGTTGAGGTGAACTTGTACTAATCTTGAGATCAAATCCTAATCTTGACATTAATGGAGAACCTAGATCAACTCTTAATCACTAGTTGATGGTTATATTGAAACTCGATTGTGATCTTTTAACCCTAACTTTGTGGCATTTAACCATGGATATCTCCACATGTTATGATTTTCCCTTTACAAATCTTGGAACCATATTGGATAATTTTTTGGAAATCCCTAATTTATTCATGACCCTTAGACACTTGATAATGACAAGTATGACCCTTGATAATGATTTAGGGCTTCTCCTATATGATCGAGGTTGGAGACGTTACTTTAGATGTGATATTGAATAATACATGAGAATTGATAAGAATGTCTCAAAATCTTGTTGTCTAGAAACAAGCATGAGGTACTCACCTAAGGTTGATATAAGGATTTAAAAACCCTAACTGATTGGTATACGAGACCTACATTATTGAAAACTTATATTTGATCATTATCTTGTTTAATCAGGGTCTACTCAAATCTTTGAATGTGAAATCATATTCTATCTGTAATCCTAATTCAAAAGGTACACTTAATATTAACTTGACTAGAGATATTGCTTATATTGATTGATATATATGATTCTCATGTGCACTTTTGGCTATTATAGTTGTCTAAGATACTACATTACCTAATATGATTATCCTTTTGTGTTTATTATGTATATTTTAATAAAACTTGTATCTAACTAATCAAAGATCTTCCATTACCATTGAGTATTGTGGTTCATGTGGAAGTGGATATGATTTGTGAAATACCTATATTGTGCTTTACTTGGAAGTGGATATTATCATTCGGCACACTATATCACATGTCATGTGGAAGTGGATATATCTTTAGGAACTTATCACAATTCATGTTAATTAAAAGCCACAATCGAGCAGTTCATGATAAGATGTTAAGGATTTTGACATAGTTTTTGTAATAATAAGGTGTTTTACTCTTTCTATAAGTCCAACCAGGCAAACTGTATTTGTTTTAAACTAACTACGTCATTTTCACTGTTGTGTAACATTGAATCTACAATGAACAAATGTCCATTTTTATGATTTTAGGTATAACTAGTGAATTGCCAAGATATCTCTTCTGCATGTCGTTTTACTACTTTGATGGTGAAATGAATAATTTCCACAATACCATCTCCATGAGGGATCTTATTAATGTTAAAAGGCATAGTTGTAAGCTTAGCCATTTCATTTATCATTATAAGTTTACCTTTGGTACATGTTTAGAACCTAAAAGGTTAATTCATATAAATAAAATGGAAGTTTTATGTAAGTGTCATGTATGTTGTGTGTGTGATATTTGGCACGCTTATAAATGGATTCTTCAATTCCTTTAACACCACGTACCAGGATAGTGGGATTGGGATTGGGATTAAGGTAATAACATATTTGTGACATGGTGTTTAAGACTTTGGCCCAAAATGTTTTTGATGTTTCATAATTTAAAACATGTCCTAACCATCTATTGAAAAGACTTATTCTTCCTCTCTACCATCTAATTTTATTGAGGTTTTTGAAAGGATGAAAAGTGATGAACATAGAAAAATTTACCACAAAAATTTTAAACAAATCATTTTCAAACTCTATACCATGGTCACCATAAAAAATAATTATGAGGGAAGAATACTTATTTTCAACACACTTGAAACAAGATGAAAAGATCTTAAGAGTATCACTCTCTCAAGAAAAAAAGGTCCAAGTAAAAGATTCATCGACTGTCGCTACTCTACCTCTAAGTAACTGTCTCCTCTAGTCCAAAAGGACCAATATGAAGAAGTTCAAATCTCTCTTAGTGCTTACAACTTTCTTTGACTTGAAAAGAGACTTATTTTGCTTCCCATATGTGCAAGGTTTGAATTCCTCATTTTTTCAAAAATCTAAATTAGGAATTCCCTTGATTAAGTCCTTATTTAGAACCCCTAGAGAGTATTTGTTCATTCTATCCCACATCACAAACCAAAACCCAATATTATATTATATGCCAAACTCCTCAACATTCTCATTAATGTGTTACTAATGAAAGATGGGTAGTGGTGCCATTCAAAATCCATCATGAATTGTTCCCAACCCATTTAGCAATATTGTCAGCTAAAATATTAGAAATTCTTCTACTGAAGTTAGTGTGGATCTCACCATTCTAGTCTTTCAAGAATTGTATGGCAATAAAGTTAGGCTTCTATTTGTCTAGAGTATCGATGTCATTCTTAATCAACTTGAAGGCTTCATACCTATCTATCTCGATCCAAATGACCCTTGTGATTTACTGGACAATAAGCATCCATATGCGAATAGATCTGAGCCCAATTTCTAGGATATCATTAGTGTGAGGGATTCCAATGCAACTTCCTTTGACCCACTTGTCATTGTGATCCCTCAAGATGGTGGATGAGGAAAGAGTTGTTGGACCTTTTGACTACAAAAGCATCAACATTTAATTTGATGTGTCCTCAATTTGGATTCTTCCATTTGTGACTAGAAGGAGGTCAGATTAGCACCTCTTGCTAGAAACCACTAAAGAAGACCTACACCCACACTCACATCTAAAGGACCACTTGCTAGTGAGTGAGCATTGTCTTTTTGAATGGATGATGATTCCTCTATTGCCACAGCTGCCAAGAACTTATGGCAAACCATATTGTCTAGTTAAGGTTATATTGATTTCTGTTAGTATTTCTGGCTAACCACAACTTAGTGTCGTTTTCTATGAAAACACTTGTTATGTGTTTAAATTGAATATTTTCCTAAATTGGTTTAGCAAAAGAATAGTTGCATATTGAGATGGAGGATTGTCTCTTGAGCAACATTGCAACCCCAACATCTCTTGTTACTAGTAAAGTGCCTCTTTTGTACATTTTATTTTGTCATATGCCCATCATGAAGGGTTTTCCATAGAAAAATCTTATTTGTTTGCATGATACAAACTTTCCATATTCTCATCCAATAGTCCTGAGTTGGGGAGCAATACTATTTGATGAGCTATGAGTAGGCTACTTTATTTGAGAATATATTTCATGGATCCTCTAGGTAGATCCACTCATTATTTCTAGCATAGGGATTAGGTGGTAGAAGACTCTGTATGGTGATGTAGGTGTCCTTCATCAACACTCGTTGATGAAACCTCTATCCCACTAGCCATTAACGTCTATAAAGGAACACACCTTCAAGTCATTGAGATTTTTAGGGATGCATCAGTCTGGTTTCAAGGAAGATACCTTACCTGAGACTCATCTGTCCTTCCAAGTGGAGAAGGTGGTTCCATTCAGTTTCGTTATTCCCATATTCAATTGTAAGCTCCTTTTCTTCCAGTTAACAAATCTCCAAAGATGAGCGCCTTTAACTAGCCCCTATATTTAAAGTGATTATTCTTGACCTCCAACTCTAAATTCTAAAAAGATGCTCTATCAATAATTAGAACCCAGCAAGTCCTCATGAGGAGAACTTCATTCTGAGTTGTGCCAGATTTGATACTAAGGACACCATGTTACTTACTAGGTAACATTTTTTCCCAAGACACTATTTGTGATCTTGTTTTCTCTTTGTTCCCACTCCGCAGAAAAGTCCTTATGACTTCACAAATTCAATCACATACATACACATGGAGTTGTGTAGTTTGCATGAGACAATGGGAGCCAAGGTTAAAACTGAATTTATGAGAGTGACTGTCTTGGTTAGGGAAAGGGACTCGTTCACCTGTGATGAAATGTAGACTTCGATTGATTCATGTTTACATGACCACATTTATACTAAAAAAGCAATGTGTCCCATTGATCAACTTCTTATATTTACTAAGAATAAAATATTTTAGATGACATAATATAAAAAAAATAGATTGAATAGTAGCAAATAACAAAAATTTACATTATCAAAGTTCTTAAAAAATAATGAAATTTTTATTTATACCATACAAAAGATGAGAACTTCTGACACATAGTGAATCAACTACATTATCCTCACCTATCACTTTCCCTTTTTTGTTGTCTTAAAAAGAAATCATCTTCTTTCTTCTTATTTGGTGAATTGATGTGGCTTTTGACTCAAGTCAGGTGCTTGGAACATACACTATCTACTACATCTTTCTCCTTTTTCTAAAAAGAAAGAAAGACCAATGTATTTATAGGAATTTCAGTTAAATATTAGATTGGGAACCCATACCATATAGTTCTTGGTTCCCTTCTTTCTAAAGGACAGTAAGAATAATTGTGATTGGTTTTCTTATACAAGTTGCAAATCATTTTTTCCATGAAACTTGAGGATTGCCCATGGATAGTAGAAGCTCCATTTATTTTGTGTTACTTTGGCTACCCTCATATCTAATACCATTTCTTCTGATTTGTTTGGTAGATCAATGACTTTGTATAGGGTTTTCTTAATCATAAGAAACTTCTGCAAAGAGGCTCCACACAAATGGTTGTCTTAATTAATATAAGTAATGGTAGTATACAAATCAATATTATATTTAGAATGAAAAGGGTTTGCCTCTAAACAAAGGTATTTAGTCAAATAAGAATCTTTCTCAAGAGTAATAGTAGAATTTTTTATCAGTAGGAAAACACATCTAGATTTTAATCTTTTAACCTTGTAATCAATCTTCTTCTTTTAATTCTATGAGTGTTAAGATCATCAAGATATAGTCTATTTTCATATTATAATGATTTTATATCTTAAGGTAGATGATATTCTCTATATCAACCCATTTTTTCTCAACTCTGAATCTATGTTGAGTTCCCTAATATCCTCAATACTTTCATGAAAATTAGGTCACCAAGATAAATATCCTCTATTTTCTCATACAATTCATTCAAACTTTTAGATTTTTTTCATTAGACTTGCATTGCATCTAGAGAACCATAACTATGGTGAATTACACTAGCTAAAGCTTCTTGTGAAAGAGATGAGGGTTTAACTAACTTATCTCACCATTTCTGCAACACATGAGTGCAACATTGCATTCTTCTTTACCCCTTGAGATTGAATCACTACATGAGTCAAAAGATTCAAAGGAGGCATGTTGGATGTTTATTTTCTATTAGTTTTCTTCTTCACCTTCATCTTTTGCTTCCTTTCCTTATGTCTTTCATCTCTCTTCTTATCGTTGATCTTGTAGTGATGGTGGAATTTCACCTTTGGGCCTTTTTACCACATTCATATCACCTTGAATAAGAGGAGGACTTCCCTTGTATGGCTTTCCTTAGGTGTACATGGATTCATACTCACTTGAGGAGTCTTCACTTTGAGAAAATGCATGATATCATCTTTCAACTTGATCCTTAAAGGTTGCATCCTTCTTTCTCTTAGATAACTCCTCCTTATCTTCATCAACTCTAGTGTTTAGCCTCACTTCATAGACTTGAAGCTTTCATGTAAGATCTTTTACTAGAAGAAGTGGGTGGTTTTTGGACTCCTCTATGTCTATCACCTTCTTATTCCAACATTAAAGAAGAGATTAGATAATCTTTGCACACACATCTTTAGACTATACTCACCTTCTTATCTCTATGAGACCATTGATGGGAGTTGAGTGTCCAGAATACATATTTGTTGTTGACCCCATATTTCTCATATGTAATAGATGAATTTGATGAGTGAGCATGTAGATCTTAGACTCCTTCAATTTTTGCATTCTTAAATCAGTGAAAAATGATCTTCTTCCAAATCTATTGCAACTTTTCACTACAAGAGAATTGGTTGAACTAGTGGGAGAGAGGGCATAGTAGAGGATGCTAATATATTTAGCATTTTTTTGCACCTTCTTTATGAATTCTTCATTCCAAGTAGTCATCTCTCCATCTGATAGTGTGGGAGAGCTACAATATTCCTTAAGTTAAAGCCAAAGACTTGGATTTAAATTTGCATTATCCTCTTCTAATATTAGTACTTGGCATCTTAAAAGAATATATGACATATGGAGTGTTACGGAACCGTTCTTACCCCAATCCCAATCCTACTACCTAGACAGTAGAAAAAGGATTGAAGTGCTCATCCCTGAGTGGCCCAATAAGATCTATCACACTGGCATATATAATAAGAAATAAAAAACTCAAAAACTGGATAACTAAAGAGCAAACTAACCCAATATGGAGATATATCTGATTTATCTTTGTCATTAGAGTGTATGAGTGCGGAAGCGATCTTATTCAGTTTTCCATTTGTATTGCCTAAAATCAAGAAAATCAAGACACAATCATGCAATTGCACGGTACGCTATCAAAATCAAGTAAAACAATTTATAATAGAAGAGTATACTTGGCAGGACTTATATTCAAAAGAAAACAAGCAATTTGCAAAACCAACATTTATTCGACAAGTTTTTCAAGCAATTCAACTTTTATTATGAATTCCCATTATGCTGTAATTCGAGAAGCATGCTTATATATTTTGTGTGACTCTATTACCCCAACGCGATGGGAAAGGTCACTAGGCTCCTTCTCACCATAGGAACATAGGAAGCCAATGTACAAGTCTCACCTCCAAATGAGGGGGTTGTTGTACTCAATATCAACATTATCAACATTATCAATATCATCATCATTATCAATATACAGGCAGTCATAATGGGCATGCAATTTATGTTTTCATGTTTTTCAAAATATAGTATAGAAAAACAGAAGACTAATCATAGGGAACAACAACTTATCCAAGTAAATAGCCAAGTATACAGTCAAGAGATACATAAAAGTATCTTCATACAATCAAGGAGGAGTTATATAATAGCGTACCTTTCACCGAGGATTTCAAGTACAGATCATCTAGTAATAGGTCGACCCTTCGAGTTAGATCCTAAAACACAATGTTTAGATCAATGGTCAATATCAAGATATTTGGATATCATGTTTCAATATTTGAGATTAGGGTTACACTTTTCCTATGTCAACCTTAGGGTTGGGTCATTCACTTATAATCAACCAATATTTCAATATGTCCAACATTATTTCAAATATCAAGTATTTTTGAGTGGGATGACTTTCCTAGGTTTCTAGGATCATATGTGTCAACCTTAATCTATGATCATTATCCAAGTCATCATCAATTTCTAGATGGTAATTACTATAATTGGAAATCAAGATTAGATTGATGGGTCAAAACTATATCAAGTGTCTTGCAAGATTAGGATCAAGATTACTCATTAGAAAGATTATAACTGAGATTGAATCCAATAAAAAGATCTAGATCACGAATGATTCATTTTGAAGAGTAGTTGATTCCAATATATTAGATCTAGGTTACAAGATAATCATCAGAGTCCAAATCTAGGGTTTTCAACATTTAGTCAAGATTAACCACAAATAGAGTTATTTAGACCAATTACATAAGCAAGAGATTAATATTTAGGTGTATCGGTGAGAATCATTTAAAATCAGTCTTCAAAAGTATTTTTGAATGATTAATTGGATTTTTCTGGTCAAGATTGACTATTTGTTCATCATGTTTGGAGCTAGGATGTATTTTCTACAATTAAAACAAGAAGTTGACATTTAAATGAATTTCCAAGTAGAAAGGAGGTATAATACATTGAGTTAGAAAAAGTCAGATTGTTGGATGATGAACGAGGGGTCTAGATTTAGCCACATGAGCAAGGTGGCTTGCTGGTTGAGATACTTCAGTTCGATCTTGGTTTTTCTGGTTCAAATAGCGGATCGCTGGTCTTTTGGGCCGGTTCAAATTCATGTCTGGGCCGGCGGTCTGGAGACTTTCTCCTCTTCGTCTAGTACTCACGCGAGCCACGATGCTCGGTGGAGGTCCTCTCTGGAATGGATGCAGTTCAGGAGCAGGAGGGGAAGCTGGACGCTGCTAAGAAGTCGTCCGCATTTGTCGTGACCCCGCAGAGTGGTAGTGGGCATGAGATTGTCGAGAGGGGCCGAGTAGTAGGATCACCCAAGGCGGCTGTGCGGTGGCACCACTACTGCAACATGTGGAAGGAAAAGGAGAATCAGGTTCTTGGGGCCGAGGGAGAGAAAGGCAAGGTGCCATTTGGGTTTGTGAGTGAGAAACGAAGCTAGGGGTGGTACTTTTATTGGCGATCGAGGCTGGGTTTAGGGTTTTCCTAAGGCCACATCATCCATGGTGGCGGCCGTGAGAGCAAGCTCTCATTTTCTATTGAAATAGGCTGATTTGAGGGGGGGAAAGGGGATAGTTGAATCTGGAATGGCGGGGCGAGCATTCTTGTGTGATTTGATTTTCAAAATAGGGTCCAAACTAATCAATTGAACTTCGGCCGCTCCCTCCCCTCCTCCGCTGATTGTGGGTGATATGGGATGACCTCCTAGCCATAGGATCAGGGCCGCAATCTGTGGCTAACTGATCCAAGGGCCGGGGTTCATCCCATGCCTTAGGCCACGGTTTTCTGACCTAGAAAAGGTCAGAAAAGGAAAATATAAAGGGATTTTGAGCACAAAACTTCCAAAATTCACAGAAACTGATAGGAATGTCCAAATGGGATGAAATTTGGAACATAGCTTCAAAAAAATGTAGAGAATATCTAGAAAAAGTTTGAGAATCAAATGATAAAGTTTGATGGATCAATTTTATTCTTTGGACAAAGTGATGAATGAATCAAATTTAAGGTGTTATAACGTGTATAAAATCCACATTGATCACCATATTTTGATTTTGAGCATCAACAATGATTATGAAGACAAGAAAAATGATTTGAGATCATGAGTGAACATAAATTGGGCAAAATTGTAATTTCATCATACTTATGCAAAATTCCACTTTGTCACATGGAGTCTCCTACTTTAAGGTTGATCAAGTTCTCACCCATCTTGCGTTATAAATGGGAGTAATTGATCTAAGAAGACCTTGCTCTTAAATCGCTTGTTGGAAATATGGATTCAGGAGGGAGGGAGGGGGTTGAATTGAGTTGTCAAAACTTAAAAAAAAAATTTAGACCTTCAAGTTCTATACTAACATAAATATTACAAGTATCTAAAAGCAAGGGAGAGATAGATAGAAACATCCACAAGTGAAGGTGAATATGTTAGTGGTTCTATCTCCCAAGGACGTAGCTTCTTTAACTAGAGAGGTAAACCTTTAAGATTTGTAACCTAGAGTATCACCTTATATTCAATTATAAGATTTACACTAAGAGACCTTTGATTTCAATCAATGTATAGCTAGCTTTCATTTTTCGAGCAAGGGAGCCAACAACCTTACCAGGGACTCACCTATCTTACCTTGGAACAACTATTATTTAACTTCACCATTAGATAAGGAAGAGCTTCAAATCATTACCTTTGTAAGAGAGAGATTGGAAGAAGGATGGAGAGCTTTACTAGTAGTAAGTAGGGCTAGCTCTTTTACACGATACTCTAATGATTGCAGCAAGTGAAAAAACTCAAGACGTTTTTAGGGGCTCTAGAGGCACATTATCTCAGTTATAGCATGGGTGCATAAAAGGTAAGCTTTGCAACCATTCCAATAGGTCATATATAGTTGATGATTCCTACTAGTAATAGACTCAATTACATTTAGTTCTATACATTTTTGGAGTCTCTAATTGATTTATTTTCACTTTTGAACCCCCTTTCATGATGAAAATTCATTTTACAATGAGTAGCAACAACAATGTAGTCATTTGAGTTTGTCCATGACATTACTCAATAATGGAACTAGATGCCAAGACCAACTGGGTAGTCAGTCACATTTTCGAATGAAAATGCAGCCGATGGACCATATACTATTTGGTGCATTCTCTAACCGGTCTAGTTTGCTCATACGAAACTTGTCCCACAGGAAATGTTGGAAAGTCAAATGCAAAATGCCGCCAGAAATATTTTTCTAGGGGAAATGCAACCAATGCCACAAGCTTATTTGGGTTTTCCAAAACTTCCCAAGTGTGATAGGGATTCATTCTAATCAAATATATTACATGTTTGAGCTTAATCACATGTCATACAACTATCACGAAAGAATTATGAAAAAAGTCTATAGAGAAATTGAGCCATTCTTCAAATTTGAACTTTGAGCATGAATGACTTGATATTCTCCAGTCTGGGGTTTGTGAATCTGTTCAATTGTAGTGTGTCTTTTCATCTAAAATTATCTCAAAAAAAGTGTTAGACATGGATGAATGGGATTGTGAAATCATCATCAAAATATGAGTAATATAAACAATGGAGTCAACCTAAATGAAACATTATGCATGACAAGAATCTTATTGGTTCTTTGGTGCAAATATTGAAAGCGATATTTTAAAAAGTTCTTAGTATTGTTCCAACACATCAAAATATGTAATGTTGATAAGGATCTACATGACATATTGTGTAAGATTTTATTTTATTTATCCATTCTTTTATAAGTCAGGAAGCTCTCTTATTCATCTTGCCTCCCTCTCGTTAGAAAATTAAAACTCGAACTATAAACACTCAAATCATTAGCAGAGTTAAACATGATAGTCATACTACAATTACATTTATCTTGAATCAGGAAACTCCAGTCTCAATAGAAGGGTTTACATAATCAAAGCAACACTAGTTGTTTTTAAGGTGAAACTTAGCTAAGAAATCAGCAACAATGTTCTTTTCCCAGCAAACATAGCTAATCTTTCTTCTCTCATTCATCGACTATGTTATTTACCCCTTTTATTAATATTTTTAACTAATACATATTAAGTTTTTTATTTATTCAATATTTGACAAATGTTATGTTTTATTTTAAATCTTGGATTATAGTTGGGACCTCATAAGTTGTGGTTTGAGCGTCCTACTCGTGATAGCTATTGTGACTTAGAGTATAGTCAGTTAAAATAATGGTTTTATAATGTATTTTTACACAACAAATTCACAATTTACACTCCGGCTATATCCTACCCTAGCACAAAGGAATTCGATGCAGCATGTCGGGTTGTATGCGGGGCACTTTTTTTTAATCAAGACTAGGAATCTCTATTCTCTTGCCAAAAAAAAACTTATTGCGTGTAAGTTAAAAAGAATCGAAACTTGGTACGGTTGACCGCCTTTGACTCCATCCAGCCGTACACATCCATGGCTGGACAGCTTCGACGCTACTCAACACAGGCCCCGATCTGTTAAATTAAAAGGATTGGATGCCTTCCTCCGTTTTCCGCGGCGAGAGTGACCCCACGTGCTGCTCGCACGCACACGTCGCGTGCAGTGGGCGGCAGGCCGCAGAACCTTTCCGCGGAATAAAGCAGCGAGCATCTTAGGATTACAGGCTCGCATGACGTTCGATTTTTCTAATTCGTCTTGACTTCCGTTTGCTTGACACACACACCCACCCACCCAAAAACAACCCTAATCCCCATGTGAGGCCTTACATATGTGAACGCATTCTATATAGAACACTATGTGACCTGGAATTCAGTGGCAATGTCCTATAGAAAAAGTATGATACGCATTTCTTCTAAGGTTTGGTGGCGAGTGGCAGACTTCTCATCAACTTGAAAATGGGTAGAAAGAAGATGATTACTGCCAATGGGTCTTGGATGATGTACGCAGTGCGATTGACTAATAATTTGCTTTCATGTTTTGACGGACTCATATAGGATAGCCACGGAAGGAAATCGTATCACCTTGAGATACAAAGGCGGTGGTTTCTTTACTTTTGGAGCTTGATAAGTGCAGTGGCGGATCTAAAAAATCGCAGTAGGGGACTGAGTTAAATGAGTCATTATTCAAAGTAGGTGTATTGGTTTAAGTCTTTTTGTTTTACCAATCACCATAAAATAGACTATATAGAAAGAATATTATTTGTATTTTTTTCTCAAAATTTGAACCACAATTTTTGTAAGTAACAACTACAAAGAAGGAAAGAAAATATCAAGATAGCAAGAGCTTCCGTATACAACATCAACTTTGCTCTCCAAAAAAATCTTAGTGCTAAAGCATTACAACAATATAGATTTCACGGAAAAATTAAGAACATCTTCTATTCATTTTCTCCTTTTTATTTACTTATTCATAGGAAAATCGAAATGCTTCATGACCAAAATCAATTGCTCCAACTTTTTTTGGATAGAAAGTTTATAAGACCAATAAACAAAAAATAGACTATATAGAAAGAATTGCACATACATTCTTCTCAAAATTTAAATCACAATCTGAATAAGTAATAAGTAAAAAGAGAATACCAAGATAGCGAGAGCTCTTCGTACACCACATCAGCATCGCTATATTAAAAGACATTGTGACATCCTCATTTTAGGTACTGATTTGCAATTTTTCCTAATATCATATTCTTTATAGTCACATATTATAAATGAGTCAGTTTTAAATATTTTTTGTTATTATCATGCACTGTAAAATTCACCACTAAGAGGAAACATGACAATAAGATGACACCCAAAATATCAAGATCTAATTCTTTTTGAAGAATTAGTTATGTAGTATTTAAGTTGTCTCATTTTAATTATAATAATTAATTTGATCATCCAATTTAAAAATTAACTCTAGGAGATTTTTCTAGAAACTGTTGTGACAAACTGGTCGAAATTTGGGCTTAATCGATTTATTTGACTAGTTAACTAAATTAAAGAAGATAATGGATATTTTAATACAATAAAGCATTTTCCCCAAAAATCTGTTCTTCTGGGCCTTTTGTGTGTCGTCCAATCTAGGTACATGGTGTACCCAGACCATCATAGCCGTCCACACTGTTCTTCAACCTCCCGCTCAAGGAGGGACTCCTCTATCCTGATCATGTGGGGATTTCTTCCTACATGCAATCATTTCCAAAACCGTTTTCACGGTTGATTTGTAGACAAGATTGCACACCATATAAGCCTATACATGAACCCTAACCCTCACTCAATGGAAGACGCCTAAAATCACTACAATATCCCATCGCTTCCGCCCTTCGCCAATGATCCTCATGTTGCTTCCGTCAATTACTCATGATTACACCAACTCCAATACACCAGAAATCGGTTGTCGTTCCCATTTCGAGCCGCGATCACCCGTGGCAGTCTTCCCTCAAGGGTACTCAACAACAACAGGTTGCAACTCCACTTTTGAAAATCTCCAAGCATCATCGACTATACAAGGAGCAACAAGGGATCATTTTTGAGCCTTCTAAAGTCCCCTCAACCACGCTCAATCCATGGAAAGAGGTACATTGCTTGGACCCAACACCTTTGTATCTGTCCTATATCCCTCCTTCATGTCGACATTTTGGCCTTTCTTCTCTATGATGACATGCACGGCTAGTTCTTTGGTTTCGTAACTGTGCGCTGAAGTTTCTAGATGATGGCAAGGGCACGAGTCCCCTTCCTCCTTGTGTCTTGGTATTTTATTCTCTTCTTTCTTCTCTGCTTTTTCGCCACACAGGCACATCTTGGAGCTTTACCTACTCGTTGTTGACCCTGGATCCTATCTAAGAAGCATCAGGATCGGCCAGGTGCACTGAGGCCAACCTACGAGTTCCCATATCCCACTTTCTCTGCTCGAGATCAATACCGTAGTTTTCTGGCATTTAGAGTCTTTTTGTCACTGGCCGCAAGCAATGTTTTCACTTGTGGTCCATTTTTCATTTCCATGTGGTGAGTACATTCTCTTCTATGAATCATGATTGCTTGACAAAGCTATGGTACACTAAAATCACAACTGCTGATCCTACGACAGTGTGACCTGTTCTACACCCCGACACCCAGTGTATCAGGTCAATGGTTAATCTAAATATGTATGTGTTGACCTTATGTTTCACTTATCCAAAATCGTGTAACCGTATTTGTGATATCAGTCACCTATTTTAATTAAACAAGCAACTAGTTGAGGCTTGGTTACATCATCCCTAAGTGTCAGCTACTTCTATGATACTAAAATATTATATTATTAACCTATGTATGTCCACTAAAGTTGAGACCAAGAATGAATAGTATGACAATTTTGATCCATTTATTATTGCTTCAACCTAGAAATAGAATCATGATTTTTCTACATTGCTCTAAAGTATTGTTGAGGCACCATAATATTTCAATACGTATAACCCTAGCTATACTATAGTAAATGGATGCAAAAGACATAATACCCGTACATCTTGATGTAAGTAAAATGAACGTGAAAATCACCCAAAAGAACACCCTAACAACCCTAAGAATGTTGACCAAAAAGGGATATGTTATTTGATAAAACAATGGGTTTTTTAGGATAGAGGTAGATCGAGTTTGCATAGGCATAACATGGTAAGGAGTTTGGCTTACTATAGGTAAGTGGGTCATGCCCTAAAATCTAATTCACACTTCATATTTAGACATGATGTCTAATTTTCTTAGACTCAGAATATCCTCTTTCATACAATTCATCTTATTCTATACTTTTAGACGTATTGCAAGACAGCAGTTGTGATACTTAAGATCATGATATTTAGAATAGTCAATATAAGAGCAAATATAGTTTATACTCCTGGACTTGAACTTTGAGTTAGTTTAGAACTAGAGAACAAAGTTACAAACTTCAATAATAGATTTAGATTACATGCAGAATAGAGATATAAACTCAGAGACAATAGATACAAAATCAGAAATATATATACAGACTCAGAGATATAGATACAGATTCAGAGATAAGAAATTAAGAATATGGATAGAAAATTACATTAGAACATTAATTATATACAATATAGAACAAGTCCTCACGAGAGAGTGCTGGGAAAATTCAGAGGACATTATGTGTCATAAAGGGCATGTAGTGCCAACAGAGGGTGCATTGTACCATATAGGACACTTCGGTGTCAACAGAGGGCATATTTGTGCCAATAGAGGGCATGTTATACCAACAAAGGGTGTGTTGAACCATATAGGACACCTCGCTGTCAACAGAGGAGGATTATCATATATTGGTGGCCACTAAGATAAAATGAGTAATTAAAAGATGTTTAATCTATTACAATAGATATTTCACTCTTTCATACTTATTATTCTTGTTATAGTAGATTTCTTTCCACTTACTATAACTCCTAGATTTTTCTCTTTCATGCATGGATGGGGACGCATCATCCATAGATAGTGAGAAACTGTTCGAGGATTAGTTTGAGGACTAGAAGACTTAAGAGATATCTTTCAGCGGTAGGCCATTATCTTAGGCGACCCTTCCAGCTTGAAGTTTTCATTTTAGTCATTTACTTTCCTATTCTTGCTGGATTGTTATCGCAAAACTTTTGGTTTCTGTATGTCACAATTTTTTTTAAACTCAGTTACTTTCGTTATTTGAATGCTTTGTATGCCAGAAATGTGATGATTTCCATGTTTTAGTTTAATATGAGATACAATTCTTCTGCATATAGTATTTATGATAAATAATTGGGTAGTCATTACAACTTCATACCAGAGCAATTTAATCACCATTAGTGATTGATATCAAAAGATAGACCTCTTATAGATTCCCTTTCTCCATATGGCCCCTAAAAAGAATTTTGATAAGGGAAAGGAGCATGTTGATGGAGAGGAAAGCTCCTATATTGTAGGTGATGATCACTGGATGTCTTGGGGAGTCAACCCTAAAGGAAACCCCAATGGAAACCCCAATCCTCCTCTTGATGTGCTCGTTAAGAACCTGACTGACTCCCTAATTGGTCCATGTATGGGTGAAGCCACAACCAAGAAACTAGGAGTTGACCCTAGTTGACTTCTTGAAGATCAAGCCAGATACCTTTCCTGGTGAAGCTGTGACAGACGTAGTCACTCACATTGAGGAATGATTGTTGAATGTTGAGCATTACTTCTGTGATCTAGGATTCCCTAAGCATTCAAAGGTCCATTTCAGGACTCACATGTTGAAGAGTGCTGCTAGAGTTTGGTGGGAGAACTCATTAATGCCAGAGGACCCATTGTCACACCACTGACCTGGGAGGAATTCACCATTACCTTCTAGAACCGCTAGATTCAAAAAGCAATAATCGATAATAAGGGTATGGAGTTCAAGCGCCTTAAGCAGTACGACTCCACTGTCAACAAGTATGTAATGAAGTTCTATATGCTGCAAAAATATAGGACTAAATATGAGGTTCATCTAGAAAAGAAGTTCATGCACGGCCTGAAGCCTGACCTTGGCTTCGCTTGGGTAGGAGGCATCATCTGGACAGTGCAGGAGGCACTAAAAGCAACCCTAGAGTTGGAGGACCACCCAGGATGAAGCTGGAAGAATGGATGATCTTCCAAAAGTAGTTACCAACAAAACAATTAACATGGTGGTTAGAACAACAAGAGGAAGGTGCCCGGAGGTGTCCCAACACAGAGAAGTCTAGGGGGACCATCAACATAGAGAGGTCAAGGAGGACGACCAACACAGAGACGACCACCACCACCTACAAAAGGAGACCATAGACCACCAACTCCAGTCTACCCCAAGTATTAGAGGTCTCACCATTGGTTGTGCAAGTATGGACATCATCTATGCTACTTCTATAGTGAGGAAGGCCACATCAAGCTCAATTGTCTGAAGATGCAACAAAAGTTTGGAAGCAACAATCAGATTCGAGGACATAACAACCAAAAAATAAACATCATGCATGGGTCTTTTCCATGACTACAAAAGAGGTAGATGAAGACCAGGTATTGAAGGTATGGCTTATATCAGTCAAGTATCTATTCAAAATTTATCCGATTCTAGTGCATCACATGCTTTCATATCTTCCACATTAATCTCAATTCTAGAACTACCAGTGGAGGACCTTCATTATGATCTTAAGATTAGAACAACTAGTAGACATGTTAATGTACCTGGGAGGATGATTTCTAGGGTTGGGATTACCCTAGAGGGGAGAGTGTTTCCTGCACATCTTATGGTCATGCCCTTGACTGATTTTGATATTATTCTGGACATGTGCTGGCTCCATGAGCACTATGTGCTCCATGACTGCTGGAGGAAGCTAGTCGTCGTATCTCATCCTAATGAGAAGCCTGTAGTTATCAAGGGAAGGAAGAAGCACCACAAGGACTTCTTTGTTTTTGCGATTCAGGTGGATAAGGTAAAGAAGAAAGGGTGTCATACCTATCTTGTATATGTTATAGCTGAGGAGGAGAAATCTATTATTGATATCCCTATAGTTAGTGAATTCCTTGATGTTTTTCCTGAGGCTGTGCACACTCACATGAAAAGAAGTAAAGTTTTTGTGGAGTGAGAAGTGTGAGTATAGTTTTTAGACCCTGAAGAGGAGACTCACTTCAGCACTTGTGCCCGTACTTCCTTTAGGAAATGATGGTTTCATCATCTTTAGTGACACTTCAAAGTTCAATTTGGGTTGAGTTTTACAAAAAAAAGGTAGAGTTATAGATTATGCATGTAGGCAGCTCAAACCACATGAGGAAAACTATCTGACTCATGATATGTAGTTGGCATCTATTTTGTATGCATTGAATATATGGAGGCATTACCTGCACGACACATAGTTTGAGATTTTCTCTGAGTAGAAGAGCCCCAAGTACATTTTAAGTTAGAAAGATTTGAACACGAGGTGGTGCTGGTGGATTGAGTTCTTGAAGGACTACACTTCATTATCTCCTATCATACTGGATAGGCCAATGTGGTGGCTGATGCATTGAGAAGAAAGAAGGAAGTAGTCAATGTAGCATCTATTTTTGATGAATGGGAGATGTTGTAAAACTTGATAGAATGGGGAGCACATCTCAAAGAGTTGGAGTTAAAGATGGCACATCTTACAATTTAGTCGGATAGGACTTATGCAATACTACAAGATCATGAAGATAGTCCTGATCTTCCTCATATGCTAGGACGACTACAGAACAATGATACTAATATGTCAAAAGGCAAAAATGTTGAGATCTTGATGAAGAATAGGTTATGGGTACCTACATATGAGTTACAATAAAAGATTATGTTAGAGGCACATGGGACAAAGAACACTATTCATCTAGGTTCTACAAAGATGTATCAGAACCTGAAGAGGGCCTCTGGTGGGAGGGAATGAAGATAGATATAGTAGAGTTTGTGTCTAAGTGCCTCACTTGTCGGCATGTGAAAGTAGAGTATCAAAGACATGGAAGTTTGCGGCAACATTAGACATTCCTGAATGGAAATGGGACAAGATAACCATGGACTTCGTCATGGGTCTACCAAAGGCCCAGAAGGGGTATGATGCTGTTTTTGGTAAGGTATGCCCGTAGAGCCAATCCTATGATGATTGACATAACATATTTACCTAAAAGGATTTGATTAATACATATAAAGTCGAGCTTCCAATTCATTCTATTTCATTCAGTTATGAGATAGTTAAGAAACATTATGAATGTCTCAAGTATTATTCCAGGACATATGTATTCAAGTTACTACCCTTAAGGATGAGATCATACAGATGTTAAGAGTACATACACATATTCTCATTATGTCCCTGGTCAGTTGTTAACATGGAAGGTTGATAGAAAGTAATAAAACAGAAGATCAGAGTGTGAGTTGGTTGACGACTAAATCTCATTAGTCATGATATGGCTATATCAAACAAAACACATAGATACATGTTCAGGAACAATGTACATGATAGAACCACCTTGAGAGTGACACATGGTTGTGGTGGTCACAATCATCTCTCATAGTGAAGGTGGTGATTGTGATTCTTAAACCTAAAATCACTACACTTGTCACATGTTATTGGGTTACACATGTATAATGTGTGTGTAATACACAAGTGTATGTGTCGAAGTAATATGAGATTATGAGTCGTAAGTTATCGAAAATAGAGAGTTGTGAGGGTAAAGACTACTACTAATTAGGATTGATCATCCAGGTCGGTAAAATAGTTGAATTGGTTTGATGGAACAGAAACAAATGCAAAAATGAAAAAAACTTAAAGATTGAGGTACTCATATTAAAAGGAATTCCTTAGGACAATGGTTTCACCACAGATAACATTATAATTTACTCCACACACTAATAACTATTACCCCTATCCCTAATAAAGAGTCTGTTGCCAGAACTACCCACTCCCATTATGTAGTTCACTACCTATTCTAATGTCAATCCCATTCCCATAATAATTGGTTGATTAATTAGGTATTTTTTGATTAATCTCTGGGTTTCTCCTCCCGTTTATTCCCCACCTTTCCTATGGGGTGTAATAAATGGGTAAATCTATGTTTTTCCAACCCTTAACCTCTCTCTCGAAATGATTGAGGGTCTGATAATCTATCTATGGTGATCAAGCATAAACATAACAATATAATTTTATAGAGTATATCTAGAAAGTAGGGATAAAGATGATATTAATTCATGAAAATCAATTACTATGCATATCTAGGATACTCCCAAATCCTAAGGAATTAAGTGGATTAGTCAAATATGTGAGACATGGTGTCATAGTAGATTGAAAAAATGTAAAATATGGATTTGAGATACTGGAAATAGGAAAAAGAGTTAAAGAGGATATTTGGAGGAGATGGAGTCATTCGGTCATCATTTGTGCTGCCAAAACACCATTGAAGTCCGCTGGGTAGGGTTCCTCCACTTTTCTCTTCCCTTTCGCCTCTCGTGTCATCCCCGTCTAATAGAGAACAAAATTCTGCTTCTAATGGTGTCTTTTATAGCCAACATACATATTTAGGTTGAGAGAAAACCTAAATATTATTTTCCATAATAATATGTGCTGGATTTAACACATGCAATTAAGGTCGTCAGTGCCTGTGTCGATAATACCGTCTTGGAAGTTGGTACTACCGAGTTAGTTGCAGTAGAAATCCTTTTCCTTTTCTATCTAGAATAATAATATTTTTTGTTCTTCGATACCATGTCGGTACTACCGAGTTGCATGTCGGTAGTATCAACTTTTCTCCAGTAAATAATAATTATCTACAATAAAATAAACAATGAATTAAATTAGATAATTATTATAATAATTAAAATATGTAAAATACATGTAAAATGCATGCATAAATGTAAGAACGGATGCACACTGATTTTATTGTAATTTGGTGAAATATGTGTGAAAATATATTTGATTAAGCACAGATGACAAAGAAAACAACCAAATTAGAAATCAAAATAGTGACAATTTGTACACTCATCACACCCCTAAGCTTGAATATTGCTCGTCCTCGAGAAACACTACTCTTGGATTTTATTTGGAGGAGTAAAGAGATACAAATTTTTCTACACTCTTACATGAAAGAAAATCATAGAAGATAACAAATATGTAACACCTTATGAAATATGCAATACAAATGCAACTATATGAGTTTGTTATGAAAACTACAAATGTTCAAAAGATGATATGGAACCTTTTATTTTCTTTTTCTAATGCACAAGAAGATGAAGTAGCTATATGCTTCCTATCAATGAATGTAATGCAAACAAGAGAAAAATATCTTGGATTAAACTTGATCATCCTATGATGGTGAATGAAGATGAATAAAATGTGGATGAGATCACATGACTAAGAGATAGTGTCTTTCCCAACCATGATATGTCCCTCTCCTATCAACTTGTATAACAGGGTAACCTTGGAGTTTATTTCTATAATTTACATTAAAGATCATGTTACTATTTATTTGGTTTGGACTCAAACATCATCATCATAACACAAGCCATAGGGTTGGGTTAGGTTTTTCATTCATTCACTATGTCTTCAAGCTGACTAATCCAAATAATTCCTCCAGTTATGTACTCTTAAACATAGCAAATTTATCTTAAAGAGCAAAGAATAAGAGCGCATTCAATTTTCAACAATTTTTAGAATTGATACCACATCATCAAGAAATGGCTAATCCTAGCTAACATTTTATATTTCATCCACAATTACACTAGATAGAAGTGTACCCTAAAAATAGATGCAAGAGATAAAGATAGAAGCTCCGGTCCATTCCTACCCCTAAGTTTGAATATGACATTGTCCCCAATGTCAAAAGAAAAGGAAAATAAACGGAATGGCTGTACCAGTATATGAGCTGAGAGACGGGTGGGTGGGGTCCACACAAAGACTGACTCAGTGCCACCATCATAGTTTCAGTGGTACTGACTCAGTGCATTCATGTTTACTGAATACACATATCAAGGCACCTTTTTTACTTACATCAAAACTAGATATCCATAATCAATAAATAGGAATGTAAAAATTGAATTAAAAGTTTAACAAAATAAACCTGATTAGTGGGTTGCCTCCCACAAGCGCCCTTGTTTAATGTCAATCAACAATAATTAGATGGTCATGGAGGAGGGTGAAGCTCTCTCCACCTCTTCCTTCTGAACAGTTGGTTCCTTGCATCAATGAGAAAAATAAATAATAGTCAGAACACCAACATGTATGGTTGACATTCCATTTCAAAACTAAATTATCATTGCAAACATGAATCACAACCAATCTTGATGTGGGAGCACATGTAGAAATAGGTAGCCATGAGGTGAAAGGTATAATGATGATTGCTCCTTAATTTCTATGACCATCCTCAATGGATCACTCCTATCTACACATAATGAAGGGATTACATCAAAGGTGAATTTGTGTGCCTCCTCCACTTCTAATAATTCAACTCCCCTACATTCATTAATATCCTCACAAATTTTTTCAAAATTATCATCTGGATATATATCCCATATAGGATCATCCGTAAGGAAATGAAGAGATGGATCTTGTGGTAAAGGAATTATGTGATGGGTAATGGGAAATTCCTCCACCTTTTCACTCTTAGTATCTTCTTCCTCACTCTCTTCCTCCTCTCTAAGATCACTATCAAATAAAGCACCTTTTGGATCCTCCTCTCCTTCACTCATATCCCAAACACATGTATCAAAATTGTCTTCCACCTTACTTGCATCATTCTCCTCATCTTCCTCATTAGATCCCCAATCATGTTAAAGATCATTCCTAGGAGTCAAGGGTGCGAGCATGGGCTCAATCGAGGGATGTGGTAGAGGTCATTCTAAAACTTCTTCCAATATGTTCTCCTCGCTATCTAATTCCTTATCTTCAACCTCAACTTCTTCCATTTTCTCTACTCTACCCCAAACTCCATTAGAAATAGGACTTTGGTGATTTAAAGCAGATTGAATCATAATCCTAATATGCTCACGATGAATTTCCTTAAAAGTTTTCCCATGATGTGTTGGAGGTGGACTCAGACATCTATAACCTATATGTGCATCTCCACACTCAGGAAAAATAGGAGCCATGCGTTTTTTTAAAACTTTTTTTTCAAAAGGAAAGAAGACTAACTACAAAGAAATATCTAGATGAATATGAACAATGCCTAAATTAACAGTGAAGTTTTATATAATGAAAAATGGAAAGAAAAAATAAAATAAATGAAAATAAATACAATGGTCTAGAGCGGTCGGTCTCAACACTCATAGTATTGGTGATGTTGATTCCCCGACAATGGTGCCAAAAACTTGACACGCGTATAATGTGCGGGTAATACACACGTGTATGTGTCAAAGTAATATGAGATTATGAGTCCTGAGTTATAGAACACATAGAGTTGTGAGGTTAAAGACTACTACTAATTAAGATTGATTAGCTGGGCCGGTAAAATAGTGGAATTGGTTTGATTGAACAGAAACAAATGTAGAAATGAAGAAAACTTTAAGATTGAGTAACTCAAATTAAAAGGAATTCCTCATGACAATGGTTTCACCATAGATAACATTACAATTAAATTCACACACTAATATCTATTACCCCTATCCTTGGATAAAGAACATGTACCCGGAACTACCCACTCCTACAGTACAATTCACTGCCTATTCTAATGCCAATCTTATTTCCATAATACTTGGTTGATTAGTTAGATCCTTTATGATTAATCTCTGGGCTTCTCCTCCTGTTTATTCCCCACCTTTCCTAAGGTGTGTAATAAATGGGTAAATCTATACTTTTCCAACTCTTAACCTCTCTCCCAAAATGATTGAGGGTCTGATAATCTATCTATGGTTATCAAGCATAAACATAACAATACAATTTATATATTTATATCCAGAAAGTAGGGATAAAGATGATATTAATGCATGAAAATCAATTACAATGTAAATTTGGGCTACACTTAGATCTTAAGGAATTAAGTGGAGTAGCCAAAT